>CM077306.1:52955000-53580000 GCA_039655065.1 Glossophaga mutica
CTAATTCCCTTTCCTCCCCTTCCTGCTACCTTCTTTTGATTGATGAACTCCTCCAGTTAGAGGGCCAGGCAGGTTCCTCCCTCCTGGAGATTCTAAAACATGGTTTGGCCCAAGCTTACTTGAAATACTGTGATAAGCAACATAAAATGAAGAACTGACATAAAAAGAAAAAAGAGAAGTCCACATCTGGGATACAAATACTTTAGCTTTCTTATTAAGAAGGAAAATTGACACAATTTTTAACCTTGTTCTCCGGCCCAGTTCAGCAGCACGAAGACCTACCATCATGGATCAAAGCCCAAAGGGTCCCTCCCATCTGTGTGGAAAGCCAGGCTTGCGTTTGTGTGCTTTGTAGGCACCTCTCTTGAGATCTTCAGGATAAAAAGGAGCAATAGGAGCTTAATAGCAATGCAGACAGGAAGAGACAAAAGCAAAGCCAGGAAAGACCACCAAGCCCCTTAGGTTTGGGACTGTCCCTAGGAAGGTGCCAAGTCCACGACCAGAAAGAGAGGAGGCATCAACACCTTTACTTGGAGCTTAGCAAATGCCCCCTGGTTACTCTGCCCAGGTTTCCAATAAAAAATGCACAGAATTTCTGTTCATGAATTGAAAGAAAAACTTACTCCCTGTTTCTTATTCATTTACACTTCAGTCATCAAAATATTGATTTTAAGAGTTATTTGAAGTATAAAAACCAAACAGAAACTTACAGAATACTCTTAATAAAGCTTAGATGAAGTCTGTTCCTCTACCCTCAGCTCCCCTAGAAAAGCAGGGAGGAGGATTTGGATTAGAGTAAAGAGATAAACTTAAATAAAAAGAAGTCGTCATTATGTTGCACACCTGAAACTTAATACAATATTGTATGCAATGGTGCCTCGATTAAAAAAGGTTGAAATAAATAAGTAAAAACTAAGGAGGTTGTCAAACTTGTCAAATACTCTGAAGTGTGTCCTGGTGACAGATGGAGTGTCCTGGCATCCCTCCGGCAGACCATTGGACGAGGAGACTGGAGAAATGGCGATACGGGAAAAAAACAGAAAAGTCAAATAGGGTGACTCATCTTAACTTGAACAGATCAGGTTAGAGGAATTAGACAAGTGATATGGCTGGGAAAATTAAATGATGAACTTAAATAACAGAAACGTTCACAAAATACCAAACTTGCGGCTTCTCCAGACAGAGGGTTGCTATTCATTTGTCCAGGAAGATCAAGCCAATTCTTTACTGGACTATTTTGAAATAAGATGAGAAAGCATTTGACTACCACGAGAGAAAGAAAAAGAAAGAAAACAACATAGCCGGTGTTGCAAACTCACATGCCTTTGGGGCCACCCAGGTGACATATATGTGTGTGGTGTCCGGTAAAGAGCGCAGGAGTGGTGGGGTTTGTAATGTCCACCCCATCCGAAAACATTCAGGTTCAAAGTCTTTACAAAACGCCAAGTCCCCTCAGTTTCAAGAAACACTGCTGCTCCCTGGGTTCCCCCTTGTCTTTTCCTCCTGCTTCCTAACCTTGTCCCCTGGGAAAGCTCCAGTTCTGTATTTCCTTAAAACATAGGCTGGGAGACAGATTATAAAGGAGCTGGAAGTGCCCAGAAGCCTTACTGCTGGGCCTGCCAGATAAGCTGTTGCTGTAAAATCCAGCCAGAGCAATTCATCCTCACTTTTCATGAAATGCTAGCATTAGCATTAAAGGTCATATTTAACAAATCATAGCTGCTTCTTCAAGCAGAAGTCCAGGGACCTTCAAAGTGCCAAAAGGGGAGATTCCAGTTATTGGGTTGGCCAAAATTCCTTTGAATTTTTTCTGCAAAATAAAAGACACATTTTTCATCTTGACCGATAACTTTATTGATTTGGATATTTTGAGTATGTCAGCTATCTCCTGCATGGTGGAACATTGACTGTTCTCAGCTAATGTCTTGACTTGATCGCTATCAACTTCAACTGGTCCACCTGACTATGTGGTCGGGTAGACCACCAAGAAATATCCAGCATGAAACTTCACAAACCACTTTTGACACATTTGATTAGTCACAGAACCTTCTCCATACACTGCACAGATCTTTTTTTTTTTTTGCGTTTCAGTTGAGTTTTTAACTTTCTTGAAATAATAAGACACAATACGCTGAAAATGTTGCAAATTTTCTTCCATCTTCAATATTAAAATGGCTATATAAAATTTTACCAACTTTGATAAATTTGTTAAATGCAGGCTGATACGACAGCTGTTGTAATACAATCCAACAAAATTGTTTTGAATGAAGTTAAAGACAACTAGACACTACTAGAGCCCTCTTATGAACTTTGCGGTGAACTCAATGTTTTTTAAATGTTTGAAAACTAGTAATTTTGTCCAATTCTCTCATTTTACACTAGTGTTAATTAATGAAGGACTTAGACCAGATACTCAAGTTCTAGTATCTTGTCTGTAGTCCTCCCTATCCCATGAATGTTCTCAATCAGTTTAAGGTCTATGTATGTACGTACAATGTCAGGATCATAGAAAGGTCTGCCTGAAAAGCTAAACTTTTGTAAATCTCAAGGTAAATCAGATAGAAACATGTCAGGTGTTTTCTGAAAGGACAGGTTGAAAGAAGGCAGTCAGTAAGGAGAGCCACAGCTAGACCAGTTTCCCTGGTGAATAGGTGAGTGAGCAGAGGGAGAAGCTTCAGAGGAGCTAGCTGGTCTCTGCCTACTCACTCCACTTCCATGAAGTCACCTTTCACGGCTCCCTGCCTGGCTGCCTCTAAACTTAACCAGGTGTTTCCTGCAGAAAAAAGAGTGGCAGGCAGAAGGTGATATATCAGGTGATCATTTCCAGTTCTGGAACCTTCTCTGGAATGTCCTCAAATATAGGACACCCATCCCAAACTTGTAATCACCTCACCTTTGTGGTCACTGGGCTCATGGCAGTCTTGAACTTGGGTACTTCCCCTGGAGATGCCTGTGACAACAAACTGTGGATCAGTGCTTCGGTCTGAAAGGCACCCTGTGGAATGAAACAAGGAAGAAACTCCTCAATGCTATGCTCCCACACGGACATGAAATACCAATCTGGGTGACACAATCTGGCGAGGGAAACCCACATCTATCCGTCTTACGGTTTGCAGCTCTAGGACAATGACTCTCAACAGATTTGGTGCTAATTTTTAAGATTTAATACAGTGTGGTTGGAAAGGAAATAATGGTAGGGACAAGAGAATTAATAACTGTCCTGGCAGAACTCCCTCCTAGCTTGGTGATACTGAATAATTTGGGAACCTCTCTGCCTCATCGACCCCATTAGTCAGATAGGGAGCTGGGTGACAAACGGAGGTTGTGTTGTGAGTGCACCATGAGTTTCACAGCTGGATGGCTTTCCCACTGCCTCTTCAGTTGCTACCACCAGGGAAGTAAAAGAGGAGTAAGGTCTCCTCCTCCTCTCCACATCTCTGCCTCTCAGGCATGCCCTGCCCCACCCCCCTCCTCTTGCAGCCCTGTTCACACACCATTGTGGGTTGGCAAGCAGTTATGCTGTCACAGAAAAGACAGGCCACACACTATACTCAGTTGAGGAATATCACAATGGCAGATTTTCATTATCTAGTAAGCTTAGTTCACATTGAGAACACCTAAATATTTCTCTACCAAAACACCTGATGACTTGAGTGGAAAAATGCATAAGGGTTTACCCCAGCTGTTATGTCTCTTCTTCCATTCTCCATGACCCTCAAGGTCAAGTGGGATGAAGATGTTCCAACATCTCAGACTACCTTGGGTATCTATCTAGAAAGGGAAGGTTCTTTGCAATCGGGACTGTTGGCTTTAGAAGAAACCATACTGGCCCCACCTTCCCACAGAGCAGGTCTTCAGGATCTTCCCCAAGTTGGTCAACTTGAACTCTGTCCCATCTCCTTTCTCCCTGACCTGCGATCTAGATCTTGTTCTCCCTCAGCTGGTACCTTTCTTCTGCCTCTGGCTGTTGCTACTTCTAGAGATACCATATCAGAATACTTGAGATCTCTGAACTCTCTCCTTTATTTCCTCAAATGAGATTGTTTTCATCCTGCCCTTCATCCTCCTTCTGGGTGACTCTCTTAATTTTGGCATCATCCTTCCACACCTAGCCTGGTGACACCATGTCTTTCCATTACTTTAAGGTGGTCCAGAAAACATTCCCACATTGAGTAATGTCAGCTGCTTCAGACTACTCTTAAAGAGGTTCTTACCTACGCTCATGGAGCTTGCATTCTAACACAGAAAGTAAGAATAAAAAGAGCTAACAGATGTGAAAGCACCCTGAAATTTTTCAGGTGGGGAACTGGGTAGACTAGTGTTCCCTCAAAATTCATGTCTATCTGGAACCTCAGAAAGTGACCTTAGTGGGTCTTTGCAGATGTAATTAATTTAAGATGAAATCATACTGGATTAAGATGGGTCAGAAGTGCAAGGATTAGCGTTTTTGATAAGAACTCCATGTGAAGACACAGAAAGACACCCGGAGATTGTGACAAAGGAAGCCGAGAGTGCGGCAATTGTTCTGCGAGCCGAGGAATGGCATGCATTGCAGGGAGCCAGCAGAAGCCAGGAGCGTGTTATGGAAAGAATTCTCTCAGAGCGTCTAGCAAAAATCAACATTACTGACACCTGATTTTTGGAATTCTAGCCTCCTGAACTGTGAGGGAATAAATTTCTGTTGTTTTAAGCTACAAAGCTAAGGATAGTTTGTTATGATAGCCACAGGGAACTAATATGAGGAGGGGGAGGTAACAGACAGTAAGGACTGAAATAAGAAAGAAGAGAAAGGTCAGGCACAGACATTTGGCTTGATTTGGTGGAGGGGTAGGGTGGCGGAGGGAGGGAAGAGAAGAATTCATTAAGATCAGGAGCCAGGGAAATATCCATTATTTTTATTTAACAAACACAAATGTATGAATTATTAGGTTTCATGCTTTTTCCTAAGCCCTTACCAAAAATCAACTCATTCCATCTTTAGAGCAGCTCTAAAAGGTAGAGACCACTACTATTCCCATCTTACAGCTGAGGAAGCGAAGTCACAGGGAGGTTCGGTGACTTGCCCAGGTCCTATGCACAGCTGGAGAATGGCAGAGGTAGGGCTCAGACCCAAGTAGTTTTGTCCTAAAACCTGAATTCCTAAATGTCACATGGTGCAGCCCATTTATTTAAACATTTAAAAAATATTAATCCCCACTCTTTTATTTTTTCCTTTATAAATG
Organism: Glossophaga mutica; assembly: GCA_039655065.1. Taxonomy (NCBI): domain Eukaryota; kingdom Metazoa; phylum Chordata; class Mammalia; order Chiroptera; family Phyllostomidae; genus Glossophaga; species Glossophaga mutica. The sequence goes on from CM077306.1 coordinate 52,960,223, forward strand.
AAAATAAAAATTCGGACTTTATTTCTTTCACATGCCTGGACTTCTAAGGGCCCCACAGATCAGCTGCTGCTGGAGGAGGCCCTGCCTGGCCTGGCCTAGCATTTGATGACCCACCAGAGGACAGACCCAGGCATTGTTTCCAGCAGGGAGACCGTCTGGGTAGATGTCCTGGTCAGTGATCTAGGCTGGGTAAGCTTTCCTGCCCTCATAATGGACCTGGCAAAGGGTGCCCACTGCACCTGGCAAAGAAGGCGCATACAGATGAGGCACAAGAGCCCAGCCTTCCTTTCCTAACTGCTGCTGGTGGATTGCACAAGGGGCCAGTGTGGTTTCTGGCTGGAGTGACAGCTGGTCAGCAGCCATCTTATCGGAACAGAAAGAGGCCAACTTGTGGGAGGTCCAACTGGCAAGAGCAGCATCAAAAACTAAATTTTTTCTTAAAGGGTAGAAACTCATTGACATATTTCCCCCCTGCAGCTGCATCAGAAACTCTAGCTTCCACACAAACAAATCTAGTAATTTTAGGCCTATGAAAGCATTCTCCACTTTGATTCTCTAGTACTTAACTTCAGTCGTTATTCCAGCCAAACTCTAAGTTCAAAGGAACACTTGCCTGGTAATTGCTTTCTCTAACTTGGAAGCTAAGGAGGGAGGTTTACCCTTATCCTACAAATCGGTTTCTTGCCTGACCTGGAACAGCACTGTCTGGGGAATTCCCCTTCCCTTCATACATCCAGGGACAGTTGCTCTTTTCTCTTCTGACTCCCATCAGCCTCAGTTGGATTTATTCCTTATAGTTTATGCCCTGCCTGCTTCTAAAAAGGATTGGGTGGGGGTTGGGGTAGCTCACTTGCTTCTTGTGGCTGTGTTAGTTGGCCCTGGCTTAGTACTCCTTTCAAGGCTCTGGCAGGTGTGTTGGTCCTGGTTCCATTTGAGACTCCCCCCACCCCCATCACCTTTTTAAAGGCTTTACTTTTTAAGAGTAGGTTTAGGTTCCAAACAAAAACTGAGGGGAAGGCACAGAGACTTCCCACGTACCCATTGCCCCCACATATGCATAGCTTCCATCCACCATTATCAACATCCCGTACCAGAGCGGTACCTTGCTGACAAATGATGAACCTACACTGGCACATCATAATTACCCAAAGTCCATAATTTATACAAGAATTCACTTTTAGTGTTGTACATTCTATGGATTTGCACCAATGTGTAGTGGCATTTATCCGTCATTATGGTATCATACAGAGTATTTTAACTGCTCCCCAAATCCTCTGTGCTTCACGTATTCATCTTTCCCTCCCTTCTAACTCCTGGCAACCACTGATCTTTTTACTGTCTCCAAAGTTTTGCCTTTTCCAGAATCTCATATAGTTGGGATCACACAGTATGTAGCCTTTTCAGATTGGCTTCTTTCACTTAGTAACATGCATTTAAGGTTCCTGTGTGTCTTTTCATGATCTAATAGTTCATTTCTTTTTTGCACCGAATACTATTCCATTGTCTGGATCTACCACAATTTATTGACCCATTCCCCTACTAAAGGACATCTTCGTTGCTTCCAATTTTTGGCAATTATGAATAAAGCTGCCTTAAAATTCTGCGTGCAGGTTTTTGCGTGGACTTAACTTTCAACTCCTCTGGGTAAATAGCAAAAGAGGAATTACTGGATCATATGGTAAGAGTATGTTTAGTTTTCCAAGAAACTGTCATGCTGTCTTCCAGAGTGGCTCTATGATTTTGCATTTCCACCAGCAGTGGATGAGAGTTCCTCCTGCCTCACATCTTCACTAGCATTTGGTGGCGTTAGTGTTCCTGATTGTGGCCATTCCAATAGGTGCCATAGCAGTATCTTGTGGCTTTAATTTGCATTCCCCTGATAACACATGATGTGGAATATCAGACCGTTCCCCTTTAAGGAAAAAAATCAATTTTTATGTTGTTTTTATGAATACCCCCAAAGCATCTAACAAAGTGTTCTGCACAGACTTGATGTTCAGAAAATGTTTCAAAGGAAACATAGCAGCTTAGGAGATGGGCAGTGTGGATGGCAGGGAGGTTTCTTAGCCTCCATCTATAAAATGGGGTAAGATTCCCAGCCTAGTTCTCGAGATTACTGTGGTATAAGGAATAAGGTGAGTGCAAGTGCTTTGTATAAACTGTAAATTGTTCATGCAGTTCTGGTTTCCCATAAAACAAAGTTAGTTACGTCTCTATAAGTTTTTCTAAAAAGATAACATTCTGAATGTCTATAGTAGCTTTACTTATAATCACCAGGAACTGGAAACAAAGGTCATTTAGCTGGTAAATAAACAAAACAGTGGTACATCCATTCACTAGAATTCTCCTGTGCAATGAAAAAGAACAAACTGACAAATACAGCAGCACTGATGAATCTTCAAAGTGTTATGCTAAGTGAAAGAAGCCAGACTGAAAATTCTACATACTATATGACTCCCTTTACAGGACGCTTTGGAAAAGGCAAAATTATGGGGACAGAAAACCTGTTAATGGTCACCAAGATCTCAGGGTGGGGGAGGAGGGATGTCAGAGAAGGATAAGTACCATATGATTTCACTCATAAGTGAAATCTAGTGAACAAACTGAACCAACAAGGAAAATAGAGACAGACTCATAGACAGACAGCAGATGACAGCTGGGTAAGGGGAGGTTAGGGGGCGGAGGGACTGAGCAAAAAAGACAAAGGACTCATGGACATGGACAACAGTGTGGTGAGTGCTGGGAGAAAGTGGCTCTAAGGGGACTAAATAGTAATGGGAAAAATACAATAAAATATGAATTAAAAAAATAAATTATTGGAATCACTTGTTTTTTGAGAAATCAACCAACCCACCAACTAAGCACCCTACCCAGGCAGTCTGACTCCACAGCAGTGCGCGGCTCCGCCACGCCACAGGTTACCTCGCTTACGACGGGAGAAGGACCACCACTGTTATTACTGTTCTGGGGCTCTTAGGATCATTAGATAAGATCTGGGAGCTAAAAATCTCCTACACAAGCTATGCGATGAAAAACTATAAAGAGCTGTTACGTCATTTTGCTATAAAGCATAAAGAAGTATAGATGTCTAAACAATATCAAATTATTATGGAGTATAAAGATGTATAAAAATGTAAAATATATAATAAGCACCTGGAAAACAATATAAAATATTTTCTCAAAAAAAGGGGGCATGAGAGAACTTTTCAGAAATGTTCTTTCTCTTGATTGTAGAGGGGGTCACCTAATTACATGCATTCACCCAATTTTATCAAACTGTTCCAGTTTTACTATATGTAAACTATATCTCTATACATATGACTTATAAAGAAATAAAATGATAAAGCCTCCTTCTCCTCAAGCTGGACTGATGCCGGAAAGCAGGATCCAGTTGCTCCTAACCTGCTAGCAGGAAGGAGTCTGGTGGGGAGAGCCTTGTTGCTGATGAGGGACCCTTCACAGCCATTTGCATTATTGACCGTAGCTGGTTTTGACACTAAGCACTTGGCTCAAAGTCTATGAAATTAGCAGGATCTGGTTGCTTATACATCTCAACCGTCACAACTTTATTGAGGAGAATGGCTACCAGCTGTCACCTTTGCCTCCGCCTCTTTGCTTGGTGATTCAGACTTCATGGCCACAGCAAATCAAGCCATGATCCTGCTATGGCTCTTCATGTTGGGGTTTGAACTGGTGGCCAAATGGCTGTCTCTCAGCTGTTATGCTGCCAATCACCCGTCACTGTGGGTTAAATGTGATAGGCACACCAAGATCTTCCAATTCTTCAGACATCCGAAAGGCGACTTCTTTCCACATTAGCAGGCAGCAAATCTGGGTGATATTTAATTCCTGGATTTTGGAAGTTCTGACTTTGTGGAAGGGGTGAGGAGAGGACTTGCTATTTTACAGAACAAGTTACAGAAGGGCCTCAAACATGTGAGTAAAAAAATAATGTCAGCAGCACACTACCTAAGTCTTAATGATTTTGAAGTCACTGAACGATTTATCTGCACAAGTGAATCAAATTCTCAGCATGATGGAACAGAGCTCTTTATAAAAACTAAACTACCTGAAATCTTTCTCATGTTACTACTGTATGTGAATTTTCCCCTGTCAAATAAGCAAGACATAAGTTAAGATTCTGAAAATTCTCTTTTATAAAGGTTTTATTGTAACCGTATTTGAGATTGGGCAGTTTCTATTTTTTCTCTGAAAATGCGAGAAATGGTTTCATTTTTTTGAAGTTATAACATTATTATGCTCACTCTAGAGGACTGATTTTCCCCCCAGTGAAGTACATATTTAGGAAGGGAGTATAGAAAAGGAACTAACATTTAGCTAATATCTACCCTGTGTGGGTACTGTTCAGAATGCTTTTCATATCTCTCCTGCTATCATCTTCACAATATTCCTGAGAATTAGGCTTTCATGAGTCCCATTTTACAGCCGAGGAAACACGCTCAGAAGTTAAGTAATTTTCCCTAAACCATATGACAAGTGGTGGCATAGCCAGGATTTAAAGTCAGTTGTTTGTGCAAAGTCCACACACTGAGGACGGTGTATAAAACACTTCCCAATGCTCTGACTGGTGGCCTGCGTGCACGTGCCGTATCCAAGATGGAACGGACGGTAGAGCACATTCTGCTGAAAAAAGCACTCTGTGGAGACTCAGATGAAGGCCCTGACAATGGTTCTCAAACTTACATAACACATAAGGGGAGCCAAGTTGTTTACACTCCCTTTGCTTCAGTTTCATCTGTTAAGGCAGAAAACAAAATCTGCCTTTCTATACACAGGAGACTTTGAGGGAAAAAAATCTGATCATCTTGCCAAAGCAGAATTAAGTTTTTTCTGTAAATGTTTTGTTGTTATGTGGATAAATAACTAATAAAATTTACAAAATATAATACCACATTTTACGATTCTATATTTTTAAAAAATCTTGAAAAGTAATGGCAACTTGATTATGTTGTTGATTATAAAAATGTTGCCCCATTCAATGTTGAGGGGGTAAAGATACCATTTCAGATATCACCTCTTCACAGCCAGATTTTGAAACTCCACATGAGGTCTATAAAGGGGGAATTGATTCCAAATTGAAGAGGCCCTGAAATTTGAATCTTGAGACCTGCTGGTGCCCACGCCTTAAGCACATTTCCGTGCCATGTCAATATAGCATCCGGCATCAGCAGACCTCAAGCCCACGATGTCGTTGCAACTTCCTCTCTGTGCACCCTGACGTCTGGGTGTTTACTTCTAACATGGGCCATAATTTGATTTCACAGCAGAAGATATTCCTCTGCCTTCCAAGCTATTTCATGGCAAGAATCCTTTTGTTTGTGCCCAACCGAGGTTTGGCAGAGCCTACTGGTGGACACAAACTTTAAAGCCACAGGCCAGGCCTTCACTCTGCTATAAGCTACTTCCCCTAAGCCACGCTTTGGGGTTTCTCTGTAGCTGCTGATCCTACTCACAGACAAAGCACGTTTCCCAAAGGAAATCACAATGCTTGTCCTCCCAACCCTGCCCCAATGTTTTCCTCCTCCAAAATGTTAAGCTTATTGCTGTTGGAAATGAGCCACAGCTCTTTAGAGTTACAGAAACCCAGACAGTGTGTGAGTGGGCTGCACAGGACCCCTTGCCTAAGCCTGAAGGGCACTCTGTTTTCTGTTAAACAATGGAAGACAGTGGAGCTCGTATGCAGTTCAGAACTCACCCCAAGCCCAGATGCACCAGTTAACTCTTTTCCCTAGCCATGTCCGCATTCCTATATGGCTGTGGCCTGAAACACCAGAAAAAGGCATGCAGCTGGCTTCTGCCTGATGACTAAGAAAAGTTTGGAACTTGTCTTCTTTCATATTTTGAGAAATTAAGATTTTGTGTGAAATGGCCAGGATCAGAGACAGAGAAATGGAGTGAGTGGAGAAACAGTGGGAGAGAGGTGGAATGACAAACGGAGACTCAAAGAGAAGTGAGAGCAGGCGTGGGGGAGGGCACGCTTGTTTTTCTCGTTTGTTCAATGCGGACCTTTTCCCTCCATGCTGCATTCACTCGACCTCTCTCTACTGTTTGGTTTCTGATTAACAATCTGCTTATGCACAGCTTTGTCAGAATGAAAAATATCTACCACGATCATTTTTATTTTTGAGAAGCATGTGTCATTTCAATGCGTATCCTCAGCTATATTTTATAATGATTCGGCTCTTCATTCCACACTGGAGTTTTATAGAACTTCCTTCCAATGAGCACTCACATAATATAGAGTGCCTGATTTATACAAACAGTATCACTTTGAGGGAGAGCACGTGTTATAGCCCTCTGTATTGGAGATGGAAAATGTAAAATCTCAAATTAAATCCCACTGTTCGTCGTGGTAGCCCCAGCATAAAGTAGGTGCTTAACAAATAATAGCTGAATAAGGGAATGAAAGAAAGAAATTTTCTAATTCAAAATACAGTTGCCCTGCATACCTCAGGATATTTCTAGAAATGTGGTTCTAGGAAATTGCTGCAACCACCTAGTTAGTCATTGCTAACCCACCAACGATGCTAAAGAAACCAGCCTTTAAAGTTAGAAAAGGCTAGAAGGAGGCCTTATATGGAAAGAGCTTTAAAAGTTCAGGCAGTTGTAAATACTAAACATTTCATTCTGTCATGCTGGAAGACGAGGCTTCTAAAAGAAGTTAAGCCGCGTCTAAGTTGCTGTAGGAAATTGTGTCCCAGTGCGCTAGAGCCTGTCTGGATACAATGCTTGCTTTCTCCTCTGGGACCAGCATTTAAAGCAGCTCCTATCAGCCAGCGTCACCTGAGGCATCCAGCAGTTCCAGCTGCAGCCAGTTTAAGAAGCCTGTTCACAGGCTCATGGGAGATGTCCCCTCAGCCCTGGCAGAGGCCTTGGCAGGGTCATGGATGACACTGTGAAATGCACTTTTGCCATAAGGCGTCATCAGAATGAGAAATAGTTGTTGTTTTTTAGTGCTTTTGTTATCTTCTGACAATATCTGTGCTGTTGGAAGGGCCAAGTTGGGGGAAAAGTAGGAAGCTGATCAGAAGACAGAGAGAAAGAGAAAACATCATTGTTTTCATTGTTATCAATGATGTTTTCTCTTTCTCTTTCACAGCACTGAAGCAATCCGATGAAAATGTGCTGTAAACCACTGGGCTCTTCCTGCCTCCTGGGGGCGGGGGTAGAAAGAGAGTATGGAGAGCAATAAAATGACATTGGTCTGGTCAAGATAGAACGAAGAGTATAAAACAAAATGGCATTGCTCATGTCAACCAAGGTGGCTCCCAGCAAGCCATAACACTTTAGTTCAAGACCAAAACTAACTAAGTCATGCTGGACACATCTGGCAGGACACACCCAAGATATCTGCACACAGGATAAGAACAGCCATGTCTGCAGAATGGGACCGCCCATAGAAAGGCTCCTGGGGAAAGTCCACACTTGCCATCAGGGGTGTCAAGACACTGATCAAAAGACCCAGAAGGGTAGAGAACAACACTGTCAAGATATAATTCAGGCAGGTTTCCGACCACTGCTGAGACAGCTGAGCTCCACACACCAGAGTGCTGCCCCATGCCACACTGATCTCCCGCGGCACTGACTGCAGGAGGCTCTGCCCTGCTGGACTGCGGACTTTGTCCTGTTGCCCACCTGGCTCTGGAGATTCTTCCTCACAAGATGCTGATGGTTCTCTTGCCTACTACACTGTCTCCTGGACCTGCACACTGGGACTCTGGGACTCAGGTCGTTATCCGCCAATTCTCTCCTGTGATGTACAACTGATTGTTTCTCAGTGGTTAGTATCATTATTAGGTTATTATTAGGTTAGTATGGATTTAGATCAAATCTGCATTAATCAAAGCCAAGTGAACCTGCATTAATAAAATCCGAGTGACAAGCACAGGGACCTGTGATGGCTCCCGTGCAGACCTGTGTAGGACTGAGGGTCCTGCAGGAGGCTCGGTGCTTTCGGTTCTTAAACCCGAGTCAGAGGGTCCAAGCAGAGAATAAAGGCTGACTTATAGGAAAGACTATAGCACAAACATGCGCTCCCGATAGAGAGGATGGGGATGGAAGAGGCTCCTCTGTGGAGGTATCAGGGGAGTTCAACCCTCAGCCTGCGGGCTGCATGCAGCCCAGGATGGCTGTGAATGTGGCCCAACAAAAAACTGTAAATTTACTTAAAACCTTTTTTTTTGCTCATTAGTTTTTGTTAGTGTTTGTGTATTTAACATGTGGTCCAAGGCAACTCTTCTTCTTCCGGTGTGGCCCAGAGACACCAAAAGGTTGGACACCCCTTAGGGTAGGGGTGTCAAACTCATTTACACTTGGGTACACAGGAGGCCACAGCAGCCTTGCGGTTGCCTTCAAAGGGCCGAATGTAATTTTAGGGCTGTATAAATGTAACTGCTCCTTAACTAGGGGCAAGGGGCTCTACACTGGCACTTTGATGTGCTCAGGCTGCTGTGGCCCTCGGTGAACATGAGTTTGACACCCCTGCCTAGGGCTTCACTGTCACCGACTCCAGGCATTTCCCTCTGAGACGGGAGGGCCCACCACTTTGCCCTTGTTTAAACTATGCATCTTGAGTTAGAAGGGCGATGTTAAAGCCAGTGCTTTCAAAAACTTAAAGAATGAGACATTGTAGGTCTTTTAAAAATTCCCTGTAGGTTTTTTGTTTTGATAGTATTTACTGAGGAATGTATACATTTTTAGTTGAATAAATCTAGTCGCATTCACTTTCTGAAACTAATAAAATAACATACAACTTAGTTTTTCCTTAGAATATCCCATCTATCAGAACACTAATACGTGCAATCTTGTTTTTCTGATTTAAAAGTGTATGATTTTAATTCTTTGGTATTTAAAGGAAAATGTTTTCCTGTGGCAAAAACCTACGATTGCCATTAACCAATAATAAAACTGCAACACAACACACCGCTTCTCGCCAAGACGGTGCCCACAGTTGCCACCCTGCCTCCTCCCACCACCGCCACACCCTCAACTGCGGCTCTCCACCAAGGAAACTGATAAACTACACTTTTGCTTGGGACCCTCCGCTCTCCCTCCCAAGATCCCCACCTTTCACAAAGGACCTCTATTGTAGGCGCAATGTTATACACATAGGAAATGTATGTGCATGTACCTAGGGTATTTTTTTTCCATTTGTTTTCTCTTCTAGCATTTGATCACTGGCTGGTGAACTGTTTGGGCCCACAGAGATCTCTAGACCACCGGCTCATGTATTTGAAAGGCATCTGTTTATTTTGAAAATGCAAATGCGGCCTACCTCAAAGACTGACAGGCAAGAAATGACCCACTGAGCTAGGGGAGAGCTTTCCAATCTGGAGCCCTGTCCCTCCCTCCTTCTATCACACTGAGATCACTCGCTGTCAGAACCACTTAAACAAGCTCCAGGAATCCAAGTGAAGGGCCCACAATTAATAGGAGCAGCAGCAGCAGCAGCAGCAGCAGCAGCAGCAGCAGCATGTGTGTGTGTGTGTGTGTGTTTCTCTCTCTCTCTCCTTCCACACACACACACACACACACACACACACACACACACTCAGCACTAGCCAGGCAGATCACTTCTCACCTAGTTTAAAGTGGTAATGAGGTCATTTACAAAAGGACTCTGAGTCTTTCATATAGCGGCTCCTAGACCAAGGGCTGCCTGGAAGAGGGCCCCATCGCAGGGAAACTGGCCTGCTAACAGTGGCAGCCTGGTCCTGGGGATGGATACCCGGAGAAAGCCCAGGAAGGTTAATACCCCGACTTTGATCTCTGTCAAGGCATACCAGCAAGAATTAATTTACATTTCAGATGAAAAAGGTTGACAGCATGAAAAGGCATCTTGTTTCTGGTATGTGAATGTGCCCTAATAGATCGGGAATTCTGAAAGGAAGTTCTGAGGAAGCTAAAGGGATAAGCCATGCGGCTGCTTTTATTGGGAAGGAGATGAAAGGAAAACAAATTTCAATATGCTCTGTAGTAACATGTAGGCCAAATGCTTCCTAAATTTCAAGGGCTGCTTTTATAAGTCTATAGCATATCTGAGCAACACCATTAAAAAAGACCATGGGCCAGAACTTGAAATACAAACAAACACACTCCATGGACTCTAAATTTCAAATAAAATGATTTGTTGAAAAAAGTAAATAAATTAGCCATGGCCAGGTAGCTCAGTTGATTAGAATATCATCCAGATATGCCAAGGTTGCAAGTTCGATCCCAAGTCAGGGCCCATACAAGAATCAACCAATAAGTGCATAAATAAGTGGAACAACAAATCAATGTTTCTCTCTTTTCTTCTCTCTCTCTAAAATCAGTAAGTAAAAATTTAAATGATAATAACGAATTAGAGAATGACAACCAGAAAACAATCAGAAGAGTCTGTGCCGCAACAACATCCCATGCCACGCCCTGCAGGCTTCAGAAGTAAGAGGACCACTAGGCCTGGGGCTAGTTTTACTCAGAAATGTCCTAGTGGCAGGAAGAGCTTTTAATGAGATGGTTATGTTTGGGGAGAACACACTCCAAAGCAGGGAAGTTGGAATAATTGCTTCTCTCTCTAGATAAACACAACTATGCTTCGAATCTGAAGAAAAGGAAAACATTCTCAAGTAAAGGTACAGTGCCCATAAAGTGACAAATGTCACTCTGTCCATTCATCTTTTCTGCTAATACAAAACTGGCATTTTAATTCCTGTTCATGTTGTTGGCTCAAAGGCAAAAGGACTAGGCTGGTTTTTGCTCTGGCTGCCACATGCCACCTCAAGAGGGAGAGTGGCACTAGTGCCATCCTTAAGTCTTCATGCCTGTCCAAGCCTCTGCAGACCACATTCATGGTAATTCCCAAAGCCACTTAATAAGTGGGAACACTGGCTGCCAGGTTAAGGAAGGGGAATATTTGCAAAGCTAAAAATAAGAAAGGAAGGAAGAAAGCCCATTAAAGACATGTGTTCTCTCTGGTTTCACACAAAAAATTATCCTTCCATGATACCTCTCCTACAGGTATTGCATTGAAATAACATAGAGTTCAGGCCAAGATGGAGGCGTAGGTAGAAACCCTTTGCTTCCTCACACAACCAAAAGGAGGATAATGACCAATCTAAAATCAATAAACAACCAAAAGCGTTAGAAAGTTAAACTGCATGGAACTCCAACAACCAAGGAATTAGAGAAAAAATCAATCAGAACAACCAGACAGGTAAGGTGGACCCAGCAGGCGGCTGACTCAGAAAAACCCAGTGAGGTGGCTGGGGGACGGGGCTGACTGCTGAGCTGGGCAGAGCTGCTGGGTGGGACTGACTTCAGGGGCAAACTGAGACTCAGAGCTGACTGGGGGCTATGGCGGGGGTTGCCGCAGTGGGAGATACGTCCAGTCGGACGCAGGAGTCTGTTGGAAAGTGCGCTAGAGATGAGCAGGTGAGCCACACTGTTCCCTCTCTGGCCCCTCCCCTGCAGACAGCAGCGCAGCAAAGAGGGTTGCCTTGCCCAGGTGAATACCTAAGGTCCCGCCCCTTACAACTTCTCAGCTGCACCAAGACAAAGAAATATGGCCCAAATGAAAGAACATAGCAAAACCTCAGAATTAATTGATGAGGAGATTGCCCACCTATCTGATGGAGAATTTAAAGCCCTGGTAATCAAAATGTTCACAGATCAGATTGACCTTGGTCAAAAAATGAAAGAACAAATGAAAGATACCCAAAATGAAATAAAGCAAAATATTCAGGGAGCCAACGGTGACAAGAAGGAAACCAGGATTCAAAGCAACAATTTGGAACAAAAGGACGAAATAAACATCCAGCTGGATCAGAACGAAGAAACGAGAATCCAAAAAAATGAAGAGAGGCTGAGGATTCTCTGGGACAACCTGAAATGTTCCAATATTCGAATTATAGGGGTGCCGGAAGGAGAAGAACAACAGCAAGAAATTGAAAACTTATTTGAACAAATAATGAAGGAAAACTTCCACAATCTGGTGAGGAAATAGACTTCCAGGAAGCCCAGGAAGCCCAGAGAGTCCCAAAGAAGTTGGACCCAAAGAGGAACACACCAAGGCACATCATGATTAAGTTACTCAAGATTAAAGACAAAGAGAAAATCCTAAAAGCAGCAAGAGAAAAGGAAAGAGTTACCTACAAAGGAGTTCCCATAAGGCTATCAGCTGATTTCTCAAAAGAAACCTTACACAAGAAGGGGCTGGAAAGAAGTATTTGAAGTCATGAAGGGGAGGACCTACGTCCAAGATTGCTCTATCCAGCAAAGCTATCGTTTAGAATGGAAGGGCAGATAAAGTGCTTCCCAGATAAAGTCAAGTTCAAGGAGTTCATCATCACCAAGCCCTTATTATATGAAATGTTAAAGGGACTTACCTAAGAAAAAGAAGATAAAAAATATGAACAATAAAATGACAACAAACTCACAACTATTAACAAATGAACCTAAAAGAAAAACAACGAAAACAAAAAGTAAGCAAACAATCAGAACAGGAACAGAATCAGAGAAATGGACATTACACAGAGGGAGGTCGGTGAGAAGGGGGAAGGGAGGAATAGTGGGGAGAAGGTACAGGGAAGAAGAAGCATAATTAGTAGGTATAAAATAGACAGGGAAAGATAAAAAAATGATATAGGAAACAGAGGACTCAAAGAACTTATCTGTACAACCCATGGACATGAACTAAGGAGGGGGGTAATGCTGGAGGGTTGCGGGGGGCAGGGTGGAAGGGGAATAATGGGGGAAAAATTGGGAAAACTGTAATAGCATAATCAATAAAAAAAATACTTAGGAAAAAAAGAAAGAAAGAATGTGATCATCACTGTCCTGATATCATGATGACCAAGATGACCCGACTTTTTAAAAAGATTTTATTTATTTATCTTTAGAGAGAAGGGAAAGGAGAGGGAAACAGAAGGAGAGAAACATCGATGTGACAGAGAAATGTTGATTGGCCACCTCTTGCATGTGCCGGGACAGATGAGGGAGCCCACGACCTAGGCAGGTGCCCTGATGGCGATAGGGGATTCAAGAGTGGGAAAATTTTAGTTTAAGGTAAATAGTTATAAGCCTAGCAAGTAATGTGTATGTTAAAGCTTTTGTTTCAGAAACTACAAATAAGGCCCATCCTGGCTCCTGGGTGAAACAGCCCACCTCTTGGGGCAGTGCTAAAGACCACTGCCTGGGGACAAGTGGAGGCATTGGGTCACTGTGTTCTAGGGAGAGACAGAGGACCACCGTCCCTGGGAACAGCTAACTGCCCAGGACAAGAATGCTGCAGTCTCTTTCACCTAACTCTCCCTGAATTTCAAATCCCCTCACTGCACCTCATTTTATTCCTGTTATAAAAACGTTGGCCTGGAAAGAAAACGTAAGATCATTTGTTTTAGGGTGTGAATCTGCAGTCTTCTCAGATCGCCAGCCATCTGAATAAAGTGCCCTGTCTCTGTCTCTGCTTATTGGGTTTGGTAAGTGACAGGCACCACAAGCTCTGGTGTCTTTTCCAGTTCCCATGGGGAATTGAACCTGTGACTTTTCACTCTGTGGGACAACACCCAAGGTTGCTGAACCTAAGTCCAGTCTGACTCTACCAGTTTAACACCTGGTGCTGTTCTGCCGCCAACACTGGGAGCCCTCCAAACATGATTTTCAGAGAAGGAATATTTGATTTATTATCCAACATACTGGATTCAATGGATCAACAATATGTAAGCTCAAAGTTTATATTTTAAAACATATGTTGGGCTTTGGGCCAAACAGCAAGATCAGAAATCAACCCAGTATCCTCTCTTAAGGGGAACCGTGTGTGTGTGTGTGTGTGTGTGTGTGTGTGTGTGTGTGTGGTGGGATGCGGGCAAGTAGGGAGCAAATGCACTGAGTTGTCTTTCTTAAGCTGCAACTAGAATTGCACCCCTCCTCCTGACTCTTTGAAGTTGTGGAACTTAGAATTCCTAGAGGGTGGTGATAAAATGTACACATTTGCATTTATTTATTTATTTATTTTAAAATTTTATTTCTATATTTTGAGAGAGAGAGAAGAAATAAGAAAGAGATTCGTTGTTCCCCTTATTGAGGCATTCATTGGTTGATTCTTATATGTGCCCTGATGGGGGATCGAACCTGCAACCTTGGCCAGGGCCATATTTGCATTTATTTTATTTTATTTTTTAAATTCTCACCTGAGGACATGCTTATTGATTTTAGAGAGTGGGAAAGAGAGGGGGAAAAGAAGGGAAGGAGACCGAGAGGGAGAGAAACAGATCAATCGCCTCCCCTACACACCTCAGCTGGGGACTGAACCTGGAACCTAGGCATGTGCCGTGACAAGGAATGGAACCTATGACCTTTTGGTTTACAGGATGACTCTCCAACCAAGGGAGACACCCCGTCAGGGTCACATTCACATTTAAATGACAGCCATTCCTCCCAAGTATCGTGGTTTTGAATGAAGATGGCAGGCTTCTACAATGTTTTAAGAAAGTTCTGAGGGGTATCCCTGGAGCCAAGTTCTCGGCAGGGACCACCTTGAAAAGGTTGTGGGTATTTGATTTAAAGGTCTGCTTCAATTGTGGCATTATCTGAAAACTACCCCTCTCCCTGTTGTCGAGTCCACTGCACTGGGCACATTCTCATTCTGTCTCCAAAGTGTTGAGCTCTTACAGCTCCTGGCATGTTGGGGCCTGTTTTTTCCAGCTCCACAATTAGGCATATGCAGCTTCAAGTGACAGAGGGAGCCCAGCCTGGTAGCCACTGGGGATACTGCCACTTGCAGAAAGGCAGAGTGACCTGGGAGCCAAGGAAAGGACTAGAGCTCACAGTGCTCAGGCAGCCAAGGCCAAGCCGAGCCACAAAAGCCAACATGCTCACCCTATGAAGTCCAGAGGACCACTTTAGCCACACACGGCCTGGGTGAAGGAAACTTAGTTTGCCGGGGAAGTCCCCAAGCTATTCCTTCCCATCTTTGTGATGCTAAGCACAAATCTAACCTGTGGTCAGAGAATTGCAAGGTTGGAAGGCACCTTCCAGACCTTTTTAGCCAGTGCTTTCATTTAACAGATGAGGGCCATGTGACTCCAGGATGGAAAGGGATTTGTTCAGCTGGCAGGTATACGAAGTGAACTTGATCCAAACAGCCTGTGCTCTGGTGTTCACTCTGCTCTTGACTGGCTGTGTGATCACGTACAAGTCACTTCACTCCTCTGTGCCACGGTTCCCCCTTCCACAAAACTGGGAGTATAAGAGTATCTACTCAGAACATCTTAGCCAAGTGTGGCACACAGTAAATGCTCACGAAGGGTTATTCTCTTCATTATCACACACGGGAGTGTCAAAAACAGCACAAAAACTCCCCACTGCAATTCTTGACTCCTAATAATCCAGCACTCCCGAATTATTAACCTTTCAGCTTTCCTAAACTCATATGAACTTAATCACTGAATATTTCCAAGTGGATGCTATAAAAATGATGTTTTAATTACCTGCTTGAATATGAACAGCAGACTCACTCCTTCTGTTGCTTATTTTCTTAAATTTCCTCCGAGCATCATATCCTCTCCAGGCTAAAAATATAAAACCATGTGCTAGGAATGACATTAATTTAAGAACGTGCCAGAGAATTGATATAAGCTGTTTTCCCTCCAATCTATTACCCCTCTCCTCCTCCCTCCTGCTTTCTCACTGAACAAAATAAGTAGAGATACGTGATCAATGATGAGGAAAAGGGACCTCTCTGTACTCTCAGCTTGGCCGCTAAGATGCTTCTGAGGAGGAGTTATTTTCATTCAGGCAGTGAGTTTCCAGAACACTCTGGACTCCACTTATGAATGACCAGGAACCCCTAGCCCAGGCAAGGCAGTTCCCTGTCATCCCATTCCATAGAGGAAGCTCTGTCTTCAGAACTTGGGGGTGGAAAAGAACAGTTTGACCTGTTCCATATTTTTGATTGGAAGGAAAGCATAAACATGAAAGTTGAAGGAGAGAAAAATAAAGAGAAGAGTCAAGGGGAATAATTAGCATCATAACACTGGTGAGGATGAAAAGAAATGGATGAAGAGAAGAAGAGAAAGAGAAAGGTAATCTCAGGGGTGTGTTAAGTCCTTTCGTTAGAGAACTGAGGCGTTAAGCTCCCCGCCAGGAGCATGGCTGCCTCTCTCCCTGAGCATCCTAGCTCTCCCTCTTGTTGACCGTGGGCATGAAGTCCAGAGTGAACGTTCTGAGAGCGCATGATCAGAGCACAAAGGAGATCATCTGCTATGTTCAAGATGGGCTGGGGCTTTCACAACCACTCGTCAAGAACACAGGAGCCAAATGCTGTTTGTAACACAAATGACATACACATGTGTGCAAGGAGGCACTGACTGGGCTGGGCATGTGACAGGGCCCAGGGATTTGTTCCCTTGGTTTACAAGCTCTGCCTCAGCTAGAAAAGCCTTCTGAAAGTGGGATGAGAAATTCTGATGCTGGAAACCTGGTAATGGACCTGCAGTGTAAATCATGCCAGTCATCTGGGAGCTGCCACGTGCTTGTGTGATTTGGACTTTACATCTGTCCACTTCCTGCTGCCTCTATCTTGCCGCTCGTTAGTGTTTTGTGATGGCTTGTTTGGTTATCTGGAGGTCAGGGACCATGACTGTCTTGTTCACCACTGTATTCCCAGCACCTAGCATAGGACCTGGCTTGTGAAATGCACTCAATAAACATGTGCTGAAGCAACGAAGAAAGGGAAGGGAATGGAAGGGAAGGGAGGGGAGGGGAGGAGAAGAGAAGGGAATGGAAGGGAAGGGAGGGGAGGGGAAGGGAGGGGAAGGGAGGGGAGGGGAAGGGGAGAAAAGAATAAACCAATGAGAAAAGTAAGAGTTGCGTGGCCCACAGTACCCACTGAAATGCCAAGATTCAGAACCATTTACCTGACTGGATGGCAGTGGCCCCCTTCTCCCTCTTCTCTCGGACTCTTTTGTATCTCCGGGCTGCAAGCCACCCCTTGGCATATGCCTGCAGAACAACCACTCTGCCTATGACTTCTCGCAGTAGCAAATTTAACTGCTCAACATGATAATATTTGAGAAAAACCTGAAACAAGACAGTAGTTTTAGCATTACATGTGGGCTTCCAAAGAGATATTCACTCTATCCCAGTATATGCTTAGTATAAATATGAATACCATTATCTAAATAAAGTTTACAATGACTTGATTTATGCTGATATTATGAACGAACATCTTGGAAGCAAATACAATTCCACCTCTAAGGTTGAGCCAGTCAGTGATTATGGATACAAATGTAAGATGAGGTTAATAGGGTTTTATGAGATCCCAAATATTCTCCAAGCCTGCCTCACTTCTGCTATGAGTTCCATTTTCTCAGCGTGATCTCTTGTCTCTTTCCCCACAGTCTCTAATGGAGGTGCTAACCTACAGAGAGCACTGACCCATAGCTAACAGAAGGTCACAGGGAGAGGGACACAGATGACCCACAGTGATCTAATTTCTGCTGAGGAGGGCAGTGTTACCATCAACACACAGGCTAAGGCTGGCTTTGTAGGGCAATTCAGAATGTACCATAAAATCCTGGAATCCAGCAGGGATGTGATGTTCTCCCAAATGAAAAGCTACACACAATGAACTACTAATTAGGTGTGCAATAAATAACACAAGAGTCTACTGAAAAATAGACAAAAATATAAAAGATAGTCATTATTGTCATTAATATGATTTGTGCATTTGCATATGGTGCTGAAATAAGTAGCATCGAACAAAAGGACATTTTAAAATGAACTCAAAGATCTCATTCTAGAAATGCTAAATGGCTCTCAGACTACATGCAGAACGGGAGCACACCCTCCTCCTCTGGTCCTTGAGGTCCTGGAGACACCTGATCCAACCGTAGCCAAGATCATTGTTAGGTTGGGGCTTGTCTGCTGAGCTACACAATTTATAGAGCCATTCACATCACTGACCAGGGATGAAGGTATGCAGTATAGCATCACCAGTGATGATCTGAACAACAAAGAAGCAACTACCTTTGTTTTTCCCAGCATCCAGTGATCTAGTCTGGACTTTTCCAAGATAGCAACACAGCTCTCTTTGCTAGCAAGAGGGGTTTGATGTGCTCTGAATGCCAAGTAATAATACCTACAAAATAAAAGAGGAAGATAAAGCATTTTAAGTTATCATTTGATTTACTATAGTAGAACTGCTCTGAGCCCATTGACCCGCTTTGTTTTTTAATAGTAAATGTTTCTTGAGCACCAATAATAATGTATTAGATAGAGAAAGATATACAATTTATGTTTATTGGCTTTTAACCACTTTCATATTTTCTGCTAGATGTATTTTCCTTTTGATACTGCTTTGTAATTCATATTGAATGTATACATGACATCTTTTGCATGAAAAACCAAAGTATCTAATCCTTTTAGGAAGCTGAAATTGAGACAGCTCATCTAGTGAAAACCATCATATAAAATGTTAGTATTACTATTATAAAAATAATTTGTAATAGGAAGGGAAATCTCCTGCTAGAAATATCTGAACTAAGTGCCATATTCATTTGGGTAAGACTTGGAAAACATAACCTCTTTACATTAAAAAAAAAAAAAATCAGCCCTGACCGGATAGTTCAGTTGGTTAGAGATTTGTCCTGATATGCCAAGGTTGGGGGTTTGATCCCTGGTCAGGGCACATACAAGAATCAACCAATGAATGCATAAATAAGTGGAACAACAAATCAATGTTTCCCTCTCTTTCCCTCCTCTCTCTAAAATCAATAAATAAAAACAAACCAGTTAAACATCACATAGTACACTATGTGATTATATTTAAAAAATTTAATTTATGAAGAATGACCTTTTGTACAGATTAAAAGAGATTTTCATAGATATATGGATATGCTCAAGAGAATTAATTTTTTTTTTTGTTTTTTGTTTTACTAGTGCCACAAACTTGCCAGTGGTAACTTATTAGTTTGGTTCAAGATAACTCTGCAGAGCTAGAACTTGTTGTTAAACACCAAAAGATATTTTGAACTATATATTTGAGCAGATTGTTAGTTTTTCTGTTTTCTTTTGAGAATCTTTGAATAAAAAACCTGTAATTAAAAAAAAAACATAATCCCATTGTAAACATACAAAAAACATGATTTCTTTAATCTGACCTTTTCTCCTTCTTTCCTTGATTCAGAATGTTCCTAGGACTGGCCTTGTCTAGCCTAGGAGGACCCTGACTCACTCACCTCCCTCTCCCTTGCATGACCACGCCCTTAAGCATTAATCCCTCAGGACAATGAGGTTCTGCTGCACATCAAATAATCTTAGGAACAAAGTCTTGGATATGTTGACCATAGAGACATAGTTTCAGTCAAACTAGAGATAATGTCTAGGCCTCAGATGTACTTCAGCTCCAGACCCAGAAGAGCAGAACGACCCTATCAACCACACCTAAGAGCCTCCATTAAGGCTCTTTTCTCTGCTCTTTGCTGCCATCTGTAATTAAATTCAACCCCTTGGAAGAATAAAAAATAAACAATTTCCAGACTTCTGGCCAAGATGAAGGCGTAGGTAGACACACTGTGCCTCCTCGCACAACCAAAATAAGGACAACAAAATTTAGAAACAAAAAACAATCAGTACTGACAGAAAATTGAACTGTATGGAACTCCAACAATCAAGGAGTTAAAATAGACACATTTATCCAGACCAGTAAGAGTGGTGGAGTTGGGTAGCTGGGTGGAGAGGGGTGGAGGCAAAAAAAGCGGTGGCTGGTAGACCCAGGTGTGCAGGCAGCAGCAGGCGGACCCAGGCGGCTGATTGTGGAGGGGCATGATGCACAAGGCAGCTGGCGGACCGGGTGATCCCACATTTGCACGCAGGTCAACCAGGTGAAACCGGGTAGGCAGACTGACCACGCAACCCAGGCTCCAGCATGGAGAAATAAAGCCTCAAAACACTGACTGAAGACACCTGTGGCGGGGGCGTTGCGGTGCCAGGAGAGACTCCCAGCCTCACAGGAGAGTTTGTTGGAGAGACCCACAGGGTCCCAGGATGTACACAAGCCCACCTGCATGGGAATCAGCACCAGAAGGGCCCAGTTTGCTTGGGGGAAACAGCGAAGTGACTGAAATCTGACAGAGAGTGGAGCAAGTGCCATCATTCCCTCTTGGACCCCTGCCCCACATACAGCGTTACAACCCAGCAACTGGGTGGACCTGCCATGGTGAACACCTAAGTCTCAGCCCCTCACTACGTAACAGGCACGTCAAGACAAAATATATATATATATATATATATATATGGCCCAAATGAAATAACAGATCAAAGCTCCAGAACAAATACAACTAAGCAACAAAGAGATAGCCAACCTATCAGATACACAGTTCAAAGCACTGGTGATCAGGAAGCTCACAGAATTGGTTGAATTTGGTTGCAAATTAGATGAAAAAATGAAGACTACGCTAATAAAATGAAGGAAAATGCACAGGGAACCAATAGTGATGGGAGGAAAACTGGGACTCAAATCAATGGAGTGGACCAGAAGGAAGCAAGAAACATCCAATCAGAAAAGAAGGAAGAAGCAAGAATTCAAAAAAATGAGGAGAGGCTTAGGAACCTCCAGGACATCTTTAAACATCCCAACATCCCAATTATAGGGATACCAGAAGGGGAAGAAGAAGAGCAACAAGTGGAAAACTTATTTGAACAAATAATAAAGGAGAACTTCCCCAATCTGACAAAGGAAATAGACTTCCAGGAAATCCAGGAAGCTCAGAGAGTCCCAAAGAAGTTGGACTCAAGGAGGAACACACCAAGGCACATCATAATTCCATTAGCCAAGATTCAAATGAAGGAGAGAATTCTAGAAGCTGCAAGGGATAAGGGGACAGTCACCTACAAAGGAGTTCCCATCAGACTGTCAGCTGATTTCTTAAAAGAGACCTTGCAGGCAATAAGGGGCTGGAAAGAAGTATTCCAAGTCATAAAAGTCAAGGACCTCCATCCAAGATTGTTCTATCCAGCAAAGCTTTCATTTAGAATGGAAAGGCAGATAAAGTGCTTCTCAGATAAGGTCAAGTTCAAGGAGTTCATCACCAAGCCCTTATTTTATGAAATGTTAAAGGGACTTATCTAAGGAAAAGGAGATAAAAAATATGAACAGTAAAAAGACAGCAAACTCACAGCTATTAACAACCACAATTAAAACAAAAGCAAACTAAGCAAACAATAGAACAGGAACAGAATCACAGAAATGGAGATCACATGGACAGTTAACAACAGGGGAGTGGGAGGAGGAGAGAGGGGGAAAGGTACAGAGAATAAGTAGCATAGACGGTGGGTAGAAAATAGACAGGGGGAGGGCAAGAATAGTGTGGGAAATGTAGAAGCTACAGAACTTATGACACATGGACATGAACTAAAGGGGGGGAATGTGGGTGGGAGGGGGTGCAGGGTGGAGGGGAATGATGGGGGAGAAATGGGACAACTGTAATAGCGTAATCAATAAAATATATTAAAAAAATAAAAGTAGGGAATATTGTGAACAACTTAATGCCATGTTAACAAGATAAAGAAAAAAGGCATATGATCTTACTGAGGAAAAGCACTTGACAAAATCCAACATCTGACCCTATTTTTAAAAAATACAACTTTTCAGCAGACCCATATTACAAGAGAACTTCCTCAGCATGATTTTTTAAAAAAGTATCTATGCAAAACCTATAGCTAACATTATATTTATTTTTTATAGGTTTTACTTATTTGTAGAGAAAGGGGAGTGAAGAAAGAGAAACATTGATGTGCAAGAGAAATGTCTATTGGTTGCCTCTCACACACCCCCAGCTGGGGACCTGGCCCACAACCCAGATATGTGCCCTGAGTGGGAATTGAATCAGTGACAATTCACTTTGCCGAATGATGCCCAACCAACTGAGCCACACTGGCCAGGGCAGCCAACATCATATTTAATGGTCGAAGATTGACTGCTATCTCCCTAAGATTAAGAACAAGTCAAGGATGCCCTCTTCTATTCAACATTGTAACAGAAGTTGGCCAGTGCAATAAGACGAAAGGAAGATAAAAAAGGTATCTGTATAAGAACAGATAAAGAGAACCATCTTAATTTGAAGGTGACACAACTGTTTATATAGAAAATCCAATGGAATCTACAGAAAAAAACCCCTACCAGAACTAATAAGTGAGTATAGCAAGGTTGTATTTCTATATGCTAGCAACAAACAATTTAAAATTGAAATTGAAAAAATAATATCATTTATAATATTTTAAAATATGAAATACATAGTGATAAATTTGGCAATAAATGTGTAAGATCTGAACATTGAAAATTATAAAACATTCACTAAGAAAAATAGAAGACCTAAGTAAATGGAGAGAGATACTATGTTTTCTGGTCAGAAGAATTAATAGTTAATCCTTCAGTAAAGTAAACTATGTGGGTGGGCCTCATCCAAAAAGTTGAAAGTCTTAAAAGAAAAGACTTCAATTTCCTTCCAATCAGCCCTGCAGATTTCTGATTTGCCAGCCCCCCACAATCACGTGGGGGCCAATCTCTTAATCTCTCTCTTCCTCTCCACATGAGCGCACACACACACTCCATTTGTCTATTTTTCTGGACCTTAATAAAGTTCCAGTTCCCTTTTGCTGTCACTTAGACATCGCTGAGTGGAGACAGAGCCAACCCTGGTGACAAACTCCCTACAATGTTGTTAAAGGTAGGGGCAAGTTATGTGCAAAACCACTCTTCAGTAACTTCCTTTCCTCTCTATTACTGTTTCTACCTTTATCACTGAACTGCCCAAGTTTCCCACAGGCTTTGGGCTTCTGTACTGCACACGGGGGATCTAGCTCACCCAACTCCAGCTGCTACTCCTCATGTTCACAGACAGGTCTTCCCTGTCCTGTGTCAAAACTCCCTGTGCCCAGGCACTGCTTTGGGGCCATCTGTGCAAGGAATTGGTTGGCTCCTCTAAAAAACGTTTAGTCCTGAAGTAAACTTAGAGTCAGCGATAAAATTCTTAGTGTTTATAGGGGAGAAAGTCAAGGTCACAAACTTAGTAAGGAGAAGACCTGAGGCTTACCCAGGTCTTCTAACTCCAAGTTCAGGCTTCTTCCACTCATCTAAACCTTCATCTACTCCTAGCTCCTACTGTATACACCTGGCAGTAACTTTGACTCTCTAGCAGGGAACTTCGATCCTCCAGCACTTTCCAGCTCATTGGAATTTGTGAGTATCTAGAATAACCTGGAATATTGTCTTTTGACTTAGAAGAAATGTTGATTTCCTGTGTTGGAACATCAGCTGTCAGGCACTCCTTAACACATGTGTGAGGGATTCAAAGAATTTTCTATTTGGACTAGTGTATCAGTAAGGCATTGGTGTTTCAGTGGAAAAATACCTCCATTATCCTTAACATACCCTTCTGGGTTATTAGATTCTAGCCCTGTTCTTTGGGCTACTGTGCAACTCTTTCTAAATGTAGGTAACTGACAGGTACATAAATTGTCTAGTCTGGTGGTGAGTTTAATTGACTTCCTCCTCACCATGGAAAAAACAGTTTTGTATCCATTTGCAATTCATCTCTACATTCCTTTATTTCATACAAGTCTGTGCTGTTTTGACTTTTCCTTTGAACTGGTTATAACATCTGCCTGGTTCCCTCATATCATATGAATAAAATAAATTTGTTAAACATATTCATCTTTATATCCGTATGCGAGTCATGATTTTACCTTCTTTAGAAAATTATCTTTTAACAACAACAAGAAAAAAGTGCAAACATTTAGACTGTAGGAGGTTTGATTTAAAGGAGTGGCAGGTTGAGGCAGAAAGTCCTCACCCTTGGGTACACACAGTGCTACCACCAAGCTGTCTGAAAAGTCTAGCGGACTCAGCTACTTTTCTGCTTCTAACTTTTGGGAAATAGTGGCTAGTGGTAGGTTCATGTTGGAGTTTGCTAAAAAAGTCAGTTTTCAAAAGTGAGCATGCCATTGTACAGGAGTGGGCAAAAGTAGGTTTACAGTTGTGAGTCTATGAAACAGTTTAGTCTTGTATTATTATTAGTATTATTATTGTATTATTTATTTGTATTACTATTGTAAGCCTACTTTTGCCCACCCATGTCTATAGGTACCACATCTTCTTTATCTAGTCACCGATTGAAAGACAATTCAGTTGTCTCCTTGCCTTGGCCACCGTGAATAATGCTACAGTGAACAAAGGGGGTACACATATCTTTGTGAATAAATGTTCTCAAATTTTTCAGGTAGGTACCCAGAAGAGGGGTTGCTGCATCATATGATAACTCTATTCTTAATTTTTTGAGGAAGCACCATACTGTTTTCTATAGTGGCTGTACCAGTTTACACTCATATGTGGTATATAAAAGTGAAAGCAACAAATGAACAAACAAGAAAAACAAACAAACAAAAACTCATAGACACAGACAGCAGTATGATGGTTACCAGAGGGAACGGGGGGTCAAATATATGGTGACAGAAGATTTGATTTTGGGTAGTGAACACACATGCAATATACAGATGATGTATTATAGAATTTTACAATTGAAACCTATATAGTTTTATTAACTATTGTTACCCTAATAAATTCACTTTAAAAAAGAGATCACACTAATTTATACCCTCATCAGTAGATTATGAGAGCCCTATTACTCTCTACCCACGCAATCCAATAATTTGTGAGACTTACTGATGATTGTCAAAATAGGTGTAAAATGGTATTTAATTGTAGTTTTAATTTGCATTTCCTTAATTACTAATGCAGCTGAACTGTTTCTTTCCTTTTTAGTGAAGTCCTCTTACAATGACATCTTCTGACAATGGACAAAATATACGATAAACTTAATTTCTCTATTTTTTCCCTAATGATAACTCATACTCCTGGAAGGAGAGGAAACAGGAGAGAGAGCTAAGAGTCATTCATTTTAGACAAAATAATTGGATTAGCATTGTAGATTGCTTACATTTTTGTAACCTCTGACATTTTTAATTTGCACCTCTCATCTTGGTCATTTAGCTCCTACATTCTTACATTGTTTGGGAAGGATTTACATCTTTTAAAGATGCTTTTGAGATCTCAACCTATAATAAATGACCTCTGCTTTGAGTGACCCAAAGGCGTGCAAAACATCTGTACTGCTAAATGCAGATTTGCACATATCCTAAGTCAATAGTGAGATTTCTTTAAAGGTTATTAATTAAATAAATAAACATTTTAAATTTACTTTATTTTAAAAACCCTTAAGCAGATACCTTGCTTTAGGAGGAATCCATATAGTTTTAGAGTTTGGTACAACCAAGTTCCCATTCATTACTTCTAAATTAAATTGGCTTTTCATCCCCATTCTGCTCATGTTTTTCATTAAATAAAACTTTATTTAGGACCTTCTGATGTGCCAGGTACTAACGGAAGTAGTGGAATGACATGAGCGAGCAAGATAGACAATATCCCTGTCCTCATAAAACTTAGATTCTAGCGGAGGAGACAAACATTAAACAAGCGCACAAAGAACATCATTTTGGATAGGAATAAGTGCTATGAGAAATAATAAATCAGGGTGGGTGAGGTTAATGAATATATTTCGGGGTGTCTTTTGGCAGACAGCCTTTAGCAACCAGGAAAGCAAACAGAACTCAAGCCACATCGTACGAGGAACTGGTAAAGATGCGGGGGGCATTGAGCTTACAAACGAAAAGGCTTCACAGGGTCTAGTAGGGGAGGGAAACGTTTTCCTTGACCCCTTTAGAGTCACCAGTTGGGTTTGAAAATTAGAAGCCTGACAAAGACATATTTACAGGAGAAAAGTATACAAATTTATTCAATATAAGTTTTATGCGACACAGGAGGCTTCGTAAGGAAATGAAGACAAGAAACTATTAAGCCCGAGTGTGTGTGCGCTAGGTCTGATAAGGAGTGGGGAGCTGTGGGAAGATGTGTGAGACAAAGAGCACGAGCTGAGTGAAGTGAAGTAGGGGAAACTCAGCATGACCTGTTCGTTCCGATTTCTCTCTGCCCCTTTTTCTTTGGAGATAAGGATGTTTCTTTCCTCCAAATATGGGAAGGCCACCTCTCATGTTAGGGTTTTATGATCTGCTTCAGGAGAAGGTCAGAAACACTTTCCTGCACATGCCATTTCTCAAACTCCTCCAGCTTGAAATATTCAAAATGTCAAGGTGTCATATTTTGGGGTAGTTTGTCCTGAACTCTGTTAGTCTTGTAAACTGTCATGTGCAGACCACCTGCCTCAGATCCACCTGGAGATTGCATAAGAGATGTGGATTCCTGGGCCACATTCCAGATACAGAATCAGAATCTCTGCAACTGGAGCTTAGGCATCTATATTTTAATAAGCCCCTATGGTGATTTTGATGCATCATAGAGTCTGAAAACCATGAATTTAGGATAACATGATAATTGAATGCCATCAAGTAGAGATGGAAGACAATTTGTTCTCTAAAGCCCAGAGGATAGAACTGGGATAGATGCACAGAAGCTTCTGAAGGATGATTTTGGTCAAGGTTAGGAAGATCATGGTTGTGATCAGACATCTAAAAATATGGAATGGCCTCCCCCATGAGCCAGAGAGTGAACTCTTAGATTCTGGAACTGTTCAAAGGTGAGTGGATTGACAAGGTCAAGAATGTTACTGAAGCAATTCTAGTTTTAGCTAAGTAGTTGAATTAAGTGACCCTTTAAGGTTCTTTCCAACAATTATGCTACCTTGACTTGTCCTTTGGCCTGCAGAATTGCTTCTGTGATTTTTAAAACTGATACGTATCATTAACCCAATACTGCTACTGTGATGATTCTTGGCTACTGTCATTATATTTGGATAAGTTGGAAGACTTTAAAAATTTGCCTGGGTAGTCTGGTTGGGTCTCCTAACATTTCAACTATGATCTTTTTTTCAGTTTATTCTCCTCAACATAAACATAGAAAGTGGCTCTTGAGTAGCAGCACTAGCAGCACCTGGGAACTTGCACCCACTGCCGTGTTGAATCAGAAACTTTGGCACTGGGGCTCAGCAATCCGTGTTCAAGCAAGCCCTCCAGAGATTCTCATGCATGAAGAAAAACTGATAGAAGCAGAATCCCAAGGAGGTGAAGTGACTTGCCAACAGTAACACGGTTTATCTGGGAAAGAAACTGGACCACATCATTTTTCCTTGGGAAGGGCAATTGCTCAATATCTATGCTTAAGAAATTCTCGCACACATTTAATATTTAGGATTGTTTATTGAGCACTGCTAAATAATTGGATACAATGTCAATACCCACCAGTAGAGAAATGGCTAAATGAATATCACTGATTTCAACATGGGAGTTAAAAGGAATGTATTGGAGATATGAAGCAACATGAACTTATCTCAAATACATATTGGTAAATAGAAAAGTAAGTTGCCAAATGGTACAAAATGTATGATTCAAGTTAAGCTGAAAGAGCAGGGAATTTTTCTCTCTCCCCGTGTGTGTGTGTGTATGTGTGTGTGTGTGTGTGTTCAGAAAAAGTACACTGCCAAAAAAATAACAATAGCTACTCTAGAGAGGGGCCATGATGGGGGCAGGATGCTGGGAAATGGAGTTAGGGGTGCAAAAATAAAGACTTAGCCTTATATATAATATTTAAAATTTTTAGAGGAAATGGTATTCATACATTATTTTTTTATTAAATATTCATTTCAAACACTAGGTAAAATTGTTATAGTTTAATTATAATGGGCCCAAATCCCAGTCAAAGAATCATGTAGATATTAATTTGACTAATATCACTTGCATCTGAGTAGATGCAATGCCCTCAGTCATATGCCAAAGAGAGTTAGCCCTTTTTCTATTTCAAAATATTCCTTGAGGGACCCTCAATCTATATCAATGACCACCCAGATTTTCTACTCAGATACCCAGAATACAGGACAATTATTGCAACAATTCAATACATATAAATAATTTTCTCCTATGTAGGTAATAGAGGAAACTAAGCTATTTTGGCTTGGACAATTGGATAATTACCCCCAATTGCCCATTTCCCTTTAGTGCGTATAAAAATCCAGATTTAGTTTAAGTTCTTTCTCATATTTACCATAAGCCCCTTTATTTTAATGTATTCCCTTCACATTTGGCCTTCAGTAAAAACAGAACAGCTGGCCACCATCTGCTACCAAAAAAAAAAAAAAAAAAAAAACCATTATATCCTTAGGAAGACTCCTAAATTCAGGCCTCGGATGAAAAGTCACTATCTGTATTAGAGAGCGGAAGTCCTGAGATTGTAAAATTTCTTCTAATTCAGTGTTACTCAGCACAGCACTCAAAACACATAACGGGTGCTTAATAAGTAATTCTGATGCTGATGCTGCTGCCTGCTCATAAACTTTAAATGGGAGGCCTTCCACAGAAAAATAGGCACTGGGAATTAAAGATTGAGTCTGAGTTTATTCAAAAGTTAATTGGTAATAGAAAGTTAAAATGGTGTTTCTATTTTACAACCGACAAAGTTATCAATGTATTTTTTTCTGAATGAATTCTACAGATTGATTTCACAATGAGTATTGGATGTGTTCAGTGGTCTCATTTACATATTTTGGAGATGGGCTATGAAATAACCTCATTTTATATCCTGACTCTACCACACACTATCTTTGTGGCTTTAAGCCAGTTTCCTCGCATGTAAAACTGGAATAATTTCATTGACTTGGGGCTATTACCATTGCGAAGTGAGATGATCCATGTAAAGACTGGCATGAAGTCTATCACAAGCAAGCAGTCAATAAATGCCCCTCTCTCCCTTCTTCCCATCCTTTCTTTATCAAAAATCTATTTTTATTTTCCCAAACCAAATGTAAATGACAAAGTAGCTAGAAATCTTTCCTCTGAGTCATCCCTAAACCACGATGCTTAGGGGTAAGCAGATATTTACTACAAAGTGAATAGAACATATTAGAACAGGAATAGCTAGGAGGTCAACTGTGGGTTAGCCAATGAACTGGACAGCGGCTTCCTAGAGTGCTGTGTTGGGGGGAATTCATGGCCACATCTGGGCTTTGAAGAAAATGTGCCTGACTGAGAACTAAATCTGCAGCTGGGGCTGGAGAGCTAAGTGACATTCATTTGTATTCCTTGCATTCTCCTTCTCCTCTTCTACTTTTGCTCTTTTTTGTCCATTATTCCCTTCATTCTTTTTTTTTCTTTCTGCCTTGGTGTTATCATTACCTAACATAAGTCAGTCCCACTGAAATTTGTTCTAAGGATTCTCCAAGCAGGGACAGAGTTTTCATTCAGCTGTTGATATTGAGTAAGCTGGGCAGCCAGGCCAAAGGTCTGAGTGCCAGTCCTCTTGACTGCACTGACATTGTCAATCACCTTTATCACATCTTTCTTCTTGTTGGCTTTTGTTATTTCTTCTTGCACAGTTTCTACAACACGACCATTGCTCCCCGTGTTTCTATTTCTACCTGGGTTCTTCCCTACACTTGAATTAACTCATGAGGGTGCCCACAATACAGACATCGGGGGAGTCAGGAAAGACAGCTTTGACTTACCATTACTGCCAGCACCCAGTGCCTTTGGAGAACAGTGTGACTGATACTACCTCTTGTAATCACTTTGTGTATCACCAGTACAAATTTCAGGCTGAATTTGCATAACTGTCAACTACAAAAGTGATTTTTCTGGTGTTTGAATATGTGAAAGACATCTGTCAGTAGCGTGGGTTCCATGAGAAAGGAAGAACCTTAAAAGAATGAGTTATGGGATTTTGAGTCATCTAGAGCAAAAGACAACTTGAAAAGATCCTCAGCCTAGGCAAGGCCAGTTTGAACCCATTCTGTCCCCTGTGGAGGAAGGGAAGTGATCATAGAATTCTCTTCAGTCTATAGCAACCTACAGAGGCTGATACTGCCTCCTGCTCGAGATGGCACCTGGAGGAAGCTATTTCATCTCTCTGGCCTCAGTCTCTTCATCTGTGAAATATAAAGTTGGACCAGGCCATGTCTTAGTGTCATTCAATGGTATTATAAGAGGCACTCTTAAAATGTTTTGTTTGTTTGTTTGTTTGTTTGTTTATTGCACTAACCAAGGTTATAACTACGGTAATGTAAGAGTTGAGGGAGTGAAGAAGCCATCTAAGGTTTTACCTACAGATGCCATCAACACACAAACACAGTTGGGAAGGGTGAGCAATTCACTCTCTCAATTAAACAAAGAAGATGAGTGGAAATGACAGTATATGAGAACAGCAGGTGTCAGAGACCCCTCCTAGAGAATGCCACCCACCTCTAGCTGTGCCCTAGAAGGCAAATGTGGAGAGTGTCCATCTAAGCTTTTGATATACTTTACTTACAGTGCTGAAGCCATCCATTATCCTCCCTAATTATTATTTCTTAACATATAAAGAAATTTCTGGGGAATTGAGGCTTCTCTTCACTTTGCTGCAGATACACTAGCTTATCTGAAAGGCATATTAAGATCTATTTTATGGCAGGCTCTGACCTATGTTGTTACAGGTGAAAAGAAATCCAGGAACGTCCCGTGAGAGACAAGGTGCGGCATCTCTTGGAAAATTAGTGTTGCCTTATTCACTACTGACTCCCCAGAGGAAAAAGTAGAAGCTTTATGCTTTCAAAATTGAGATTTGGATTACAGTCTTTCTTAAGATGTTTGGAATCTTTTGTGATGCTGATTTTTCTCCCAACTCCTGTCTTATGAACCAGTACTAACCTTAGGGCTCTGTAAGGGATTGCCAGGGACCCTGTCTTCATAGCTAAAGTTTTCATAATGATAACTAATGATATTCAGTTCACTTTGCAAGAGCTAAGAGAATTTGTTGCATGCTTACAACTGCAAACACATCTTTCCATGGCAATGGAACGAAAGGGTCCTCAGTATCTTGCCTGCTTCTTCTCATGCACTTCTATACTTGCTAATTCTTATATTACAATCTTGAGGAAGAAGCTGAGTAATAAGGAATAAGAAATGAGTGAATTGTGAGGAACTGAAAATATTTTTAAAAATTCCCTCAGCCCCTCAATCATTTAGTAACTCCCTCATTCACTTAATAAACATAAGATTTCTTTTTTATGCTAAGCATAATTAGTGTCTTTTTCATTTGCATCCCTACTTCTTCCTGGCTAACTGAATGCCACTTTTTTGGGGGGTGGGAGCTGACAATGTGTCTGGCCCCACTCTTGTAAGCCCCTCTTTGTAGTCAGGAACGGTCATGTGACTCAGTCTGGGCCCATGAGAGGTATGTGAATGGCTTCTGGGAATATGTTCTCTATCCTAATAAAAGTGGGGCAAATGTGGCTAGCTTAGCCATTCATCCTGCCCCTTTCTTCATGCCTAGAGTGCAGACATGATGCCTAGACAGGCAGCAGCCACCTTGTCACTCTGAGACTATAAGCCGACCCTCATACTAAGGATAGTAAAAAAAGAATAAAAGGAGGTCAGAAGATATTCAGGTTCCTGATGACATCATGTAACTGCTAGATACTAACATTAAAAATTGATTACTTCTCCATTTCTTTTTGTGAGAAACAAACAAACCTATTTGCCAGTGGTTCTCAATTTGGCAATTTTGCCTCCCAGGAGACACTTGGGAATATCTGGAGATATTTTTTTTATCATCACAACTTGGGGTTGGGGGCTATTGGCATCTTAATAGGTAGAAGTCAGGGATGCTGCTATACATCATATAAAGCATAGGGATAGACTTCCACAACAAAGAATTATCTGGTCCAAATTGTCAGCAGTGGTGAGATGGAGAAACCCTGGTTTAAGCCACTAAAAACGTTTGTTTGTTATTCAGTCAAATGTGTTCCTGACCAATAGATTCCCTCATTCAGGAAACACTAAACACATACCATGGACCAGACACTATACCATGCAAGATTCTAGGAATACAAAAATGAGTCTATTCCACCCCCTCAGAAGTTCATTTCACACTCTAGTGGGGAAGGCAGAAATGTTAGGATAAAAATGAAAGTGTATGCTCTAATACAAAGATATTAATATCCAGTTGTGGGTGCACAGAGGATAGAGCAATTACTGGTGTGGGGTGGTCCAGGTAGGCTTCAGAGGGAAGGTGCCTGGACTGGAGACAGAAAGGTGAGGAGGAGATGACCATGTAAAGACTTGTCACCAGAGAAAAGAGGAGATGCAAAGGCCAACCGCTGTGCAACCATTACACATGGGCCTGAAGGGTCCAGGGTCAACCTGACAACAACAGTCCAGGGAATGTGAGGGAGAATGGTGAAAGGAAAATGAGAATAATTGGTTGGTGACAATTGCAGAAAGCCTTGCTTGCTGAGCTAAAGGCTTTGGATTTTATCCTATAGGCAATGAGCAGGTACATATTTTTATTCATGAGGGTGATGCGATCATGTTTATGTTTTTAGAAACATAGCTCTAGTGGCAATGTAAAGACTCACGTGGAGTAAGCAGGCCAGAGTCAGGAAGACACATCCAGAGGCTAGGCAAAGGTTCATTAGAGGGACTATCATCAGTGTTCTGGGAGTAGCAGGGAGTAGTCAAAGGGAGAGAGTAAATGTTTGAATGTTCTGTGTCAAATGTTGTTTTGTAATCCTTCCAATAGGTATTTTCTAATAGTCCAATGATACTGAATGTCTTTCTCTATCTTTGTCTTCTCAGCACCTTGTACAGAGATTGCTATATCTTCCTTATTACACATTTTCACTTGATAACAGGGAGACTATGTTGATAGCCAGGAACTGAGAAGCCCTGTGTTTTGAAGGGTAATGAGACATGTATATCTGCCTCTTGGATTTATCTAGGGACCACTCTGGGAAGACACCGAAAGGAGTATGAAATAAAGAGTCAAAGTCCAAATATGAAGGACTTGAAAATAAAGGTCAACTCTAAAAATGTCTGAATGTCTAGAATTGCTCCAGAACTTTCACTGGCAAGAATATCTGAATCTCAAAGGATTTTTTTAGAAACCAAGAAAGTCAATTGGTCAACTCCAGAAATGCCCTCAGTGCAGAGTTTTGTGGGTCTTCTACCTTAGGATACAAAGAGATAAAAGCAGAAAGAACAAAGGACCTTAGTTGAGGGAGAGAGGGGACAGAATCATTTGTTCCACATTTTTTGACCAATTACTATCAGCCAGGCACTCCATTACAGGTGAAGATGCACACATAAAAGCAAAGGTGTATAAATGGCTTTTTAGGAGATATTTTTTTATGAAGGCACTTTGATCCTTCACAAATATGAAGAAGCAATGATTGTGTCCATAAAGCTTGGCATTCACAAGGCTTCTCTGTAGTTTCTAGAGATCTTGCTACTACTTGGAAGGTGGTTATAAAATCAGGTAACTGACTCACAAAAAGTTACACCAGAACCAATATGCTGAATAATTATGATTTCTTAAAGGTCATTCCTCTCCTAATCCTTTGGGAGATTACATCCCCATGAATGTTCTATTGCCACAAACATTTCAGGGATTCATTTTTAGAATCAATATTTGAGCTTCCAGTTTAAAATTAGACTCATAGTTGGTAACATTTGGTCATGTATGTATGTTAATCTTTAGAAATAGCCAAGATTAATTCAGATCCAATGTTAATAGAAAATGTGGTCAAAGTAAGTGTTCCTATAAGTCAAATAAAATAATAGTGTGCTTAGGTCTGAAGGAATGTCCAAATTAAAAGTTAAAAATATCTTCAAGTGAACTTGAGGTTCTGGCTAAGATGGAGGTGCAGGTAGAAACCCTTCTCTTCCTCGCACAACCAAAGGGAGGATAACAATCAATCTAGAATTAATAAACAACCAGAAGTTCCAGAAAAATCAAACTGCATGAAAGTCAGACAACCAAGGAATTAAAGAAACAGTCAACCATACCAACAAGCTTGGTAAGAACCCATGCAAGGCATCAGACCACGTGGGTGGAGCTGGCTGAATGGGAAACTGAGACTCAGAGTTCATGGTGGACTACAGTGGTTACCGGCTGAGAGAAACTCCCAATCTCATGCAAGAGTTCATTGGAAAGTGGGATAGAGCCAAGCAGGCGAACTGCATTGTTCTTTCTCTAGCCCCTCTGCAACAGGCAGTGCCACAATCCAGAAAGATGGGCTGCCCCATCATGGTGAATACCTAAGGCCTCGCCCCATTACAACTTAACAGGTGCATCAAGATGAAGAAATATGGCCCAAATGAAAGAACAGAGCAAAACTTCAGAAAGAGAGCTAAGTGATGAGGAGATAGCCAACTTATTTGATGGAGAGTTTAAAGCCCTGATAATCAAAATGCTCACAGATCTGATTGAGCTTGGTTGAAAAATGAAAAAATAAATGAAAGATAAGCAAAATGAAATAAAGCAAAATATTCAGGGAACCAACAGTGACAGGAAGGAAACCAGGACTCAAAGCAATGATTGGTAACAAAAGGAAGAAACATACATCCAACCAGAACAGAATGAAGAAACAAGAATTCAAAAAAAAGTAGGGGGAGGGCAAGAATAGTATGGGAAATGTAGAAGCTAAAGAACTTACAATACATGAACATGAACTAAAGGGAAGAATGTGGGTGGGAGAGGGTGTGCAGGGTGGGGTAAATGATGGGGGAGAAATGGGACAACTGTCATAGCATAATCAATAACATATATTTTAAAAAAGCTAAAAAAAGAATTCAAAAAAAAATGAAGAGAGGCTGAGGAATCTCTGGGACAACCTGAAACATCCCAATATTCGAATTATAGGGGTGCCAGAAGGAGAAGAACAACAGCAAGAAATTGAAAACTTATTTGAACAAATAATGAAGGAAAACTTCCCCAATCTGATAAAGGAAATAGACTTCCTGGAAGTCCAGGAGGCCAAGAGAGTCCCAAAGAAGTTGGACCCAAGGAGGAACACACCAAGACACCTCATCATTAAATACTCAAGATTAAAGATAAAGGGAGACTCTTAAAAGCAGCAAGAGGAGTTCATAGCAGCACAATTTACAATAGCCAAGTGCTGGAAGCAACCCAAGTGCCCTTCAGTAAATAAGTGGATCAGAAAACTATGGTACATTTACACAATGGAATTCTACACAGCAGAGAGAAAGAATGAGCTCCTACACTTTGCGACAGCATGGATGGAACTGGAGAGCATTATGCTAAGTGAAATAAGCCAGGTGGTGAGGGACAAATACCATATGATCTCACCTTTAACTGCAACATAATTAACAAAAGAAAAAAAGCAAACAAAATATAACCAGAGACATTGAAATTAAGAACAATCTAACAATAGTCAGAGGGGAGGGGACAGTGGGGAGAAGGGTTTTTAGGAACTGCTGTAAAGAACAAAAGAAAGGTTTTCAGGAACTACATGGACAAAACCAAGCGGAAGGGTGGAAGCAAGAGAGGGAGGTGGGTTTGGCTGGGGTGGGAGGGGAGTGGTGGGGAGAAAATACAGACAACTGTAATTGAACAACAATAAAGTAATTTTAAAAAAGTAGCACGAGGAAAGGAGAGCGTTACCTACAAAGGAGTGCCCATAAGGTTATCAGCTGATTTCCCAAAAGAAACCTTACAGGCAAGAAGGGGCTGGAAAGTAATGGGTATTCCAAGTCATGAAAGGCAAGGATCTACATCCAAGATTACTCTATCCAGCAAAGCTTTTATTTAGAATGGAAGGGCAGATAAAGTGCTTCCCAGATAAGGTCAAGTTAAAGGAGTTCATCATCACCAAGCCATTATTATATGAAATGTAAAAGGGACTTATTTAAGAAAAAGAAGATAAAAAATATAAACAGTAAAATAACAATGAAATCACAACTATCAACAAATGAACCTAAAAGAAAAGACAAACAACGAAAACAAAAAGTAAGCAAACAACCAGAATAGGAATAGAATCAGAGAAATAGACATCACACAGAGGGATTTCAGTGGGAAGAGAGGAATGGGGTGGGGAGGTACAGGGAAAAAGAAGCATAATTGGTAGGCATAAAATAGATGGGGAGATATAAAGAATCATATAGGAAATGGAGAACTCAAATAACTTATATGTACAACCCATGGACATGAACTAAGGGGTGGATGCTGGAGGGTTGGGGAGTGCAGGGTAGAGGGGGGATAAAGGGGGCTAAATTGGGAAAACTGTAATAACGTAATCAATAAAATATACCTAAAAATAAAAATAAAAATATTTTCACTAACAGCATGGTTTACTAGGATAAATGTATGGTTTCTGAATCTGCTGAGAAGATTATCTCCACCCTCACTAAATTTGAAAAACTAGTATCCATTCCATTAAACCACATATTTAAACTCATATTCTTCTATGCAATTGTGTTTCTGCACCTGCCAAAAAAACTTACAGTTTCCAACCCCACATTAATTTCACTTTAATTACAAATGAAAAACATAGAAAAAGAATAATCAGAAATATTAAATTATTGAAAGAAAGATCCTAAAGAAAATTTAAGATATTATACACATTAAGTAGATCTCAAATAGTCCCAGGATTACAGGATACAAAATCCCACATGAAAGAGAAGTTGTCTTGAAACAAACACAGGGAGGCTACTAAAATGAGGAGACAAAGAAATATGGCCCAAATGAAAGAACGGATCAAAACTCCAGAAAAAGAAGCAAACAACATGTAGATACGTAATCTATCAGATGCAGAGTTCAAAACACTGCTTATAAGGATGCTCAAGGAACTTAGTGAGGACCTCAACAATATAAAAAAGATCCAGTTAGAAACAAAATAAACTAATTAAAATAAAGAACAATTTATAAGGAAACAACAGTAGAGTGGATGAAGCTAAGAATCAAATCAATGATTTGGAACATAAGGAAGCGAAAAACAACCACACAGAACAAGAAGAAAAAGAATAAAAAATAAATGAGGGTAGTGTAAGCAGCCTCTGGGACAACTTCAAGTATTCCAACACTTACATCACAAGGGTGCCAGAAGGAGAAGAGAAAGAGCAAGACATTGGAAATCTATTTGAAAAAATAATGAAAGAAAACTTCCCTGATTTGGCGAAGGAAATAGACATGCAAGTCCAGGATGTAAAGAGAGTCCCAAGCAAGGTGGATGCAAAGAGGCCCACACCAAAATGCATCATAACTGAAATGCCAAAGGTTAAAGATAAAGAGAGAATCTTAAAAGCAGCAAGAGAAAGCAGTTAATTACTTACAGGGGAGTTCCCATAAGACTGTCAGCTGATTTTTCAAAAGAAATTTTGCAGGCTAGAAGGGATTGACAAGAAATATTCAAAGTCATGAAAAGCAGTGAACTACAGCCAAGATTGTTTTACCCAGTGAAGCTATCATTTAGAATGAAGGGCAGATAAAGAGCTTCCCAGATAAGAAAAAACGAAAAGTTTATCATCACCAAACCCTTACTATATGAAACATTAAAGGGACTTATTTCAGAAAAAGAAGATCAAAACTATGAAGAAAACATGGTAATAAATACATATCTGTCAAAAATTGAAACCACAAAACAAACTATGTAAACAAGAAGAACAGAGACAGAATAATGGATACGGAGAACATTTTGATGGTTGCCAGATGGAAGGGGGATATAAGGGAATGGGTGAAGAGGTGAGGGGATTAAGAAGTACAAATAGGTAGTTATAGAATAGCCATGAGGACATAAACTACAGTATAGGAAATGGAGTAGCCAAAGAACTTATACACATGACCCATGGACATGAATAATGGTGTGGGATTGCCTGAGGGAGTAGTAGGTGCTGGGTAGAAGGGGGCAAATGGGGAAAAACTGGGACAACTGTAATAGCATAATAAATAAAATATAATTAAAAAAGAAAGTAGAAGTGGTCTTTGTAGTTGGAAATTCCCTACATCACAGTATGCAAAATTATGACATCCTGGGTAAGGGGAGTAAAAACAATCTTAAAAGAAAATTGGGCATGAATTATAAGAACTATGATATACATTAAATAACTTATTTTTGTGTTTTTGTACTTTAATTTTTCTTATTTATTAATTTTATTCATTTGTATTTTAAACAGGTAATTCACTCAAAGAATGACTAGGTAATGATGGTATGTTAAACACATACATTTACATTTTCTCCCTTCTGACACTACAGTAGAATGAAAGTAAGAGGAATTTTTTAAAGGTATAAATCCTATGTAAAGTTTAAAGAGAAAGGAAGATAAAAAAAGGACAGAAGACAGCTACATCAACATTTTGGTAACAAGAAAGCAGATGAAAAAAAATGGTAACAAATTTAGCAGACCTGAAAAATGTTCAACTTCATAAGCTACTAGGGAAATGCAAGTCAAAGCTACAATGAGATACCACCTCACACCTTTTAGAACAGCTATTATCAAGACAGGTAATAACAAGTGTTGGAGATGTTGTGGAGAAAAGGGAACCCTCATTCACTATTGGTGGTAAAGTAGACTGATACAGCCCCTATGGAAAATAGTCTGGTGATTCCTCAAAAAATTAATAATAGAGTTATCATATGACCAAGCAATCCTTATTCTGGATTTCTACCCAAAAAACTTGAAAACATGTATCTGCAAAGATCTATGCACCCCAGTGTTCACTGTAGCATCATCACGGTGGCCAAGACATGGAGACACCTGAAGTGTCCTTCAACAGATGATTGGATAAACAAGATGTGGTACATATATACAATGGAATGCTACTCAACCATAAGAAAATATGAAATGCTGCCATTTGCAACAACATGGATGGACCCTGAGAATATTATGCTAAGGGAAATAAGTCAGTCAGAAAAAGCTATGAACCATATGATTTCACTCACATGTGGGATATAAAATTGAAACTCACAGACACATACAACAGTATAGTGGTTACCAGAGGGAGGGGTGTGGGGAACTGATGGGGACTCATGGGGGCCAAATGTATAGTGACAGAAGATGGTTTAACTGTGGGTGGTGGCACACAGTACAATATACAGATCATGTATCATAGAAATGTATACTTAAAACCTATATATTCCTTATGATCCTATTAATCAATGTCATCCCATGTATTTAATTTTTTTAAATATTATAAATATTTTTAAAAAAATTTAGACCTGTAAAAGCTGAATCCTAGACCATAATGAGATGGGAAAAGATGCGAAGCAATTTGATTTATAGCAAAGAACACAACTAATCCAAAAGACTCAGAAATCAACAGTCCAGAAACCTCTGTGGGTATGAGTGAAGAAAGAGCTACAACAAGAGAATTTCTTAAAAGTTAGTTAAGAAGCAGTCACATTCTCAAGATTTTTCTCCCTAACCCTAGTGGCAGATTTTCTAGAATAGAAGATTTCTGCCCATAACCATCGAGAGCCAAGCAGTACTGAACCAAAAACAGAAAGAGTAAGTGAATGCTTTATATACTGAATGTGGAGATTCCCAGTTCTCTTCTTCTGCTGGAATCTTACAGTCTTGGTAGCTGGAGCTAAACAGAAGGTTGACTGTTAGAATCTCTTTTAAGGCAAACATCAGTCTTTTTATTGAATAAACATTACAAAATCATCATAATTCATTTGGGTAAGTGGCCATATGGTGCTACTTGCGTTCCTGCAGCCAGGGAGCCCATACGCTGCCCAGAGGGTGACTCTGATTTGGACTGGACCCCATTTAGGACATTACACTTACTGCTAAATGGCATGGGGTGGGGGGAGTTCTTTTATTTCCCCAAAGAAACAGAAAACAGCAGGTTGATTCAGAACCCAAACACAGCTGGCCAACAACTTAACGCAGAGATTGTACAGGAAGAAGGAAAAACTATAGACTCATAGAATTAGAAAAAAGGTTTTGTTGAGGGAATAATAGATCATGGTGAGAATTCTGGGGTATGAAAGGGAAGAAGCACCCTTCTTGAACAAAGAAATTATTAAAGGCTATATGCTTAAAGTACAAATAGAGGCTGAGAAGGAGACCCTTATGATAAAGTGACATCCAGCATAGTCCTATGTGGGACAAGAACATCATGACCCACACTGATTAAGATTAGGAAAAAATGTCAAGTACAAGAAGATGAATTCAAACTGGGGCAGAACAGACCATGAGTTCTTCCTAACTTCATAATGCAATAGAGCTGGAAACTCGTTGTTTTCAGAAACCAACTGAATAGTGTAGCTGTGGTTCAGAATACAAAAAACAAGGAGTTAGATATGCTCTGGTTATAGTTCTTATTTCAAGGTTAACATTGTTATTGTCGATAAAACTTTTATTCTTCTTAGAATATTCTAAATTAAAGACCTCCTCTAGGCAACTAGCTAGACACTGCTGCACTGTTACAGCTCATTCCAGAGTATGAAATGGCCAAAACAAGGGTTAACAGGTGCTTATTGTTTTGGCCCATCCATCCTCCTCTCTCCTCCCTTTAACAGAGCCCCTCAGACCACAGTTCTAGTGGGGCTGACTCCATTCCCTGGCCACTTGACCATAGACCCTGCCAGTCATTCCCCTGGACACAGTTGTCAGTTTTAGTATGGGCATTAGACCCAAGATGGGACAGCCAGAGAGTTCCTTGTGTGGGAACTCCCATGAACTTGCTACTGATGTAGCTAAGTCTACAGGATGCTCCCAATGGTAGCTTCCAGGGACCATCTTTGCCAACATGTGAGGAATGACTGCCTAGCTGACAAGAAACTCAAAAGAGAGAAAAGCAAAACTGATAAATTAAAAAAAAAAAAAAAAAAAAGACAATGGCTTGGTAAAATTGCTCAATGCCCTGAATCCAGATATATCTTTAGCCTTCCTAGTTAGGTAAGGCAATAACCCTCTTTTAAATTTTGCTTCAACTTGCTTGAATTTCAGTAACTTATTGAAAGATTCCTGACTAATACACCAAGGAAGCAGCATGCTTTTATAAGATGTTGCCTTAGTAAGGCATATTTTTTGCTGCGTGAGGGAGCTCTAAGTGGTTCCTTTTTTTTCTGGAGTGTGAACTGAGAATAGGAAGACAGGACAAGGGCTAGAAAAGCAGGCAGGAGCTGGAGCAGAGAATCTCCCTTGTCCTTGTAAGTGTATCTCTTTTTGGATGGTGGAGGTGGTGGTGCCGGGAGGATCAATGTTTGTTGCAGAGAGAAGGGAGGCAAATTTCTTTAAATGTCACCCTTTTAATGTTTTAAACGCTAGTAATAGTGTTTCCAAACTGGATTAGAGGCTTTTTCTCATCTTATTTATTGTTTCTTTCTTTTGCTTGAGAAAGAGCTACTTATGATCTACCTGAAATTTTACGCTCTAAAAATCTCCGTTCTACTTTATAATGCAAGTTAAACTAAATCTCAACAAAGCCAGCTCTCCATACTTATCATGTACTTCAAAACAGCAAAGACCAAAGGGACAGTGAGGAAATAATAAAAGAAGATAGTGATGAAAGAGAATGAGTTTGCTTCAACAAGATAAGTGTTCATTAGATATCTAATTTGTGTCGGGCACTGTGCTGGACAGTACAGATACAAAGTTGGCTGAAAAAAATCCTTGCCTCCCAGGTGGTTAATGTCAAGGTAAGAGATAGGCAGGCAGCTAGTTTCCACTACAATGTAGTAAATACCACCAGTGACATCCATCAGAGGGACTCCTAACTCAGCCTGCTGGGGTCAATGAGGATGTTGCAGAGAAAATAATGCCTTTCCAAAGGCATCAGCAGGGGTTAGCCTGGTTAGGTTAGCTCACTGAAGACTCAGAGGAGGGACATTCAGGCAATATACCAAGAAAAAAAGCACAAAAGCACAAAAGTATGGACCGGCATGGGGTGTAGCTCCAGGCAGCTCAGTTTTGCTGGAGTAGGAGCTGAGGGTGAGAGACGAGAGAAAAGAGACTGGAGAAGTAGGCAGGGGTCAGGCCAAGGAGACTGTCCTGTGTCAGGCAGAGGGCTGAAGCTCATCCAGTGGAGGTCTGAGCGTCATTTCAAATAAGGATTTTAATCAGGCAAGCAATATGCTTAGATGGAATATGACTTACCTAAAATTAGGTAAATGGCTCCTTAAAGAACAGAATAGGCAGGAAGTTCATTTAGGAAGCTATGTCAAGAGTTTGGGCAAAAGAGCTTTAAAAGGTCCAGAATAAATATAAATAGAATAGAACTGAGACTTGAAATAAGTTATGACCAATTTATTGTCAGTTGATTTTTAACAAGGATGCTAAGACATTTCAAGAGGAGAAAGAACAGTCTTTTCAACAAACAGCACTGAAAAAGCTCAATATGTACAAAAGAATTAAATTGGACTTCTACCTCACACCTGGTATAAAAATTAAGTCAAAATGGACTGTAGATATAACTATAAGAGTTAAAACTGTAAAACTCTTAGAGGAATACATAGGGATACACCTTCAGAACCTTGGATTAAGCAATGGTTTCTTAGATATCACCCCAAAATGGATGGCCAATAAAACAAATCATAGAAAAATTAAACTTCATCAAAATTAAAAACTTCAGTGCCTCAAAGGACTTCATTAAGAAATTGGAACAACAACCCATAGAATGGGGTAAAATATCTGCAAATCATATACCTGACAAGGGGCTAGTATCTAGAATACATAAAAGTCAACAGTTAAATGAGCAAAGATTTTGAATAAACATTTTTTCCAAAGGAGATATACAAATGACCAATAAGCACATGAATAGATGCTTAGTTTAGGTAGTGGTGATGGCTGCACATCTCTATGAATACATTAAAACCACTGAATTGTACTTTCAAAGGGTGATTTTATCATATATGAATTATATCTCAACAAAGCTGTTATTACTTTAAAATAATAATAATAATTCACATTGGGAGAAGTGGGTTAGCCTAATTAACAAAGCCTAAGAGGAGGGATGGGAGATTCCCAAAGAGACTTTGTTGAGGAACTTCAGCAGGTAAAGTCAGCAAAGTCTGGTCATGGCCTGTTTGAAGAAACTGAGAAGACGTAGGCGACACCGAGATTTCTGGATGCGAACGTGGAGGAAGAGAAAGTAGAAAGGCTGAAGGAGGGACCAGGGCACCATGGCTCTCACGCCATCACGAGAAGTGGAAACTGCTGATACAAGAGAAAAGGGGAGAGTGTCATTCTGTTCAACAGACAATAACCACTGTTATGAACTGGGTCCTGAGAGATACGGGTCTTCTAGAAGGCTTGGAGGCTAAGGCTCAGGAGCCTGCATGTAACCCCTGAAACTCTCCAGGATGCGGACTCTGTATATTTCTGCCTTCTGATCATGCAGACAAGGAAACATCTTTTACAGAAATGTGAAGTTGTTTGCCAGATATTATGTCCAAAAGGAGACTAGAAATCGATCTTCTTATTAAACTGTATTATTTACTACAACACTCTAATAAACAAGCCATGAGACCCTGAACAACTGAATGTGCTGTTCTTTCTTTCCAGGGATGGCCAACCTGTGGCCCAGGATAGCTATGAATGCGGCTCAACAAAAAATTGTAAATTTACTTAAAATCTTTTATTTTTGCTCATCAGTTTACATTAGTGTTTGTGCATTTAATGTGTGGCCCAAGACTACTCTTCTTCTTCCAGTGTGGCCCAGAGGCACCAAAAGGTTGGACACCCTCGTTAGACATTTGCCAGAACTTGTCCCAACACATGCAGTCATATGTGTTTGTCCCTGGGTAGGCCTTCCGCTGGCCACGCTTCTGAGCCCACTGACCATGACACCATGAACACTCATAGTCATTTTCTGTGATGTCCCTCAAAAGCATAACTTCCAAGAGGTTTTGGCTGCCTGCCCAGCACTGCCAGGGAGCCTCCTTCAGACATACCTGGCGATAGATAAATACTCCCAACCCACTGGGCCTCACTGACAAGAGAATCAGGAACAACCCTTTCCTTGAAGGCTCCATGAAAGGAAAATAGGAAGAGGACTTCCAAGTCCTTTTTGCCAGAAAATTTAAGGATAATGGGGGAAGGAAGTATTTTAGGTTTGGCCAAGTCTGCAGACTTGGGTGACTTGGGGAAGTTCTTCCCCATTCTGGAACCAACAATATAATCCCCCCCAAACCCTGCCTTTCATGTGTGCACATCAGGATTCTGTCCTGACTGCCAGAAAAAACAAAAAGGTAAAGGGTGACATTAAACAAGCCTTCATCTTCTATTTACTGCCACCTGATAAACCTTGAATGGCTCCTTCCCTGACTTTGTTTTGTCTGCATATTTCCTGCTGAGAGTTTACAAAACAGCACTCTTGAACAGGAAGATAAGAGGTGAACTTATTTGTTGAATAACATCAAGGGAGAAAACTGCTAACTCATCCATTTTGTTGTTAAGTTGCTCAAAAGGATCAAAATACCAATTAACTCGCTGGCTCAGACATCTTCGATACCCTCATATTTACTGATATTTTGAAATTCTTGTTCCTACTTGCCCAATGGCTTTCTGCTTACGAACAAAGACATGCCAATCTCTTTGGCATTTGACCTGTTTTCTTAAATATTTTTATGTATTCAACACTTCGTGGCTAAAAATACTTGACTAGTAACATTCATGTACTAAAATAATCTTTTTTTTTTCTTGTTCTACCTCCAAATTTAAGAGGAAAAAAGAGGGTCAAAGACAACTCTTTTTAAGAAGCCATTTTTTTTCTCATTTTTATTTTAAAAGCTCTCATTGCAAGTAACTTTTTCTGCCCTTTTTT
Source organism: Glossophaga mutica (assembly GCA_039655065.1). Taxonomy (NCBI): domain Eukaryota; kingdom Metazoa; phylum Chordata; class Mammalia; order Chiroptera; family Phyllostomidae; genus Glossophaga; species Glossophaga mutica. The sequence goes on from CM077306.1 coordinate 53,004,825, forward strand.
ATCCATGGAATATAGTTGTGTTTGGAAGACTTGATAAAGCAAAGACTGTATTAGGACCCATTATTATCTGAGAAAATGTTGGAAAAATCTTGGGCCTAACTTTCAGGAAGGAAGTAAAAAGAAACTAAGGAAGACTGATGGGATGTGGTAGATTTTATAATAGATTTTATAATAGATTTTAATTTTCCTCTCTGGATATCCCCCAATAGCATTGCTTCTCAGAGGGTTTTTTTTTGTTGTTGTTGTTTACTTGTTTGTTTGTTTTTTTGTTTTGCTTTGTTATCATTGTCCTTTATTTCTTTACAAAGAGTATTGTAAAAATTCTACCTGTAACTATATGCATGCACAAGGTATCCCTGTGGCAGTTGTGCAAAAAAGAACAGCATTTCATTCAAAAGTAAAGGCAAATTCTGAATTTAAAAAGCTCCACAGCAATTTGTTTTAACAAATGCTGACTGAATGCAACAGCCCAAGTGTGAACGCTAAAGCCAGACTGTCTGGGGTCTACCATATACTTGCAGGGAACCTTGGAAAAGTTCCTTGATTTCTTTCTGTGCCTCAATTTTCTCATCTATGAAATGGAGATAATATGTGAACAAAAAAGGGGATCAATAAATCTGACAAGACCAATGACCAAAAGTAACCTCGAAGGTGATCTAATGATAAATCCTAACTGGGGAGATGTGATGGGTAGTCACACCCCAGGCCTATAAAGAGATTTTGCAGTAAGCAAGCCCTGTCCATTGTCCTTGTTCAAAGATGTAAACACACCTTTGAAATGCTGGAGGTAATCCTCTTTTCCAGACCCCTCAGAGGTGTAACTGCCCTAAAGAGAGCACAGAATCTTGTCAACTCTCCTGTAATTCAATCCCACAGATTTCTCTGCCTTGCTGTTTCCCACCTTCATTCAATCTTCCCTACATTCTCTCCTTAATTCCAACCCATATGAGAAGAACTTTGAAACTGTCCTCCAGAGCATTTGAGATCTTGCTCCCTAGTATGTTGGCTCAGATAAACTGTTATGAAAATTCTCTGTAGGTTTGGATGTTTTTTACATCGACACATGCTTAGTGTAGTTGGCAGGACCAACCTGAGACCCTGGACCCCGTGCTAGGTACCACGTCAGCCCACTGTGCCCCACCAGCCTCCTATATTGCATGGGGTGAACATGGGTGAGTTTTCTCTTGGAATCCTAGACCTACCTGCTTTAGGGAGTGGGTCCTAACTTTATTTCAGCTGATCTTAGAAAATCCCATAAGCAGTTAAGAGTTGAGATAACCCAGGAAAAGGAGAAGATAGATAAGTGGCTGATTTTAATTTCTGCTCTTTTATTGAATTGCTTACTGAAAGTCTGAACAAAATTTTTGCTAGTTAATGAGAGACTGAACTCTCTTTAGCTCTGAAAGAGAAAGGACACTTGCTTCCTCAACCCAAGCCTCAGGTACTCTTGGGTGACTAGGAAACTTTGTAGGGTTGCCTGAGGAAAAAATTCCTCTAGGGTGTGAGGCAGTCCTACAGGGACATCCACTGCATTTGGCTCCCTAAAGATGTGCATGCAAAGGCTATTTTTTCCTAGAAGTTTGTTCAGACTCCACAGATCTCAAAGGAAAATTTAAATTAACATGGGAAATCACATGTCCAAGGCCAACAAACCCTATGACAGTCAGACTCCCATTAATACTCCTGCAGGAAGATGATCACGATGAGGATCCTTTAATAATTCTAAATTAATCTTCTGCACACGTGTTAGAAAAAATCCAGCTATAAAATAAAATTAGGTAGAATGAATAGAAAGCATCTATTTAATTGGTCTCTCAAAGCTTTAAAAAGAGGATTTAGAGAAATGGATCAAACTATAGTGTTGTTTAGGTAGCAACCCAATTCTCTGAGGTATTAAAAAAAAGTTGTATCTATCTATCTATCTATCCATCCATCTTCATCCAAGGATATTTATTCACCACTCTTAGAGACAGAGGAAGGAAGAGAGGAAAGGAGAAAGAGAAACATTGATGCAAGACAGAAGCATCGATTGGTTGCCTCCCCTATACTCCTGGATTGGGGATCACATGCACTCAGACTGGGAATCGAACCTGCGACCTAGGTATGTGCCCTGACTGGAAATTGAACCCACAGCCCTTTGGTTATAGATGATACTCCAACCAACTGAGCCACACTGGCCAGGGCAGCTGTCCTTATTTTAAAAGAGGAAAGGGTCATTTGGAACTTGACTTCAAATGACATACAAATTGTGTCTTCTTATCTCAACTGCCAAAATGTAATTTTGATCCAACTTGTTCTTTTGTAAACTATAAGCTTATCTCACAGCTAAAAGATCTCTGAATCTGTCTGTCTGAGTGTCTAAGTTATGTTATACATGTGGGATAATTTTCTACCTCTGGATGGTATTGTTAAAATGAATTTACCATTAATTTTTGATTGACAATATTAATTTTATATTAATTTAATAATTTAATATTAACTTAATTGATTTGAAGGCAAGTGCTTGTAAGTATTGGGTATTTTAAACTTCTCAGAAATGCAGAAACTAACACAAATGCTTTTCAAGTGCACGTGATCTAAGATTAATCCTTAGTAAATAAAAGATAGTTTAACTTTATTGGTTTAAGTAGGACATGTCTTTCAAGTTATTGATATTAAATATAATATTTACATTTTATCCAGGTTCACAAAAATAAGTCCATGTTAATAAATGTCTGATATTAATGAAATATGTTTCTGGAGGTTATAAAATGTCTTCATAAATCTGCCATGCTAAAGAATGCTAACTGCGTACCTCTTAGTTTTCATTAGAAATTGAGTTTTTAAAGGTTAAAAATATATATTTAAAAATAGATATATATAGGGATATATATTTATATATATTATAAATATATATATATAGGAATAACTTTGTGGTGTTCCAGAAAGGCCCTTGGAACACCTCACAGACTTGTTTTTATGTTAAATTGCATGGGAAGTATTATAAAATAAGTGATAAAAAAAACTTCTAGGATATATTGTATGGGTCAACAATGGTTGTAAATTAATAAATAGTTGGAGCTATGGGAAACCCAAGATGGCTGATTGGTTCGTTAAGGCTCCCTGGCAAACCCATTGTTCCATTTTTGCATTACTTCATGCATCATAGTGCATTTAAGCTGGACTTACATTAGATGAAGGAATTTAGGAGTTGATATTATTGAAAGAAGATATCTTACACAATCGCTAAGGTTTGATAAAGTTACTTCAAGAAAATGCCCAGTAGGTAACCATGTCCTTGCACAGTTAGCTCTCAGGAGATAAAGACTTTAAAGATCATGGACTTCCACCTGGAGATGTTGTGTACTGGGAAGAACACCAAATAAGAGACACTCTCCAACCTTGTTGGAAGGGACCTTATCATGAACCTAACTGTGAATGGACGTTTACCCTTGTCTCTGACACTTGTCTCCAATAGGCACCAAAGACTCCTTGAGGTCAAGAAGCTGCCAATATCAGAGGTAGACAGTCATCCCAAGACATCAAGGAGGTCTTTATACCAACAGATCAATGTTGAACTCAGAAACCATTTGTTTGATTTTCTTGACCTGTCTACTAATAATATTAGTCATAATAATAGTGATATACATTCTTTCAGTTTCTCTATATAGTCCAACTATTAATGATTACTGAAGATGTATAACTTTTAATACTCTTTTGACTTATGTAAATGTTAAACTAGATTCAAAAGACAGAAAAATGAAACAGCAAAACTTAAATCATGATAGCTCACAGGGCAGAAATAACACAGAGTGTTTTTTTCACAATGAAGGCCATCAGACCTGACTGCCTTCCATCTACCCGCCCTTTGCTTTTGGGAAGATTCTACCTCAACACACATCCCATGGCTACTGTATTGCCTCCTCCCCAGTAGTGCACTGCTTCAACAAGACTACATGGGTACTGACTCTTCCTAGGAATGAGCCTTTTTAGCCCTTTGAGACCACACTATTTGACCAAAAGGCTGGTCATCAGCACATCCTTCAGTCTGATTTATGACCAAAAGAAGTAACTAAACAAAAAGGGGCTCTATAATGAATCTGACAAGCCCAGCGACAAAATAACTTCACAGGGTGATCTGATCACAAATTCCTAATGAGGAGGGCATGCTGGGAAGTCATGGCCCAGGCCTATAAAAGGTTTACCTTAGCCTTAAGCAGTACCTGTCCAACGTTCTTCATCTACGCAAACATATCTTAGAAGTGCCAGAAGTAATCCTCTTTTCCAGACTCCTCAGAGGTGTAACCACCATCAAGGGAGCATAGAATCTGTCAACTCTCCTGCAATCCTGTCTTACAGATTTCCCAACCTTGCTTTCTCTCACCTTCATGTCATCTTCCTTACATTCCCTCCTTACCTCCAAATGTGTAAGAACTGCAACACTGTCCTTCTCCAGAGCATTTGAGATCTTGCTTCCTAGCATGCCATCAGTTTGGCTTAAATGAATTCATAAAAATTCTCTATAGGTTTGGACATTTCTTACATTGTAATAATAGAGCCTAAATTATAGGGCTGTTCCATGGATCAAATGATATTACATATTTAGAACATTTTAGATGCAATGTTAATATTAGCTATCATATTATGTCATGCCATTGTGTTAGGCTGGGAGAGGAGTGGGTGCCTGGGTGCATTATCATCCGCCAGAATCTTCACCCACTTATGGAGAGTTTCATCTTACCAATTAAATATCTGGAAATTTTCAAAATTAAGGATATGTAACATGCAAATATCTATGGACATTTTTTATTTTCTAAATGTGATCAAAGGGGAATTTAATTTTTCCTCCAGATCACTGCAATTTAGTTGGAGCACAGTAAAAATTCAACATTCAAGCAAGTAAATGGTAGCTGATAACTAGCCAATTACATGTTTGGAGGCAAGCAGGAAAGAAGAACAATCCCAGCAGACAGGGATAGCCATGGCAGAGTTGTATTTAACATAGTATATTTCCCAAGATGCCAGCCTGACCTTTTCACAAACTCTTCAAAGAGGATGCGGTGGGAATACCCCTGCTGGCGGATGCGGACTGTCTCCAGGATCCCTGTGGAGCGGAGCTGGGCCAGCACTCTCTCTTGAGAGAACTTCAAGGCCTCTCGATCATCATTGGGTTTAATGCAGCGCACGAAGTGGGGCTGTCCAACCACCATTTTGGAGAGCAGATCCATCAGAGAATACTAACAGGAGAAAAAACATACACATGGAATGAGGTTGCCACAAACATAGTGGATAACTACAACACAATCTGACAGGGGCCTCTAGAGCAGTTTACTGGCTTGTAAACAACTCATGAGCTTGTTTTGAGGCTGAATAAGAAATCAGCAATAGGAGATGATGATATAAGTTCTGACCAGTACTTATAATGGCCTGTGGATTGAAATCCATTCTTTAAACGTCACCTAGTGCAAAGTAATGTCCCCATGTGGCAGAAACTTGGCTGCTTAAGAACATACTTAGGTTACCCTTAACTCCATCACCATACCTTGCTGGTATTCCAAGGCAATAATCCATAAACTGTATCTGTAATTTAAAATGTCCAGTTTCAGGGAAGGCGTTAGTTGCTTCCTTACCCTAAGAATCATCAGAAAGTCTTAGCAAATGTTTTCCATTGGTAAGGGAAAAACTTTAAAAAGGGCAAAAGAAGCAAGAAAATTGGAGAAAAGAAGATTATAATAAAGATCAACTAACATACACTGAGTGGCTGTCACAGAGAGAAAGCACATGGAAAAGCAAAGGAGTGCTTGTGAAAGGGAGGTCTCAGTTGTTCCTGGGGGCATCCTCTTTGGGACATGCCTTCAGGAGTAATTACAAGCCACCCAGGAAATCAGTCCCATTATTTCCATAGTCACACCTCCTCCTGGTCAAAAATGGTGTTACCTAGCTTGCCAATATACCTTCTTTCTTTTTTTTTTTAATTTTATTTTAATTGCTGTTCTTGTATGGTTTTCCGTCTTTTACTCCCATCCCAGCCCACCACCCCAGCCCTCCCCACCTCCCTTCCATTTCCACCCCTTGCCCCTAGTTTTTGTCCATGTGTCCTTTATACCTGTTCCTGTAAACTCTTCCCCTTTACCCCTGAAATTCCTTCCTCTCTCCCCTCTGGTGACTGTCAGCCTGTTCTCAATTTCAGTGTCTTTGGTTATATTTTGCTTGTTTGTTTGTTTTGTTGATTATGTTCCTGATAAAGGTGAGATCATATGGTATTTGTCTTTCACCACCTAGCTTATTTTGCTTAGCATAATGCTTTCCAGTTCCATCCATGCTGTTGCAAAGGGTAGGAGCTCCTTTCTTTCTGCTGCATAGAATTCCATTGTATAAATGTAAAATATACCTTATTTCTTGACATAGCATTTGGGGACCAATATTTTGAGGACACCAAATTGACTATCATAGGTGTGTTTCTGAAAAACTATAAGCCAGAGAATTCTCAGCTGATAGAAGGATCGGGGCTCTTAGGGATGGCTTCACAGAGGTGCTCAGAGGCTTTAAGTCCCATGGTATGGACACGTACACACCAAGACACAAAGAAGATACAGCTGCTAAAGGGGACAAGATAAGAAACAAGGGGCGACTTCTGGTCAAGATGGAGGCATAGGTAAACACAGCTCAACTCCTTGTACGATCACAGCAAAAATTACAACTATCATTCAGAATCATGAGAAAATCCAGGTATATAGAAGTCTGACAATCAAGGAATTAAAATAGTAATATTCAGATTTCCAGTGAACATGGTGGCATAGGCAGACATGGCTTACCTCTTCATACAACCACATCAAAATTACAACTAAAATACAGAACAACCATCGCTCAGACCATTAGAAATCAAGTAGAAAGGGAAGTCTGACAACTATGAATTAAAGAAACCACATCCATCCAGACTGGTAGGAGGGTTATAGATGCAGAACAGGCCAGTCCTTCACCCATGTGTGTTGGATAAAACTTCGGGAGGGATATCCTAAGAACAAGGAGTTCCAGCCAAGCCCACATCAGGCCCCCCAGCCCAGGGTTCCAGTGCCAGGAAGATAAGTCCCCACAACTTCTGGCTACAAAAATCAGTGGGAATTGAATTGCTGGAAGAAACTTCTGGATCTATAAGCAGTTCCTCCTAAAGAACCCACACACAAATTCACCTACTCAGACTCACTTTCTCTAAGCTCCAGCACTGGGGTAGCAGCCTGAAAGTCACCCATGGCATACAGGGAGGTACTTAAGTGTCTGGCATCAAGTGAGCAGAGGCCATTGTCTCTTTTCTAAACCCTCCTGAATGCAGAGCCTGAAAGCTGGTATGATATCTGAAACTTGATCAATCTGGCTAATACTGTTTGACCCATCTTGGTGATCCTCAGAGACTCTGCCCAACTCACCTTAGGGACCCACCCAAGCTGCTTTTCCATATAAATGGCTGGATTTTTCTCTTGCTTCACAACTCCCTAAATCCCCTCAAACGAGCAACAGCTGGCCTCAGTGACCCTCAGGTCTAGCACTAGCAGCAGCAAGCCTAGATTCACAGCTTGGCTTCACCTGAGAATCTCCAAGACCCGCACAAGTAAAGCCATCTCAGATTGCTTTATAGCTCAGGCAGCGTGCCCCTGGCAAAACACAGGTGGGGGCTGACCTTGGCCTTCACCAATCAGGAAATTCCAGGGTCGGCACACCCAGTGGACAGCTACAGACCACATTGGAGAGCCACCACCCTGTCCCTGCACAGCTGATCCTCCACAGAGGGCAGAGGTTGGTGGCCAGTGGTCATAGCCAATCCTTGCAGGTGACTGGCCTTGGTAAATCCCTCCCATTGTTCTTCCACTTGCAACCAAGGCTCAACTACAAGAGGAAGGTGTACTCAGCTGACACAAAGGATGTACCTTGAGTACCCAGCTTCAGTGATAGGGGAGGCTGGCTGTGCCACTGGATCCTACAGGACACCTACTACATTAGGCAACACTACCAAGACAACAAGTCAAAGCAGTTTTACCTAACAGAAACAAACATTGGGAGGCTGCCAAAATAAGGAGACAAATAAAAATGGCTCAAATGAAAGAACAGATCAAAACTCTAGAATAAGACCTAAACAAAATGGAAATAAGCAATCTTTCAAATGCAGAGTTCAAAAACTGCTTATAAGGATGCTCAAGGAACTTAGTGAGGACCTCGACACCATAAAAAAGGTCCAGTCAGAAACAAAAGATACACTAATTGAAATAAAGAACAATTTAAAGGGAAACAAACAGTAGAGTGGATGAAGCCAAGAATCAAATCAATGACTTGAAACATTAGGAAGCAAAAAGCAACTACAGAGAACAAGAGGAAGAAAAAAGAATTAAAAAAAATGAGGATAGTATAAGCACCCTCTGGGGCAACTTCAAGAGGTCCAACTTTCACATAATAGGAGTGCCAAAAGGAGAAGAGAAAGAGCAAGAAATTGGAAATCTTTCTGAAAAAATAATGAAATAAAACTTTCCTATTTTCAGCAGATTTCTCAAAAGAAACTTTGCAGGCTAGAAGTGATTTGCAAGAAATATTCAAAATAATGAAGAGCAGGGAACTACAGCTAAGATTGCTCTAGCTAGCAAAGATAATATTTAGAATTGAAGGGCAGATAAAGAGCTTCCCAGACAAGAAAAAACTAAAGGAGTTCATCATCACCAAACCATTATTATATGAACAAACAAGCATAATATAACCAAAGACATTGAAATTGAGAACAGGCTGACAGTCACCAGAGGGGATGGGGAGGGAATTTCAGGGGAAAAGAGGAACAGTTTAGAGCAACAAGTATAAAGGACACAGGGACAAAAACTAGGGGGATGGAAATGGGAGGGAGGTGGGGAGGGCTGGGGTGGTGGGCTGGGATGGGAGTAAAAGACAGAAAACTGTACAAGAACAACAATTAAAATAAATAAAACAAAGTTAAAGGGACTTATTTAAGAAAAAGATCAAAAGTATGAAATAAAATGGCAATAAATACATATCTGTCAGCAATTGAATCTAAAAACCAAACTAAGCAAATAAGAAGAACAGAGACAGAGTCATGGATATGGATAGCATTTTGATGGTTGCCAGATAGGATGGGGGTGTGGGGGAATGGATGAAGAGGTGACGGGATTAAGAAGTAGACAGGTAGCTACAGAATAGCCATGGGGATATAAAGCACATATAGAAAATTGAGTAGCCAAAGAAGTAATACTCATGACCCATGGACATGAACAATGGTGTGGGGATTGCCTGAGGGAGTGAGTGGTGCTGGGTAGAGGGGGGGAAAAGGGGAGAAAATCAAGACAACTGTAATAGCATAATTGATAAAATATAATAATAAAAAAGAGAAGTCTCTTCATCCAAACAGGTAGGAGGGGCACAGAATACAGAGATGCAGAGATATGGAATGAATAGTCCCATACCTACATGTTGTACATAAAAATCTGGAGGAATACCTTTGGGGGCCTGAGATCCTAACCTCACATCAGACCACCCAGCCCAGGGTTCCAGTGCCAAGAAGATAAGTCTCCATAACTTCTGGCTGTAAAAACCAGTGGAGATTGGGGTGGCAGAAGAAACTAAAGTTTTCTCCATTTCCCCTCTTAAAGAGCAATGTATTTAGGACTTACACAGATTTACTCTCTCTGGGCTCCAGCACTGGGGCAGCAGCTGGAAGGGCACCAGTGGCATATGGGGAAAAACTGAAGTATCTGGAATCAGGATGAGTGCTAGGGTAAAGCTTCCTCCTAGACAAAATTCCAGAGGCCAGGCAGTAGCCATTGTCCCCTTCCTGAGCCCTCCCCCACACAGAGTCACAGAGTGGTGACACCATATCAGAGACTCCATCAACCTGGTTCACACGGGTTGCTCTGCCCCAGGTGATTATATGAGTCTCTACCCCATCCAACTTACCAGTGCACCAGTGCACTTTTCTATAATACACCACATTACTTAGACAGGGGGTCAAAGTAGCTTTGCTTAATATATAGAAACAAACACAGGGAGGCTGCCAAAATGTGAAGACAAAGAAATATGGCTCAAATGAAAAAACAGAACAAAACTCCAGAAAAAGAACTAAACAAAATGGAGATAAGCAATCTAACAGATGCAGAGTTCAAATCGCTGGTTATTAGGATGCTCAAGGAGCTCACTGGATACTTCAACAGCATAAAAAAGACCCAGGCAGAAATGAAGGGTCACTTATATTAAGTGAAATAAAGAAAAATTTACAGGGAACCAAGAGAGGAGTGGATGAAGCTGGGAATCAGATCAATGATTTGGAATATAAGAAAAACATATCCAATCAGAACAGTAAGAAGAAAAAAATGAAGGGTAGGCTATGGAGCCTCTGGCACAACTGCAAACGTACCCACATTTGAATCATAGGGGTATCAGAAGGAGAAGAGAATGAACAAGAAATTGAAAACTTATTTAAAAAAATAATGAAGGGGAACTTTCCTAATTTGGTGAAGTAAATAGACCAGGAAGTCCAGGAAGCACAGAGTCGCAAACAAGATGGACCCAAAAAAGGACCACACCAAGACACATCATAATTAAAATGCCAAAGGTTAAAGATAAAGAGAGAATCTTAAAGGCAGCAAGTGGAAAGCAGTTAGTTAACCACAGGGGAGTTCCCATAAGATTATCAGCTGATTTTTCAAAAGAAACTTTGCAGGCTAGAAGGGATTGGCAAGAAGTATTCAAAGTGATGAAAAGCAATGACTTACAACCTAGATTACTCTATCCAGAAACACTATCATTTAGAATGGAAGGGCAGATAAAGTGCTTCCCGAACAAGGTAAAGCTGAAGGAGTTTATCATCACCACCAAGTCATTTTATATGAAATGTTAAAGGGACTTATTTAAGAAAAAGAAGATCAAAATTATGAATGTTAAAATGGCAATAAATTCACAACTATCAACAATTGAACCTGAAAAACAAACTAAGCAAACAAGCAGAAGTGAAACAGAATCACAGACATAGAGATCATTTGTAGGGCTATCAGATGGGATGTAGAAGGGAGAGAATGGGAGAAAAGTTTCAGGGATTAAGAAATACACATTGGTAGGTACCAAATAGGGGGATATTATGAACAGTATAGGAAATGGGGTAGCCAAAGAACTTATGACCCATGGACATAATCTAAGGCAGGGCTTGCCAGAGGCAATCGCTGGTACTCAGTGGAGGGTGGCAAAGGGGGAGAAATTGGGACCACTGTAATGGCATAATCAATAAAATATATTTTAAAAAAAGAAACAAGTAGCAATTAAAAATATAAAATATTATTGATGAAACAGGGTCTGAATGCCCTCCTGTCAGAGAAGCTGTAACAGGGATCACTACATGGGTAAAGAGCCAAACACAAAGGCCACTGGGCCCCTGTAATTCATGCCCTGAACTCAATTCTCGGCTGCCTCTGAAACACAGTTGGCTAGATTAGAATTCTTGATTCTAGAGCCTTTTGAACCTGCTAGCTTTTTGTAAAGCCTGCTATCCATGGTGCTGGCTCCCAGGTCCTATCCTTCAGCCTACCTGGCATCTCCAGCTCCTGACCCAGCTTCCCACCTGACTTCCCATCCCTGCAGAGCCTTTTCCTGTGGTGATCCCATTTTGCAACCTTATTCATTTGTCCCTGGGACTAGTAGTTCTGTCTTTGACCTAACAGCATCTGTGCTATGAAGCTAGCTGGACATTAGCTCTGAGTTGTAAGTGATCTCCAAGGGGCTTCCAACCCAATCTACAATTTAAAAATAAACAAATTTGTGCAAACTGGTACAACAGTATCCATGTCTTATCTTTCCTCATATGATGTACATTGAACAGATCCCATCCAGAGACAATGTTTTCACTCAAAGAGATCATTTTACTAGATGAAATATCAAGAATTGGTCTGTAGAAATGAGAAATAATTGGGTTCATGCAAATGGGTCTTCCAATGGGACAACTCAACTAAGGAAAATAAAGTCAAAGCTAAGACAGATTCTCTTAGGATCTAAACAAAGATAAGCCACCTTCTGAAATTTTATTAACCACTTTGCTTTTCAGTAAATATGCTGGAGAAGTGGCTGACTCCAATAGCTTTAAGGCCAAGAAACAGCTCAAATGCTAACAGAATCAGCACACTCAGTGGACAGGGCTGTGTGCCAGTGGCAAAGAGGGCTCTCTGTAGACACCAGGGTTTCATCTGATCTTTCTGAGATCAGAGAATATTGTACTCAGAGGGAAAGGTTTCTGGCTGTACTTTTCTCTCTCCATACCCCCACCTTTTAAAACTGGCTCTTGTGCTTTGCTCTTATTTCAATGACTCTATCAGATCTGGGTCTCTTGTGGGAAGTGTTGGCAAGTCCTTCCTGCAAATAAGCAGAATGGAGATCAGGAAGACTTCATTCATACCCGGAAGTAAGAAGCCATGGTCTGTCTCTTCATGTTGGTGGTTTCTTCCGGATGCCGTATTACTTCCAGAGTGTCCACCTAGAACACAAGCAGAGACAGGTGGTTTGAAAAGATAGACCATTTATTTCTTGGCTTTCTGAAAATCTGAAAGGTGCTTTGGCCAAATATCTGAGGGGCCTTGATGTTTAGAATACAATGGAGTACACTATGGGGGGAACTTTTAAAGACATATAAAAGAAAAATAGAATTTGCACAGTTCTACTCACTTGACAATGACCTCACTCTGCAAAGTGCTATATGACCTAAATATAAACCCCCATCAGTGTTATTTCTATACTTCCCCATGTTCTAATGGGCCCCCGGTAAGTTCTCCAATAATGTCACATAAGCAAACTTTCATAAAAGAAAACTGTGCAAAGGCCCACAAAGCTGGGTGATTATAAAGACATGGGCTCAAAGCCCAGGTTGAACTGGAAATAAGGTGAGTTCCAGTAGCTTTCCTGCGTCAGACCCTGATGCTGCCACACCCCTTCTGCCTCCCACTGTTCCCACATGCTCATGTGGACCTGAACTTGGAATATCTCTGTTCTCAATCCTTTGTCCTAGCTACTGGGCTGACAGGAAGGAATTTATGAACAAAAACAATCATAGGAATCAATTGTAAGTAGCCTGTGTTTCGTTATTGTACCTCGACAGTAAACGCCCTGCTCCTGCACCTCCACACACCAAACTATTTGGTTTGCAGAACGCACGAGTGGCATTTCAGCACTGGCCTCCACTGTGGCAGCTTCCCATCTGCTCGGAACAGGTGGCAAGGGTCTGAGGCAGGAACGTTTGAAAGGAAGATGCTACTGTCAGCACGTGTGTTCCGCTCGGTGGACTGCTGTCCAGGCAGCCGCCTCCCTATGGGGTGAAGACATGTGCGGCCTTGTTCAACAAAAGTGAAAAGTGGGTGCTGAAGGAACAGAGGTACAAGGAGCAGGGAGAATAATTAGTCCTGCCTCCAGGGGCTATTTAGGAGACTGTGTGAAAAATGGAAGGAAATGCTTCAATTGGCTTGGATAAAGAAAAACAGGTTTGTTTAAGAAGGAGAATAAATGCGGAGCTAACTTTTAAAAAAACTAGAAAGGCAACCTAAGGAGTGAGTAAGCAGAAATGGGAAGTGTCTCTAAGGGAAATGATGTCAGGGGGCAGTGCAGCTTTCTTTTTCCAGGCTGCAGACTGGATGCGGTCCCAAAGCTGTCAGTCTATTTGTATGCAGCTGAAGCAATGGTACAACTGCCTGTGGGTTTGACTTTTTGAATTTCTTTTAATGTGAAAGGTGGAAATGAAAGCTGTGTTGAGAAGAAAGGCTGTGCTGATGTAGAAAATGGAAAAACAAACAGCACACCCACCCCATCTGCATACTGTACTCTCTCCAGAGTCGTCTGCCTAAAGGTTTCTTCCCATCTCACCTCCACTTGGATGACAGAACGCAGAGTTGATGGAGTTTGGGGCAAGCTATTCAGGACCAAATGAAAGAAGGTCTTGGCTAGGGTATACCTTCGGTCAAATTATTGATTTTGAGAGTTTTCTTAAACTTTTTGTCTCCTTATTTTCTTTTCCCACTACCTGACCTTCATATACACATATATACACATGCACACTCTAAACTTTTAGGAATTTCCTGCTATTTCCACACTTCCTTTTATTCAGAGATTCTCCCTGAAGAATTGCATCTTGCTTTGAGCCTTGCTTTTTCTCCTTCATTTCTCTTCCTTTTTATTCAAATCAGCCAGCTAGTGCCACCCCTCAGGTTCTAACACACTGTGAAAGGGCCACTGAAAAGCTCACCCACATTTCTTTTATTGGGAAGATTTACCTGTTACCACCCCTCAAAATTACAGTGGACCTTGGCATTTCAGAATTTAACACCTTAGTATTTAGAAAATTCTTGGTATATATTAATTCTGCTGAGACATATTTTAAAATATATAATATGTATTATTTTCAAGATCAGTACCCATCCCCTGTAGCAAATTGCAGAAATATAGAATGAAGCACCAATTGCACTTCCAAAGTCATAAGGCTGCTGGGCTCCCCTGTATAACCACCCAGCCTAACTTTAAGTTCTGTCCTTGTACTCACATACAGAGTAACTCTTGGGAAGTAAGTAAACACCTATACGGTTGTTATATATAACCTGGAAATGCTAATACTTGTCTGCGGTTCATCACCTACATTTAGTACTGTATTTTAAAGAATAAATAATATGCTATTAGAGTATTTTCTAATTTGAGAATTTGGAAAGGTCTTGGGTTGGTCAAGGGTCTCTTTCATATTTGCATAGTCACTGCTTCTCCTGAACATACAGAGTGAATTTAATATAGGAGACGGGCATGAGAACTACATAAGTTAACTAAAGTCAAACAAAGTTAAGTCAGGGGTCCGCTACGTGCTGCCTGACATGGACCCTGGCTGGCCCATGATGCAAGCAGACCACAGAGAGCATCTAGACAAAGAGAATTCCTGCAAAGATTATTTAATAGCTACTCACCCACACCTTATCATTTACCTTTACCATAAAAGGAAAATGCCAGGCCACAAAATATACCTTGTAAAGGCTAAAGTTACTCCCAAGCTTTCTCCACTATTTTCCACACCAGCAACTTGCATATAAAGTACAAACAGATATAAGCTCAACCTCTAGAGATTGTTGAGGCCTCTCTTCCTTCTCCCATAAGAAGAGTCCACCACTCTGTCTATGGAGTGGATTTTCTTGCTTGTTCTCTGTGCTCAATAAAACCTGCTTTTCCACTTTAACCTCTTACCTGGCTTGCATCTTGAATTCTTTCCTGCCCAAAGTCAAGAGCCCTCTTGGCTCAAGCAAGGTTCAACTTCCCACTTGCCCCTGGCTTCAAGTCTAAATGAGAAAATGTTGGACTTGCCCCTCTGGCTTCAAGTCTAAATGAGAAAATGTTGAACAAGGCACATTCCAGAGTTGCCTGTCTTGGCTCTTGAAACTAAGAGACCTCTGTCTGCCCTGGGTCTATCATGACCTTGAGAGAATTCTAATGAACTCCAAAGTAGCAAAACCAAGAGTGATGAGCAGGTTGTTGTCTAACCTAAGAGCTTGCCATCCTGAGCTAATTTAGTTAATGGTAGCCTCATTTAATAAAAAAAAAAAAAGTCTCTTGGAAACAATCCAGAAAGGAGATTCTTTCTATTAGGGGGATCATCTAGCAAATAGTTCTTCCCAAAGGTGAGAATTTCATAAGAAAAAAACAGTCCATCCCAAAGTATGTTTTAAGTTTTTACTTCATAGGAAGAAAAGAGACTAGACAAACTTTCCTAGGCTCTGGGGGTGGGGAATGTGCTATAGAGAACGGTTTTGGAATCAGGCACACACAGTTCAAATTCTGGCTCCTCCACTTACAAGCTATGTGGCTTTGAACTTGTTATTTAACTTCTCAGAGCTTCTGTTTTCCTTATTAGTAAAAAACACTGCCTTGCACCCAAGAAGAAATCAGTCAGTTCCTCTCCCTTCATTAGTGTGCTCGATTTAGCTTTAGTTTGTTGATCAGTATCAAGGACGCAGGGTTTTGTTCCATGGCAAAAGTAAGTACTACTGTTAGCATAGGTAGCTAGTTATTAGTAAAGAAAGGAAGCAAATGGAACCAGACATTAAGTCTTATTAACTAGGAAGCTGTAGTGTTCCCACACTCCTCAGGAGACAGCAGCATCCTCCACCAAACAGATGCTAATCCTCAAGTGAGTGAGAAGAACTGGTTTTCCAATCTCCCTGGAGGATAACCAGCTTGTTAACTGGGATTACTGGGGTGGGGGTGGGGATAAAACAGTAAAGGAGAAAGTCCTTTGCTGCATGTATGCGCAGTAGAAGCCATGATGGGGTTGGTGCAGGGGAAGGTAAGTACACACACAGTGGGAACCAGCTGATGAAGCAGAGCTTTGAAGTACTCACAGTAGGAGAAAGAAGGGGAAAGGACTGGATAAGATAAGGGCACGATACCCCAGAAATTCCAGGAAAGGGACGGCATAGGGGGAGACACCAGCATAAGGCCACAAAGAATTAGGAAGAAGATTGGTTTGAAAGAAAGCTTACCCCTTCCCAAACCCACGGAGAGGTAATCAAAGCTTAACAAAGGCCCATCTTGGTGGTGCACGTTCATGCTCTCTACCCGATGCAGCCGCACATGCCTGCGTGTGTCAGCTGGTCTGGCCACAGCGCAGCCGGGAGCAGAGACTCCGCTGGACTACTGGAGCTCAGAGTGAGGGCATCACACTTCTGGATTCTGATGCTCCCGGTGAGCACTTGTGCTCACCAGGGCCAGGACTTCTTCCACAGCAAGATGGAGCTGAGCCGCCTGGTTGTGGATGAGACACTGGGCAAGTCCTTTGTTTTTACTACAATAAGTCTTGCTACTATTGCTCACATCCTCCTATGTATGAATCCCCAAAACGCTTTTCACACAACTCCATTGAAGAGTCCTAATTCCACTGGCAATGGTAGCTCCTACGCAACACAGCAAGATCTTTTTATTTATTGGCAGAGAAAATAACCAATGAAACCCATTTCAAAATGATTAGTAGAATCAATATTCTGAATAAAACCGGTATACCTTTTCCCTAAAACACCAATTTAAACAACAGTGTAAGTTGATTGGAGCTGAACATGCTTGCTTTTTGCCCACATGACTAATGCCCTGCCGAATTCCTTGTGAGAGGTGCTGGTTAGCCTTCAAAGTCATCGTGAGCAAGCTTTATAAATTGTGGTACAGACCCCAAGCCCATAGGAATGAGCTTGCTTTCAGATGGTTATCAAAACATGAATAATAAAACATTTATTGTTTCCAATGGGAAATCACTGTACTGAACACTTTGCCCTCATTGCCCTTGAATTCTCAAAATGACCCCATGACATCAGTACTCTTATTACTCCCATTCTACATACGAGGAAGTCAAGGCCCAGAGATTTCAGGTAAATCTCCCAGTCCTGCAGTTAGTAATTGGCCATAGCTAGAACTGAACCCTGGCTCTGATTCCAAAACCTACTTCTTAAATGTTATATACTGCCTTATATATGCTATATACTGCATAGAAATATGGTTAACATAACTTATAAAAACAGTCTGAAAGCATGGGATTATTAAAAAGATTTGCCTCATCTGTCAACTAAATTTACTCTAGGATAAAGACATAGACTCCAGAAAGTCTCATAAACCATCTATTTCAGTAATAAATGAAACACTGAAGGGTTTTTCCTCTGGTCTTAGTTAGTACCCACTACTTGCATCCTAAAACCTCAGAAGTGCTTCTATTCATCTTCTTGACAAGGCCTTTTGCCAAGAAATTTTACTGCTATCAAGTGACCCATCCATCTCTTAAGGAAAATGTCCCGACAGCATCACTCCTCTCAAAGGCCCCTGTAGCGCTAACTAGGAAAGCGAAGCTGGCCCTGACCTGGCTTCAGGTGGGGGCGTGGAAAGTGTCAGAGGCCAGTTCCTACGAGGCCGCCTCTGTTCTTTTTTCTTGAATAAGGCAGAAATGAACTGAAGGAGGGTTTTTTTTTCCCCTTTGGCTATTGTGGCTGTATTGCTTATTCTTTATTAAATATATTATTTATGCCCTGGCTGGTATGACTCAGTGATTTGAGTGCTGGCCTGTGAACCAAAGGGTTGTTGGTTCGATTCCCAGTCAGGGCACATGCCTGGGTTGCAGGCCAGGTCCCTAGTAGGTGGCACGCAAGAGGCAACTACACAGTATGCTTCTTTCCCTCTCTTCCTCCCTCCCTTCCCCTTTCTCTAAAAAGAAATAAATAAAATATTAAAAAAATAAATACATTATTTAATCATCAGTGTAAACAGAGATAAGAAAATTCAGAGACATGACCTGTTTATCACTTCATTACCTTTAACTTAATTGTTTCTTGGTGTTAGTATAAATAACGAACATTAACCAGCCAGTCTTAGAGATCCTTGCCAAACATAAGATGGAAGGATTTTACGGCAGGATATTTATTAATGCTTCTAACATCCTCTTTGCGTAGACAAGTATACTGCCCATTTTTCAGAGGGCAAAGCAGAGCAATAGCAAAGGGTTTTGTTTCTTTCCTCCCTGCTGACTCCATTTGGTCCCTATTATCCTTCTCTGTAGATCAGTGATTGCTTCAAGCAAAAGTGCTTTATCTCTTCCAAATGGACTTTATTTTCAAGTATCACTGTTCCGTATCTTAAGTGGTCTTTCTGAGAATCAGGTGAAAAGGTCCAGGATATGGCGCAGTGGCATGTGAATTATTTTGAGCTGAAGACATGGAAGAATCAAGAATGGCAAGAATATTTTTCTGAACTTCCATTCTTTGCCTAGAAGCAGAGCCTTGCAAAAGAATTCAGCTGACATACCCCTCTTTGGGGTTTTTGTTACCAGGGAAGATTGACTCCTATCACCAGAGATGACAAGTCAGCACTGGGATAAGAAATTGCCTAAGTAGACATTATCGTAAAACTATTGTACCTCCCATCTATTCGCCTAAGAGGCCATTTATGGGGGGGGCACAAAAAACTGGATTTTATTTATAAAAAATTGTGTATTTATTCTTACATGCTTCAACCTCAGTCACCTTCAAAATACTCTCCATTTGAGGCACTACACCTAGCAAGACTTCTTTCCCACTGCTTCAAACAGTTTTTGAACTCATCGATTTTGATGCCTTTTAGTGCTTCTGCCATTTTTTGTTTCACATCTTCCACATCGGCATAATGTCTCCTTCTGAGGACTTTTTTCATCAGAGAAACAAACAAAAAAGTTGCTGGGGTGAGGTCAGGTGAACAGGGAGGGTGGGGGATGGGAATCATGCTGTTTTTAGTCAAAAACTGCTGAACGCTCAGTGTGGTGTGGGCAGTTTGCTCTTAAATCACTCATCATGAAATGGGCAAACATGTTGAAAGAGTCTCCAAAAAAAATTCACTGAAGCGGAACACAGCCTCTCACAACAATACCAGCTAGCGCACTGATACAGATGGGTTCCTAGAACAGTCATCTAGGGAGCAGGGGAAGACGCCTGCCCTCCAGAAGATGATTCCCATTCTGGGGGGATCTCCCCCTTGTATTTTTCCCAGAAGTCATTTGTTCTCCCAAAAATATCCCTGTCCTTTTCATCTCCTATTTAGATGGAATATAAACCTCAAAAATCTAACTTTCTAAGTCATTTTTCTTGACAAACTCCTGTATGTACATGAATAAAATATGCTTGTTTTTCCTCTTGCTAATCTATCATTTTGATTTATTTCACAGTCCCCCAACTGTGGAGAAAATATTTTTTCCTTTTTTACACAGGATTTTAAATAATTCCATAATGTTGATTCAAATGTCCTAATTCCTAATTCCTACATGCCTTAGTCTCTTTTCCACGTTGCCCATGTAGTAGGCCAGATAAAGGAAATGGACGTTGCCCACCTAGAACTATGCCCAGGCAGGCACCTTTCAGTCCATATTATCTTGGGCACAAACCTATTACTCACCTTGGCTCTCCCAGCACTGAAATGTGGAGGCAAAGATCTTGAGGCTGCTGTTATTCTGGCTCTTGTCTGAGCCAAGTTACCTGGGGAAAAAAGGACAGAAATGTTAGAGTAAAGTTAAATAGGATCATGGGAAATTTTCTTTTTGTGTTATCTTTTTCTGAATTTTTCAAAACATTTTCTATGAATTTGAAAAGTTTGGAAAAATTTGAATGTGGAACTTCAATGATATAAATTATAAATATACTATAATAATTATAAGTAATAAATATTTTGTCAATAATTTATTATATAGATTTAATTTCTGTTAGTTTCAAAAGCAAAAAAGAAACAACAAGTCTCCAATTCATTCAACAAACTAGGAATAGGAAGGCCATGCATGAAAAGCACACAGCTAACATACTCAACCGTGAAAAATGGGAAGCTTTTCCTCTACCTCTAAGATCAGGAACAAAACCAGGTGCCCCGTTACCATTTCTATTCAACATAGTACTGGCAGTATTAGCTAAAACAAGTAAGGAAGAGAAGAGAAGAGAAGAGAAGAGAAGAGAAGAGAAGAGAAGAGAAGAGAAGAGAAGAGAAGAGAAGAGAAGAGAAGAGAAGGCATCCAAATCATAAAGAAAGAAGTAAAATTATCTCTGTTTATAGGTGACATGATCTTATATGTAGAAAATCTTAAAGATCCCACAAAAAAGCTGTTAAAACTGATAAATGAATTCAAAACAGTTAAAGGATATAAGAATCACATACAAAAAAATCAGTTGCATTTCTACACTAAGAACAAAAATCTTAAAAGTAGGTTAAGAAAGCAATCTTGTTTATAACAGTATCAAAAAGAATAAAATACTTAGAAACAAAGGTAACTGAGGTGAAAGACTTATACATTGAAAATTACAAAGCATTCCTGAAAGAAATTAAAGACACAAATAAATGGGAAAACATTCTGTTGTGGAGGATAAAAAAAATCTTTTTCTTCTACCCATTTATATTCATTGGCTGGGGACCTGAAAATTAGACCAACAGAAAACAGATTAACCAGAGAAAAACAAGCAGTTTATTAACACATACATCGCACATAGGTGTACACACAGGAGTACCCAATGATGAGTGACTCAAAGGGGTGGTTAGAACATCTTAACAAAAGGACAATAAATTTGTAAAGTTACAAAACAAAGGAAAAGAACTTTGACTTTCTCAGGCGATAAATTGTAGGAAGGTAAATATATGGGGACGCTAATGAAAGATGAGGGCTAGTTAGTAAAGTTCATTCTTCTGGTACTGTTTCTCGGCTGTTAGAGTGTAGAGTTGTCTGTGGTGATTAACTTCTGTCCTTCCTGTTAAGGAGAGGAAGGCAAAGAGCTTTTAAAAATTTATGTCCTACTTTACAGATTTATATTCTGCTTTTAGACAAATAGGGGGGTGGGCAGAGAGCTTTTCTTACATCTGCTTCTTAATTACCTTCAGCTCAAAATAATCCTTATGCCAATGTGGTACATACTGGGGTTCCATAGTCTGCCACCCTTCACTGTGGTTTTGGATGGGAAGACTTAATATTATTAAAATGTCTATGTTACTGAAAGAGAGCTACAGATTCAATACGGTCCCATCAAATTCCCAATGGTATTTTTGCAGAAATAGAAAAAACAATCTTAAAATTTATATGGAACCACAAATGACCCCGAAGCTCCAAAACAATCTTGAGAAGCGGGGGGAATGCTGAAGGCCTTACACTATCTGCTTTCAAAATATATTATAAAGCTACAGTAATCAAAGCAGAATGGTACTGGCATAAACATAGACATATAGATGAATGAAACAGAATTGAGAGCCCAGAATGAAACCCATGGATATAGAATCAGATAATCTTTGACATGGTGCCAAGACTACCCAATGGGTAAAGGACCGTCTCTTCAACAAATGATGTTGGGAAAATTGGACATTTACATGCAGAAGAATGAAACTGATGTCTATCTTACACTATACATGTATGGGGTCCAGAACAAATCATCCCAAAATGTTCTTCTGTGGTATGCAAATTGTTTTGAGCTAAAGGCAACTTTAGCCCCAGGCTCAGGAGAAACTTCCCCCTCCTACCCTTAACTGCCTAGAATGATTCAAATTAGAGACCTTGCCAATAAAATATTACCAGTGATAGCCTTTTTGAGCCACCTTCATAGCAGAAAAAACTTTTATTTACTATATATCTGCTCTTCTTATCATTCTGTAATGACCCTTTGTAGCCCCAAAGGTGCATTACTTCACCTCTAGCTCAGAATGTCTTATGTACCTCAAGCCCACTTTCTATCTCTGAACCTTTCCTGTATGTGGGGTCTCTGACACTCTCATGTATGCAGGGTCCTGTACATATGTGTGTATTAAATTTGGTTAATTTCTTTTGCTGACCTGTCTCATTCTATTTGATTATTAGATGAGCCAGAAGAACCTTGAAAGCAGAAGAAAGTTTGTTCTTACCCAACATGTGAAAATCAACTCATAAATGACTAATAACTTACAAGTAAGACCTGAATCTATAAAAACCCTAGAAAAGTGTAGGGAGAAAGTTTCATAACATTGGTCTTAACAATGATTTCTTGGATACAATACCAAAAGCACAGGTAGCAAAAACAGAAGTAGAAATGTTAGACTATGAAACTTAAAGATTCTGCATAGAGAAAGGAACCATCAACAGAGAGAAAAGGCAACTTACAGAATGGGAGAAAATTTGCAAATCATGCATCTGCATATTTGCAAACCATGTATCTGACAAGGGATTAATTTCCAAAATATGCAGTTGACCTTGAACTAAATGTCCAAACCTGTAAAGAATTTTTATAAGAGTTTATTTAAGCCAAACTGATGGCATGCCAGGAAGTGAGATCTCAGTAGCTCACAGAATGATAGTTTGCAGTTTCTTTTATACTTAGAGAATTAAGGAGGAATTTAAGGAAGATTATGTGAACATGAAAGAATGCAAATAACAACAAAGCCCAAAGTGAGTAGAAGAAAAGAAATGATAAAGAGCAGAAATAAATGATATAGACTTAAAAAAAATAAAAAATATCAATGAAACCAAGAGCTGGTTCTTTGAAAAGATAAACAAGATTGACAAACATTTAACCAAACTCATCAAGAAAAAAAGAGAGGACCCAAATAAATAAATCAGAAATGAAAAGGAGAAGTAACAACTGACACTAAAGAAAGACAAAGGGTTGTAAGAAAATAATATGAACAACTATATACCAACAAGTAGGACAATCTAGGTGAAATGAATAATTTCCTAGAAATATACAGTCTTCAAAACTGGATCAGAAAATCTGAATAGATAGATTATAAGTAGTGAAATTGAAGTTCCAATAAAAAATACTCCCAATGAACAAAAGTCCCAGACCACATGGCTTCACAGGTGAATTTAACCAAACATTCAAAGAAGAACTAACATCTATCCTTCTCAAACTATTCCAAAAAGTACAAGAGGAGGGAAGACTCTCAAGCTCATTTTACAAAGCCAACATTATCCTAATTCCCAAACCAGATAAAGACACTACAAAGAAAGAAAATTATAGGCAAATATCCCTGATGAACAGAGATGCTAAAAATTCTCAAGAAAATATTAACAAACTGAATCCAACAATACATCAAAAGGGCCATACACCATTATCAAGTGGGATTTATTCCAGGAATGCAAGGTTGGACAATCTCCACAAATCAATAAATGTGATGCACCACATAAACAAGGTGAAGAATAATAACCACATGATCATATCAATAGAGGCAGAAAATGCATTTGATGAAATCTAGCACTTATTTATGATAAAAACTCTCAGCAAAGTGGGCATAGAGGGAACATATCTCAACGTAATAAAGGCCACAGTTGAGAATCCCACAGCCAACATCATACTCAATTGGCAACATCTAAAAGAGTTTCCCTTAAGGTCAGGAACAAGACAGAGATTTTCACTTCTCTTATTCAACATAGTACTGGAAGTCCTAGCCACAGCAATGTCTGATTGCTTCTTCGTGTCTTCTTTGTGTCTACGAAGAAGAAAGAAAAGTCATCCAAATTGGAAAGGAAGAATGACATGACAGGAGACTGTATATAGAGAATCCTAAAGATTCCACCAAAAAAGCCACTAGGACTAATAAAAGAGTTCAGTAAAGTAGCAAGACACAAAATATTTAGAGGTCAGTTGCATTTTATACATTAATAATGAACTAGTAGAAAGAAAAACTAAGAAATCCATCCTGCTTACAATTTCATCAAAAATAAAATAAAATACCCAGGAATAAATTAACCAAGGAGGTAAAAGACCTGTACTTGGAAAAAAATTAAAAAAGAACTACCATATGATCCAGCAATCCCACTTCTGGGTATTTATCCAAAAGAATTGAAAGCAGAATCTTGAAGAGGTATTTGCGCCCCCATGTTCATTGCAGCCCTGTTCACAATACCAAGTAGAAGAAATGAACTGAATGTCCATCAGAGGATGAATGGATAAAGAAAATGCAGTACATACATATGTGGACAAAAAAGAGGCCGCATACTAAACCTGACAAGCTCAGGGGAGGCCTGCATGGCAGCCTTGCAAACTCAGAGACTAAATGTAACCACCTAGGATGGTCTGAAATTAAAACTTCCTAACAAAAAGCAGGTCACGGCAGGTAGTCCTGTCCTAGACCAGCATCTTCTTTGACAAAGGTCAACCTTTACCTTAAGTGAGTCTGTCTATTGTCTGTTTGCACCTACGATAACATACCTTTGGAACATCAGAGGACTTTCCTCTTTTCCAGACCCCTTGGGATACAATTCCCCACTAGAGCAGGAGACCACAGAACCTCTCACTGTTATCTTGTTGCACAAATACCACCTCTTTGTGCTATTCATGTTCATTGTTAACTATCCTATACCCACCATGTGTCTCTCTATTTCACTCTTTATCCAATCTCAGAGACTTCCCCCACTTTGCTTTCTCCTGCCTCCCTAATACACCACCAATGGATTTCATGTAATGTTGCTTACATCTCATCCTTTGATTCTGATGTATAAAATAAACAGGAAAACTGCCGTTCTTTGGAGCATTTTCTCAATTATTTTGAGTTTTTTTGTCATCAGGTTGGCTGAAATAAATGCATAGAAATCCAGGTTTGGACATTTCTTATATCAACATTTACAATTGAATATTCAACATTAAGAAAGAGGGAAGCACTGCTATTTGGGACAACCTGGGTGAACCCGGAGAACCTTATGTTAAGTGAAATAAGCCAGCCATAGAAGGGCGAACACTGCATGTTTCCCTTTATATGAGGCATCGAAAGTCACCGCATTCCCAAGAGCAGAGAAGAGAATGTTGGTTGCCAGGGCTGGAGAGGGGAACAGGAAAATGGGGAGCTGCTGCTCTATGGGTATAGAGTTTCAGCAGACAAGATGAAACATTTCTAGAGATCTGCTGTACGGCAGTGTGCACGTAATGAACAAGACTGCACTGTACACTTAAAAAGGAGAGCAGATTTCATGTTACGTGTTCTTATCACAATGTTTTTAAAAAGTCTTGCTTAGGGCATTGCTATTCATTTTTAAAAAAAGATTTTATTTATTTATTCTTCGAGAAAGGGGAAGGGAGGGAGAAAGAGCAGGAGAGAAACATCAGTGTGAGAGGAAAGCATCCATTAGTTGCCTCTCTCACGCCCCAACCAGGGACCTGGCCCAAAACCCAGGCATGTGCCCTGACCAGGAATTGAACTGGCAACCTGTTGCTTTCCTAACTGGTTGAGCTACACTGATCAAGGTAGCTCGTTGAAGATGAATACGGAAGAAAAAAGAAGTTGAGTGTTCTCTCAAAAGAGAAGGTGGATAACAGAGAACACCACTGCCAGGATCTAAGACACACTAATGAGCAAGCAGGACTGGCTGTATGTGTCCCTTGGCAGGCAGGGAGGAACCCAGCCAGCCACAGTGGAAGTGCGGGCAGCAGCCTCTTGAGCCCTGTGGGCTGACAGGGCTTTGCACTTGCCAGGGGCATGACTGTGAACAAATTAACATCTCAGAGCTTTTGTTTCCTTGTCTGAAGATAATTTGAAGACAATACTACCTAATTCTCAGAGTTGCTATGGGCATTCATGGAAATTCACGAAAACCACTGTCAATATTGGGCTGGTACAAGGCTAAATGCTCATTTCTCATTACTAGCATTGATTTTCATTATTAATATTATTATCTGTGGTGAACAGTTAACAGAGGTCTCAAAGAAAGTAGAAGGCAAGGGAATCTCAGTAATTTGCCATTGTGAGCAGTGGTTAAAAAAACAAGTGAAAGATAAGAAAAAATGATAACAGAACTCCCCTTTGAACCTCAATCTCTTGGTTACTCTGGATCCTTCCGCTTCTTATTTTCCAAGGGTCCGAGTGGCCTGCTCAAACTCTCTTCTCCCCTGTTTCACCACTCATCTCTCCTTCATCTCCCCGCTCATCTCTAGCCTCCAAACCAAGGGAAGAGATCAGTTTATATTTTTACCTATAATGCTCTTTGTTTCTGTAGCAAAATAAAAAGTTGTCAATGAAAGGAAATGCTGCAATTTGTGCATATGCAAGACACCCAAGATTTCAAAGTTTTTAGCAAGTCTAGCACAAAGATGTCCAATGTTTTCTCTGGCGATATCTTCAGAGGCTAAACTGTGATTAATAGCCCAGAAAGAACCCTTTGAAGCAGGATTGGTGACATCAAAGTTGTAATCCAGGGGTGGCAGGAGCTTAATAATGAGTGGGAAGCATTTTCACACATTTCAAAAGGATTTACAGCGTGAATAAACAATAGACCTCGGCAGATGTGCCACACACACCTTTTAGAAACATAACCTACAAGACGTGTCCATTTTAATTTAAATGTAAATAAAGTGTTCACACTTCTTTCAAATGTTAAGAGCATCCTCAGGACTTTATCCCTAGACAGCATCTTTGGCTAAAGGTGCCTCACAGCCCCAGATCACCCTCCTGCGCTTCCCCCAAGTGTGTGTGGGAGAGAAAAAGGAAGTCAGGGGCATTTAATGGAATTTATATCCTACGTGGGAACTGGGTTAAAAAAGAATCTGAAGTGGATCTCGCAGTGATCCCACATAATTTTCCTGCTTCCAACTTCAAGGGAAAGAGACAAGTGGTCTGAAGACAGAGCTGGAACTTTTAAAAGATGGCAATTTCCTGCCTGCTTCAGAGGATTTTCATCTCTTGCAAAGTACCCGACACCCACAATTTCATCTTCAGTGGCCTCTAAGAATTGCCCCAAAGACTGGGTTGCTGTTTAAAACAGTCGCTCACGGAATTTGGCTTCCCTCTGCTGCCCCCTCTGGGTGCACAGGATTTGTTGCAGGGTGCCAGCGGGGACTGCTGGTGGGCATTTGTTTGGGAAGTTTTCCTGTTTTAATTTTCCCTAACACAAGAAATTGGTTAAGAAGCCAACATGTCGTTACAAAGCAATGCTGAAATGTAAAAGGCTTGTGTCAAATTGCTACCAAAAAAGAAGGTGCAAATAAAAAACTCAAATGCTTTGTGTAGTTCATCTGTTAGCAGATTAAGTTATCTGAACAGACCTGAGAACTGAAGCCGTGTACCTGACAGTCACCTTAGATATGGAGACATGAAAATGGCCTGCTGCTATTCCTGTCTTTTAGCATGAATTTCATTTCCTGGGAGTCTCCAGTCCCCACAAACGGTCTGATTATTCATTACCGGAACTTCCCTAAAGAGCCAGGATCCATCAACTCTTCAATGGGAAGTGTTCCCACACACTTCAAGCCCTATGATTCTACAGATCCCTCACTTCAAAATCCTCAGCTCACCGTTCCCACCAATTGTGGACTTGGCATTGTGTGTGATCTTCACCCAATCCCCATTCAGTCTCCTTGCTTTGAAAGACTTGCTTTACATCAAATTTGATCTCTCAATAAATTCTGACCTGCCTTGCCTTCTCCCAGACACTGCTAAAGCTTTGAGAGGTGACAATCTCTCAATGAACTTTGCTTTGTTTTATCAATAGGTTGTATGAACACCATTTAGAGAGTCAGTGAGGGATAGACCAATACTAGTGTGATGCCTGCAGTGACTGAAATGTTCTAATTTCTGTACCTAATAAAGAAGCAAGGAGTTAAATTCAATAGCTGTATAAAAGGTACTGTAGTACTTTGTATGTTTTTAAAAAAAACTTGGTTTGTCTTTATGTAACCATAACCTAAATCTATAACAGTAACCTGCTTTAGATTTGATGCATTGAAATAACTCAAAATAACAACAACAAAAAAGACACAGTTGTAGGAGGCCAGGAGAGGAAGTGTGAAGTTCGATTTTGCTCCGCAGTTTTTACTTCCTCTCCAGGCATTTATCTATAACTCTGAGTATTATTATCAATAAACGAGTGGGGTTGGGGTAGAGTAAGAGTTCCCAGTACACTTAATCTCTCAAGAAAAGAAGCCCTGACTGGTGTGTCTCAGTGGATTGAGTGCAGACCTGTGAACTGAAGGGTCACTGGTTCTATTCCCAGTCTAGGGCATGTGCCTGGGTTGCAGGCCAGGTCCCCAGTAGGGGGCGTGCAAGAGGCAACCACACACTGATGTTTCCCTCTCTCCTTCCCTTCCCCTCTCTCCAAAAATAAATGAGTAAAATCTTAAAAAAGAAAAGAAAACAACATGGACGATATATATATATATCTCCATATATCAAGGGCTATAGTTTTGTGGAGGAAAGAAATTAAGAGCAAATAAGAGGCCAGCCGTGCTCCTGGCAGTTTTATTGCAGAAAGATATGCACTCTCTCTTCTGAATACACAACCTTGCCTTTATCTTGCATGTGGGAAATTCAAAGCCCAAAAGAAACTCCTTTCCCACTTCTGTATTGACTTTAATTGGCAATTGTTGGCATCTCAACCAATTTCTGTATGATGAATACCTCTGGACTATTTGCTTGAAGGAAACCAAACCAATGTTTTCATTGTTTTTTTCCTTCTCTTTTTCATTTAGAATGTGAACTACAGCTTTAAAGATTTGTGATCCAGAGATTTTCAAATTTCTAGAGCTGAGGAAAAATAGTAATTCCTTCCTTCCCCCTTCAGCTTTAAAACATGTGAACAGGATGTTGGTCTAGCAAACACCTGTACCAATCATCAGAATGTTTCAAGGTAACAAGCCTTCCCTTTCTTAACTAGGCCAACAGTGGAGCTAAGGTCTCTGTTTTCCACATTTCATTGCTACACTGGTGGAAGCTGCCAGTTCAGTCTATATTAATAACAAGAACCTGCCCTTACTAGAGCCAATTTAAAAAAGCTCTGGGTATTGTTTGCACTCCCACCATTTTTTGGTGGAGTTTGCTTAGAAGTAACATGGCTGACAAATAGCATGGCATGTATTCACACGAGTACTGGAGTCTAGGCTGATGATATCCATCTAAGAAGAATCAACCCATTCAAAAAAAGAATGAAATCCACACACATGTCTGCCAGCATCCACACCGCCCGCTGATAGGTAAGAATCGCATATTCCAATCTCAGAGCAATACCCGTATGCAGCAGAGTGGTTTCTAGTCCGATCAGGGCTAGTCCTGGACAAAACTGTAATTTTGGCAAAGGATATATTCAAGTTCCCCCACACCTATTTTCCCATCCCTATTTCTGCTTCCGAAGGTGAAGAGTGGTTTTAAGGCTGTGTCTTCTCCTTACCCTGACAACCAGTTCCCCTACTTCCATGCTCTGCCCCGAACTCTTCCAGGCAGTACCGACCTCTTCCATATTCCC
Source organism: Glossophaga mutica (assembly GCA_039655065.1). Classification (NCBI taxonomy): domain Eukaryota; kingdom Metazoa; phylum Chordata; class Mammalia; order Chiroptera; family Phyllostomidae; genus Glossophaga; species Glossophaga mutica. The sequence goes on from CM077306.1 coordinate 53,034,514, forward strand.
ACCAAACCTTTCCTGTCTCTCTTCCAAACCTTCAGTTGCTAGTTCTCTTCTGACAACTAATCCAGGTCTAATTTATTCATGGATAGATGAATGTATCACTTCACTCAGGTGAGACATTTGTATGTGAAGGAGAGCATTTGTCACCAGGGCCACATTACACTGTTCCTTGTAGCTCCCTCTCACAAAAGGGTCCACCCCTCTCACACCACATTGCTGGACATTGATCTTGATGAAGCTGCATAACCCCAGAGGGTTAGCTCCATGGATTGCCATGGCGGAATGCTATGGCACACGAGTGGGGGACCACTGATCTACTCAAAATCCTTGTTTGACATATAATTCCAAGTCACAGAAAATAGAAGTGATCAAAGTCTGTGGCAGGCCTGGGATAAAAAATCTAGGTTTTACAGTTTCAAGTTTAGTGTTTTCATTGCTTTCATGCTAATGGGAGAGAACCAAAGATGCACTTGTAGTTCCAAGCACTCAGTCATCATCTTGCACAATGGGAAGGTAATAGTCTCTTGTTTTCTGAAGGCCTGTGTGGCTTTCTCAGTCTAAATTGAAAACACAAAGAAACATAATGTGCTTCACATGGGGAAATCATATAACTGGCCCACCATCAATAGGTAACTTGAGTGGGCAATTTACTTAGGATTCTAGTAATTCAATTAATTCAATTCTATGAATTAATCCCAATTCACAGGATTAATCAGACTACCGAACGCCACTTTTCTACATGCAACTACCTGCCCATGTGGGACTTTACTCAAGACTCTGGCCTCATTAGCATTTGTAGTAACTAACTGGCATGAGTGCCTCAGTGACTTATACCCAAACCATTCAACTTTGGCCACACAGATGGATAAACACTCTACCTGAAGGCCACTGGAAGAGCAAGATAGCAAAGCTTGTGTCTATGGTCTCTCCAGTAACATGTGACGTCTTAGTAAATCCTTCCTTTGCCAGGTTTCCTCCCTCCAAAAATTGCCTCCATGGTTAGTGAAGGGGTTCAGAACAGTCCTCCCCCAGATGCACTACTTTGGCATGTGGATTTTTTTGAGCTGAAGAAAATCAAAACCTTGTGGGCTCAAGAGAAACTTTTACCTCTCCCTCAAATAATTTAAATTTGGGGCCTTGCCAATAATAGAAGTTATTACCAGAAATAACTTTTCGTGACCTATCTATAGGGCAGCACAAAATTCTAATTACTGAACATCTGCTCTTCTCATTGTCCTGTGAACTACCCTCTTCCCCTCTGACGTCTCAGGGCATCTTACCTCATTCCTTAGCTCAGGATGTCATACATAGCGCATGTTACCTTTCTTTCTTTGAAACTCTCATATGTGTGGTCTCTGCCTCACTTGTGTATGTGGATGTATGTATGTAATTACATTTGGTTACTTTCTCCTCTTAATCAGTCTCATGCAGATTTAATTATTATACCAGCTGAAAGAACCTAGAAAGGTAGAGGAAAATTTCTTCCTCCCCCACATTAGTACTTTCATTGCTAGCGAGTGGGAAGTAACTTGTTTTTGAGCTTGTAATTTTAATTTGCTCTCCTCATAGCTGATCATCATTAATGATTAACAATGACTCTGTTTCTGTGATCTCTTTTCAGCTCCTCCTCTTTCTTCACTTTGCTATTGTGGCTAAAGTGAGTTTATTTAGATGTGTAGTGTTTATATTACTCTTCTTCCTTAGAACATGAGAAGGGGGATGAAGATCTAGATTTTTGCTCCCTTACTGCAATATCCTAAAGATTAAGTTATTCAAGGTGTTTATCTTCAACATCATAATGTATATTCTCCTAGTAAGAAAAAAGTGTGCTTCTTTCAATTTGCATATTAGCAAATAGCAGCTATTTTGAAAAAATTAGGTGCTAATATGAACACAGTCACCACTTACATAAATCTTCGTTTTTTTCTATTGAGTTTTGAAAGTATTCAAGGCTAACTTTTGATTTGTAGGTTTCCAAGTCTAAATTTCACATATTCCAATTAATTTGCTTTCTTTCAAGGGGTGACTATTCCCTATCACCTAGCTCTTTTTTTTTTTTTTTTTTTAATGGACCTCATCTGCACATTCAGGTCTACATCTTTGAGAAAAACTACAGAAGCTTAAAAATCTAGGAAGTAAGGACAGGCATACTGAGAAACATAACACTCTATAGGAAAAAAAAAAAACTTACAACATGCCTAACTGGCCAGCATTACTCGAAGGCCAGCATTACAGCTAAGCTATACTGCCACAGGTTTTCTGCAGGCCCACATTTCATATAAATATGAACTTTGTTTGTGTTTACTCATTCATAAAATGGCCATGCCCAGAAAGCAGCTTCTACTGAGCCTTACATGTGTCATGGTGTTGAAGGACGAAGCCAATGTAAGTTTTCTGTCTTAGGTACAGGCTTTGTTTCTTCTGTGAGACCTTGGCTTTACGGAACTGCGATGCGGCATCCGTGATTTCAAAACCTCTCTAAGTTAAAGTCTTATCCTGCATGCTTGGGATGCAATTAATTACTGTTTCATTTTTAAGAATAGGACCTATTGTGAATAAAGGCCAACAAAAAAAAAAAAGATTATTTCTCTGATGAAGAAACTCCACAAGCATCACAATGCTATGCTAATTATAGAGGTTAAGGCTAGTCAGTGCACTTATTGCCTGAGTCCTTTCAAGTTAATGCAAATATTCTACCTTATATTGACCATTTTCTCTAGAAATGATTTGACTCCTTATAGAGATTACAAGCTCTTTAAAGCTAGGCACTTAGTACTTCTATTCCCATTCATCAATTCAAAAAATATTCCTTCAGTCCCTGTTATAAGATTTGCCAAGTTCCCCACACAAAGTGAAGTTTACCAAAGATGCTTTAATGCGCAGAACAACATTTTAAATAATTTCTACCCTTGCCTTCTACAGATGGATCATCTCTTCCATCTCTTGGCAAAGTTCAGAATCACAGATTCTTCTTTCAGGCATTCAAGAACACTATAGCTCATTATTCCACGGAAAGAAGCAATTGTCTGTGAACCATTTTTGCAGAGTCAGTGTAGCACCATGGATGAGAGAGGGTCCATAGTGCTATGTAGTGTTATCTGCTGCCTTTTAAAAATCCACCAGAGATAAGAAAATAAAGGAGGAATCTACTTATTTTGCCCTATATTTGTCCCTCTGCACCAGATCAGGAGAGGCTTGACAGTACTTAAATACTGACATTTACTGAACGTTTGCGATGTAGGAGGCACTGTGCTAAGTGTGTGAAGTGAATAATCTAACACAACAATCCTGTGAGCCATGTTCCCAATCTATCGAGAAGGGGAACTGAGGCAAAGTATTCTCTCGCCCAAGGTTAGATACCGAAGTGCAGGGCACTGAGCAGAAATGCTGAGGATGCCCTTCCATTAGGAGGACTTTACTGAAGATTTTGTGGTCATTTCAGGGGTTTTAATCAGGTTCAAGCACTGAGTAATTGATGGGATTGCTGCCTGGCCAAACTGGTTGAACCTAACTGATTTTAGATGATGTCTGGATTTTTTAAGTCCTTTACACACCAAACCAGGTCCTCCACACAGCGACCCCACTAATCACCCAGCAACCACCATGGTTACTGGGCCAAACCTAACTCTCTGGAGAAAAGCTGATTTGGTTTTCATGTAAATTGAACTACCCTTGTGAAACCCAAAGAATAGAATGGCTCCACTAAACTTGAACTTGAATGAGATACTAATGATCTTCGCTCCCACTTCCAACTCTCAAGTTCAGTTCAGTGACATTTTATGTAGTTTGCTGACATCTCACATGTGCACACCAGTAAAGTTCACAACTGTTACTCCACACAGCTGTGGTTTACAGCTTCTCTTCACACACAACACCCGGGCACCAGAGCAGAATGATTAACTTTTATATGATTCTAACATACAGACCAGACTGTTAGAATCTGGTCTTGTGTTCTAAAGAGAAAAACACAGTTCCTATTAACATGACCCAAATTCCTGGGTGGCGGGGGGGGGGGGGGGGGGGGGCGGGCGGGGAGTGTTAAGTTGGGATCCATCTCTAAGTACGGAGATTTTAATTTTAATGGCTTTGTTTCTAATTCATTTGATTGGAAGTGCCTGGAGTTATCTTTTTTTAATGGTGAGGGAATGATCCGAAAGCCCCCTTATAGAGTGATTTTACAGTGAGATAAATTAATAAACTGTAAATGACCTTGAGACTTTTTCTCCAATATGAGCTATGAAATAAAAGCAAAGAACCTTTCATCATAAATGGGAATATATTTCTTTTCTATGAAGGAGAAGGATGCTGGCCGAGAGAATCAGAATTAATTTTTCTTGCATTTCTGACCATTTGAAAAATCAAAACTGCCACATTTGCTATACTTGACAGGATCATTAAAGAAATAAAACAAAACGGCTCTTAACTGAAGTGCCACTTAAAAATAAAATGTACATTCACCATCACATTTAGGAGTTATGTAAGAAGTATTAAAACATGTTTGGGAAAGACAGTGGATCTGACTCACAACAGATACCAACTTTCCTAATATTAGAGTCATTATTACAACTCAATACTGAAGGTTGTAGTTTTGTCTTTTAAGGTTATTTTTTAGTTTTCTAAGGACATAGCAGCAACAGGGTCCCAAGAACTAGGAAAGCAGAGGGCCTTCTGGAAATGGATTTCGGACTCTTGCTGGAAGGCTGTGCTGGAAAACACTGGGGCAGAAACCTGTCTGATCAGCATTGCCTCAGTGGGTCCCATTTCACTCTTGACCCTAAATAGCTTTTCACAAAAAGCATCTTACTGAGCTTGGAAGCTCTGTACAAAAGAACCACCTCTTGATAGTTCTGCAATAAAAACACTGAGTGGATTTTCACACTCAGTATTCCCCACACTTTTGAGCATGAAGATCTCTTATTCTCCACACCTCTTCATGCCCCACAAACTTAGTGTTTTATGAAACACACTGCAGAAAACACTGCTCTTGTTACCAATAATAACATAGGGTCTTTCTAGTGCCAAAGGAAATTTTAAGAGCTTGTGCTAGAACTCTGCAAATCCAGAATCGTGACTTCTCTCACACACTGGAAAATAGTATAAAGTCAAGTCTGCATGAAATGAAACATTACTTTAAAAAGAAACAAGATTTTGTCTTCTTTGAGAGGACCCACGGGAGAGCTCCTCGGCCAGCACTTCTGCACTTCTCTTGGGCAGCAGGAACGAGGCACTTGTGTTGCCAGGGCAGCAAGTCTTAGAGCCATGCCACGCAACACATGAAATATGGCCAGTCCAAACTGAGATGTGCCGTTGGAATGATAATATTTTTGATACACTGAGCAAAGATATTAAAATTAATTTCACCTGTGCTACATAGACTGAATGTTTGGATTTCCCCTCGCCCACAATTCATACCTTAAATCCTAACCCCAATGTGATATTTGAATGAAGGTGGGGCCTTTGGGATATGGTTGGGTGATTCATGAAGGCAAAGCCCTCATGAATGAGATTAGTGCCCTTATAAAAGAGCCCCCAGAGAGCTCCCTTGTCCCTTCCACCATGCGAGGACACAGCAGAAAGACAACTGTCTGTGAACCAGGAAGTGCACTCTCACCAGACACTGAATCAGCTCCTTGAACTTGGACTTCCCAGCCTCCACAACTGTGGGAAATAAATATCTGCTATTTATAAGCCACCCAACCTGTGTCATTTTGTTATAGTAGCCCAAGTGGACTCAAGTTAGTTGCTTTTTACTTTTTAAAATGTGGCTAACAGAACATTTTGCATTTCACTGAGGAGCACAGTGGAACAGACCCAAGAACAAAAGAAGGCTGAGAGCTTTCAAACCACAGTAACTCCAGTCTGAAGGTTTGGCCTAGGGATTATTAGGGGTTGGACTGCCTTCTAATCAGGAGATTCTTCTTCATGTAAACCTTTCACTCTGCACATGGAAAACTGGTTCAGTGAACTGAATTAAAGATGCTGGATGCAAAGTACCAACCCAGGCTGTCCTTGGCTGTGTCCTGACTTACGGTACAGGGTTCTTCAGACCTCTACAGCAGGATGGGGTAGAAGAAACTACAGCTAACCTTTTTTAAAGGAAACCTTTAAGCTGTTTACATTTGTGCAACAACAACAAACGAATACTTGGGGAACACAAATTCAACACCTGAAGGCATTCAGGGATAGGAAAAAGAAACAATAAGACTTTCAAGAAATGATCTCTTCTCCCCGGAACCACAGTGAACACATTTTGTCCTCAACAAGCCTACAAAGAAAATCAAAGACTCTTCCTGACAAGGGCTGAAAATCATTAACAAAGGGAGAGGCAGGAAGGTATGAAGTTTCTCTGGGGGCTGTCCAGCTGTTGCCAGGACCCTCTGCCTCCTCTTCCAGCTGGTCAAACTGCACAAGAGGACACTGCCCTTCATGGAGCCTGGGAAAGGCAGCAGTTTGCTTCTGAGAAAGCCCCACTCCACATCAGCCACCCTGGGAAGGGGGCTGACAATCAATTTCAGATGCCACAGGTAACTGCAATTACAGCTGTGCTTCTCTGGCACCTGAGTCCTCACAGGGCTTCACACGTGTCTCTCTAGATCAGAATATGGAGTTCTAAATGGAGCTCCTTCTCTCTGAATTTCACAGCTTGTTAAAATAAATCTCCATGCTGGTGGGCTTCCAGCCAGCCCCAGAAACCACAGGACAATGCACATTTCTGATGTGCCTCAAGTGCTCCCGGGACTACCAGGAAACTCCATTCACAAATTGCCCTCCCTGCCTGGACAGACAGACTCCACCAAGTACCTCCGAAGTGCCAGGAGTCTCTCTAGGAGTTTGAAAGTGGAGCCAACTAAATGGACAATACCCTGTCCTCACAGAACTTACATTCTAGTGGTGCTGGAAATTTCACCCAACCCAGACCAAAAACTTCCTGGAGGAGGTAATGCTAAGGCTGGTTTTTGGAGAAAAGGATTAGAAGGCCGGTGCAGTGATGAGGGTGGAGGTGAGGGACAGAAATAATTCCAGAAAGCTGAATTATCATGGATAATCGTGAGGTGCTATGAAGCATTGTGAGTAGTTCTGACTGCACATTCTGTATATAAATGAAATAGGAGACATCGTTTTTGTCCTCATGGAGCTTACAATTTTCTCCAGTGGACAAGATGCTGGCATGAGACAACTGCACATCTGGGTAGGCCAAAGTACTGAGTTGCACAGCTCTGTTTATAAATGGTTGGAGGTGAGGAGTCCGTATAACTAACATTTGCTATTTCTATTATTGAAATGACTCTCAGTGTGATTAGCCCTATTCCTGCAACAAGAATCTGACTCTTGCCCATTCCAGGCTGGTACTGGGAAGAATGCCCAGCTAGTGATGGAACCTTCCAGGCTCCCAGGGTCACACCTGTAGAAAGCTGTGCCTTGAGCGTGAAATCGGCCTATGAGGCATCTCAGTTCATTGGGGATAAGCAAGAAACAGTTCTGTTTTTTCCTGTAACTTCCCCATTCATGCTGATACCTCACCTTTCCATGAAGATAGAAGCTCCTTTAACTACATTTCAGCCCCATTTCATAGATTTTCTAATATTTCCTGTTACTAAAGATGACTTTTGGTTTTGAAGAATCATTCTTTTTTTTTCCACCTTTAATATCGTATCAACTCAAAGTTATTTTCCCCATTCTCTCATTCTCTCGAGGTTGGGTTGATGCTCTCATCGCTTGACAGTCTTCTCTCACTCCCCTCTTCTCTGGGTTAACTCCTGTGAGAAGGAGGAGGAAGGGAAGGGAAGGGGAGAGGACCAAGTTCTATTTCCCTGACTGGGGGATGCAGCAAACTCTCTGGCTGGTCACAACTGTCCTGGGCTTTATGGGGAGAGGTGGTAGCTCCCACATTCCCCACAGGGGGATTCATATTGAACAGCTCTCAGCTCTTAGTGATCTATTATGAGCTGAATTGTACCACCCTCCCAAAATTCATATGCTGAACTCCTAACCCCCAGAATGTCAGAATGTGATTGCATTTGGAGATGGAGACTTTATTTATTTTTTGACTTTAGAGAGAAAGAAGAGGGGGTGCTGTGGTGGGGGAGAGCACTAATGACTTATTGTTCCACTTATTTATGCATTCATTGGTTGATTCTTGTATGTACCCTGACCAGTGATCACACCTGCAACCTTGGCCTATTGGGATGACACTCTAACCAACTCAGCTGCCTGGCCAGGACTGGAGATAGAATCTTTAAAAGGTGCTTAAGTTCAAATGAAGTCCTATGGGTGGGCCCTCATCCAATGTGACTGTTGTCCTTATAAAGAGAGGAGATGAGGACAGAGGCAATATGCAAACAGATGAAGGGGCAACCATGCGGGGACACTGAGAAGGCAGCCATCCACAAGCCAAGAAGAGAGGCCTCAGGAGAAATCAAAGCTACCAACCTGGATCTTGGACTTCTAGCCTCCAGAACCATGAGATCCTAAGTTTCTTTTGTTTAAGACACTTTCTGTTTGTGGTGCCTAACTATGGAAGCCCTAGCAAATTACTACAGACTGTGACTCAAGACTTGGAGTTTAGCTTTAGTTTCTACCTTGCCAGAGTTACTCAGTTTTCAGCAAATGTTTATTGAGGACTTACTATGCACTGGGCATTGCTGTGGGTCCCGAGTACACAGTGGTAAACTGGGCTCATCAGGGTTCTGCTCTCAAGAAGCTTACAGGCTAGCCTGGGGCACAACACAAGGTGGGTGGAATAGAGGTAGATAGGATAATGCCAGCTCCTGTTGGAGACATTTACACAGGATGAGATAATAGTGAGTAGACAGCATGAGACTATGCTTCCACCTTCCAGTGGCGGATAGTGAAGGCTTCTCTTTGGAAGTAAGCTTTAAGCTGAATTCTGGATCACGAGAGAGACAGACCTATAAAGATCTGGGGGAAAGCATGTTTTAGGCAGAATGAACAGCTGGTGTGTAGTCAAGAAAAGGCTTGGAATATTTGAGGAGCAGAGTGAAGACAGAGGGTGAGGATTCAAGAGCATTCAAGGAGATGGGGACAGAGGCAGGCAGGACAGATCACGTGAGAGAGACGAAGAAAAGAGTTTGGATTTTATTTTAGGTGTGGCATGATCAGGTTTACATTTTTGGGAAAGACTGCGGCTTAGCCGTTAGGCTGTACGAGGCAAGAGCAGAAAGAGGGTCTAGTTAGGAAGTTCAGGTGAGACAGGCTGCAGATGCATTGCCTGCCTTCTGTCATCATCTTCACATGGTGCTCTCCCTGGGTGACTCTGTGCCCAGACTTTCCTTATTTATAAGGACACAGTCATATTGGATTAAGGCTCACCATGATGACTTCATTTTACCTTGATTACCTCCGTAAGGACCCTATTTCCAAAAAAGTCACATTTTGGGGGGACACAGTTCAACACATAACAAGGAGTCAGAAAGATGGAAGATACCATGTTGATGAGAATGATCACATTAAGAGGAATAATTACATGATGCAGAAGAGAGGAAGAATAACTGCAGGATCAAAGTGCTTGTGAAGGTCAGAGGGAAAGGAAGGCAGAGGGCAAGTGCACAGCTGGACTGCAATAAGAGCAGGAATAGTTCCGTCATGTAGATCAGAAGGAAGACCAAAAATGGGAACAGATGCAGGTGGGTGGATGGATTTGGTTCAACCATCAATTTATTTACTCAGCAAATATATATTAAGTATATATATGGCAGATACTTTTCAAGACTTTGAGGATATGGTAATGGAAGAAAACAGACAACAATCTCTGCCATCTTGGAATTTACATTATAGTGGGAAAAGATAAACAATAAATAAGATAAACAAACATATATAGTATAAGGTAATGATAAGTGCTAAGGAAAAAAATAAAACAGGAAACAGTGATACAAGATGCTGAGAGGAGACATCTACTAGGGTAGACAGGAAGAGTAGGTTGTGAGAGAAAATATAAAGGAAGTGAGGAATCTAGTTATGGGTATGTCTTGGGGAAAAACTGTTCCAGATAGAAGGAATAGCAAGTGCAAGGGCACCTATATAAAACCTATAGTTAATGTCACACTTAATGGTGGAAGATTAAATGCAGGAACAAAGCAAGGAAGTCTCCCCTCACCACTTCTGTTCGACACTATCTTGGAAGTCAAGCCAGTCCAATAAGGGGAAAAAGAAAGAGTAGGCATAAGCTTGGAAGGAAAAAAAATAAAAGGATTCTTATTTATAGACAACATGACTGTCTATGCAGAAAATCCCAAGGAATTACAAAGACAGAACTCCTAGAACTAACAAATGAGTTTTGCAAGTCCATTCCACAGAAATTAATGGTATTTCTGTGTACAATATTAGCATCGAACAACTGAAAACCAAAATTTAAAAAAAGTATGCTAGTTCCAAAATTTAAAATACTTAGGTGTAAATCTAACAAAACATGTACAGGATCTGCATGCTAAAAACAAAATATGATTAAATAAAAAAGATCCAAAAAATAGATATTCTTTGTTCATGAATTAAAAGACTCAAAGTAAAGATGTCAATTCTTTCCAAATTAATCTATAGATTTCATGCAATTCCAGCCAAAATCTCAGCAGCTTTCCCTCTTTCTTTTTTTAAATATATTTTATTGATTATGCTATTACAGTTGTCCCATCCCCCCTTCACTCCCCTCCACCCTGCATACCCTCTCCCACCCACATTCCCCTCCTTTAGTTCATGTCCATGTGTCATACTTATAAGTTCTTCACTTCTACATTTCCCAGACTATTCTTGCCCTCCCCCGTCTATTTTCTACCTACCATCTATGCTACTTATTCTCTGTACCTTTCCCCCCCTCTCCTCCTCTCACTCCCCTATTGCTAACCCTCCATATGATCTCCATTTCTGTGGTTCTGTTCTAGTCATTTGCTTAGTTTGCTTTTGTTTTTATTTTAGGTGTGGTTGTTAATAATTGTGAGTTTGCTGTCATTTTACCATACATGTTTTTTATCTTCTTTTTCTTAAATAAATCCCTTTAATATTTCATATAATAAGGGCTTGGTGATGATGAACGCCTTGAACTTGACCTTATCTGAGAAGCATTTTATCTTCCTTTCCATTCTAAATGACAGCTTTGCTGGATAGAGCAATCTTGGATGTAGGTCCTTGACTTTCATGACTTGGAATACTTCTTTCCAGCCCCTTCTTGCCTGCAAGGTCTCTTTGGAGAAATCAGCTGACAGTCTGATAGGAACTCCTTTGTAGGTGACTGTCCCTTTATCCCTTGCTGCTTCTAGAATTCTCTCCTTCATTTGAATCTTGGGTAATGGAATTATGACGTGCCTTGGTGTGTTCCTCCTTGGCTTCAACTTCTATGGGACTCTCTGAGCTTCCTGGATTTCCTGGAAGTCTATTTCCTTTGCCAGATTGGGGAAGTTCTCCTTTATTATTTGTTCAAATAACTTTTCTGCTTGTTGCTCTTCCTCTTCCCCTTCTGGTACCCCTATAATTCAGATGGTGGAACGTTTAAAGATGTCCTGGAGGTTCCTAAGCCTCTCCTCATTTTTTTGAATTCTTGTTTCTTCCTTCTTTTCTGATTGGATTCTTGCTTCCTTCTGGTCCACTCCATTGATTTGAGTCCCAGTTTCCTTCCCATCACTATTGGTTCCCTGTACATTTTCATTTCTTTCACTTAGCATAGCCTTCATTTTTTTCATCTAATTTGAGACCAAATTCAACCAATTCTATGAGCATCCTGATCACCAGTGCTTTGAACTGTGCATCTGATAGGTTGGCTATCTCTTCGGTGCTTAGTTGTATTTGTTTTGGAGCTTTGGTTTGTTCTTCTCTTTGGGTCATTTTTTTTTTTTTGTCTTGATGTGCCTGTTATGTAGTAAGGGGCTTAGGTGTTCACCATGGCGGGTCCACCCAGTTGCTTGGTTGTGACACTGTATGTGGGGCAGGGGTCTGAGAGGGAACAATAGCGCTTGCTCTGCTCTCTGCCGTATTTCAGTCACTTCCCTGGCTTCCCACAAGCAAACTGGGCCCTTCTGGTGCTAATCCCCATGTGGGTGGGCTTGTGTACATTCTAGGACCCTGTGGGTCTCTCTAACAAACTCTCCTGTGAGGCTGGGATTCCTCCCGGAACCTCAACACCCACAGGTGTTTTCAATTGGTGATCTGAGGCTTTATTTCCCCATGCTGGGGTCCTGGGTTGCGTGGTCTGTCTCACTCCCCAGTTTTGTCTAGTTTATCTGTGTGCAAATGTGGGATTGCCGGGTCTGCCAGCCACCTTGCACACCATGCCCCTCCACAATCTGCCACCTTGCTGGGTCTGCCCACTGCCACTTTGCACACCCGGGGTCCACCAGCCACTGCCTGCATGCCCAGGTCCTCCAGCTGCTGCCTTGGGCACCCAGGGTCTGCCAGATGTTCTGCCATGAGCCCTCTCATATCTGGCTCCCTGATGCTGCCCCTCCTACCAGTCTGGATGAATGTTTCTTCTTTAACTCCTTGGTTGTTGGACTTCCATACAGTTCAATTTTCTGTCAGTTTTGATTGTCTTTTGCCTTTAAATTGTTGTTATCCTTCTTTTGGTTGTTCAAGGAGGCACAATGTGTCTACCCAGGCCTCCACCTTGACCAGAAGTCCACTTTTCTTAAATATATAGATATAGGCAATCTGTTTTTAAAGATAGGCAAAGGAACAGAAGTAGCCAAAACAATTTTGAAAAAGAAGAATATAGTTGGAGGAATCACACTACCTGCCTTTAACACTTCCTATAAGGGCTACAAGAGACAAGGCAGTGTGGCACTGGTGAAGAGTTAGATACATAGATCCATGAAACAGATCCACAAATATAACCAGTTGGGTTTTGACAAATGTGAGAGCAAGGCAATGGAGAAGGGACAGCTATTTGAAGAAATGGTTTTAGAACAACTGGACATGCTTATGAAAAAATGAATCTGAAAGCGCACCTTCTGCAAAAATTAACTCAAAATAAATGCTAGATCTACATGTAGAATACAGAAGCACCGAATGTCTGGTCACACGCAGTTCCACACAGTTCCACACAGTTCCACACAGACTCCGTGGGCACGCCCTGGTTCTCTCTGGTCAGTCTGCAACACCCCCACTCACGTTTCCCTTTCTCACCCTGAAGCTGCTCTCTCCAGGAGCCCACCCTGGCCTCCCACAGCACTTCAGATCAGCGTCAGGAACCCTCCATCCACACAGCAGCCCACCCTCATTTTCCCGTCTTGCTTCCCTCCCTTTGTCCTGAGTCCCTCCCTCCCTTCCTAGCCACTTAATCACCCGCCTTTCACCTCCCTCGCCTTTCCAGTGCTGTGGACCCTGCCTGAGAATGCCTCATTACCCCCGCACTGATCAATTTTCTCTAGCCTCCTCCTCTTTTTAATCTCTCCCAGGAAGCCTTTCTTAGTTAAAAGAACTCTTTCCTATGCCAGCTCATGGTATTTCTATGACTTTTCTTTCTGATTTTACAGATACCGTACTTATATTGTCCCCATTTATTGAATCACATGACTATTATGAATTTACATGGTTTTTTCACCTTTTAAAAATTTTTTTATACATTTTAGGGTTTGGCACTATTTGTTTCTGACTATTCTGGCTGAGATTTTCTTTTATTCCATGTAGAAATCACCTATGCATAGCACCATATCTAGAAAGATGATAAATATGTAATTGTCTATTGACTGAGATACACTCCCAAGTTAAACAGAATGGAGTGGGCCTCTGTGTGAGGAGGAACTAATTCGCCTGGGCTCCATGACGGGGCTGGCTCATCACAGCCTCCGCTTCCGGAAGAGCCAGGCACTGTCCATGACTGTGACCCTGGAACTTAATCGTTTAGCATCAGCTCACCCTGCTAAGCACATTTGCTGAGCTGTGAGGATGGAGGAGCAGCCAGAAATGGAAAATGAAGACTCTGAGAGATGGTTACTTAAAAGCTTAATGGATTTAATTTGGGGAGTTACAGAATCAGGAACAATCAACAGCAAGTGAAGGTATTACAATGCTTTGTAGATACTATATGGGGGTTCATCCTGCCCCCTCCACATCCAAATAAAAAAGGGAGCCAGTGGAAGTCAAGATTGAGAGACTTTACTATTGATTTTACTACAAATCAAACTACAAGGGAGGGACCTGAGGGTCCTCGGACAGAAGAAGCCAATGGAGACAAAACTCAGTTCTCGATTCTGATGCAAAACCAGGCTTTCAGGCTCAGACAACGTTCCCTCTAGAGCTGCTCTTGTTTCTTCTAATTTCTCCCAAGTTTCTAAAGCCTTTAAAGCCCCGAACTACTATTTGGAAACCAGGATTCATGATTCAAAGACAGAAATGGTTTTTTCAAGTTCCTATGGAAATCTCTTTCCACCTCTGAGCCTTTTGAACTTTTCTCTAATTTACTAGTAGCAAGTGGAACATTCCCCAAACAGAAAAATATGCCATGAAACCTTGTTATAACATCTTTCCTTTTAATGTTTTTCTACCTAGATCACTCAGTTTGTAAAGTCCCAGCTGAAGGGTTAGAAAGCAGTGTTGCTGCCACATCAAATTTTCACACATGAAATCTTCAGAGAATTTCCTATCAATAGGAAGAATTACAAAGAACATTTCATCACATCTGAAGTGGTCCATCTGCAGGCCAAAACATGGTTGTATAAGAAGGGAACGGAGAGAACCCATATTGACTGCAGCTGCCTCCACTTACCCAGTCAACACTGAATACCTTGGCGTGAGAGTGTGCCCCGCCCACAGGCAGAGGCACTCCCCCTGCTCCCCACCAGATGCAGCTGTGTGCCAGCAAAAGCAGCTGCCAGTGAGGGGGCTGCAGAAACCCTGGAGAGGCTGCCAGCTCTGGGCCTCATGATCTCCTGTCCTGTTTTTTAACCTTTTCAGTATTTAGGGATGTGCAGTGTGAACAGGAAAATGCCGATTGCATCACTCTCTCTGATTTTATAGTATGGTTTTACACGAACACACACGGTGATTAATCTGCTCAACCTTGATGAGAGATTAAACCAAGGGCCAACATTTCTGTTTGATATCCACTAATGAAGGGACCGTTACCTTTCCAGCAGCCCAGAGAGGAGGTGGATTTTAAGGGACAGGAATGTCAGCTGGAGGCTCTCCGACACCTGTGTTTGAGAGCAATAGTCTAGCTACCAGTCAACTTCAATTTAACTGGACAGGAAACCTTAGATAAAGGAATTAATTATTATGATTATTTTTACATTCTCAGACATATTCTCTATATTTGGGGAGAAAGTATTATTGAAATAAATGCATGTAGAGAGAAGTGAACAAAACATAAATATACAGCATAATAAATACTATAAAGCAAACATCCACAGAACCACCAGCTAGACCGGGAGCCAGAGCACTGCCCACATCCACAGGGACCTCCCCTCTCGGAACTGAGGAGTCCAATGCTGGGCCTCTTTTTAAGTTTGGGTCCAACAGCCTCGAAGGGTTCCCACCTTTGACCTTTTACTTCCTCTCTGTAGTTCATCCCCTAAAAGAAGTTTGTAAAGTAATTGCCCATAATATTTATGTTCACTGAACTAGTGCCCCATTTAAGTATTTAAGTGTTTAAAGCAGGATAAATAAAAATAAAAATGACAAAGAAATAGTTTCTCATACACTGAAAATGCTGGCCTATTCTTTTCCAAAGTGCCAGGGTATGTGGTATCTCCTTTCCAGCCAGCAACTGGGGGGTGCAGCCGCATCCCCTCAGTAAGGGAACATGCCTTGACCAAGTATTTGCAGTTTCAGCAAGAGCAGCACAGTCTATCTCTGTCCACGAAGGTTTTCCCACCTTCAAAGGTTGTAATAGAATAAAAACAAAAAGTATATAATGTGGGTTTTAAATTTAGAAGTTTAATTTATATTTGAGTTTTGAAGGCAAAACACTGCCCATCCAAAAACACTCCTTATGACAATATTGTCATAAGGAGAAAAACTGCCATCCAATTCTAGACAGAAAGTGGAGGTAAAAGAAAGTTCCAGTTGTTTTGGGGCAAAGCCATATTGTCTTTATTTCTATATTCGCCTTTGCTGCCTAAATTGTGCCTTATTATTAGAAGCTGTTCTATAAATGTTTATTGTTCTAAGGCATTTTTATATGAATAATTTCAGAAAAAGAAAACAGAATCATACTTATTAGTTTTGATGTGTGTTTCTGGCTTCTTATACTCAAAATGTAGAGAAAATAAAGCTTAGGATTTCAAAAAAAATTCTGCATAATATACAACTCAGGAATACAAGGAAGCTTCTCAGGAAGACACTTTTGTCTTATTTCCCACTTCGTTTTCTCCCGTTGTTGTGGAGTGCAGTTTCAAGGAAAGATTCAGAAAGAATTAAAAGACAGGAGGAAATCTCTTTCCAATAAAAACAAAAAAAGAAGGGAGGCTATCTCTTTGTTCCTGTTCCTTCCCACTTTTAGGTGATCAGGGCAAACAGAAGGCAGAGCCTGACTTCTTACATAGTGCCACCTAGTGGCCTAGACTGTGAATTTATTTTCATTTGACCAAAGGTTGAAAAACTGGAAATGCCAAAGCTGTGAACAGATTTGACAAATTGTTACTTATATTTATGGGAGAGTGTTAATGCCAGCTGACAAGTCATTAGAATATATTTTGTTTTAAAGAGCACATCTCCTATTCATAATGGCACATCTTCGTCTCTGCACAGAGTTGTTGGATGAGTCTAAGCCTTGGTGTCTGGTAAGGAAGCACAAGCCCTGCCCACCCCTGCCCTCTCTCCGGGAGTCCACAATGAATCAAATCCTGGCTGTGCCTGAGGGAGGTCTGGAGAAGGAGCTGGAAGACAGCCTTCTGGTGGGCACCCTACTATTTCTGTTTGAGGGAGCATGTTTGAATAAAGTTGAATCAACTTTCGTTCCAAGTCAAGATAAAGCAAAGGCTGTAGGCTGCAGCTTTTTTCTTAACCAAGCTTTTCATTCCTCTGCGTGTTGCTAAACATCAGATCTGGCAGCTGCTCTTTTTAAACATGTAGAGGTCTCATGCTAGACATGGGTGCCAATGATTTCAAGAGGGATGAGGAGAGAAAAGAAGAGGAAATTATGAACAATGATAAAGAGACTTCTCGCCTTCCTTTCTTAAAAGCATACCCATAGCAGTTTGCAGACATAGGCTTGAAAACATAAAGTCCTTGAGAGGAGCTCTGTGGGAAGATCCAAGTCTGCTGCCCAGCTAAAAGCAGCAGAATCCTAGGTAAATCAGAGAAGCTTGACCCAATTAGAGCCCATTGAGTGAAATAGCAAAGATCAGAAAGTTCCATTCTTTGACCTGCTTCCTGGCATGAGAACTGACTAAGCAACTAAATATAAGTTGACTGTAAGTAGGCATAGGCCATGTATGCAGGCCAGTGTTGGACTTGTGCCAAGCTGGTTAGGCGAGTGGTGGGGCATGGTCAGTGACTACGTGGGAAAGTGGACTAGGAACCTCTGAGAGAGCAATGATTGAACGGATGACTTTGATTCACTATACTCCCTTCACTTGTAGTCATACATGAATAGAAATAATCATCCTAATAATTCTAGGTAAACAGACCACTTTAGAGTGTGTAGCATGAATTAATAATATATGGCTTTATAAACGGAAGAATAAAAAGAGGCAGGCGAGAAAATGAGAAGTCTGAGAGCTGATGTTAGAGACAGTGTGTGTGTGTGCAATACATATTGTATATACTGATGCTATGCAATTAACTTGCAAAAGAAACAATCATGTTCCTTTTCTTGAACTTAGTCAGATAGACATTTCCCCTGCTTAAAGTTCAAAACGTTAGCACTGCAGCCGTGGCAGTATTAGACACGAACGGGAAACCCCAGCAGGGCTCGCAGGTGCCTCATGGCAGGGCTGTCAGGGGCGGGTCCAAGTACCTGTTTTCGTTAAAGGGATTGAGAAGAGTTGCTGAAGAAGCTTGTTTTCTGATGTTCTCAGGACTACCACCACATCGGCAGGGAGAGTGTCTCTGTTTTTCTCAAGAACCCCAGAAGCATCATATGATACCTGCAACGTGAACAGCAAATCGCAAGTTAGTCAACTCTGCCATCGCTGGTGGCACCGGCAGGTTGTCTGAGGTCAGTCAGTAATTGGCATTGTCAGAATTCATCCTGACATAGCCATGCTTTTAAATCCAGACAACCAGATAAGAGGAAATTTTATAATTTTTGACAGGCCAGTTTATCTTAACTTCTTGTTCAGTTGCTCTTTGAAGAGTCGAATCAAAGTTATATCACATCAGAATAATTATTGAAACGTACTAGGTACTCGCTATATGTGAAGCATCTATCCTAGGAGGTAACACTATTGTTATCTCCACTTTATTGGTGGGCAAATAGAGGCTGGGAGACCCAGGCAATCTGGTGCCATGCTTATAACCACTGCACTCTCACGGCTTCCCAAGGCACTACTTACTCACAGCACCTGAGTGAGTGCTCAGGGGTGCTGAGCACTTTCCATTTCTCAGGAAGGGGGGATTTCGGTCAGAGAAATTTAATGAACATTCCAGAGCAATAAGTGCTGGGGGCAAATGAACTCAGGAAATGAAACAACCCAGGAAGAAAAGGATTTCCCTCCCCCCCAATCAAGAAAGAAGAGGCAGAAAGGGAAGGAAAGGGGTGGGTAAGAAACAGGCATAAAGGGATGGAGAGATGGGAAGAGAGGTGTGAGAAGAGGGAAGAAACGGGAGGCAGTAAGAAGAATGGGGGCATGAGGCTCAGGGCAGGTGTGGGCATCTCAGACGGGAGGACACTAAGAAGCAGACATCAATGCAAAAGTAAATGAAGTGTTTAAGGGCAAAAACTGGATTGCACTTTCTACCAAAGATCTAAAATAGATACCATCATGTACTATGTGGAGAGAAAAACAATCCCCTTTACTTGTGAAGGGGTTCAGAACAAGTCACCCCCAAAATATGCCACTCTGGCATGAAGATTACTTTGAGCTAAAAGCAATCAAACCCCAGAAGAATCAGGAAAAGCTTTCACTTCCCCCTAAACTGCCTAAATGTACATTGCAGGGCGCCTGTATCAGGAAGAGAGCTAGTACCAGGGATTTTTACTTAAGAAACTTATCTGCGTAACAGGACAAACTTTTGTTTTCCAAACACCTCCTCTGCCTTCCTCGGAATGACGCTCCTTCCCTTTGTACCCCCAGGTCCCTACTCCTTCCCTTAGCTCAAGATCTTATACAAACTACGGCTGCCTAGCTGGCCCTTAGGGTCTCATTCTCTTGGGATCCTGTACATGCATATCTAACTTTGCTTTCTCCTGTGAATTATTGCAGTCAAAGAATGGAGAAGGGAAGAAGAGAAAATTTATCTGCCCTTTCACTTATATTAGATTGCTTTTCAACAAAATTTCAGTTAGGCAAAATTTATTTCAATGTATGATATGAATTTGAAAAATAATTTCAGTAAATCTCAAATCAACACAATAATCCAAAATGATCTTTACTAAACTCCTACCTATTTTCTGGACCCAGGGCCTCAGCAGACCCCACCAGAACCAATGAGCTCTTTTGAGAAAAATTTGAGCAATAAGGGTTTTGCTACGGGACTACAGAATTTCCTGAATCAATCACTAATCTACTTCAGGAACTTGAAATTGAGACTGAAGCATAATAAACAAAAAGTAGAAATTTTAACAAGTGTTGTAAAAGCGTAACATCTGGATGATGAAGTGAAAAAAAATTTTCCCTTAATATACTTAAAGTGCCAAAAACTGATTCCCATTGTGATGCTACATTAACTCTCCCCTGTTACCTACGCATCTCCGAATGGCTTTTGAATGTGAGCATTCACTGCTAAACACCGCAAAAACTACAACATGTTTTCTCTCTGCAGAGCTGTCACTTCTAGGCCAAACCTCAGGTGAGGAACAGAGGGCGCTCACCAGCCACCCCAGCAAGAAACTGCCTGTTTGCCAGGGGCAACTTTCCGTGAGCAGACCACAGAGAAAGTTTGGGAGTTGTGATTAGGTGTTCAGAAGCGGTAGAAGGAGAGGGAAATCGCAAGCAGCATCATGAGTGGCACAGGCAGGGTCACACAGACACATTCCCCACGCCGAATTCAGGATTAGTGCCTCGCCCGTCTCACCTGGCCAGCATAGTGCCGAATGCCGAAGCACAGCTCCACTCCCTTGGGCCTCCAGAAATACTTGCATCGTAGATTAGCTTCAAATTTATCTGTGTAGATTTTCATGTTTAAAAGTTACAACGTGAATTGTTTGCTCCTTCAAACAAATGCACGTTCCGTGAGCCATGAATGACCCAGAATAGTGGAGTTCAGAGAAGCCTGGTATTAGCATTATATGCACATGGTGGAGAAAGATCCCCCAGTGAGATGGGCATTTACAGTGAAATACCCCTTCAGTTGTTTCATGCTATCATCGGTGTCAGGCTGCCCTCTATGACCTTGGGTTCTGCTCTAAAAATCTCTACCATGGACACTGATAATATTGGAAGTCCAGCTGTTTACCTGCAAAACTGAAGATATCCCGTGGAAGGCAAGTGACCCATCCCAGCAACTTGTGACAATTTCATAGATAAAAGAAAACCAGTGAGGGTGCTGATCGCAATCCTAGAAGTGACTCTCTCCCACAGATCAATTTTTCCATCTGGGGAGAGAAGCCTTGAAACTTTCTGTTTTCCCTCAACAGAGTTGCTACTGCTGTTACGGTGGAGAGCCACCTCTGTGAGGAATGGTGCCGAGCAGAAAGGGATGCAGGGTTGTCTGCAAATAGAACTCGTTGCCTCAAGCATCTCACAGTCCGAGTGAGAGTCAGGATCAGGTGCGACACTGAAAGTCTGAGGAGAAGAAGGCGGTCAGAGGTAAGAGGGCCTTTGAGGCCAGGAGGAGGTGTTTTACTGTCATCTCGTGGAGAACAGGAGTGTAATGAAAAGGTGGCTTTAAGCAAACTAAGTTAGCTAGGGTGCCCAGGATAGAGGTGAAGAATATGAGCCTGGAAGCCAGGGGACGAGACGGGGCTTCTGCACAAACTTGGACCAGGAGTGGAGGGGGGCCCAGGCGGAGATATAAGAGCAGGCTAAGAAATGCAGGGGAAGCAAGTACTGGTTACAGGAAATGAGGGAGGAGGAGAAGGTGTAAAGATGATGCTGGCATAGAATAATGGTATTTCCGTTTGCAGATATAGGATAGTGCAGAGGGTTTGAGAGGTTTACTCTAAGACACTAATTCTACCAGGACATTTGCTTGAACATTTCAATTCAGTAAAAGCAGGGTCTATACTTTTACAACTCACCAGGTGGCCAAAATACACAGGATAGGTCCATTATACCACAACTCGTTTGATGAATGAGCCAAGTTATCTTCTGAACACGCATGCCTTACCAAAAGGTACCTACCAACCAGGGTCTGATCAGTTGCCTGGGGAAACCGACTTTCCTCATCCAAAAGCGCAAGTAGTCCCAGGGGTTTCTGAAGGAACATATCCAAGAGTGGCCGATTGTCCTCATACTCCACAGGTGTTGCGTCAATGCCCTCATTCTGATATTCCACCTGGAAGGAAACAGAATGTGAATCCCTCCAGCCTCGCACTGGCCTAGCTGCCACTAGGTGTTTTGGCATGAACATTCTGTGTCTGGCAACATTGAATATATATGGAAAATGGTGTGTTTTCTGTTAGTAAAGGACTCTTCTGTATATAACGCCGTTAAAGGTTTGGGTGTAAGCCCAACCTGCAGGTGGCCTGCGGCAGGCAGCTACAGCTGGCAAAAGAAAGGATGGCTCTCTGTCTCCCAAACAATGATTTGATAACTTATAATTTAGAAACTGATGTAGAAAAGAAGAGAAGCTGAAAAAGTTTTTATTTTGATGACAACTATGGTTTAAACCAGAAAGAAAGCAGATTTCTATCTTCAGCAGAGGATTCCGCAAGGGAATCATCTGGGACTGAAAAACGAAAAATCTCTAGACTTCCCTTAGAAATAAACGGAACCTGGACTGAAAGAAGGTCGAGTGTTGCGCCGGGTGGGTGGGGAGAGGAGTGCACTGTGGATTTATCCAGCTCCAACCATAAAGCCAACACTGGTATCACAGTTCGTGGGTTCTCACTTCTGCGCTAAAACAAGGACTTGGTCAGAACGTTTCATTACTGCAGCTACTTCACACAGGAGAGTCTTGGGGTTGGGGTGGAGGAGACGGGTACAACTAGCCTTACACCTGTTTTATTTACCATTAAACTCATAGGGGAAAAACTTCCATTTCAGAAAACGTATCTTACTCTTCCCCAGAGACACCCATCCAATTCCTGTAGGGTCTGATGAGCAGGAGGTGGGGGATGGGGATGGCCAGTTTAAGAGTTAACAAAAATCTGTGTCCTGTATTCAAGATCATCCTGTGTCATTTTGGACACGACCATAGATATTTTTAGTTAAGTAAAGTAGAAGAAAATCCAGCCTTTGGGGTAATACACATGAAACAGTTTGGAAGCCATATTTAAATAACTGGTTTGGCACCAGCTCCACTCAAGGGGGGGAATGTACCTTTCCAAAGAAATCAAGACCTTTTTTTTTTTCAGACTAAATTTAGATCATTGATTTATTTTGACAGGACTGCCTCACTAGTAGTTTTTTTCTGTAGAGCCTTTTATCTGTCAGCCTAACAGGTTTTCTGCCTCAAAACTGTAGGCAGCTCAGAGACACCTTCCCCCATCAGATTTAGTGACTTCAGAGCTCACTGTTACCTGCTCGAGAGCAAAAACGTGCTGATTGAAATAGTACTGGATTTGCTCATTGGCGATGTTTATGCAGAGCTGCTCAAATGAGTTTCTCTGAAAGTTCTCAAATCCAAAAATATCCAGTATCCCCACATTCATACCGTCCTCTGCACTACTGCATGAGAAAGAACACAAAACTTTTAGGGAAGGAAACATTCACCTCAGAGCACAGTGAGAATATACGTGCACATGTATTTATCCACTCATGTACCCACCCACAGAAAGCAGCATCCTGCTGCCTCTAACAGAGAAAAGGTTTGGGTCTTAAACCATTTGTTCCTTTAGTCTTTCAACAGTATTTCCAACTTTTCTTTATAGCAGGAGAATCTTTTGAAGTCTCACTCAGAAGCTCCATGTAGAAAGAGATTAAAGAGGAACCACTTTGAATGGGCTGGAGCTGCTGCTCATTCATTCTTGCACCTCCCCACGCACAAAAGAGGTAGTGGCGGTAATAATGTGGGACACTGTGCTTTAAAGCTTTTCATGATGTGTGTCAGTTAATTCTATAACAATGCAATGAGAAGAATATTATCCTAATTTTGCAGAAGAGAAACCGTCACTTACAACATGCAGCTGATTAAGCTATAGAACTTGGACGCAAATCCTGTTTGTCCAGCTCCAAGCCAAGCCGGTTCTCTTAACCCCTACACTGTACTGGCTCGGTCAGCCATCTGCCTTTCAGGTGTAACCACTTCAGCTCTCCTAGATCCCAACGCATTTTTTAAAGTAGAAGACCTAGGAGCTTTGCTAAAGAAAACCCAAGAGAGGACCAAATGCTTCCTCTTGTAAACTCTAAGACACCAGGGTTGGTGACAGCTCTTCTGAGGCCTCTGCTCCCTGGGGAACTTGCCATATGTTTTTGTCTGGCTGCAGGAGTGTATTGATGCGATTTACAATCCAGCTGAAGAGCCTCCCATACAGGGCTTTGGACATGGCATCTCGGACATCCGCGGCCCTGTCCACAGTGTTGGCACGGATGATGGTCTCTCCTCGGGTGACCACACAATGCGAAGTGAGGGCCTCCTGGAGCTCTTCAGGGCTGATGCAGAGAACAGAGGCAGCTGGAACAGAGGGTAAGGATGACACTGGAGAATGAATCTACCCATCCATTCATTCAGCCAGCATTTATTCAACACCTACTATGTGCCAGGCTCTATCTTTGGCACTTCGAAGTCAAAGATAAATAAGCCAGGTCCCTAACCCCAAAAAGCATCCAGACTGATACGGTATCTCCCAAACTGTTCTGAAAGCTCTGCGCGGGTGTTAGATTTTTTAAAAATGGGAGGAAATAGCTTTAGTCAAGTAAATTGGAGCAATTTCTGAAGACTATAGTCTCCTCTTAGAGAGTCACAACACATTAGTATATTAAAGTCCATCAAATGCTAGAGTTTAACACAAAAAGTGTCAATTCTATTTAAATGAGGTTTTTGTTTTTATACTCAGGACTGTCATTCTTTGTGTCACCATTATTACTTGTAAAACAAAAACCAGTTAGTTGCCTGCTTTCTCCCCTGCAGATGTTGATTCCATGGATTCAGAGTGGGATCCAACTTCTTGCCTTATTTGCAGAAACTTGTAGACGATTTTCAAAAACTGCCAATGTTGAGAACCACTGCCCAAAGTTAACTGCTGTGGAATTCTTTTCTGCAGAACACCTATTTGCAGCTCATGGAGGGAACACTGATGTTCTGCCAGACATCCTTTGGGAAATACTGGGTAGTGAAAAAACTCAGAGGCAGCAAAGAACCAGCAACAGCTGCACTATATTTTAGAGCCTTAAAAAAATCTACCGAAGTGAAAGCAAGATGTACTTTGGCAACACAGCGCACAGGCATCAAATAATTACCACTTTTCAAAGCTTCAGCATTGGGCACCTCACTTTTATCCGTCTGATGTTGAGAAGAAATAGCTGCAAACTCAATGTTCCCAATATTCAAAATCCCAGCCAAAATTCTGTACACTGAGTGCACCTCCTAAAAAGACACCAAGAACCGTGTTTGAGAGAGATTACCAACGAAACCAATGGAACATTAGCACTGTGGTAGAAACCGTTAGTTGTCCCCAAAGTCCATCCTTCCCCTTTTCCTGAACACAAAACCAAATTTCTTAACCTTCCTTGCAGTTAGGTGTGGCTGTGTAATTAAATTTTTAATCCTTGCCTGAGGACACACTTATTTTAGAGAGAGAGGAAGGAGAATGAGAGAAACATCAATCAGTTACTTCCTACATGTGCCCTGACTGGGAATTCAACCTGCAGCCTTTTGGTGCATGGGACAATGCTCCAACCAACAGAGCCACTGGCTGACCAGGGAGAATTCTTAACAAAGGAGCAAGTGGAATGATGTGGGCCACTTCTGGGTCTGGCTTCATGGAAGCCAGCATGCCAGCTCCTGGCTTTCTTTCCTACTATTGCTGGTGGGAACTCCCTGCAACCCAGTTTCAACCAAGCCATGAATTAGGATGACTGAGACCAATGATCGCATGAAATGAAATTGTTCAGCAACTTGAACCTCTTACCTCGGAATGCTCATCTAAGACAGAACTGATCTTTGTTCTTTAAGCCACTTCTATCCAATTACCCTAACTAATACCAGCTTCCAAGATCAGGTATGGTTATATTTCTTCAAAATAAGAGAGGAGATGTTTCCTTAACCTCTTTTAAATATAACTCTTATGAAACAGCTGGCAGGGCATTCTTTAGTGGTTCACTAGAACATTTTGAAGTCAAATGGAGTATATAGTTATAAATGAGGTCAGGAAATATTTTGAAAGACTCACAGAAATTATCTGTGATATCGTAATCTAAAAAGAAATATGAGTATTTGGTCTTCATACTGATTTCAGGCACCAGAGCTTCAAAAACCCTTGGAATTTTCCTGAGTGAGAGAGATATGAGGAATGCCCTTGATTAGGTACCATAAGCCCCTTTCGACCACACCTGGGTCTGTTCTAATGTGGTGACTCTTGGAGGATGGATGGCAGCTGATTTCCAGAAAAACCAACCCTGTGGTTAAAGGGTTAGACCTTTCGGCCAAACCCTGGACATCCAGGGAAGGGAGAAGGGCTGGTGATCAAGTTCATCAGCAGCAGGCACTGATTTCCCCATTCATACCCACGTCATGGAACGTCCACTAAAACCCCTAACTGATAAGGCTTGGAGCCCTCTGGGTGGGTGAGCACATGCAAGTGGCAAGAGGAAGTGGCGCCCCCTCCCCAGTACCTTGCTCTATGCATTGCTTCCACTTGGCTTTTTCTGAACTGCTCCCTTTATAATAGTCGGTGAATAGGAATAGTAAGTTAACTGTTTTCCTGAGTTCTGTGAGTCCTTTTAGCAAATTATTGAACCATAGGAGGGGGTTCTTGGGAACACCCAAATTATAGTCAAAAGTAGAAAAACTCCTGGACTGCAATTGGTGTGGGCAGAGGGGGCAGTCCCGTGGGGCTGAGCCCCTAACCTGCGTGATCTGATGCTAACTCCAGGAGGACAGTGTCAGAGTTAAATTGAATTGTAGGAGAACTGGTTGATTTGGGAGGAAATACTGCACATATTTGGTGTCAGAAGTGCTATAAAGAGAGTTCAGATGATCTTAAGTCCCATTTTTATACTGAAGTTGAATACATAAGTAGCATTAATGCTAAAAAACAAAGTATATTTATTTATTTAAACATTTGCATTTCTGTAGGTGAGACAATGAAATATATAGCCAGGAAATTTCTGCATCTTACACATATAGATAGAGGCAAATACTTCCACCAAAAATACTCTGGTAGGAAACTTGATTTAGTACCACACATAGCAGCAAATTAATAGAAACTGTCATTAGGCCATTGGTAAAGCATTGTCCCCAAATGGAGCCTTCCTGTAAACATGACTCAGTCAAGCCAAAAACCTGAGCACAGACTATAATAGTGACATCTGCTGGACACCTGATAATGCTACAAAGACATATGAGGATTTTAAACCAAGCTCTTACTACAGATAAATACTGTTCTGTACACTTCTAAATGCAAAAGCAAGACATCATGTTTCTGACTCAAGAATCACTGTTTAATCACACAACTTAAGAGTGGCTACGGGGAACACCTACCAAATGAGTTTTCTGAGACTAACCTGGATTTAATGTGACAGCACCTCGTTACCTTGATCGATACAGTGTGAGGTTTGCAGAATGCAAGTAGCGAGCAACTTCCCAAGGAGGCAGATTCCAGACAGCAAGAGACAGCAGTGAATTCTATATGTTATTTCGATACCCAGTTCTCTCTAGAGGTTATCTAACACTCTCGGAACTCTGGGGAAAATGTATTTCTTCTAACACACACACACACACACACACACACACACACACACACACCAGGTATGACAGTGCAAGTCAAGAAACCTCCCAAGATAAGGCTTCCAAGGCATTTTGCCACTGAGTGATCGTTCCCAAAGGAAATGGTGGTTTTCACTCCTCTGGCAATAACCTTTTCTGCACAGTGCTCACACATGTCCTCTATTAAAGAGAAAAAAATACCTATAGCCTCCAGCAAAAATTTCAGCATTCAGGCACTCAAGTTAATAGCCTCCTTCCTCAGAGCGAGGAACTTGAGAAGGAGTATCGGGGTTCACCCACCTAGTGAGCTCTCAGCCTCAGGAGGACCCCGATGCTACGTTTCCACAGTATATTCCACTTGACTCCTTCAGTCCCGCCCCAGGGTTAGTTAAGTTTTTCCTTTCTGGCCTATGAACCTACAGCAACTCTTGTGTGCAGGTCAGAGCATCGCCCATAGACACCCATGGTGGAGTTCAATCAGCTGCGTGTCCATCTGTGGGATTTCTTCCTCAGTCCTTCTTCATCGGATGTCTCTTCTTCCCTCAGCAAACCCAGGGAGGCTTTTTCGCTTTCCTCACCTCGTTCACTTTCTCTTCCCTCACCTCCAGCTGTGGAGCCTTTCCTGTAACCCTGCCTTTCCTACAGAATCTGGCGATGGTGCTCTATCTTTCTATTTTTTTACCAGCTTCCAACTTTCTGTATGATAAAATGAAGTCACCTCACTCAGGACAGGAAAAATTATGAAGAAGACTAACAACTCCTCCAGCTCGGTTTCCTGATTCATTGTTGACAAGTATGAGTTCAGTTTCACCACCAATCAGCAAAAGTGGAGAAGAAAGAACATTTCTCCATCACAACCCCATGCAAGATGTGTGCTCTTTGCTTCTCTGTCTTTTTTTGTTCTGAGAAGGCACTACTTTCACTGACGTAAATCTTATCTCAGCAAAGTTAAGGCAGAGTGGAAAGTTGACAGAAACCGTGATTTTCTCTGTTAGCCTGGGGCTAATTTAAGGAAATTGCCCCTGGCCTGGTTCACAGGCATCTATTTCATGCTAGCTGTTTCTGTAGTAGCTCCCCCAAACTTATTTGCCTTCTCGGTTTCTCTTTACCTTGCTTCTTTTTAATAAGTCTCTATTTTTTCACCAGTTCTGTCCTAAGCACTGCAGTAGGCTGGGCTGAGAGGCCTTCAATGTTATAGGCTCTATTCCCATGCCTAAATTCCATTCCCCTTTCACAGGCTCACATTTGTATCTTAAGAGTAGATGGTTGGGTTAAAAAAAATTTTGGTATGTCAATCATACATCAATAAAATGGTTTTAGAAAAGCAATGGTAAGCCCTATTGTCTGTCATTAAGACACTGGAAATCCTAAAGACCTCCAATTTACATGTTAACATATAACTCCCTGGCTCTCTTCAGCAGAACTCTCCCAATTCATAATTGATTTTGAAGAAAGGGAGAAAAATTGCCCTAATCTCAAAGCCTTCTACTGAACTTCTTCATCAAGGTATCTCCAGTAACTGTCCAATTTTGACCATCACACAGATAATCTTTAATACTACATGAAAAAAGTTTCATGTAGTATTAAATATAAGCACACCTAAAACTCTAATGTGTTATGATAACGTATCAGATTCGTTGTTAGATAACAAGAATAGACTCTGGGTTTCGCATACTCACAGCTGTAAACCTACTTTTGCTCTACCCCGTACTGAACAAAAATAGTATGGTTTGACTCCAAAAGTAGGAGTTGAAAAGCACTGATCCTCATAACAGGGTTTTAAGTAAACCCCCAGCCCCCAACAAGGACCCATTATTGTTATTGGAAGACTCCTGCGAGGAAGTTTCTTTACAGTAAATTCAGGATCAAGTGTTCTTGCAGATACTTTTGATTAGTGTCCCAGAATTAAAATTCATGCTCCTGAGTCCCCACTAAAGTTTTCTGCTTGTGCCCTGGCCAGGTGGCTCGGCTGGTTGGAGCATTGTTCCATATACCACAAGGGTACCAGTTTGATCTTCAGTCAGGGCACACACCTAGGTAGCAGGTTCAATCCCCAGTTGGGGCACATACAGGAGGCAACCAATCCGTGTTTCTCTCACATTGATGTTTTTTCTCTCTAAAATCAATAAGCATAACCTCAGTGCGGGTTAAAAATAATAATATTTTTTTAAATTTTGCTACTCATATTTTTGCTACAAGGGCTTGGGAAAAACTGGAGGGATTCTTGCAGGAAACTAGTTCATTTGAGTTCTGTCTAGAAGTGTCCCTCAGAAAAACTGAAGAAAAAGTTCTGTTACACCAGCTATTTGGCATCTTCTGTCTGACTACACTCAACTGAATCTTTCTGAATTTAGTCAAATGTCTTTGGCTTTATAAACATAGAGTGAACTAAGTTAATTCAGCAAAACAGGCTGTCTGTAGAGATATAGACAAAAATATAACAGAAGTATTTAGCCTCTTCCGTCCATTGCCAAGGTTGCTAACTGACATAAGTTGGTTTATTTCCAGTATGAATTAACATGGGACATGGTGAACATATACACGTACACATAAAATAACATTGTGGTTATTCATTTAACAGGCACAGATTGAGAATGTTTATCACCTTTTACATTTCTTTCTTTTCATATTTATTCATGCATTCGTCCATTTCTTCTGTACTTTTTTTGCATGGGGTTAGGATGGCTTATTTCAAGGAGACAGAGCATATTTAATTTCTTATATTTTTAACTTTATCTTAAACCAGCACGTGTTTTATTATTTTACAGCACATTTGTATTATTAGAACAGCACCGCTCTGTCCTTTCATTTAGAGTTAGGGCCGCTCTCCTCATGGCATTTCACCACCTGAAAGCAAAATATTATTAACCCTGTGGCTGGCTTCTCCATTGTTCCTGTACCTTTTCAGGGAGCATGCCCTAAACACTTGGACATGACCCAGGACTTTAAATGGCTCTGCGGCCATCGCTACCATGCATCTTTGATAACAACGAGCTCTATAAATTAACAATGATAAGGTCCTTTAACAGTGCTGGTGCCTGTTTAATTGCTTTCCTCTAAGGAGCCAAGGGAAATATATTTCTATTTTTATCTGACCTTTGGGATTTTCCACTGCCTGTCAGTTTAAAGTCTGTGGGAGGCTGACAGAGAAAATTAACAGCTGGCTAGAAATAAGAAAGGTATTATTATGACTAAAATCACTGACGCTGGGGTGGGAAGGGCTGGCCAGACTCATGGGATTACAGACGCAGTTCCTCGTCCAGGGTGGCGGTCCCAGGGCAACTCAGGAGTTTTCTCATCTAATCCTTGAAGATTTAACACTCTCACCTACTTCCTAATCATTCGCCTTTTTTGTTGGAAAAGCAAAAGAATCTGTATATTTTGCGAAATTGATGGCATGAAGCCCAGAAACTATGACATAAATGTATCACAGAATGGTATTTGAGAGCCTAAGGTTATAAATATTTTCTGTCACCCCTAGTGTATAGTTAATAGAGACAGCCTGTATCTGGTATGATAAGAAGAGCACAGTACTTAGAGCCATAGTCAGTAATGTGCTGCAGCTGTGCACCATGGAGGAGGAAGTGACTGCAGGTTGAAAGGTTTAAATTTACTCATCTCGGTGCTCAAGGAACTACTTGCATAAATATATTCCTGTGGCTTGGGTGTAACCTACATATTCTTATACTCCTGTTACACAACCCACTGTAATGGTCAGAGCAAACCTAACTCAGAAAAGGGCAGTATTATTTTGGCATTTGATATCATGGCTATGGTGACTTAATGACAATGACGACAATTCATGGGCACATGGCACTTACAACAGTACTTCTACTTTAATATTCACCTACACATCTTGTTAAAATGCACATTCTAATTTAGTTGTTCTTGGTTGGACCTGAGAGTCTGCATTTCTAACAAGCTTTTAGGTAATGACAATGTTTCTGGTACTTGGGTCCCACTTTAAGTAGTGACACCTCATAACATGACCAATGTGGCATCTGAAAAGCAATTAACCTACCCCAGGTGAGAACATCCATGTCTTCACTCACATTGATCCAAGAATATTAACACTTGAGTTTCTTCTCTCCTGACAATCACTTACCTTGTCAGTGAAACCTATAATTCTGAAACAGTGCTGAATGGCTTCAAATTGTCTTCTGTAAGACTCCTTGGAGGTGATGTCCTGCATCACCCTTCCAGTCTCATCAGCTATGTACCTATATGGAGAATGACCAAACAGAATGATCATGGACTTGGCAAATGGCACCAAAACATCAGGGCATCACTGGGCTCCTTCTTGGCAAGGGCATTCCCCAGCACTGTGGTGGGGTAATGGTGCATGTGGCTTAGTAAAATAGCTGGAGTTGAGTTTCAAACACTCTAGAAAATGCAAGTGGTGAAATGCGGTGCCTCCCGTCTCATCCTGGGCACTTAGCTGAAGAGACTGTGAGTATCCAGTTAGGAAAACAGCTCCATTGATTTCCCAAGTTTTGTCAACTGCTAGTTATAAATGGACCTGGAGAACATTATGCTAAGTGAAATAAGCTGGTCAGAGAAAGACAAACACTGTATGATCTCACTCTTATGTGGAGTCTAATAAATAAACTGAATTAACAAGCAAAATAGACACAGACTCACAGGTAGAGAGCAGGATGACAGCTAAGGGGCGGAGGCAGAGGGTAGAGGGCTGAGCAAAAAGGAAACAGGACTCATGGACTGCACTGTGGTGATTGCGGGGGTGAGGTGATATAAGGGGACTAAATCAGCGGTCTCCAACCTTCTGGGCACCAGGGACCAGTTTTTCCAGGGACTAGGAGGGGGTGTTGTGGGGGCAGAGGCAGGAGGTGGACCTCAGGAAAGCTTCCCTCACGGCTGCTTCCTAATGGACTGGGTGGGTAGAGGTCTGCAGCCTGGGGGTGGAGAGCCCCCAGACGAAATGGTAATGGAAAAAATATAATAAAAAAATTAACAACTAAAATCCCTGACACTTACCTAGGAGGCATTTCTTCAGGAAGCTTGAATTCAGAAAGTTTCTTTTGGTGATAAAGACCAGCATAAATATAGTAGAATATGTGAAAATTTTTCTCTCCTCTGAAGAAAAAGGGAGAGGGGACATTATTAATAACATATTCTGGGCTTCCACACTCCAACTAATTTACAGCATTTCCTTTTTGTGCAATATATTATTCTGTAGCAAATTTGAATTTTCATCAATTAAATATGCTATATCCCAATTGTGGAATAGTAATAGTGATAGGATTAGTACAGTAATTATAACAATGTCACCTTATTAAACACACTTACATTACCATACACAGAAGGAGGTTTTAGAGAATGGAACTTTGATAGATAGCAGCTCAGGTTACACATGTTTAGACATCTTTCTATTCCAACCAGTGTGACTCAGCCTCTGTGCCCATGCCTTCTCTTTGTAGCCCACGCTACTCCACAGACAGCGATACACGGCTTGAAGAGATCAGCCCAACTCCCTACTTCACTGGACTCCAGAGAGCAAGTGGCTTACCAGTTTGTGCAGCAAATTAGGGAGTACAATTGGTCCCAAACTGAGGTCTCCACTCTCTCAAACTTGCATCAAACACAATTCAAATGGCGTAAACGTCAGTGCCCCTGCTCTCCTGTTGCCCACCCTCTCGTAGGCCACTCTGGCAGGGGTCCTTTCAGATGGGTGCTGCTCTAAGTGTGGTCTAGGGACAGCTGTCAGCTTATGATGAGATAAGGAACTAGGAAGGACATGTCTAGACATTTGACAGCAAGTAATATTGCCACGACATCTAAATGTATGATGATTCATTTCAATTATATTTTACAAAGGTATCAGTTCACAGTGGATTTTGAACCTACCTTTAAAAAAAATCAGTCTGTCAGCAAAGATAGTTTGAAAAGGCCTGGTCTAGATACCTTCTTTTTTCTAGAACAGGGGTGTCAAACTCATTTTCTCCAGGGACCACATCAGCCTTGTGGTTGCCTTCAAAGGGTTGAATGTAATTTCAACTCCTTACCAGTTAAGGAGTAGTTACATTTATACAGTCTGAAAATTACATTCGTTCCTTTGAAGGCAACCACGAGGCTGATGTGGCCCCCCGTGAAAATGAGTTTGACACCCCTGCTCTAGAGGAAGACAGTCTCTTCTGTTAAATCCTCAGAATTCTGGCAAATTCTCATCTCAGTCAACTTAGATCTATGGGAAGAAACCTTGTCTTCCTTCTACTCCTTGCCCCTATTTGTGACATGGGCCCAACCACTTTTCTTCAGCTTCTCCTGGATTTTGTAGTTTTCCTCTGGCTGCTTATTCTGTCAAAGCTTTTCTGATGATTCTTATTTCTGCCCTGTATTCCAGATGCTGCTACTTGCCATTTCTCACTCGTTTGTTCACTTGACTTATGAAATTATTGAGTGTCAATCATGGCAGGCATTGCACCATATGTATGGGGTAAAGGACTGAAAAGATTCATACCCTCTGGAGCTTCCCTTCCAGCGATCGAGTTAGATGAATCCACAGGGAAGCTTGTGATGAGGACTTGAAGGAGATAAACAAGGGGCTGAGATGAAGAATAGTGTTGGGGGACAAGGGCTACTTGTATCAAGTCAGGGGAAGGACTCTCCAAGGAAATAGCACTTAAGTCAAGCTCTGAAGCATGACAATGGGGCTGGAAGAAGATACAGAGAGCAGAGAAAAGGCATTCCAAAGAGAGGGAGCAGTATATACACAAAAGCTCAGAGTACAATACCCATGTAGAGCCAAAAGAATGCTTGTGAGGATGGGGTGGGCAGGTAGGCAGGGCCAGCCCACACAAGAACTTGTTAGGCCCCAGGGGAGGTTCTGTGGATTAAGCAATTAGATCTATTTGAAGTGTTTTAAACTGGAGCCATGGTGCACTGCATGTGACATGAGTATGGTTGTGTTGAGAAAAGTACACACTAGCTGCAGGATAAAGACTAGACTGTAAGAAGTCAATATGGATGCAGGAAGACTAATTAGGAGATCTCTGTGGTGAAGAACAAGAGTAAGCCTAAAGACATATTTTGGAAGAACAGCTAAAAGAACATTGTGATAGAATGAATGAGGGCGATAAGGCTACAGGACCTGGAGTCTACCTCCCCGGTTTCTAACTTGAGCATGTGGTGATGGTGGCACCACTCACTGAGACAGGAAAGCCATTGTAGGGCTCTGTGAACCAGTGTGCCCGGTACGAATGCCATGTGTGCTTTAATCTCTGGTGACCGTGCTGGCTTTGGCTCACCTCTCTTGGTCTTTTCTTCTTATACTTATTTTTTTTGTAGCTACCTATAGTTATCAATTCTTTCAAGCTTTGCCTACCAACATCCATTCTTAGCATAATTTCAACTTGATTTTCATCCCTCCATCTATCAGGATTGGCTGAGTTCTATTGCAGTAACAAATATCCAAGATATTAATAGCTTAACAAAGACTTACTTCTTGCTCAGAGTATCTCACTGGGTACTTCAACAGTATAAAAAAACACCCAGGCAGAAATAAAGGTTACACTAAGTGAAGTAAAGAAAATTTACAGGGAACCAACAGTGGAGTGGATGAAGCCGAGAATCAAATCAATGATTTGGAACATAAGGAAGAAATAAGCATTCAATTAGAACAGCAAGAAGAAAAAACAAAAACAAAACCCCAAGGATGAGCTAAGGAGACTCTGGGACTACTTCAAATGTTCCAACATTTGAATCATAGGGGTACCAGAAAGAGAAAAGAAAGAGCAAAAAATTGAAAACTTGTTTGAAAAAAATAATGAAAGAAAAATTCTCTAATTTGGTGAAGGCAATAGACATTCAAGTCTAGGAAGCACAGAGAGTCCCAAACAAGTTGGACCCAAAGAGGACCACACCAAGACACATCATAATTAAAATGCCAAAGGTTAAAGATAAAAAGAGAATCTTAAAAGCAGCAAGGGAAAAGCATAGAGTTACCTACAAAGGAGTTCCCATAAGACTGTCAGTTTCTCAAAGGAAATTTTGCAGACTAGAAGGGACTGGCAAGGAGTATTCAAAGTGATGAAAAGCAAGGACCTCCTACAACCCAGATCACTCTACCCAGCAAAGATATCATTTATAATGGAAGGGCAGACAAAGTGCTTCCCAGACAAAGTAAAACTAAAGGAGTTCATCATCACCAAGCCATCATTATATGAAATGTTAAAAAGGAGTTATTTAAGAAAAAATATAAAAACCATGAACATTAAACTGACAATAAATTCACATCTATCAACAACTGAATCTAAAAAACAAACTAAGCAAACAACCAGACAGAAACAGAATCATAGCTATGGACATCATTTGAAGGATTATCAGTTGGGAAAGGGAAGGGGAGAATGGGAAGAAAAGTGCAGGATTAAGAAGCACAAATTTGTAGTTACAGAACAGACAGAGGATGTTAAGAATAGTATAGGAAAGGGAGTGGCTAAAGAACTTATATGCATGACCCATGGACATGAACTGATAGGGGTGTTGCTGGAGGGAATGCAGGAGTGCTAGGTGGAAGGGATAAAGGGGAAAAATTGGGACAACTGTAATAGCATAATCAAGAAAATATATTTAAAAAGGTTAAAGACATTAAAAAAGAACACAAAAATTAGTGAATTTTTGTTTAGCTATTTTAATGTTAAAGATAAAAAACAATATCATATTATTATTTCAAGAAAGATAAAAATGCAACTGAAACGCAAAAAGAAATGATTTGTGCAGTGTAGAGAAGATGCTGTAACTGATCAAATGTGTCAAAAGTGGTTTGCAAAGTTTCATGCTGGAGATTTCTCGCTAAATGATGCTCCACAGTCAGGTAGACCAGTTGAAGTTGATAGTGATCAAATCAAGACATTAATTGAGACCTATCAATGTTTTCCACGCAGGAGAGAGCTGACATACTCAAAAATATCCAAACAAAGTTATTGGTGAAAATGAAAAAAATGTGTCTTTTATTTTACAGAAAAAACTAAAAGGATTTTTTTGAAATCACCCTAATTTGGAGAGAAAGAATTGAGAGACCTCATAAAAATTAATCAAGAAGCCAGGGGTAAGCTAACTCTACTTTTTTGTTCGCTTCTTTAATTTTCTTTACATAAGTCCCTATTTTGTGAGAAAACTTCAAGTGTATGATAGATGATGCTTGAATTCTTAACCTAGAAAAAGTCCTGTGGATTCTACTTGCACAACATCTCACAGATTCATCAATGCCTCTCCATCTGCACCTCCACCACTACATTCTGCACATGGATTTGGCAATAGCATCCTACCAGCCTCAACACAATACTGTCCTCCAATCCAATAACCCTACTGAAGCCAGAACGATCATTTCCAAATGCAAGTTAGGTTTTGTGACTTTCCCTCTTGAAAACATTGTCTTCCTATTGCCTTTAATATAAGGTTCAGAAGAATAACAGCATTTCGAATAAGATTCCCCAGCCTGTTTCCAAAGCCCTATATGATGTGGGCTCGGTCTCATCTTCACTCCTCTCTCCCTCTGCAATCATCCCCACTTCCTTTGCTAACTCCCAGTGATTGTCAGGTCTCGGATACAATGTCTCACACACAGGGAGCCCCTTTCTTCCTGGACCAGGTTATGCGGCCTTCCTTCTCCTGTTTTACCTTCACAGCACCTTATATTGCTTTCTGGTACTTATCACAGTTGTTCTGTATTTAAGATTTTCCTCTGGTCCTCCTCCCTCCCCCACCCACTCCAAGCTCCATGAATACTGGGACCTTATCTATTTTGTTTACTCTTGCAACCCCAGAAGGGAGCACAGCACTGGCATAGAGTGAGAATTCAGTAGACAATCACTGAATAACACATGAATGGAGCCATGCTCCTGAGGAAGTCTGGTGTCCTCCAACACTTCTCTGCATTAATCTTCAAACTCATTAATCTTCACTGCAAACCCACGATGTAGGCTTCATTAGCATCTCTATTTCATAGATGAGGCACCAAGAGGTTAAATGAAATACCCAACACTACACAGTAAGTATCAGAGTCCACAACTAAGCCCAGAGCCATCCATGCTATTGCTATACTGCTCTTCTTAAAGAAAATATTTTTCTTCTCTCAATCTACAGGACAAAATTAACATGTAGAATATTCTCAATATGTTTTTTCAATAGACAAATTCAATTTTAAGGGATCTAATGATTTTTTTAAGTATATCCAATGTTGTTAAATTCTACCTGGTACAAGCAACTCAGGAGAAATGGGCACATCTGTCACAAAACACTCCCACCCCTGCCCTTGGTACTCTGCTTGTAAACATCTTTTCAGTTGGAAATCACAACTTATCCTTGGCTTAAATAATTCCATGCTCCTGGAAAGCTGGGAGAGGAACCATCCTGGTCAGGATGCTAAGAATGAGAGTAAAAATGCAGCAGTTAAAATTTCCAAAGCCTCCAGGTCTACCATGCACAGCAAAACCAGTGATAAAATAGTGAACCTACGCTGCCTGTTTTATAACTCTGGACTTTTCAAGGAGATATTCAGAGATTCTTGCCCCCATCACAGCTCCAGTTGGTGTAAACATCATTTCCAGATATTTTCCAAAACGGCTGGAATTGTCATTGATGGCAGTGCACGCATTTCCAAAGGCTTCCACCAGGGAGTTGACTTGCAGAATTTTCTGTCTCAAGGTCTGATTGTTGGCCTGTGCCAAACAGAGAGCAGTTACAAGGAGCCTCCAGAAGCACGAATCCAGCAAATGCACCAGGCACCCTTCCCTACCCACAGAATTCACGTCGTTATCAATACTCTGGGGAAGAACTCCATTTGGGGAAATTAGTCTCAACCTCCACATTGTTTTCTCAGGCCAGCAACTCCGCAGGGTAGACATCAGATGATGCTGGATTAAGTCGTCAGTTTTTGTGTCCAGGCACACCTCATTAAAATCCCTGACAGATAAAACGCTTCAGCCATTAAGAAAAAAAGTTTAAATAGAGAGATCCCATAACTTTTCTTTGTCATCCATTATAATACTCATAAACCTCATCTAAAAATATTCCTTAAATTCCTTCTTTGTCTTATACTATGCTAATTCTGAGCATGAGTAACTGGTGGGCCATTTTAAGTCATTCCTTCAATGTCCACTTCACCAAGCTGAAAATTTTCATCTTCCTCAACTTTTGCTCAAAGGTTTCTATTTTCCAATCCTTTAATCACCTCGGTGGCTCTCCCTGATCCTGTTCCTCATGTTTAACCACTTTTACTACTTAATGGCTAAATGTTTCTATTGCATTAAAAATATAACAAATTAATTGCCAACAATCTTAGTAAATTCGTGCTGGCATTATTTTTCTCACTAGATGAAAGAAAGATGGTGTGCTGTCATCTTAGGAGCCCTAGCTCTCAGGGGGGCAAAAGTAATAAAGGTGGAATGCTTTATGTAGACCCTAACACACACACAGAGAGACACAGCATTTCCATTATTTGTAAAATATGCAGTTACTCTGCCGAAACTTCTAGCCACAATACATGGAGCAGGTGGTCAGTACCTTTCCCAAGAAAGTCAAATGCTGGACAATCAGGTGGGCGCTTTCTGTCTTCCCAGAGCCGCTCTCTCCGCTGATAACAATGCACTGTCACAGAGAATGGAATGTCAGTGAGGACTTCACAGCCCAGCAAACACCCCGTGTGTTCAGCTATGGTTTTCATATAACATCCACCACGGTAGACCTTAACTTTTAACTCAACAGTGTAGCTTTCCTTTTCAGTACTTCAAGAACTCCAGCCTTTTTATAGTTGCTTGTTGTTCCACTCACAGATGAACCGCAATCTTTTTAGCCAGTCCCATATGGCTAGATACGTGAGGTTTTTCCTTTTGTTATTGCAAACAATACTGCAATGAGTAATTCTATACTCATTATATTTATATGTTCATCTACATATAATCAATTCCTAGAAATGGAGGTGTTGCATCAAAAGGTAGATGCATTTGTATAGTTGGTGAAGGGTACCACGTTGCTTTCCTGAGGACTATACCAATATATGAAATTGCCTACTCTCCTACAGCCTCACCAGAGTATGCTGGACTTTTGCCAATCTGGTAGGCAAAAAGTCTTATCTCAGTGTAGTCTAAATTTTCATTTCTTTTATTATGAGTGAGGTTAGGTAACTTTTCATATGTTTAAGGTTATTCATATTTTCTTTTTTCTAACCAGTAAATATACTTTGTCTATTTCTTGTATTGTTGGTGTTTTAATCATTCCTTTCTAAGAGTTCTTTACTTACAAAGAAGACTAGTGGATATGGTATAATAAGAAACCATCTATTTGATCTTTGTTTCTGGTTCCTGGCACAGAGCTCCCAAAACCCTCAGAATTTCCTAAATGATAGGAGTGATGGGAACATCTTCTGTTACTCACAAACAAGTACGTTTGAACTGAACCCAACTGTTAACCAAGCGGTTCATGGTGAGGTGTCAGGATGGGGGCTGGCTACCAGAAAGAATAAACACAGATTAGAGGGTGGGAAGTTTCAGCCACTCATTCCCAACTTCTGGAGAGTAGAGAGGGGCTAGCGATTGATTGAGTCATAAAAACTCCCGATCAATAAGATTCAGAGTTCCTCATTCTGATGTGAACATGCTGAGGTGCTGAGAGGAGCGGTGTGCCCACGGAAGGCACGGAAGCTTTGCAACCCACCCCTCCCTCTATCTTGCCCTCTGCATCTCTTCTATCTGGTTGTTCCCAAGTCGTATCCTTTGCAAACCAGTAAACGTAACTAGTGTTTCCCTGAGTTCTGTGAGGTGTTTTAGTGAATTACCAAATCTGAAGGGGGTTGTGAGAATCCCTGAGTTTGTAGTCAGCCAGGGAGAAATGTGGATAACCTGGGTACCCCAGTTGCAGCTGGCATCTGAAGTGGGAGCAGTCTTGTGAGACTGAGCCTGCACCTGTGGGGTCTGCGTTACAGTGTCAAAATTCAGCGGATGAACTGTTGGGCATCCAGATAGTGTCAGAGAATTGGTGAATTGATTGGTGTTGGAAAAGACACACCAGTTGGTGTCAGAAGAAAACAAAACAAAACACATGGGCAACTTCTTAACTTGAGAAATATGTATGTCTCTCTCCACTGACTTCTTCTCTCTGACATCTATGGACATTTCACAAGTTTTTAGGAAAGGTAAGAATTTGGAGAAGTTAAATTTCTAACCTATGGTGAATCCAGATACTCCATTTTGTAACTTGCACTGTTATAATTTCATCTATTCCTAAACGAATCCAAAGCAGGGACTTCTCAGGTCTCAGGGAATACACACATAAGAATTCTCTTGTAAACTTTCCTCACCAAATTAGGTAATTTCTATTTTAGGCAGAATAAAGACACAAAGGAGATCATACACATTGAAAGTAAAGCAAGGGCCAAAGGTCAGATGTGCCGTCGCTCTGAACAGGAAGTCCAGAAAGTTCAGATAGATGTGTTAGCTTTGTTTTTGACTAGCACTGAGTGTAAGGTTTGCTCAGTCTTCACCAAACACGTCACCATTTCTCAGCAGCTAAACCGCGTGGTGCATGACCACTGTCCACCTATAAGCAGTAGTTCATACGACAAGGACTGGACTGGGAGAGTTCTGACACCTTAATGAGGAGTGAGTTTCATTTGTCATTCTACGTCCTGTTTTTATTACAGTCGCATGTGCAATCAGGTTTGTGTTAGCTCTATGTCCCACATTCATATTAGAAACATCCTTACTACATCTTATCAGGGGAAATGAGCGCTCTTGATGTGAGAGTTTCCTGTTTCTTGAAAAGGGTTTTCATGTTCTCCTGTTCCTCTGGCTTTATCACTGTTCCTGTTCTACCGAGCTACTATTTCACTTCCTATTTCCTTGAGTCAACACCAGTAACCAGAACGGAAAGTTTTCAGGAAGGCTTAAGAGCTGCACAGGAAAACAGAATACATTCTACTGTGTGACTTGGTAGAAAAAAACGTTGAGTTCTTACCTGGTCTTTGCTGAAAGTAACCATGCATTGGTAAGCAGCATCTGCTGATGCAAAGATGTGGGGGGGATTTGAGGCACGTTTTACTCCGTGATAAAGTCTGGAAAACTGAAGAAAAAATAATTAATTCAAAGGGCCCTTCCACTGCTCCACTGGATCTTCTAATGCTCCAGTACCTATTTCCCATGACAGCAGGGCTGTGTCACTTATTGGGGAACTGTAGCATCAGGAAGGTTGTAGAGCACAGGCTCAGGAGTCTACAGACCTGAGTTCAAATCCCAGTTCCTCACTTATCCACTTAATGAGCTCATTCAAGGGAGAACTTCACTATGTTAAGTTTCCTCCTGTACCAAACAGGTTTAACAATAGTACCTGTCTCCCAGGATTGTGAGAAATAAACAAGGTAACCCAGTGCTTGTTGTAAGCACTAAATAAATGTTACCAGCTATCATTGTTACATCTTGCTTTAAAAAGTACCCCCCGAATGTAAGAATTCCATCTGTGTTGCATTATTATCTGCAGTTTGGAGTATATACTCATCCATGTCATAGTTTTCTCACTTTTTCCTTCTTTTCATTTTCCTTTGTGGTTTTTAATTCCCTACTAAGAAGCAACAGACTCTTAAAGCATCCCTTACCTGCGGAGAGTATATGCTTAGATTCTGGAAAGGATTTAAGGCAATTAAGATGTCTCCAACGTATGTATAAATCAGCAAGTCCACATACCGCTTCTGTAACTGATGAATAATTGTGTCCTAAGAAGAGGGTAAATGGCATTGAGTAAACATTATTTCCAATCAAGGGAGAGATTCTAAAAATTAAAAAAAAAATTCTTACAAGGATATTTTCCTCTAAAAGATGGAAGTAGTCAATTTAAATCACACAGTGACTCTAATGATCCTAAGAGCAGATATTTGCCTTGAAATAAGAAAAAAAATAGGAATATCTGAAAGCAGTAGGCCCAGCTGGGACATGCTAAAAGATACTGAATATCCAGCAAATTTTTATTTTTATTATGAAAAACTTGTTTTACCCAATTTAAATGTTCTATTTAGAATTTTATTTAATAGGTCATTCTATAGATAAAGTATAGACAAAACGGTAACTTTATTTCTCAAAGCATCGCACTTAAAATTTATGTGGTGGGAATACAGAATTGAATACTATCATTTTATACTTTGGTGACACATGCACTGCGGTTAAGGGTCTCCAGAGTCACAAGCAGGAGAAGCAGGTCCAGTGCAATTAACAGCTCTATTAACCTGCGTATATGAAATAGGGATTAGCACAGTTTTCAAATTTAGAATTCAAGCTATATTGACTTCACTATCTCCCTAAGAGGAGCTTCTCTTTATGAAGACTGAACAGCTATCTTAATCTATGGGTTCAAACTGCACTTTTTAAACAGAAAATAATTTTCACTGATATAATACGTTCACATCTACAATATAAAGAACTTTATTGGAAAAAATCCTTTTCTCATCAACATTTATTTGGGGGACTATAAAATAACACAACACAGGATGCCACAGCAAACCAAATGCTCCCTGATCTTCACCCAGGCTATGCTAACAATTAAGTTTTAAGTGGCTTTAGGAGAATATGGTCTGCAACAGGAAGGTCAGACCATTCACATGAAGCAAATGTCATCCATGAGAATTATCTACTAAATATGTAGTACCTCATCCAGAACCTCTAGATTGACCAAATCATCCTCAAGGCAGTATTTTTCAGCATCTTCCACATGATAGGGTCTTCTGGTATGCATCCTTTCACGCCTAGAAGTTTATCCAGAGAATATTCAGTACTAAGACAGTAAATAACATAGCAGAATGGAGGCAATTAAAATGACTCACAGTTTTATCATATGATATGTTCAGAGACTTCAGAGAAAGGGATAGGAAGAGCAAGTCCAATCCAGGTCCCCAAGCTCTCTCCCTGTTGCTCAGAACTCAAGCCTTGTTCCAGCACGGTAGGAAGCATGACCAAATGGGGACATCAAATACTTACATCTGCTTTTCTTAAATGCCAGTCACAGCACTTCCCACGTTTTTCCTGTTCACTGTTAGGCATATAGTTTTCACTGGGGCACCTCCTTTAAGGTCCCCTTGTGCTATCCACCAGTACAACCCAAACTTTTTGAAAAATTTTAAAACTATAGAAAAGTTCATAGAATAATACAGTAAATACCAATAAATCAATAAATGCTTACATTTTATGTTATTTACTTAAATGCCTTTGTGACCCATGTTCTGTACCACTCCCCTGTCCTGAGTAACCGCTACTTGGTGGGTGTCCTTCCAGTCTATTTTAAAATAGTGAGCTTATACACATATTCACCAATGAACAGCATAT
Organism: Glossophaga mutica; assembly: GCA_039655065.1. NCBI lineage: Eukaryota > Metazoa > Chordata > Mammalia > Chiroptera > Phyllostomidae > Glossophaga > Glossophaga mutica. The sequence continues at coordinate 53,077,902 of CM077306.1, forward strand.
AGATTCTATATATTTAATTATCAAAATGATATCATTTGGTAGGTTTCATTCTGCAAACTTGCTCTTCCATTCAACATTAGGCTGACTCCAATTTTTGCTATTAGAGCAGCACTCAATATCTTTTTTTAATGTTTTTTCTCCCTCATTTTTTTAAAAAAAACTGATTTTAGAAAGAGGAAGGGAGACATTGAGAGAGAAAGAAACATCACTTTGTTGCTCCACTTATGCCTATATTCCTTGGTTGTTTCTTGTATGTTGCCCTGACCAGGGATCGAACTGGCAACTGTGGTGTATCTGATGATGCTCTAACCAACTGAGCTAGCCAGCCAGGGTTAGCACTCAATATTGTATATGTGCATCTATTTGTACATATATGTGACTTTCTCTTGGTGGTGGGGGTGGAGAGTTATTGCTCACTGGCATTTAAAAAACCTTTGGCATACTAAAATACAGTTGTTTAAGGTATAAAATTAATTCATGGTAAGTAGGCCTTCCCCCAGTTCCCTTCAGAGACTTACCACTATTCAATGTGGTACAGGGAAACATTGGCCTAGAACTTAAGAGCTCTGGATCTTAGTTTCAGAATCCTGAGTAATGTAGTATGGACCACTGTGTAAATCCCTTAACAGCCAACATGTCATTTTCTTCATCTATAAATACAATCACTCATGGTTGGTCTATCTATCTCACAGGTGGCTATGAAAGCAAATACAGTCACAGATGTAAAAATGCAAAAGGCTTGGAAAAAAGTACCAAGTGCTATTCTTACATTCTTGTCAAAACTTGGAATCAACAACTTGCACAATTCCACACATTACCATTAACTAAGCAAAATCACATGTGAAATGTCCTCCCAGGTACTATGAAGTCATCAGCAGAGAAGCGTCACTGCAAGGTTCTTCCCTGTCACCTTCTAGGCCCATCATTATCATAGCTGTAAAGGACACCAGTTCTATTTTGCAAGTTCCAGAAGCTGGCTTTCTGGAATGTCTTGCTCTAAGCATCATGTAGGCATCGTGGCGTCCTGATGTACACCATCGCTTGCTTCACACATTTCACGGAAGTAGGTAAAATGGAAGAATCAAACTCAACAACACTGCATGTTGTCTGGAGTTTATAACATAGTGGAAATGAGCAAAGAAAACACTGACTTTTTGTCTCTTCCTGCCTATTATATTAAATTTGCTTCCTAACCCTCATCATGGGCAGATTTGAAGCATGGTATTAGTCATCTCCAGTGCTAGAACCGGTTTTGCTGCTAATTCATATAAACATCCAAAGTAAATGCAGGTTAATTATACTTAATAAAATTGAATTTATAACCTAAGCATTTTTATTATTAAACAGAACTGTTTACTCATCTACGTTCTAACATATTAGTGATGTCAAAGAGAAATCAGATTGTTTTAAAATACAGATTTTTATAAAACAGAGCTCTTGCCTACTTCTACATAACCACTTTGCTAAATAAAACGGCAGGAGGGTGCTCATTTCTAGCCGAGTCCTCTTTACATAAATAAAGTATTTTTTTTCTTTGAAGTTCATCATAAAATAAAATATCACATTTACTGTAAATTATTAAATTCAACTAGTTTATCTCTTTCTTATATTTATAACTTGTAACTACATGGTATGGGCTTTGTTAGAGTTTATTTTAAAAATCTTTTGACAAAGAAAATCAGAAATTAAAAAAAAAATCATCCACAGATCTGGTTCCAAACAGGATGGAGTAAGCGCCTCCTCTCTCTCTCTCACTGAATGCAGCTAAATACCCTGGACAGAACGCACAGGACTCTAAGAAGCAAATAGTAGCAGGTAGACTGGGAATCAGAATTCAAAATTACAAGTCAAGATGCTGCCGAATCAATGGCAAGTTTCCCAGGGATTTTTCCTCCCAGTAACTGCTCACTTGGACTTAAAGGAAACCTAAACTACATACAAGGATGTGAAGCTTTGTGTTCAGTGACATTTTTACAGCCAACTGAAAATGGAACTACTGACTAAACCTCAATTGCAGTATCGCAAGTAAGTGCCAGTAGAACGTGGTGACTGTCGATGCGAACACATCAGAGTTCACAAAGCAGAATCGAGCGGTTACCTTCTGAATCTGCCGCAGCCCATCTGTGTGCCCACCTGCCCACCTCACAGTTTAACCTGCAGGACCCATGCAGGTGCTGTCTGCAAATCTGAGCTCGATTCTCATAAAAACTCTTCTCTAGTCATGTCTTATAAACAATGGACAACTTTTAAAAGGTTTTACCTGCTGTTATTAGCAATATATGATCTTTTCCTATGTGTATAGGCAATCAAATTCCTTAAGATTATTTGCTCCCAATATTGAAGCTGGCAGTTTAAAGCGGTTAGAGATGCAAGGTCTTTCCTTTTGGATAAAAACCAGTCCATTTCTTAGTGAGTGAAAAAATGACCTGCTGGCCCTATCTCTGCCTGTCCCAACTCCTTTTCTTCTGAAACTGCTGCCTGTTTCGTTCTCCTGCTTTAGCTATGGGATTGGGAGGGTCTATTGAAGAGAAAAGAAAATTATTCATTCAAATTTTTATGTCTTCATTTACATTATCCTAGATTACATATACTTATAAAAATGTTATATTGTTTTACATTTATCTAGTTTTAGTTTAAATTAGTCAAAATATATTAGGTTTACATTTTTTCAGTCTTTTTTTTTTTTTTTTTTAATTTTTATTTTAATTGTTGATCTTATACAGTTTTCTGTCTTTTATTCTCACCCCAACCCACCACCCCAGCCCTTCCCTCCCATTTCCACCCCCCCATAGTTTTTATCCATGTGTCCTTTTTACTTGTTTCTGTAAATCCTTCCCCCTTTCCCCTGAAATTCCCTCCCCTCTCCCCTCTGGTGACTTTCAGCTTGTTCCCAATTTCTATGTCTTTGGTTATATTATGCTTGTTTCTTTGTTTTGTTGATTAGGTTCCTGTTAAAGGTGAGATCATATGGTATTTGTCTTTCACTGCCTGGCTTACTTCGCTTAGCATGATGCTCTCAAGTTCCATCCATGCTGTTGCATAGGGTATGAGCTCCTTCTTTCTTTCTGCTGCATAGAATTCCATTGTATACATGTACCACAGTTTTTTGATCCATTCATTTACTGATGGGCATCTAGGTTGCTTCCAACACTTGGCTATTGTAAATTGTGCTGCTATAAACATAGGGATGCATAGTTTCTTTTGGATTGGTGTTTCAGGGTTCTTAGGATATAGTCCTAGCAATGGAATTGCTGGGTCAAAAGGTATATCCATTTTTAGTTTTTTAAGAAAATTCCATACTGTTTTCCATAGTGGTTGTACCAGTCTGCACTCCCACCAGCAGTGCACTAGTGTCCCCTTTTCTCCACAACCTCTCCAACACTTGCTGTTTGTTGCTTTGTTTATGAGGGCCATTCTGACTGGTGTCAAGTGGTATCTCATTGTTGTTTTAATTTGCATCTCTCTGATAGCTAGCGATATCGAGCATTTTTTCATGTGTCTCTGGATCCTCTGTATGTCCTCCTTGGAGAGGTGTCTGCCCAAGTCCTTTGCCCATTTTTTAATTGGGTTGCTTGTCTTCTTAGAGTGGAGTCGTGTAAGTTCTTTGTATATTTTGGAGATTAAACCCTTATCTGAGGTATCATTGGCAAATATGTTTTCCCACACAGTCGGTTCTCTTTTTATTTTAATACTGTTTTCCTTGGCCATGCAGAAGCTTTTTATTTTGATGAGATCCCATTTGTTTATTCTTTCCTTTATGTCCCTTGCTTTAGGGGACATATCAGTAAAAATGTTGCTGCGTGTAATATCTGAGATTTTCCTGCCTATGTTCTCTTCTAGGACTTTAATGGTGTTACGGCTTATGTTTAAGTCTTTTATCCATCTTGAATTTATTTTTGTGTATGGTGTAAGTTGGTGCTCGAGTTTCATTTTCTTGCACGAAGCTGTCCAGTTCTCCCAACACCACTTGTTGAAGAGGCTATTTTTACTCCATTTTATGTTGCTGCCCCCTTTGTCGAATATTAATTGACTATAGACACTAGGGTTTATTTCTGGGCTCTCTATTCTATTCCACTGGTCCACGTGCCTGTTTTTATGCCAGTACCAGGCTGTTTTGATTACAGTGGCCTTGTAATACATTTTGATATCAGGTATTGTGATCCCTCCTGCTTTGCTCTTCTTTCTCAAGATTGCTGCCGCTATTCTGGGTCGTTTATGGTTCCATATAAATTTTTGAAGAGTTTGTTCTATATCTGTGAAATATGCCATTGGTACTTTAATAGGTATTGCATTGAATCTGTAGATTGCTTTGGGAAGTATGGACATTTTGATGATGTTAATTCTTCCGATCCATGAACACGGTATGTGTTTCCATTTATTTGTGTCTTCCTTGATTTCCTTCTTCAGTGTTGTGTAGTTTTCTGCATACAGGTCTTTTACCTCCTTGGTTAGGTTTATTCCTAGGTACTTTATTTTTCTTTTTGCTATATCAAATGGTATTTTTTCCTTGATTTCTACTTCTGTTGTTTCATTGTTGGTATACAAAAATGCCTTTGATTTCTGGATATTGACTTTGTATCCGGCTGTTTGGCTAAATTCATTTATTAGGTCGAGCAGTTTTTTGGCCGAGACTATAGGATTTTCTATGTATACTAACATGTCATCTGCAAACAATGATAGTTTTGTTTCCTCCTTTCCAAGTTGGATGCCTTTTATTTCCTTTTCTTGTCTAATCGCTGTGGCTAATACTTCCAATACTATGTTGAATAGAAGTGGAGAGAGTGGGCAGCCTTGTCTTGTTCCTGATTTTAGTGGAAAAGAATTTAGTCTTTGCCCGTTGAGTATGATGCTGGCTGTAGGTTTCTCATATATAGCCTTTATTATGTTGAGGAATGCTCCCTCTATTCCCACTTTGCTGAGTGTTTTTATCATAAATGGGTGCTGTACCTTATCGAATGCTTTTTCCGCATCTATTGATATGATCATGTGATTTTTGTCTTTGCTTTTGTTTATGTGATGAATTACATTTACTGATTTGCGAATGTTGAACCATCCTTGCATCCCTGGGATGAATCCCACTTGGTCGTGGTGTATGATCTTTTTAATGTGTTGTTGGATGCGGTTTGCCAATATTTTGTTGAGGATTTTAGCATCTATGTTCATCAGCGATATTGGCCTGAAGTTCTCCTTCTTTGTTGTGTCTTTATCTGGTTTTGGGATTAGGATGATGCTGGCTTCATAAAAAGAGTTTGGGAGTCTTCCATCATTTTGGATTTTTTGGAATAGTCTGTGGAGAATAGGGGTTAGCTCTTCCTTAAATGTTTTGTAGAATTCTCCTGTGAAGCCATCTGGTCCAGGGCTTTTGTGCGTCGGGAGTGTTTTGATTACTGATTCAATTTCACCAGCCGTTATTGGTCTGTTCAGACTTTCTGTTTCTTTTTCATTGAGTTTTGGAAGGTTATATTTTTCCAGAAACCTGTCCATTTCACCTAGGTTTTCAAATTTCTTGGCATACAGTTCTTCATAGTAATTTCTTACAATCCTTTGTATTTCTGCAGTGTCGGTTGTAATATCTCCTCTTTCATTTCTGATTGTGTTTATTTGAGTCCTCTCTCTTTTTTTCTTGATGAGCCTGCTTAAAGGCTTGTCGATTTTGTTGATCTTTTCAAAGAACCAACTCCTGGATTCATTGATCTTTAGGATTGTGCTTTTAGTCTCTATATCATTTAATTCTGCTCTTATCTTGGTTATTTCTTTCCTTCTACTTGCTCTGGGCTGTCTTTGTTGTTGTTCCTCGAGTTCTTGTAGGCGAAGGGTTAGGTTGTTTGTTTGAGATGTTTCTGTCTTTTTTAGATAGGCCTGTATCGCTATAAACTTCCCTCTGAGGACTGCCTTTGCTGTGTCCCATAAGTTTTGGGTCGATGTGAGTTCATTATCGTTTGTTTCCAGAAACTTTTTGATTTCCTCCCTAATTTCATTCTTGACCCATTCATTGTTTAATAGCATGCTATTCAATCTCCATGATTTTGAGGGTTTTGGGTTTTTCTCCTTGGGGTTGGTTTCTAGTTTCAGTCCCTTGTGGTCAGAGAAAATGCTTGGTATGATTTCAATTTTCTTGAATTTGTTGAGGCTTGATTTGTGTCCTATCATGTGGTCTATCTTTGAAAATGTTCCATGTGCATTTGAAAAGAAAGTGTATTTAGCTTCTTTGGGATGAAGGGCTCTATATATATCAGTTAAGTCCATTTCCTCTAGAGTGTTGTTCAGTGCCACAATATCTTTGTTGATATTTTGTTTGGAAGATCTGTCCATTTTTGACAGTGGGGTGTTAAAATCACCTACTATAATTGTGTTGCTGTCTATATCTTTCTTGAAGTCCTCTAAAATTTTCTTGATGTATTTAGGTGCTCCTCCGTTGGGTGCATATATATTTACAATATTTATGTCTTCTTGGTGGATTCTTCCCTTGAGTATTATGAAGTGGCCTTCTGGGTCTCTCTTTATGGCCCTTCTTTTGAAGTCTATTTTGTCTGATATGAGTATTGCTACCCCAGCTTTTTTTTCCTGACCATTTGCTTGGAAAATTTGTTTCCAGCCCTTCACTTTGAGCCTGTGTATGTCTTTTGTCCTGAGGTGGGTTTCTTGTAGGCAGCATATGTGTGGGTCATGCTTTCTTATCCATTCAGCTATTCTATGTCTTTTGATTGGAGCGTTTAATCCATTTACATTTAAGGTTATTATTGATAGGTATTTATTCATTGCCATTTTCGTACCTGTGTTCCTCTCTCTCTTTCTCTCTCTGTCTTTTCCTTTCTTCCCTTAAAGCAGTCCCTTTAGTATCTCTTGCAGCATTGGTTTGGTAGAGGTGTATTCTTTTAGACTTTTTTTGTTTGGGAAGCTCTTTATTTGTCCTTCTATCTTGATTGAAAGCCTTGCTGGGTAAAGTAGTCTGGGTTGCAGGCCTTTGGTTCTCATTACTTGGAATATTTCTTGCCATTCTCTTCTGGCTTGGAGCGTTTCCATTGAGAAGTCAGATGCTAACCTGATTGGGGCCCCCTTGTATGTTACTTCCTTTTTCTCCCTTGCTGCCTTTAAGATTCTCTCTTTGTCTTGGAATTTTGCCATTTTAATTATGATGTGTCTTGAAGTGGGCCTGTTTGGGTTCCTTTTGATTGGGACTCTCTGTGTTTCCTGGATTTGTGTGGCTTTTTCTCTCACCAAATGAGGGAAGTTTTCCATCATTACTTTTTCAAACAGGTTTTCTATCCCTTGTTCTTGTTCTTCTCCTTCTGGTATTCCTGTTATACGGATATTATTCCGTTTCATGTTGTCTTGCATTTCTCTTAAACCCTCTTCATTCTTTCTAAGCCTCTTTTCCTTATCTTGCTCATTCTGAGTATTTTTTTCTATTTTGTCCTCCAACTCGCTGATCCGATCTTCTGCTTCGTCAATTCTGCTTTTCATTCCTTCTACTGTGTTCTTCAGTTCAGAGATTGTGTTCTTCATTTCCTCTTGGCCCTTGTTGATAGTTTCTATTTCCTTTTTCATGTTGATATAGTTTGCCGTGAGTTCATCATAACTTCCCTGTAGTTTATGGTAGCTCATTGAGAGCTCATTGAGCTTCCTGACCACCATTGCTTTGAACTCGATATCTGATAGTTGAGTTGCCTCTGTTTCATTTAGCATTCTTTCTTGAGCTTCCTCCTTTCCTTTCATTTGGGGATTGTTCTTTTGTCTTCCCATTGTTTGTAAGACTCTTGTTGTTAGCCTCAACTTCTTAAATTGATCTGTTCTGGCTCCCTGGGTTTGTGGTATGACCTTCTGTGGTAGAATATCTGTGAGATTCAATGGTGGATTCTCCTTCGGATATCCTGTTGTTCACTGCTTCCGCTGACTCATCAGCTGGAATACCCTCTTTTGGGGGCCAACTCTGGATCTCCCCCCGCCACAGTTCCAGGCTTGCTTGTTTGTTTGTTTTGTCTCACTCGTGTGTATTTACAAACAGAAGAGGGGGGAAAATGAAAAAAAGAAGAAAGGGGAAACAAGAGGAAGGTAGAAAAGATAAAATTGAAGAGAAAGGAAGAGGGGATAAGAGAAGAAGGAATTCAAGGAAGGCAAAAGGAGTTGGGGAGTAAAGAAGAAGATATAAACAATGAAGAAGGAGTAGTTAAGAACTCATATAGATATACAGGCTTACAAACAAAAAGACACTAACAAACTGGCAAAACAAAAAAGAGACACGCACACAGACACCCCCACACAAATATAAGCAGCCAAAGGGGGGAAAAAGAAAAAGAAAAAGAAAAAGAAAAAAAACAAGCAATGCACAACAAAATATTTAAAAAAATAAAAATATATTAAAGAAATAAAAAATTTAAAAAATTATTAATTTAAAAAAAAAAAGAAAGAAAGAAAAGAAAAGAAAAGAAAAAAAACAAACAAACAAAAAAAAAACCTCTTGTTGTTTTCAAACTTGCCAGCCGGTTTTTCAGGTCTTGCTGGCTGCAATGGCCGAGGGGTGATCTTATTGCTTTTCTCTGTGTTCAGAACTCAGTCCTCACTGTGCTATGTATCCCAGCGTTAGTGGGCATCTCTCCCCACAGGGTTTCCAGCGTGTGATCTGAACTTCCTGATGTGTGCGCACTTCTCCGAGGTTATGGGTGTGAGCTAGGTTCTCCAGACGTGCACAGCCGCCTGCCTTTGTCCCTGGGAGGCTTTCAGTGTTCGGGCACAGCTGCCTGCATTCGGATCTGAGAGAGGCCTGCGTTCCAGCTGCTATCTGGCGCCTGCACCTTGGGCCTGAGCTGTCCGCGTTTGCGAACCCGCAGGTGAACTGGCGCCTCTGGCTCCACAGCTGTCTCCAGTGGCCTGCGCCTATGTTTTCGCGAGTGTCCACTAGCCCGAGACCCTGCGCGGTCCCCTGAGGGTGTCTATTTTCATTCAGCTGTCTCACTTCGCCCGCGCCTCTGTCTCTCTTGGGGCGCCTATGCTTTCGTAGTCGCGCGGCGACCACGAAAACTCGGTTCAAAGTCGCGCAGTGACCTGGTGGGGTGCACCCACTTTCGCTCCCTCGCAGGGCACCCACTTTTGCTCGGGCACAGTCGCGCGGTGGCCCCTGAGATCTCCCAGCCGGTTCAGCGGCTGACCCAGCTCCCTCCCCAGGGCCCTGGGGCAGGCTTGGCGGAGCGCCGGGCCGGGGCCTCGGCCGCCCGTTCTCCGCGCGCTGGAACCCTGGGCTCTTATTGTTCCGAAGAGCTCTCCTTACCGCTTGCTTTTCAGTGTCCGCTACAATTTCCGACCTCTCATTCTCCAATATGCTGTATTACTGTTCCTTGTCTGTTCTGATCTTTACGTAGATTGGTCTGGTTTTTCTCCCATGTGTAGAGGGGGAGTAGGTTCTGCTCCCTCCTACCACGCCGCCATCTTCAACTTTCCTTTTTCAGTCTTCTTGAGTTAAATGATTTGTCATCACTAGCAACAACCCATTTAAATTTCCTTTAAATTCACATGCTCCACCTAGTGCCTTTCTTGAGTATAGCATCTATTATCCATTTTTGCTGAAGAATTCCTTATTTAATGTGAAAATTACAGATTTCCTACTAAAAGGTACTTGGATTGAATATTCCAAAGCTTAAAGGAATGGAGAAATATATAAATAACTGAATAAACAGCAAAGGGCATTCTATCAAATCAAGAGTATATTGCAAGGTATTATAAATGACTCAGGAGATATTTTCAAATTCCAGCAAAATCCATATTTTTTTGCTAGATTTCCTATTTGTTTTTATGAAGCTCTAAGTATGTTGTCTGCCAAGCCTGGCTTCCCAGACAAATGAAGTTTAGGGGGTTAAAGCTTAGAGGGGCCGAAACTCGGAGCTGTGGCTTGGACTGGTTCCTGGAGTTTGGGGTGACCATGGTGGGGAGGATGGTGGCCTGTAGGGCTGCATGTGGGTTTCAGGGATCAGAAAAGGAGGAACTGGTCTACAGCCATACCACCCTGAACACGCCCAATCTCATCAGAAAAAGAGGAACTGGTGTCAGAGTCCCTGGCTCCAAAGGCAACAAGGGCAATTCTAAAACATCAAGTTCAAGGAAACAGGTGAAGAATGAAAACTGGATCTGAAAAGTAGGTGACAGAGAAGCAGAATAGAAGAATTATTTGGATGGAGATCAGTAGAGTATCTCCCTGGTTTTTTATATAAGCATGTTTTGGGCCAGAATTCCAATAAATCAACATCTTACCAATTATTTTAGGCAGTATTTTATATAGCCACCTTCTCTAAGCAGCAAGAATCAATGATGCTCACAGAAAATTATATACATGTGTTCACTCAGTTATAGAGAGGCAGATACAGGTATACATAGATAGCAGACGCTAATTATACCAGGGTGTGGATTTATTTCTTGTCTGTTAGGAGGACAGGAGGATCTTTAACCTCCTATGTGTCAAGCATCTTCAGCACTTGGTATTCATTCAGACGTTACTCATTTACACACGAGCCCAGGAATCCATCAGTGTATGTAACATGAGGGATGTGTGCATGGATGTTTGTGCACACACACACAGGCACACACTCCTGTTTGCTGGTAAAAGACAAAGTGATTGAGCATGGCTTACTGGGAAAAGCTCAGAAGCCACACAGTGAGAAATCTGTTTTTAAAGGTCACTGCTGCAAGTTGAAAAGAAATCCGAAAAGCTGCGGTCATTGTTTTAATCAGCCTCAGGCAGACTGCAAGGGTAGAATCAAAATCCATTCAACAGAACAGAAAACAATCAGCAACTTAATTCTTCTACCAAGTAATACTTAGAGTAGACCCTTGCTTGGCACTTAAGCATTTAACATTTGTGGTTTCAGCTAGTCCCACACCAGCTGCAGAGGAATGACATGTTGGACCTAGTAATTTCATTGAGACGGGCAGTTGAGCATGTGGTGGGAGGCTGGAAGGCAGGAGGGATCCCAGTGCAGCTAACCCAGCACCTTCCCTACCTCCACTCTCCTTCCAGTGGTTTGGCTCTTCTCCCACTAACTCTTGTGAAGTGATTTTAAAAAAAGAAAAAAGAAGAATGTTTTCACATCTACTTCTCTGAACTGTAATGGTGACAAGACATACCAGATGATATCAATGAATTCAGGAATTTGAAAAACTGGTTAAGTTCTTTTCAAGGTTGAGGAAATGGGAGCTGATGTAAAGGAAATGGTCAAATTGCTTAAAAGCATCTCTGGCAGGTGAACTAAAAATAAAACCCCAATTATTCACAGAATTTTAGGGCTTTTTAACCTCCTTTGAGAGAGTAAGCCTTGGATACATAACCTCTCTCTTGTACCCAAATCAAATACATATGCTATGGCAAAATTATAAATTGCTGGAAAAGCAAATTCCAACAGTTTTACTTAAACACTATCATCAGCATCAGTCAATGGTACTAGATCTCAAACAGTGCAATGTTGCCTCACACATATCATATGAAATGGAACTGGATCGCAGCCTTGCTTTCCAAAACACTGCTGCACTCAGAAGGGCTGACTGGCTGCTTACATCCAGGAGAGGTGAGATGGGCCTCACCACTCAAGCCCTTCTTTGCGCACAAGCAGCTTCTGCTCTGCTGTGAACAACAGGTGATTCTTAGTCTTATTCTTGAACACTCGTATTTCCTCATCATAACTGAAAGGGACCACTTCCCCATCGCGCTCTTGCCCCAGCTTTGCCTTCCATCCGCTCATCTGCTCTGTCTTGGCCCCTCCATTGTTCTCCCTGTCCAATCTCCCCCTGTTAAAAACTCCATGTCGCCCTTTTACCATATTTTATCATGTATAATGTGCTCCTGTGTATCGTGCACCCATATTTTTGGCCCAAACTTTCAGGAAAAAATTTTTTCATTTTAATTTTTAAATTCAATTATTTATTTATTTATATCTGGAAACAAAATTGATTATCATACTTCAGGGTATTGTTTTGCATATGGATGTCGTTACTGTTTTCTAGAGTTATACTTTTAACACATAAGTATAAATAAAAGAATTAAAAACATTTATGTAGATACAGAATTAGTATTGCCCATGTATAATGCGCATCTTTATTTTTCCTTCAAAAATTTGGGCAAAAAGAATGCATTGTACATGGCGAAATATGGGCATATCCTGTCTAGCACTTGACCCCATTTTCCTTTCTCTCTACCCCTCCCACTGACGTCAGTCTTTGGTCTTCCCATCGCCCACCATCACTTTGTTAGTTCTTCTCACATTCTGACCTCAGGGTTCCTCGGCTTGTCAACTCTTTAAAAACAGTATTTTTATTCCATAAAGTTGTCTACAACTATAACTATTTCCAATTATCTTTCAAAAGTTCCCAAGATCTCAGTTCTGCAATCCCTTTCCTTGACATGCTCTCACTGAATATGCTCTCTGTCTTCATCGTAACTGCCGGTTCCCTGACTCCGACCCTGGCCCTGGCCCAGACCCAGACTCAAAGTCAACAAGCTACTTTGGCTTCACTTTCTTCATAGCCCCAAAGACCCAAGGACACTCTCCCACTCGTTTTGATTCCCTTACCCCTGTCCATGCCTCATGTCCATCCAAGCCAGGCTCAATCCTGGAGAAAATCACAGTATTTGATTTCTCTTCTACTCCTTATGGCTAAACATTGCTAGAGATGATAGATGGAAAGGGTGGTGATGGTAATTTTTTGGAGAGATTCTAGTGTCAAATGCTCTCCTGAACGCTCTACATGCATTATCTTAAACACTGATTAACTCCACGGCAATGGAATGCTATTTATTCACTTAAGTACCACCTGGGTTTTTTTGTGCTATTGAGCAATCATTGTTCCGTTTTTAATGGACCCTTTATTTTATTCCTCATAGTGGCCATTTCAAAGACTTATCACTTTCCTGAAGTCTACAGCCCACTCCCAACACTGAAACCAACTTCCTTTAGTTCCCTTACAGGCCATTCAACATGAGTTTCCTTATGGCTCTTCCTCTGTCCCCTGCGCCCCACTCCTAACCCTTCAAATTTCTGTGTATCTTCATCTAACTTTTCTGTGTCTTTCCCAGCCTAGAGATTCTTTCTAGAGTCAATCTTCTCTTTAGGCTCTCGATACCCCTTACCTCTTACTTTTTCTATTACCTTCTCTCTCTCCCCCTCTTCTCCCCTCCACCCCCCTCAGTGTGCCCCTCTATACAAGATCCTTTTCTTCACCTGTCCAAGATTTCTCCCTCCCTAGAGCTTCCTTAAACTACCTACTTCTCTCTCCTCTGGGGAAAGTACTGAAGTGAACAGAACATTCTCTACATTTGCAGGAAGAGTAAGACATTTTTCCCTGTAACCTGTAGGTCTCATTTCTCTGCATTTGTTCTCAAAACTAAACAAGTGTCTCAAGCTGGGAGGCTCAGACTGTCTGGAACAGGGGTGTTCAACCCACAGCCCATGGGCTGCATGTGGCCCAGGATGGCTATGAATATGATCCAACACAAAATCATAAATTTACTTAAAACATTATGAGATTTTTATTTGTTCGTATTCATTAGTGTTTGTGTATTTACTGTGTGGCCCAAGACAACTCTTCTTCTTTCAGTATGGCCCAGAGATGCTAAAATGTTGGATACTGCTGGTTTGGAGCATTGAAGAACCCTACTTTGGGCAGAAAGCTGGAAGCTTTGTGTATTATCCAGAAGTACATAGCATTGCATTTGATGGAACATGAAGAGGAAGCAAATCTTTTTACTGATCTCTGTCTCTTAGTATCTTGCAATTTCTGTTTGACTGCAGTGTGAACTAAGGCAGGGAGGCAGCTCAGTTTGGACAGACTCTGTCACACTTCTTTCTTTCCCTAATCTCTCTCAGTGTACCCACTGGTAAGTCCTGACACTACCAGTATCTTAATATTTTCTGTTATTTGCAACGGCCACAATCTGCTCTCACTCCTCTCCCTGGCTCCAGCGATGCCCGGCTCCGTTTCATTCTCCACACAGCAACCAGAACACCCTTCCTGGAGCACATCCTTGCTTGAAACCCTTCAGTGGCTCCCAATGCCTAGGAACAGACCCAAACTCATTAGCCCATCGTGACCTGGCCCCTGCCTGTCTTATCTTTCCCATCCCCCCCACCACATCCCTTGCCAAGTTCCAGCAGTGCCAACTAATTTTTCACCAAATCCTCTAAGCTCTCTCCAGCCTCTGTGCCTTTGCCCTTTGCTCTTGCTCATTCTCCCTCTACCTGGAATAACCCCCTTCCCCCACTATCTTCCGGACAGCTCAAGGATCATCTTCCTACCACTTCCAGGGGGCTTCCCTTGACAGGCACTCAGGAAGGCACCCCAGACATCCCTCAGTCCAGGCACTTTTCATGCTAAGCTGTTCTCTTATGATTCTTATCTGTTCCACACACTGGCCTATTAGCTCTTTATCGGGAACTGTATCTGACTTGCCCTTGTAGTTCCTCTGTTCTGCAAAGGGCCTGACACATACACACATATAAATGTCTCTTGAGTGAATAAATGCATAAATTAGATTTTAAATGAGACAGAAATTGTTATTTTTAACATTTAGTACCTCAATACTGTTTATTTTCATGATGTTGTTTGGTAAGCAAATAGAGGTGAATTTGCACAGATTAAGGACAAAAGAAATGGAGGACTTTGAATTCAATGGACCAGTTATACTACTTCTACCACTACCGCTAACTCAGAGGGTTAACGTATTATCAACCCTACTCTAAAGTACTTTTTATGTATTGACTCAGCCCTCAAAATAAGCCATATTTTATAGATGAAGAAACTTCAAAACAAAAAAATTTTAATAACTTGTCCATAAGTGGCCGAGCTAGCATTCAAAACCAGAGGAGGCAGTGGTTTTAACCACCTCGTTGTGCTACTGGCTGCGTGACCATTTGTGCAGGAAAATGGTTAAGTTGTGTATTTACCTCACTCACCTCAATTTTTCTGGCTTTTTTTCCATTTCAATTTAGAAACTCACAACTTTAAATATATTGAATTACCAGCATCGAGTGATATGTGAGCCTTTCTTTCAGTGGACTTAAAAAATATGTATGTAGCCAACTCCTTGCCAGTTGCTAAGGAATAATGTAGGGTGGGTGACAAGTTGTGTCAATTACGTGCATGCATTGTTTCCTTTAGAATTAATTTTCCTACCTCCTAAGGAAGTGGCTGTTTAAAGTTTTGATACTTACTTGTGAGATTGTATTTTTTAAAAGTCACTTTCAAAGAAACACAAACTTCTGAGTGAAACTGAAGATTACAAAGACCCTGTGAAAAGTCTTTGCCACCATATGAGGCTTTGACAACATCAAAGGAGTTAACAAAGATAAAGAGAAATTAGAGAAAGGCGAGGGAGCCTGGAGACAGATTTTCTGTGGTAGAAGGCGAGAAGTCTTTAAACAGAGAACATACATCTGGACAGGAGAAGTCAGGCAAAAGTGAGAAGCAGAATAACTTGGCAAACTAAGTCTCAGAAAGTGCTTGGCGGCACATTTCAGAACACAGAGACAAGGAGACAGACACCTGATTCTACTTAGGGCATTTAAATGCTGATCGTTTTTTCCTTCGGTTTATATTTTATCTTATTCCATTTTAATTTTCAGTGCTGCTGCTGTGTGTGTGTCTACAGGGAGGTGGTTGAGAGGCAGTTGCTGCTGTATAGGAACAAAAGCAGGGGGAGAAAAGGGATTTCAGTTCCCCTGGGCTTAAACACAAATTCTACTGCTTCAAAAAGGCACCAAGTCAAGAATTTCTGAGTGTTTCTCTACCTTGTAGGAAAGCCATAGAAACAGAAATGGCTGTGGAAAGAGGAAAAGAGTAGGAAAAATTTTGTTTTGAGCTATCCAAAGAGAGTCTGCTTGGGGAGGTGGATCAGCAAGATGTAGTCACCTTGAGGCGACGATGCCTCTGGCTCCAAGGGTTCTGATGCTTTCTGATTTGTAAACAGTTTTCTGCAGAATACACGGATATTTCCAGAACTTGTGACTTGTGATATTTTATTTTCTTCCCCCCCAATCTTTGAATGTTCTTTTAATAATAATGGATTAGAGCTTATCTGCACCCTGGCCAGTTTTATAAAACCAAATAATTGCTGAGCTGGGGAAGCAGCTTTATTTGCATTTAATTTTTTTAAAAAAAGAGAAATTCTGCCACCCTCTGGACAGAAACCAAAGATCTATTTCTTAGATACCACCACAGAATACTTACTGCTTTATGCAACTGCCCTTGAAAAGAAACATTTCTTTTTAAAGGTTTAAAAAGAGAGGAGTAAGAATCACTGTTCTTTTAGATAGCATAGGTAATACCTGGAGGGGAAATCATTTTAAAATACTAACTTGCCTCTGAGAAATTTTTAACTAAAGAAAACAATCTCAGAGTACATTAGAGAAAAAGGCTTCAGCATTTACCTTTCAATCTTTCCAAAAATCACAAAACAGCTTACATTTCTGCCCTCCAGTCAGCAAGAGGCAAGTAAAGATTTCTTACACCACCTCAGCTGTGACTGCTTTCACACAGTTACCTTTATTGGTTTTTTTTAAAAAATCTACATTTACATTAAGTATAAATATATGTGTTGGTTTTTAACTAGAACACGAGGACAGAGTGAGATTTCAGTTACAGTTGAGGGAAATTAGCCGTAAGAGCACAAATGGGCAGCTTATTTCTGAAGCTCTAAAGCATTCATTCACTGGACATGAAGTACTTAATTTCATGTAAATGAAACTCTCAGAAATGCAGGGATGTGATAATTACCAGTAATAACGCTAAGCAAATCAAAATACATAGCATGCTGTTTTTCTTAATAACCAGAGAAGGGAAGCAGGAAGACACCGAGTACCATACCTGCTTTTAACAACAGGGTTTAGATGCTTCTGGTCTTGGAGGACCTTGGCCAGCTGTTTTTGCAGAAACAGAACCTTCCCGTGGACTCCTTGAATAAATGGGTGGTCTAGGAGATGTGTGATGGAAGGCCGCTTTTCAAAATCCTTAATAAGACACCTGTTTGCAAAGATCAACAAACAATCTAAAATACAATCTTAGACACCTGGCTCCCCTGTGAATATGGGAGAGCCCAGGAGAAAAGGCTCATTTGTAAAACCTGATCACTAACCTAACAAAGCTCTTTCTTTATTCATGTGTACCAGAACATAGAAAGAATAATTCCCTATTGGTTGAATTAAGTAAAACATCGGAAATCTATTTTCGTTTAAGTACATAGTGAAAACACAATCAACTGATTTGAAGTACACGAAACACTGAAAAAAATAGACTGGTCAGACTGAATTTTCTGCCTGAATTTTCATTTGAGAAAAATGTTTACAATGGACACAAGTTGATTAGTTTGTATAATCTATTTTAGAAACATATACAATTACATACTATCACCAAAGTGAAATCCTAACATAAAATGTCCACTATTTGGTGGTGGGGAAAATGAATTTAGGAGTTTGCAAGGAAAGAAACTGATCATAAAGAAACCTTCACAGAGAAGGCTCAACACCTTGATTTCTAACGTCTTCTGAAGAAGCAGAAAAGCCTCAGAACAGGAAGTGACTACAATATAATTCAGATAAATTAGAATGAAATTATGCAAACAGAGAACAAAAAGTCTATTCAAAATGGCAAAAACTGGGTTGTATTTAAACTCCTCTGCAGTTAATTGGTTACAACTGCACCAGTGTAGCTGCTTTCTGTTTCAGATTCAATATCCTTTTCAAAGAAAACAATGATTTAGTACATTTTGCTATATGCTCTGTATGTTATTAAAGATGATTTTGACACAAGGAAATTTCTACTGAAATTGAATCTGATGAATACCCCTCCAATTACCATCGAATTTCCATTCTAAGTGGCTAGCTGCCCTTGACAACAGAGAAATTTCAGCAGCTGCCCTTTCAGACTCTCAGTCTTCAGTTCACACAGTGGGTGGGAGATAAAGACTAGATGTCATTCTGCCCACTCATTGCAACAAATGTTTCCAGTTTTCCCCGCAGAATCATGCCGGCAACAAGTAAAACACAACATATTATTTTTAAAAATGAAATGCACTGACAAATGGTAAAAAGTTCTGTCTCACCTTGAGCATTTTTTCCCAAAACATTTAAGCAGAGTTCCCAAAACAATCCTCAAATGTTGGATTTACAAAGGGCTTTAACCTTTGTGGTTTACACTTCAAACCGCTTTCACATCCCTCAGCAACACTAGTTGAAAAGATTTTCAGTAAATTTCCCAATCACTGCATTTTAGAATTGATTCTCGGGGCGTTTCTATCTATTGGAACAGAAGCCTTCAGTTAGAAGAGCCCAAAGAACCTCGATTATCTCCATTCTGCTGCCTGCACAACTATAAATACCACCTCTGCCTTGCCATGGAAACAAATCAATCATTTGACTTTAATAGGTTGAGGGGCCCTTTGTATAATCCATTATTTTTCCTACCAAAAATACAGAATCGGCACACATGCTTGAAAGAATACCATGTTCGTGTCTGTACCCCAGCAAGCCCCCTGCACCCCATGTTCACTCCTCTGTATGTGCATATGCGACCGAGAAAGGAAAAGAACCCCTGATACTTCTCTGAGCGCCTGGAAAAAAGGCACTTCTTGGTAATTCTATGGTTAAGAAGCGCAGGTGGATGGCCCTGTCTTCTGGCTCGAGGAATGGTGCACAAAATCTCCCAAAATAAAAACAGTCTGTGTCCTCTGAGAGTTCCTGCTGTAGATGGACTTGGTGGCTTTGTGCACCCCCCAGAGCCTCAGACGGAGCTGGGGAGGAGTCTAGGAACCCCTGAGTCTTACAGCTAAGCCAGTGAGTGGGTCACATTATTATCTGGCTCTCATCACTAAATAGACATTCCTTGTATACGCATGTATATCTCCAGGCACGAGGAGATTTCTTAATAGGTTTCTCCACCTAATATTTCTCTCTATTTTTTTTTCTTTCTTTCTTATTGCTTTGGCTGTTTCATCTGACTGCCTGTCAGTGCTGTTGAAAAAGGGAGAAAGAGCAAGAGCACCAGGGGAACCCATAGCCGCCTGTTGACCAGTAGTGCCTATACTTCTTGTGAGTAAACTCGGGGTTGAGGCCGAAGGTGGGAGGTATAACAATTAATAGAAAATCCATGGCATGTGAATGGGACAGTGGGCTGGAGCTGCTTCTGCTTCCTTCTCAGGTTAGGTGTCTGGGGACAGTGCTCTGGGTGAGGCCTGAAAACACGGTCCTTCTGGGACCACAGTAATTAAGTCTCCTTAAATAGGGTTTGAGAGAGACCAGGAAACTCATACTCCCACCTTATGAAAACAGGTCTCCCCTGGAGTCTGGGGTTGCAATTAAAGGTGCTATATCTTGTTTCATAAGTTTAGCATCTATTGGGGGAACAGATTTGCCCATGAGGTCATTTGCCAATAAGATCATTTGGTATTTTGGAGAAGAGCTCTCTCTAGATCACAGAGGGAGTAAGAGAAAAGAGAGCTAAATGATGAAGTAAAATAATCAGACAAGGAATACACTAACAAGTGAATCTGTTGTCTCTTGAAGAGAGACAAAAAGTGAAGGAATGCATATCACCTTTTGGAAGCAATGATCAAGAGGATTTGTTCGTTCTCTCGGTCAGACCCAGGTGGGCTGAAGGTCACACCACTGGCTCAGCAAAACTGAGACTGAGCGTGTCTGGGAAGAATGCTAAGCAGAGCTGTGACATACCCGACTGCAGTGGAGGATTTTAGGAGAAGGGCACAAAGACCTTGAGGGTACAGCCTTATTCGAAAACTCTCTTGCATACTTTTTTCTCATGGGGGACCAACAGTCAGACTGAAATGGAACAATTCTTTTACCGATAAATAAAGGAAAGTTCTACTTTCGGAGTGGGTAGGGCTGAAAATCATGTATTACTAAATTACAGGTCATTGGAATCATATCATCTCATTTGTTCAGCAAACATTTATTACACAGCCAGAATTAGCCAAAATAAATTAATTCATAAAACATCATGATTCTTTTCCTCAAGGATCTGCAATCTAATTATAAAGGTGGAAGGACAAGAGAAACATAAGAAATAGCAGAAGACAGTGTTTGCTTGTATAGACAGTGGTACAAAAATAAGTTTACAGTTGTGAGTACCTGAAACACAGAGTTTATTCTTGTATGATTATTTTGTAATTATGGTGTTGTTTTCCATACAAATAGCTGTAAAGCTACTTTTGCCCTCCCCATATTCAGGATAAAAAATAACCACCCAAAAGCACAGGGTTTTGGAGCTAAGAGATGGAGACTTTCTATTTTAACCCCTCTTTTATGAGGTGAGGAAGCTAAGGTCAGGTCCTGACAGTGATGAGGCCAATTCCCCGTCTCCCGTAGGAGAATCCTTTCCACTCTGCAACATGCTGTTTAAAATGGCACAGACACACCATGCAGAACAATGCTGGGGTGGGAGTTGGGAGGAGTCCAGCCAGGGAAGATTTAGTGAAGCAGGTGAGAATTGAACTAGGTTTGGGGGAAGTCTTGGAACTAAACTGAACTGGGTTGGTGAAGAAGAGGTAGAGAGGCATTTCAAGGCTGGCACACTGGGTCAGCAATGCAAGAGGCCTGACCAGGCAAGCTGTGTGGCCAGGAACTCAGGAGGCTACCACGACATTTACCTTCACTTCCTAAGCTGCATCCTCTAAATGCCCACGAAGTTCAGTCCCTTTACAACCTCTAACTATGGAATATTCTATACTGCTTAAGACTTTGGAATTTGGTGCCCCAAACTCTTACTGTTAGGTTTGTCAGTCTGTCATTTGCCTTATTCTTCTTCCAGGCACGGATTTAGTGGATTAAGATAGAATTGACTGCTGGGATCTAAAAGAACTCCTGACAGCTTCTGTGTCCTTTAAAAAAAAGCAGGATACAATCCTCTGACCTGATCTGGAGCACAGGTATGGAAAACTAAAAAAGTTAGAATATGCTCATTCATTTCAGGATTGCTCATTAAACCAGAAATGACAAACCCCAGATGCAGGCAGAGTATTTCCCCCAGCTGGGGACTGAGAAGTTTTACAAGAGAATGTATAAAATGTTGACTTCTGTGTGGGACATGGGGGCCAGTCTGTGAAAGGTGAGTTGCGTGAAACACTAGACACATGAGACATGCCATTGAAAAAACAACTAGTATTCTGGTCAGAAAGGCACAGGAAACATTGGTGATTCTTTAATCTAGGTTAAGTCTGGAGTTTTATAATGCATGGGAGCATGTTTAATTTTCTTAGAAGTACAGGGGTAAAGAAAATAGCTTCATTTTGTTTAAGTCCATCTTTCCAAACTTATTGATCACAGACCCTTCTCTGCGTCAGTGGAACCAGGGCCCTGCAATGATATCTCTGGAAGCTCTGTTGTCAGAAATCAGTCCTAGACTTTTGGAATGGGCGGCAGATCCTCATCTCAGCTGGCTGAAGGGAGACACTCAGAGTCCAAAATGTCACCAGCATGTTGAACACACCTGTAAGCTGTTGGTTCTGCAGGAGAGTGTCTCAAATGGGGGATGTACATTCCCCAAGCCCAGTTCATCCCAGAGACTTTTACTGTGGAAAAAAGAAATTGAATAAGGACTAGATTTAGGGAAGACTTCTTTCTTCCAAAATCATCAGTAATTCTTTTTTTAAAATCTGGATTTATATGTGGTTATCTCAGTGCTAAGAGACAAAACAAAACAAAAAAATTTTAAACTACCTAGAGATGTATTTCCTGGGTTTACTCTGAATTTACAAGGCCATGGTGAGTGGTTTGAATTTAACAGAAAAGCCCACTACAATAAAAAGGAAGCAAATTCTTGCCTTAAAAAAATTAATCCATTCACTACCTAATTTAAAATTCTAGTACTTTCCATCATGCTTTCTTGACTGAAGATTAATTCTCAGAATTCATTAGTGTCACCACATTAAACACAGGTTGTTGCAGCTCTCAGCCGGGCTCAGCCAGAAACAGGTAAAGAAAGGGGCGTTTCTTAACAAGAAACAGGCTGGGCTTCTCTCTGGGCTCGGGAGCTGGGCTGCCCCTGCCCTTTCTGCTCCCCAACAATAATGCTATGGAGACACATCTGCCTTGTTGCCGCAAACTGCCATTTCGTAACCAAAAAATCAAACGCCTGCAAGGGGGAGCTATTTATCAAGAGTCACAGATGGATGTTTACCAATGAATAAAACACACTGGATAGAAAGTGGTTGAAAAGTCAAAAACTGAAAATACTATTGAACTTGATGAGAAAAGCAGGCATGTGAGCAATCTCATTCCACGCACTGGGGCAGAACCACATGAAAACTTCAGATTTATGTCTCTTCTCATTTCTTTTTAAATATTCTGTCTTTTATACTTTCCATTGTTTTCCTTTGGGTTTGCTGCTTGGATTGTGAAGTGTTTCCGTTGGGACGGAATATCTGAACGTTCTGATGTGAGCAAACGTTTCCCTGCCGCGTGATGCCGTGTGCAGCTCTGCAGTTCCTATCATCGTCAGACAGGAGCCTGAGTGACAAAGGGACCTCTGCATCGAGAGGTGGGATCCTCCAGAGGGGACACTGGTATAGGTCAAATATCGGAGCCCAGGGTGATCTGTCTTGGAAGGAAATTTCCATTTGGAAGACAGGACGATGACAAACACAGGCATTTTCCCAAAATGAGTAATGCCTCAAAAGAAGGCAAGCTAAGAAACTTGACATTGCTTATGTTATGTTAACAAAACACCACCTCCCTGTTTGGTGGAATATTTAACTGCATTCAGCTTTCATTAAATTTACAAATATTGCATGTGGTGGTGTTTTAAAGACTCCCTGGTGAGAAGTGAAATTGTGTGCATATTTCACAGGTGGGGTGGGGTAGTTAGGGTCCTAACCTGAAATAGAAGTAAGAACCAGGAGTGAGTTTACTCAGCAACAGAGGTCAACAGTTATCAATGAGAGAAACATGGGGGAAAAGCCCTGAGAAGGTAGGACAGAAGGTTGCAGAACAGGAAGCTCTGTCTCTTTTGAAGAGGGCAGTAGATTCTGTGTGCAAAGTCAGAGAGAGACTGCAGGGCTACAGGACAACGGAGCTGCTGCCATCTTGCAGGAGATACTGGGCGAACGGAACACAGATGCAGGGTTAGAAAGATCAGCAAGTCAGCCCCTTGCCTCACACTAATCCGTCAGCACTGAAGGTCCAGAGTGAGCTTAGGGGAACCCAGGAAAGAAAGGAAAAGGGAAGAACATGGCATTTCCTAAAACCTGAGAAGAACCAACTTTTCTCACCCAGAGAAGCCTCAAAGAAGGTGAAGAAGGAGGTCAGAGAAAAGGTGTAGGATGGTTTGAAGCCAGAAGATAACATCTAAGAGCAGAAAGGACAGAATCTCTCTTTAGAGTTAGTGGGCACTGTGGCTGGTAGCTGGCGAGAGTCCCCACGCAAAAACAGGGCCCGGGACTGGAGGCCCCGCTAAGGCGGAGAGCTGCGGTAGGCAACCCTGCATGACGCCGGTGAACACAACTACCTCTTTACTTTACCGTGATGGCTCTGAGCTCATGACCAACAGCAAGTACTTAGAAAAGCCCAGACTAATTTGTTGTTTCCTTAGGGAAGGCGATGTGGTAACAAAAACACCAGGTCCTCAAACACTGCTTGTCTGGGGGCGAGCTGGGGACCATGGCTGGGAGGGGCTGAGAGGGGCTGAGAGAAGAAGAATACGCCATGGACAGTGGGCAGAATTGGTCTGGGAGGAGGAAGGAGTAAAAATGCTAAGCAAGGAAGTGAAGTGAGTAGAGCGCCAAGAGGAATCAGGCCAGAGCCAAGGAAAAGGTCAAGACGGGGTTCAAGGGACACAGAAGCTGTCCGAGGAGAAGCCTGTGGAGGGTTGGGGTGGTGGGGTGCAGTTTTGTTATTGCTATTGACACTGCTTTCTCCCGAGGAAGCTGTGCTTTCGAAAGTCATCTGGCAGTTGCGAAGACTGGGGCTGAGCATGCACTCCAGTGACCGTGCCAAAGCCGAGCGAGACCCAGCTTTCAGGTCCGAGGATGAAGGCAGGCTTGCAGACTGTAGCTGGTAGCCCCAGGTCTCATCTTCTCACTCTTTGTTTTCTGTTTCTTTCTTCCTTGGGTGGGAAAAGTGCTTTGTAATTAAACAGGTATTTCTCCAGGCAACTCTAGCCATGTGAGAAAAACGTGAAACATTACTTTATCAAATAGTCCCAGCAACTAGTGTATTGGATTGTTAATCTGTGTTCAAATCCCACCCTCTGGTTCAGAGTTGTGGAAGGCATGATCCCTGAGAAGATGGGAATTCTAGGGTGGCTCCGTCTTTCTGGCTACAGTGCTGCCGTTTCCTGGGTACTTGCTGTTGCTGCCACAGCTGCAGGTGCTGCTGAGTCTTCCCTGAAGCAGCCAAGCAACTGCCTCTCAAGCCCCTGTGAGGGGCTGAAGTCAGACCCTGGTCAGCCCTAGACTCAACAAACTGGACACAGGCCTCGGCTTCCTTTAGAGCACTTTACTTCAGGTGGAAATGAAGGAAATACTTCCTTGAAGTGGCCCAGAGAGAAGGAATAACCAAAGAGGGAAGTGATGGCTGAACCCAGATGGAAATGGTTATAGAAAATGTGGGTGAGTCAGCGCAAAATAATCTAGCTATTGACAAATCCATTTTTAAAGATATTTATCTTTATGCCAATTATTATATAGATGCACATAGCATAATGCATAATTTTGTTATATAATACTTAAATTATTATGAATCTTAAATATTTAAAAGTCTGTTGATTTATACAAACAATAATATATTTAATTGCCAAACCCATCATTCTGCCAAGCATAGCACATGACACATGACACATTCATTTTAAAAGATGTTGGATGCCTAGTATTGGGGCAGTAATGCATAAAGTTTATAGGTATGTGATGGCATGCAAGATAATTCAGTTCTCTGGGCTTCAGTTTCCTCATTTGCAAATGGTAATAATATCATTGTGGGGAGCAAATGAAATAATCCATGTACAGCGTCTGGTACACAGTGGGCACTTAATAAATGCCAGCTACACAGGCCAGACACTGTACGAAGTGGTGGGGATACAAACGGGCAGTCCATCGGAGAAAACGTCCAAGCAGCATGAGTGCTGTCAAAAGAACTGCAAATGTGCAACGGCTCCTTGACTTAGACGTGAGTAGTACTGTGCCCGCTAACTAGCTGATGTTTCTCCGTGTGGATTCCCACCGCTGAGAACAAGGTTGCTCTTCGATAGATGTCCTGATCAGAACTTTGAAAGCTCTGGGAGAAGGGGGACTTTTGGAGTCTGACAACTCAGCAAAAGCAAAGAACTTTGGCATTTTTACGTTCAAGCCTTTGGGCACTCCTCTTTTTGAATATCTGGCTAATTTACTTGATTCAAAAATCAATTTCCATTTTGACAAACAGTTATGGTCTGCTTCTTAGTCTGGGTGTAAGTGCCAGGGGAAATATGAATTCTAATCCTTCCCTGGATCCTCCTTGCCGTGCTGCCCAGAGTTAAATCCATAATTCTCATTTGGGTGCATTTTCCCTTATAAGGGGAAGCAATGGACAGTGCCCAGCCATCCCCTAGGAGAAATGCACCACCAGTTCCGTAGCACATGACCATTTCACGCTCAGGGACACCCCAGGACTGGGAGGGGGACTAGGAGAGTGCAAAACAAACAAAAGATATTGCATGCCTCCATAAGAAACTTGTCTTCTGGGATAATATTAAACTTTCACATATGAAATATTTAGGGAACCAGCTGGGATTGCATTCATTGATTCATTCAAACACTCAGTAAATATTTACTATGAATGGTATTCCACCAAGTGCTTGGGGGGAAAGATACCTGGGGTGAGATATTAGCTTTCATGGAATTTAGAAACAAGTAGAAGAATAGATGTAGGCGTAAATAATCATTCAATGCTGAGAAGTGTAAGCACGGGAGCAGCTCAGATGACGCCCACAGTTCCAGTTAGGAGAACAAGTGTTCCACAGGAGAGGTGACGCTAGGGTCACAAAGGATGAAAGGGATACTGACAGGAAGTGCAGGGAAGGAGCATTCCAAAGGAGGAAAGTACAGTGGGAGTGGAAGCCCACTGGTAAAATGCACAGCTCATATGGGGAAGAGAGTAGAATAGAAAACGCAATTGGAACAGGGATGGGGGTGAGAATCTGGCTGGGAACATCCTA
Organism: Glossophaga mutica; assembly: GCA_039655065.1. Lineage (NCBI taxonomy): Eukaryota > Metazoa > Chordata > Mammalia > Chiroptera > Phyllostomidae > Glossophaga > Glossophaga mutica. Next base: position 53,104,071 of record CM077306.1, read on the forward strand.
CTTGGAACCTAGAAGGCCATGACAGTGAGCTTAGGTTTTCTTTCTCAGCCACTCTGAACACGCCCCTTTTGAGCAGGAAGAGAACACAAGTAGATCTTTGCCTTAGAAAACAAACTGGCACCACATTAGAAAGTAAGTTGGAGGGAGGTGATCCATTTAGGAGACTTACAGTCTGAATTAAGGAAATGAGAAAGGAAAGTGAGGTATAGCTGTGGGACCTGAAGATAAGCCAGGGGTATAGAAACAAAAAAAAGAAAGGCCCACCAGTGGAATCTTAGGCCACTTAAATTTAATGGGTAGATCTGTAGCTAAATCTTTGTGACCACAACAACCTACCTTCTACCTTCACTACCCAACTATAATCTCTCAGTGGAAACCAAAAGCCTTTAAGTTACCAATTCAATGATCTCTTTTTAGTTCTCATCCTCCTCAACTTTTCTGTTCACTTATGGTCGCCACTGACCTGTCCCACCTTCTTGAAACATTCTCTTTCTTCACCTGTGGTGATGCCACTGCATTCCCTATGGCTCTGACCACTTCTGCTCGTTTGTTTTCACTACCAGGTGGAATAAGGTGACAAGGGAGGGGATACAGGTTATGCAAAGACAAGGAGTGGAAACAGAAAGACATTATTTGAGCCCACAGGCATGGAACTTGCTGCTGAACAATGGCACGCTTTGCCTAGTGGGTCAAATTTACTGAACTAGATAAAGGGAATTTGCACCCTGCCTAGTGTGGCTCAGTTGGTTGGAGCATCATCCTATACACCAAAATGTTGCAGGTTTGATTCTTGGTCAGGACACATCCTGGTTTACTAGTTCAACCTCAGGGAGCCTACCCAACCTCTGGTGAGATAAGTGCAATCAATGTTTCTCTGTTACATCAATCTTTCTCTTTTCTCCCTCTCCCCCACCTTCCTGTCCTTCTAAAAACAATGAAAAAAAAAGTCCTCAAATGAGGAAAGAAGAGATAATACCGGGAATTTACATCCTATGGAGAAGACTATCTCTACTCTCAGAGAGTCACAGTCCCAAATGAGTTTGTATTGTCTGCTGAAAATAAGTGGGTTTAGCTACAGTGTGCATGTCTGATGCAAAGTAAAAATTACATGTGTAAGAAAAGCAGCAAAAACTACTCCATAAAATTTAAGGTTGATTGATTACTGAAATGACTTTTATAACAGCTTTGATGAGATATAATTCACAAACACTACAGTTCACCCATTTAAAGTACACAATTTAAGAGTTTTAGCATATTCATCAAGTTGTACAACCATGACCATAATCAACTTTTAGAACATTTCATCACCTCCGAAAGAAACTCTGATCCATTAGCAGTCACCTCCCATTTCTCCTCAACCGCTTCAGTCCCAGGCAACCGCCAATCTAGTTTCTGTTTCCATGGATTCCCCTGATTCGGACATTTCGTGTAATATATGTGGTCTTTTGTGACTGGCTTCATTCACTAAGCACAATGTTTCAAAGTTCATTCATACTGTAGCATGTATCAATACTTCATCCCTTTTCATTGCTAAATAATGCTCTATTGTATGGCTACATGCATTTTGTTTACCCGCTCATCAGTTGATGGGCATTTGGATCATTTCCACTAGTAAGCTATTATGAATAATGCTGCTATAAACATTTGTGTACAAGTTTTCATGTAGACCTATGTTTTCATTTCTCCTTGGTATACATACCTAAGGTAGAATGCTGGATCGTATGATAACTTTGTATTTAATATTTTGAACTGCAACACTGTTTTCCAAAGCAGCTGCATCATTTTACATTCCCACCATCAGTGTACGCAATTGATTTTTAATACTTAGTTTTGTTTGAGAAAGGTACCTTACAATATGTGTTTAAATAAATAAAGGTATGTACAATAAGGCAAGATAAAAAATAATTAAAAGGAAAAGAGAAAAATGAAAGATAGGGCAAATAAGGAAACAAAAATAGCAATTAAAATACAAAATAAATTACTTTGTTAGAAGCAGCTACAAATTTGGCTCTGGGCTCTCTAGCAGCCAGGGTGAAAGGGAAAAGGCAGTCTCTTTTACAGCATTTCTAAAAATCCATTATATAAAAACAGACCAGCTGCTTGGAGAACTATAATGATATAATGATGCTGCTGCTGCTGATGATGATGATGGTGATACTGACTGGTAAGGAGACTAGAGACATATAGCTTTCCTGGGTTTTCAGAGAAATAATGCCATATAATGTAATGAATACTGTTTCACTGCAGTATTCATGGCCATGAATTACATAGGGCTGTTTTTTATAACCCTCTTCAATACCAACTGATGCCTTCTATCACAGTACTGTCTACTAAAAAATAAAATTCTCCCTAGGTGGCCAATGCAAGAAGTCACAGAGCTCTCTGATCTTAATCTGTACCTAAATCTACCAGAGATCTGGTGAATTTTTATAGTCAGGTCTCTTGATTCATTACATGCTGAATGTAGCGCCCAGATGCTGGTGTCCATCAAGGAAAAAAATTTAAAAAAGAAAGCAGGGTGCCAGGCTACTATATGCTGTTCATTGCAAAGAATGAAGATGGCTGAAAAAGTTTAGCCCATGAATCAAAAGTGGAGGGAGCAATGAAAATTAAATAAATTCTGAATATGAAAAGCAAAAAAAAGAAGTGGAGGGAGCAATTTAACCCCGCAGGTGGGGGGTGGAAGAGGACTGAAGCATCTCACCAGTGGGCCTGGAAACAGTGGGCAGTCAGGTTTGCCTCCTAAGTGATGACAATAATGGCTCCAACTAAAGTTTCCGGCCACAGTTCATAGTGGAGGTGGAGGTGATGGAGGAGTAGATTAAGGGGAAAGATAATGGCCTAGCGGGCGTTGTGTCTACCCACATTTAGTGCCCTTCCCTGAATGGGTGTTCTTTTGGTAAAGACTAAATACTTCTCTGTCTTATTGCCAATTACATAAATATTATTGATAGGATAAAGTCAAATTGGGGGAAATAAACCAAGCCAGGTTTTTATTAACAACCTAACCACTACTCACAAGCCTGGAGGAAATATTGTCAGATAATAAGAAGCTGTAAATGTCTCATAGAAGTCAGGATTTTGCACAGCTATTGGCTGCTTTTGTTCATGTTCCTGAGGATGCAAACCACCACCATACCTGTCACCTGCCATCCCTCTGGCCAGCTGCCAAAGGCAATGAACCACCAGGCCCCAGTGATTGCTCTTTGGAGAGATGGTTGCTCCTGAGGAAGTGGCCACCCAAGGAAGCCAGTTAGTGCTGCACCTCTGTGATTTTAGACAAAGAAATGAATACTTCATCCCCCAGGAACATGTATCCAGTGCCTGGTTCCTTCGAGCACTAAATTTTCATAAGATAAAATATTTTTCTTTTTTAGGCAAGTGAGTGAGTAAAGACACCAACTGCCAAAGAGCCTGGGGAGCCTTTAACTGCTCCCCCATTAACGGGAAGGGACAGAACAGCTCCATCTATTACATCAAAGCAGCATCAGAGAACCTAATCCTTGCTGAAAGGAACTCTCAGGCAGCCAAGCCTTTAATTTGCTGAATAATAGGTCCTCTGATTAACCCTTGCAAAGCAAAGCACAGCAGTTGCAGGCCACAAATGTTCCTAGGGGCTGAGAAAGAAAGGGGGCGGGCTTGGACCACGCCTACTCCTGCCATTAGTGAGCTAACTCTCTGTGTAGGTTTCAAAATGGTTAGCTTTCTGTTTTCATTTTCCCTATTCGCTCTCTCCAGGGGACAGGGCACTTTCCTGCTCTGGTACTGCGGTGTGCCCTGAGCTTTAAGCCACTGTAACTCAATGATATGCATATAGATAGGTGACGCAAAATGGCTGTCACCAAATATACTCACAGCAGCAAATTAGTGACTTGAAAGCCACCCCATTCTAGGATAAGCAACGTTAGCTTTGACGAGAGAGAGAGAGAGAGAGAGAGAGAGAGAGAGAGAGAGAGAGAGAGAGAGAGAAGGAGAGAGAGAGAGAGAGAAGGAGAGAGAGAGAAGGAGAGAGAGAGAAGGAGAGAGAGAAGGAGAGAGAGAAAGGGAAGAACGGAGGAAGAAGGGAAGAGAGTAGGAATCCATGAATGGGAGAAGTAAATGGAAGAGAGGGAATAATGCTAACTTGGGCATTTCTCCTACCTGTTCTAATTCAACAGAAAATGTCTTAGCATTAAAAAGGGTGTTTGATCCTTTTTGAGGGATCCTGTTACTAGAAGTAGACAACTGTACACTACGTTGCCAAGGACAGGTAACCGGTTAGATGGGTCTAGTGTGTATTAATAAATCACACACATATTAGACTTTCTGCTCGTTATATCAGATAACGAGATGAATGATTGAACGTATGACACAGTGGTCAGTTATCATGTGGACGATATAAATTCTATTGTGCCGAGGACATTTATCTCTGTATTGATCTGGCTTTGCTAGCAAGGATCATAAATTACTAGTCTTCCATAACCGTATGATAAATACTCTAATAACGGAATGCCACCAACTCCTGTTTTCCCAATAAATTTTCATATGGTTTCAGTTAGACAAGTAAAACACAGAGAATCTTTTTTTAAATTTTTATTTTATTGTCAAAAATTGTATGTAGTGTGAAGACCATGGCGAAAGGCCTGTCTGTCCCAAACAAACAGCGGTGTGCTGGAGGCAGCACGCACAAGCTTCCTAGGTGTTATTGCTACCTCATAGGAATTTTGTGAGCTGATCGTTATCCTGGCAGCCTAAAATTGGCCAAGGTGGGAGTATGTACACCCCGGAAATTGGGGAACAGTGCAAACCAGCCCCCCAGCTCCACCCAGTCAGTTGTGAAACATCACTGCTTGTGGACTAGAAATCTTGGGAAAAACTGACTGTCTGATAATTCTAAAGCGCATATGGATGGAAATCCCTTGTTACCACCTTTCCCCTCTAATTCTTTATTTCTCATTTCCTGCTTTCTGTTGAATTGATAACATTTTCTATAAAACCCTTTACCTTCTGTTGGTTTAGAAACTAAACATTGTTACTCTATAGTTTTAGTAATTACTCTACATGGCTAACATATTGCATAACTAAAATTTTTCCAGTAGTTCTTTTTTGAGCACAGGAACCCATGCATGCCTTAACCACACATTGAACACTGCCCCTCCCTCAATTTTATGATTGCTTAGAGTTAGTTTTTATGTATTTTATCCTATATAGTTTTCCTTCTTATAGTACAGTCAGTTATTTTACCACTTTGAACTATTTCATGAAATTAACTTCATTTAAAATGAATTTATGCTTCATTTGTTGTTTTGGTGAATTGTCCTTTTTAGTCTTAGATTTCTTCATGTGTCTTGACCTTTCAGCTGGCAGGCTCAGTGTGAGGAAGAAAAGGGTTCTGTTTTCCCTCTCCCTCTTACCTCCTCTGTGCCCACCCTGATCGTCTAATAATTTCAGAGTTGTGCCTTCTTGGCTTTCTGGGTCTCTAGCCCTGAGCCAGATTTTAGAATAGCATTTTGTGCTCCTGTCCCATGGTTTTATTAAATACGTGAAAGAGCCCATCCTTGTGGTAGCAGAAGGTCCAGCTGCTTATATACCCTTCTATCACCCTAAGCCAGAAGCTGGCTAAAAGCCGTGTACCTGGGTGATGGTCAGCAGTACCCCAGGTGATGGAGAACAGCAGAAAGGAAATTGCTATAGTTAGAACATAGGATCATAGGACCCCTCCTCTACCCCACTATTCCCCAGCCTCTTTTTCTCAGGCTCAGTCAGAGAACTACCCCAGATATAGGTTTCAAGCAGGAGTCCAACCAGGGACCATGAATTGCTTGGAGCCCTCTTAATGCTTTTATTCCCAAGAGCCCAACTGCTTATTTCTGATCCCAGCAGACTTATGACTAAGTCTAGCTGGGCACTTTGGACATTTGTTTCAATTCTGATCTGTCAAAATACTTAGATTTATTCCTTTCCCAGTAATATGTTTTTTGGCCTTTTCAATGTGGCCTGTCATTATTATATGTTTGGAAAAATATAAATTTAAAGAATCCCCTTGACAGAAAACCTCTTGCATCTAAAGGCAAGAGTTCTTTAATTTCAAATTTATACAATATCTTCTGCTTACCATATCCTAAATTATTTTTCTTTAGTAATGCCCATTGGTGTGAACAATGTTTTAAGCCATTAATGTACATGACCAAGACGGATACCTGTCAGAAGTGCCCTTGCTCTTACTTCGTGGGGAGGAAGCAAAGTTTAGATCGTAGGCCTCAAAGTCTCCCGCGCCTTGATTTTCACCCATTACGCCCGCATACTCTCCTAAGGCACCCTTGGCTAGAGAATGTTCACATTAGAAGGAAATTGCCAGCTCTGTAGACTGTCATGTGACAGACCGTGGTCCTGAAACACCAAGAACCATGGGAACATAACTTTTTTTGTTATCCTGGGTTCAGAAATGGCTCCTCTTCAACCTTTCCCTGGACTTCTGAAGCAGGTTATAGGGGAGGTAAAGGCGGGGAATAGGAACGTGGGGTAAGGTCAGGGGAGAGAGGGTCAGGAAAGACGAATAAGCACAGGTTGTTGGGGAAAAATAACCTCTGAAATTGCCAGGCAGGATTTGTTTTGACATCATTTTCATATATTCAGTGAAAAAAGAATCTGCATCTAACCATGTAGCTGTCATCATTCACCTTTAACAATCCTGCAATGTTTCTGACAGTTAAAATTTTATTTTTTTTAAGATTTTACTTATGTATTTTTAGAGAAGAGAAGGGAAAAAGAAGAGAGGGAGAGAAACATCAATGTGTGGTTGCCTTTCGAGTGCCCCCTACTGGGTACCTGGCCCACAACCCAGGCATGTGCCCTAACTGGGAATCGAACTGGTGCCCCTTTGATTTGCAGGCTGGCACTCAATCCACTGAGCCACCCCAGCCAGGGTTTACTTTTGCTTTGGGAAAGTGTATGTGTGTTGGGGGAGAGCATTAGATCACTTTTTTCCCTCCCTCATTCTCTTCCTTAATATTATGTTTGAAGTTAAAAGACTTTGTCCAAAGATCATGAGTCCTAACATCCAACTTCTAACCAGGTCCACCATATGCTGTGCGTTATTTTAAGGCTATCACCTCCTCTCTGGAATTCTTGGTTCTTCAAAAGGAACCAATGTTCACTGAGCTCCAGCTACATGCCAGGAACTGTGCCAGGTATTGGGGATACAAAGCTGAAAAGATACATTTTCTCTCTCAAGGAATTCACAGTTTGAGTGGGGAGACAGATACACAAACAAATAATTTCAGAATGGTGTGTGCGGCTCCCCTCTCCCCTCATTATGAAGGGCTGTAAAAGGCATCATGCTGGCAAAAGAGCATAAAAGAAAGGGCCCCCGGGTCTTCCTTGGGGAGCCAGGGGAAGCCCCACTTATTCAATTTTGATAGAATGTGCAGGGAGTATGGAGGAAAGAATGCTACTGCACAGACAGAGTCCCGATCCCGAATGAACTTGCATTAAAAGAGTGTTGGTGTGCCCTGTAAGCGATGAGGAGCCACAGCATGATTGAGGGTACAGCATCACTTAATCATTTGGGGGTTTAGAAAGATCATGCCGACTGTTCTGTGAAGACGATTTGCAGTGACTGTGGTTGCAGAACCAGGGAGAGTAGCATGGAAGCTGTTGCTCCAGTTGCAGCACAGAGCTGAATCATAACCCAGGAGCACCAGAGACGCGTGTGATCGAATATTTTGAACACCCCGAAGAAGTCAGACAGAACTACCATCTTAAGTTGAGAACAGAACAGGAAACCACATATCCTAGGCTATAGTCAGTACTCCCATTCTAGAGCCCTGGGTGTTTGGGCCCTGGACATGAAGGTGGGCATAAGACCATGTCCAAACACTCCTTACTTAAATGGCAGAGGGGGAGAAGAAGGGAGAGCACTTGGCATCTCAGCAGTCTGCCCATGGTACCAGGGACTGACAGGGGAAACCGGAGAAGGAATCTGAGCAGCTAGACTTGGTTCCTCTTCATATCTCCAGGTGGAGGAGGGTGGTGGGGTGGCTGTGACATTCTGCCTCAAAAACATACACACAGTATTATTCAGCCATAAAAAGGAATTTAGTACAGATACATGCTACCACATGAATTAACCTCAAAAATATTGTGCTAAGTGAAAGGAGGCAAACACAAAAGGCCACTGTTATTCTGTTTATATAAAATATCCAGAGTAGGTAAATTCATAGAGAGAGAAGAGACGGAAAGCAGAATAGCATTTGCTAGTAGCTGTAAGGGAAAGGAGATTCGGGAATAATTGCTCAAAGGGTATGGGATTTCCTTTGGGGTGATTAAAATACTTTGGAACTAGTAGAAGTGGTGGTTGTACAACATTGTGAACATACCACATGCCACTGAATGGTTTGTTCACTCATTATGTGAATTTCACCTCAGTTACACACACACACCAGACACCCCACAGCATCATGAGCCTCAGAACAGATATTGGACTATAAAGCAGACCTGGGTGTGCATCTTAGCTTTGCCATTTTCTAGCAAGTCTATCTGTGAAACCTCAGGATGGTCACAACTTCTAAGAAGCTTATCTTCCCATCTGAGAAGCAACCTGCCTCGTATGGTTGAAGTGAGGAAATAAGGAACTAATGCAAGTAAAGTGTATTTCATTGTGTCTGATAAATAACCAGCTTTATATAAATTATACTGTTAATATATCCTGTACTCCTGTTGGGGGAGGTCATCAAGGAGACACGACCACTAGCTGACCCACAAGTTGAACGGACTCAGGCAATTGGAGATTTCCCATTCCCTCCCCTGTCTTTGGAATTTGTGTTCAGTTTACCTTCTCTGGTCCAAAAGCTTCCCCAAGGAAACACAAGGGCAGGGGGAGACTGAAGAAAGAGGTAGACCACTCCAAACTGGTATATGATGGGTTTAACAAGCAAGAGAACTTACTTATGAGGCTTCTCTTGGGCTACCTCAAGATGAAGTTTTCCGCACCTGCCCGTCAAATCTTAAAAGTTTATCTAAGAGGCCGTGACTGGGTTCAGTCACATATACCATCCAGATAGTCTCAATACGACATTTCAATCTCAAGGCTGTATCCTTGGGGCAGTTTCAGATTTCACCTGTTGGTTTGAGGAGGTAGCAAACCAACAACCCCAAATTTATTCAACTATCGATAGTTTCATTTTAACTCAAAGATTTTTTTAGGCTGCACCTGATTTAGTTGAGTGTAAGCTTTCTTTTCTTTCTCTGGCTAAATGAGTTTTGCCTGCACAAAGATTTTCACATAGCAGAGAACTTGGTCATAATTAAAAAGATAAGTGAACTCTAGGTCCACAAAAGTATAAGCTACTCCAGTTCAGTTCCACAGCAAATATCACTAAGTGATCATGATCCTCTGTCCTGGAAGGGGCCCAGGTGAACAGTGTTGGGATACAAGATGACAACAATTTGCCCATTTCTACTGCAATTTGTTCCTTTCAGAGGGTCATGTGACAAAAAAATCTTAGTGCAGAACTAAGATGTATTGGTTCTTAAAGTCCTCAATAAAAACCAGTAGATTATTGATATGACAGAAGTATCCCTCTTTTACCATTGGATAAAAGAAGGAATTTAACATAAACCCTTAATATTTGGCACATATTTGAACAAAAAAAAAGGAAAGAGAAAGGGATGGAGAGAAGAAGGAAGAAGGGAAGAAAAGAAAATACATTATTGACTTTAGGGTGTAATACTAATACTTGACATGTGGTAATGCTGTGCCATATTCAAAGGATCTTACGTTTGATCCTCACTGGTAGATAGGTGGACATTGCTATCCTCACCCATAGCTTAAAAAGAGGAGGCTTGGAGAGATCAAATGACTTAAGGTGAAGTATCTTTCAAGTCATGGACTGCATCAGTTTTCTAGGGCTGCCAAAAACAGTGGCTTCTTAAACAACAGATGTTTGTTGTCTCATAGTTCTGGAGGCTAGAAGTCTGAGACCAAGATTTAAGATTGGCAGATCTGCCCTAACTGGTGTGGCTCGGTGGGTTGAACATCATTCCTCAAACCGAAAGGTCGCTGGTTTGATTCCCAGTCAAGGCACAGGCCTGGGTTGTGGGCATACGAGAGGCAACCAATTTCTGTTTCTCTCACACATCAATATTTCTCCTTCTCTCTTTCTCTCTCCTTTCTCTTCTCTCTAAAATAAATAAATACAATCTTAGAACCCAAGATTGGTAGATCTTTGCTCCCTTTGAAAGTGCTAGGGAAGGATGTATTCCAAGCTTCTCTCATAGCTGCTGGTAATTCTTGGCTTGTGGCAGCCTAAGTCCAATCTTCATATGATGTTCTCTGTTTGTGTTCAAATTTCTCCCTTTAATAAAGACACCAGTAGCCTCATCTTAAATAATTCCATCTACAATGGTCCTATTTCCAAATAAGGTTACATTCTGAGATATTGAGGCTTAGAACTTCAAATTATGAAGTTTCAGGGGATACAATCCTACCCGTAATGTGGAGTGGTCAAAGCTGGGCTTTCTCTATGTGTATGAGGGAGCACCACTTGCGCCTAAGGGTTTAAGCTCAGGCCTCCCTTAAAGGCAAAATTTCCCATTATTCACTAAAATATAGCTTTTTAAATCAATTTCTTCCTTGAAGAAAACATTCAATAGTCCTTCACATAAAAAATAAATAATAGGATTTTACCTTCACTCATTAACTTGGTATGATAGCTATATCATGCATTTGATGACCTCAGAAAGTTCTATATTAAAATACTGGGAGGTCAACAAAATCCATACACAACCAAAAGGAGATGGAAGACCAAGAAACACTATGATGATGATTCATTACATTTTCTATTGCTGTTACAAAATTTGAATCCATTAAAAAATAACAAATAAACAGCCCTTTCCTCATTAGTGCTCAAGGGCTGTGTCTGTTATTTTTATCCCTGCCAGACATCATCAGTGGGCTGGAAGAATGTAGTTCTAGTGACATGAACCTTCATTTCCATTTTTAATTAAAATTCTGATTGACCCAGAGCCATATTTCCTTCTGCACCAGAGCCTTTGGAAACTCCACAGTGGAAACTATAGGGGCCAGGGCGTGGAGGAACAGGCAGGAAGCTGGGGGCTTAGATCAAACCAGAAGGACATCACACTTCTTGGTAGAAAACCGAGAAGGGGTATTGACCTGGCCACCTTGACCTTACTTATTCGCTTTTACTTTGACCTTACTTTCCCATTCTCCTAGGCCACAGATCAGCCTCAGCGAGGATGATTACTGTCCCTCCTTAAGACCCACCTCTGTTGTGACTCATCACCCTATGGGCCCTAAGAGTGACCCTTCCCGACTCTCACATCTCTGTGGATGGCGTCACTACTTGAGTTGTAATATTCATCACAGTCACCCACAGTTGTTGAGCTCTCAGTCTGTGTCTCACTTAATCTTGCAATGGCCTATAAGGGAGCATGATTGCAGGCTGCTGCCTGGCTATACACTCTCCACTATACTGAGAGATAGTGCCCTGCTACTGACCTGGACCCATCGCTGCCATTAGAAGACTACATTTCTTGGTTTCCCTTATAGTTAGATGTAGCTATGTGATTAAGATGTAGCCAATAATATGTTGTAGGAAACTGGCAGAATGTTTTTTTTTTTTTAAGTAAGGAAACTTTCATTTCTCTCCCCCTCCATCTGCCTGTAATAAGCATGTAATTGTTGGAGCTGCAGCAGCCATATTGGCCCATGAGGTGCCCTTGGGACTGGAAATCACACTAAGTGGGGCAGCATGAGGACAGAAACTTGGCTGCCTGCCATGTGCCTTGCCAGACCAGCAGTACATGGGTGGCCTAACTCCCAGCTTATTTTGTATGAGAAGAAAATAGAAATCTACCTTGTTTAAGCCACTCTTATTTGGAATTTTCTAACACAGAAGATTTGATCTTAATCCCAAGTGGTTGTAAGTATTAGTTCTCCCATTTTACTGACAAGGAAACTGAGACTCAGCCAAGTTAAGTGACTTGTTTAAGGTCAAAAATCTAAGTGGCAGTGCTAGAATACAACCTGACTTCAGATCCTGCGCTCTTAATTTTTCCAACTTATAGTCTCTGAAAAGACCTCTTCACATGCTGAAAACACTGGAGTCATGTTTAACACTTCCCTCTCTGTAGCACCTATCTCCTCCCATAGTTAGTTGCCAAGCACTCAGGGTTCTGCCTTCCATGGTCCTGGCATCCATTTCCTGTCCCAGTGCTCCTTCCCCATGGAGAAACTCGTGGCGGGCAGACAGAGGGGCACTGGCCTGGACAAGGTATGCCCTGGGGTATGTGGGAGAGGTCGGCTGTTAGTATGTCTGCACTCCAGGCACTGCTTCTGTTCTGATTCCTGCTAAAGATGATTCTCTCACGCTGAGTTTGAGGACAGGCAGTGTGTTGCTGTTGAGAAGAGAGAGAAAGAGTGCGTGTGAGCATGTATGAATGTGTGTGTGAGCTGAGCTGTGACAGTTAGTGAATAGTTTGAGTCTATATAAAGAGAAGGTGGATAGCAGATTAAATTATTCCATAGGTGTCAAGGATGAGCAAGTCACTGATATTTTTTTTCCTGAACAAAAGGTCTCACATGTCTATTACTGAACCTACAAGTGCAGAAGTATCGAAATGTAGATAAAAAAGGGGGCACATACTAAACTTGACAAGCTCAGGGGATGCCTGCATGGTGGCCTTACAAACTCAGAGACCAAAAGTAATCCCATAGCACAGTCTGAAACAAAAGCTTCCTAACTAAAAGCAGGTTATGGTGGGTAGTCATGTCCTAGGCAGGTATCTTCCTGAACAAAGGTCAACGTTCCCCTTAACTGAGCCTGTCTATTGTCTTTTTGCAACTACAGTAACATACCTTTGGAATGGCAGGGTAATTTCCTCTTTCCAGATCCCTCAGGGCACAATCTCCTACCAGAGCAGGAGACCACAGAACTCATCATTGTTATTTTCATCATGTTACTTGTTAACTGTTAACTGTTAACTATCCTATGTCCACCAATGTTAAAGGAGTATATGTCTATTCGTTTTACTTTTACTTTTTATCTAATCTCAGAGATTCTGCCCCCTCCTCACACTTTGTTTTCTCCCTCTTCCCTAATCTACTACCAAAGGATTTCATGTAACCTTCTTGATTCTCCTCCTTTGACTGTAATATATAAAATAGGTGCAAAACTGTCATTCTCTCAAGCAGTTTCTCAATCCATTAAGATTTTGCTTCTCGGCAACTGCCATCACTTTGGCACAAATAAACCTACAAAAATTCTTACAGGTTTGGACATTTCTTACATCAACAGAGACAAAAAATAATTTTCCCAACAAAACCTGCCCCACTGCCCAGATGAGATGGTGTTTTCAGCTTAATATGATGAGATGCTAGTGACCTTGACAGAGCACATATGTTTGTCACCTCATGTGTGATTCCTTATCAACCCTGTTTGGTACTTCCTTAATGTTTCCTCCTGGAGTTGTGACTTATCACAAGTTTTCATCCAAATCCAGCAGAGAATGGGACAATTTTACATTTAATTTCTTGGCCAGGAATCATTTGATCCTGAAAGACTGTGAGAAGACATAACAAGGAACTGAGTCGACTGCACACACCATGATGTCAGAGTAAAGAAGAGAGATCTGGTGATACTTTTTAAAAGCAGTTTCAGAATAGTGGTATGGACCAAATACAAAGGTTAATAAAAATAATAAGTACTGCCAGCTGAGGATAAATGCAGAAGCAAGTGTTCTGGGGTTCAAATCCCAGGTCTACTGTTTGCCATAGGAAGTTAACTAGTTATTAATAAGAGCAGAGAGAAAATGGAATCGGACATTAAGCCTAATAAACTAGGGAGCTGAATGGGACATTAAGCCTGGTTTACTAGGAAGTCACAGTATTTACAAGCTCCCTAGGGGATTGGCACATCCTCTGCTAAAGGGACTTAATCCCCAAGCAACCCCTCAGCGGGCAGGAAGAATCCCCTGGGATGCAACCCCTGGACTAAGGAGGGAGGAATAAACAATAAAAGGGAAATTCCTTTGCTAGGTGCATGCGCAGTAGAAACCAAGGTGGCGAAGGGGGAGGTAAGTGCATACGCAGTAGAAACCAGATGACAAGGCAAAATTTTGAGACATGCTCTGTAGGAGCCAAAGTGGGGACATAAAGTGGCAGAGTCTAGCCTGAAAAGCCTGGGTGAAAGGCCAGATTGGAATGGGCGAGGACCCAGCACAAGCCTGCGAAGAGCCAGGAAAGATATTGGTCTGTTTAAGAGAGCCTGCTCTTTCCCAAGCCCAAGGGAATATAATCAAAGCTTAACAAAGTTACGTTTTGCTGGCCCGCGCTTGTTCGTCCACGGCGCTCTCTCCCCCAGCAGCTGTGGGGGCCTAGCAGCCACATGGGCCCAAGTGCAGCGCTAGCCATGGCGGGGTGCCACTGGGCCTTGACAGCTGATGTGCAGTTGGGGAAAAGTGACACAGAGAAGTTCTGCATCTCTGGGCCCTGGTCCTCCTGGGCTTGGTGAGGACAAGTATGGGCTTTGCGGCCCCAGAGGCTGGATTTCCCCCATAGCGAAAGGGAGCTTATCCATCTGGTTGTGGATGAGACACCAGGCACCTGGGGACAGTCCTTTATTTTTGCTCCAATAAATCTTACCACTACACCTCATCTTCCTTTGTGTGGGTCCCCAAAATGCTTTTCTCGTGACTCTGTGGAAACACCTTATTTCCACCAGCAACATCACCACTTATTAGCTGTAGTCTTGGGACTCTTGGCCTCTTTCTACTTCAATTTCTGTAAAATGGAGATAATGTTAGAACGACCTCATAAAATTATGAGGATTAAGTGAATTACGTGACATGTAGAGAACAGAGCCTGGCATAAGTAAGAGTTACATATGTTAGCTGTTATTTGCCAGGTTCTACATACACATTGTACAATTTAATCTTTACAGTAACCCTGTGAGGCAGGTAGTCTCAGTCCCAATTTGACAAATGAGGACCTAGGGTCAGAGAGGTTAAATATCTTCCCCAGGGTTCCACAGCTAGTGAGTGACACAGCCGGGTGCACACAGTGCTCTCCAGGACTGCCTCCTCTTGATGAGGAGCCAGGAGGCAGTCTGGGGAGGGGAGGGGAGGGACGGGCTGTGGGCAGACCTGTGAGCCACCGCCGCCCCCAACCCACCCCCACACGCAGACAGTGCAGATCTCACCGTCACTTCTGTTCACTTCAACTGCAGACTCTTTGGATTTACACTATGAAATTCAAGTACGATGTTTTAAAAAAGAAAAGCCAGCATGGGTAAATGTCACTTAGACTCACCATACTTAAAAGCCACAAGCACTTACGTGAAATCTATGACATACGCTACAGATCTAGTTCCTCACAAGATCTAAAACAAGCATTTGTTGGGAAATAGCAAGAATATGCTGACTAGAGTCTGGATTACCCACTTTCCTATGCCTTTTGCTTATTTTGGATGAGGCTAAAACCCTCATTGCCATGGTTTCTAGGATGACAGTATATTGCAGGGTTTTGTAGACACTGCACTGTGTTTCAAACTTGAAGTCACCCTGAGCCACATCTTGGTTTACACCATGAGAAAATCAGATTTCATTGGCTGAGTTTATAAACGGGGTATAAGTCAGATCAAATTGTGCCGTAGGTATCTTTAGATGATGTGTTAGGTAATCTCTCAGATGCTCTTCAGGGAGATAAAACCTTGAAATACACAGCTTTATTCGTTCTGATGTAGGGGAAATGTCCCAATTTTTCAAAATAAGAAAAAAAGTTGGGTTGCCTTTATAGTAGATTGAGCAATACATATTGAGGAGAGGAGAATTTTGGGGCTTTTTAATTAGAATTTTTATTTTTTGGCTTCTCCATAAGTTTTTATTAATTCACTAATTCCTTGTAGCTCAAGAGATGCTAATTAATTCAAGAAGCCATAATAGCTAATCACTGGCTAAATAAATCTAAAATGGAGAGTGTCTGTCACTGGAGATACCACTGCTCATTTTAATTAAAATTACCAATTTGTAAAGTAATGTAAATAAAGGTTATTGCATCCTCCTACTCCAGGAGGTATTAACCCTTCGTATGACCACCTGAGAATCCAACAGGATTTTAAAAACCAGAGATATTTGTAAACTTAAGCACAAGTTAGAATATTTATCATTCCGAATGGGTTGTTCACTGACATCATAAAGCCATGTTGAATCAAGCTGCTTCGAAACACAAAATGGAGAATGGCGAAGAGCTGGCAATTGTTGGCTTGAAAGGAACATAATCAATATCAAGCACAACCACCCTGCAATGGCTACCTTTATAAACATTCAGGCCTAAAAAGGAAAGCAAATGTTCCAGGTCTGATTTTCAATTTTTAAGGAATAAATTTATGCAAATACCTATTAGTTTTAGTAGTTCTGTAGCTCAGAGTGATCTCCCCTTGTTAACATTCAGTGCAACTGCTTGTAGCTATTGGAATGTCATTTGGATGGATAGGAAAGGCTACCTCCATATTTCATGAATAAATGGCAGGGCTTGGCCACAGTGCTCACTCTGGGAAATAGACACACCTGCACACTTAGTCAGTCAAGCCAGTCAGCCCAGGAAAGCACAGTATGTGGGCGACCGACCATACAGTTCAAGTCATTGCTGAGTCCAAAGCTGAGCAGCCATAGTGCTCTTGATGGTTTTGCCCTTGACTGAGAGAAATCCATCTTTATTGTTTCACTAATCAGCTCAAGAGCCATTAATGATGCAGTCCTAACTCTAATTACTAATAAAATCCCCGAAGTTTTAGAGGCAAAATGAAAAAACATAGTTCACAGATACCTTCTGACCAGTGGTTGGTAAGTATTTCTGTAGTTTAGTCCAAAGATCTGAAATTACTTTGAATTTATAAAAAGATGTGACATCTATTAAAAGGAAAAAAGGAAGGTGAATTTGGCAAAGGAAAATTATTATCTTATCAAGAGGCTACTTCTGAATGGAGCCTCCTGGCAAAATAGAAGTCTGGCTGGGACTTGAACCAGATAAACTTGTTATGCAAATAGCTGTAGCCACAGGGGAAAGGGCTGATAATGAAATTGCTACAAAACCAACCACACATTACAGAAGTGACAAAAAACACTGGGCAGGGTCCTGCATACGGATGAAAGCACTGCAGAATTTGTGTGAGCATCATGTTTAATGTATCATAACTAAGCTGTCAGGAGTCCTGCTTTGACAAATGCATAACTAACACATATAAATGAGTCAGTTATTACTAACGACCAAAGCCTCAGAACCAAACGGACTAATGTTTCTTTTCTTTTTTTATCTTAACCCACAAACAGGTATACTAATAGGATTTCAAACCTTAAAATCTCTCCTGTCTTTAAATTAAGAAGGCTGAAAACCATTAAGCCATATCTCGGCACTCATGTTTCCCTTCCCATCCTGTGTAAACACGTGTATTCATCTCTCTCTCTCTCTCTCTCTCTCTCTCTCTCTCTCTCTCTCACACACACACACACACACACACACACACACACACACTCACAAGCATAAGCCCTGTTCCCTGTCAACACAGCTATAATCAGCCAGGCCAGCCCCTTCAGACCACTGTTGGAGTCACCGAGAAGCAGTACAGGTCCTTTGGTGAGTGGTGACTAGCATGGACCTAGAAAGACAGAAATCACTGACTGACTCTGTGATGGCTCAGCAGTCATATCGGGACAGGATATTGAAGGTGCTAAA
The DNA here is from genome assembly GCA_039655065.1 of Glossophaga mutica. Lineage (NCBI taxonomy): Eukaryota > Metazoa > Chordata > Mammalia > Chiroptera > Phyllostomidae > Glossophaga > Glossophaga mutica. The sequence continues at coordinate 53,121,802 of CM077306.1, forward strand.
GCTTTAGTCCTGTTTAATCTTTAGAGAAAACCAGTTTACTTTAATAAAATACACCATAGCTCAGTCTACAAGGGGAACAGAAGTAATTATCTGTATATTCCTGAAATGACCAGAGAATTATCTTCCCCACCCCAATCCCATCAATAATGAAAAGTTTATAATCTGAAGGTCTTAATCCTCCACCCTTCTTCCCTGTCCCTCCCAATATAAGCAAGCTAAGTATAAAAGCAAACCAAGGCTATCTCTGTAAATAGACATTTCTAACCCAGTGAGTATCTCTGTTTATATTTAATTAGAGATTTGAATAAATAGAATAAAATAGTAAAGTTAAATTGCATTTGGTAGGCTGAGTAGTAGCAGCCTAAGGTAGGTAGGCTCATCTACAAATATTATTTGGGAATAGTGGGCAGGTTTCAATCTAAAAAAAAAAGTATAATAATGTTTCTAATGTTAAGAGTTATAGTCCCAAAAGTATGGTGAAAGGAGAATTCATAGTTGAGGAATCTAAGATGTAATGGGGAAAATAGGATTGGGTGGCTGAGGTCAGGAAAGAATTTATAAATACCTATAATACATAATATTTTCACTAACAACCAATAAAAAGAACTCATTAAATAAAGAGAAAATCGATAACATTTTTCCATATCTTAAATTAGTAATAAAGCACACAATCACTTAATTTCTATTTTCTTTCCTTGGTTCATTAGAACCTTTTCAGACTTCCTCCCCTGTGGTTTCAACAATCGTTTTCTGTGTTTAATCCTCCATTCTAGGATCAAGACCTTTAGAAGTCTACAGCAACCCAGAATGAGTGCATCTGGAATTCTCAGAGTTAGGGAAACCAGTAGCAGATTTAAATGGGCACATAATAGGATTTTCCATAAAGAAAAATCAATAGTTGGGAGGAATTTCTACCCTGTGTTTAATCCTGAACGTCCCAACCCCATCAACAATGTGTACCTTTATTCCCAAACCCATCCAAGCAATACGATGCATGGCTTAACATAAGCATACTCTGAAAAAGAAGCCAAACTTTGGTGAGTCAAGTCACACTTTAGAGGCATCATGAAAGCTTGGAATAGGAAAGCATATTGTGAATATGTAATGGGTTTTTCTATGCCAACAGTTTAGAGAAGGTCAATCAAGGGCATCTGTGTGCAGCAATGAAAAGGAAAACTCTGGATCCAGGCTTGGCCTGCAAAACCAATGGAACCAATAGAACCAATAGCCATCATATTTCTCTCCCTGGGCTGATCGGAAATGTGTTCCCAGCCACTCAGTTTCCATTAGCTCTCTAGTTCCCTCTACCTCCCCCTTCAGCTCTCAAATCTCAGGAGGTGGCTCTTCCTCTGCTCCTCTATGAGCATCGTCCCTCCTGCTATACCTGTTGTTCCTCTCAACATTGCCTAACATCACTGCCCTTGACTTGTGACTATTGCATTCTGCAGTCATTGCAGGAACATCAGAGTGGGGACAGAGGTAGGGAGGAAATGTCCTCCACCCCTGGCCTTGAATTTTACAGTCACATTTCAACACGGCCTTGCTTGGTAGACTGTTCCTCTCTCCTGAGGAGGATGACACAAACCCAGGAGGGACTGAACAGGGGACTCTGAATTATGTTACATTTGAAATGAAAGTGAAATGTTCTTTATATAAAACCCTTGGGGCCAAATATGTTTTGGAATTCAGAATTTTATCAAAATTTTAGAAAAGCAAACCAGTGCATTTAATGTATGTTATGTAACATCCCCAGCAGGATCTGGGGCAGCACACTGTAATCCAACACATTAATATATCCGCAACAATTCACATGAATATTCACACTGAGTGAGATAAATAACAACTATAAATAACCCCACTTCAGTTGAGGTCATGTGTTGCCACCAAATAAGTTTACATAAGGTCAGGGCTTGCAGCTAAATGAGTCAAGTACAAAAAAAGCTTCATTTTTCAGAGCTCTTTGGAGTTTGGAACTGTAGACAAAGGACTGTTGATCTGTATCGTGACTGATTAAAGAAGTTGATCAGGAGACCCAGTTCGTTTCACTGCCCTGCCTTTGTGGAAGCACGTAGATGTGTGTTAGAGAAATCTGTGTTAACCCTTCCCTGCTAACTGTTTCCCAGCTCTCTCGGTCACTTCTTTTTTCCTCCCATGTCCTCTGAACGCCTTGTTTGATATGCTAGACACCGAGGGCACCTCTTCTCAGCTCCCGTGCCTGGATATGGCTTACAATGCCTGGTCTAAATTCCTGCTCTCACAGTTCACCAGGCCCCTAGCTCAGGGTCACATAGTCCCCTCCAGCATACTGAGCATTTCCCTCAGACTGGGAACCAGTGTAGTCCTCTGCCAGGGGACCGGCCAAAAGCCCCTTTTCCCAGCACTGAGTCATCACCCCATTGGTGGTGTTGGTTTTGCTCCTTAGTCCTATTCAGTTTTGCCTACTTCCTGGCAACACAGCTCCCACCAGGTATATCACCCATCAGCTGGGTTTTCATCTTGTTCCGCACACCTCAAGCCCTGGCCGGGGCTTTTCACCTTGGTACTCAGGCCTGAGATCCTTCTTTGCCCCCTCAACCACCTTGGGAACTAGAGCCCTGGTCCCACACCGCAGAGCCTCGAACAAAGCCCAGCTTCCACGCTGCAAAACCGCTGTTGAAGGTTCCCACCTTCTATCTCCTCTCTGGTCCAGCGTGGGCATCATATTTAGCAATATTTGTCCTAGGACAGAGTAGATTCTCAGATAAGTGTGACCTATGTGATAAGGAGGGTAATTATAGCTAAGAGTCAAATGGAGTTCCTTAGTTTTCAAATCCTACAGAGGCATCTTCTGTCATTTAATGGAACAAATTCTGTGTAATAAGGTGCTGGAAGGCCTAACAATTTTTAGCACCAAGTAAATTCTACAGCTTAGATTTCTCCAATCACTGTTCAAGCCTTTGCTGGATAAGCAATTTTCAGTGGAAGAAATACTCACTGTGAAATAAAGTGGTTGAATTCCTCGCACCATTTTTCTGGATGAAGTAAAGTAGGTGGAGGATTTCTGAAAAATAAAAGCAATTTTTTCCTTATAAAAAAGTATTCCGTTAAAGACAAAATATCAGCTTATCTACTGATCTCATTCTAAATAGCTCCGATAAAATCTATTCTGTTTCTTCCTGGGTGAGGATCATTAATTTGTGGTAAATTATAAAGTGTCAGCCCTTATTAATTTAGTCCTTCATTTTCATTGACTCAGGGTCTTCTGTGTCCATGGCTTTTGGTAGGACCTGTGAGGGTTGCATAGATCGGGAACATTGCTCATGCGGGATGGACACTCTAATGAGGGGCGAGATAAGCACAGAACTACTCAGATTGAGAGCTGAGTATTATTAGTGTCATAAGAAAACTATAAATCCAGTGCTAGGGGCTTTAGAGAAATAGACTTTTAATTTTGCAGGATTTTTAGATCATTATATTATCATTTGAATTAATTATGTGATACACTTAAAGTATACTCATAAATTCATCAGTCACATTTTAAACTATTTCCTATATGTCAACTTCTGCAATAAACAATAGAGAAAGCAAAACAGCTGAGACAAGTTTCCAGACCCCAAGAGGTCTCTTAGTGGAGAGGGGGACAGACGGCTAACATAAGTCATTACTGGAGGTCCAAGAGAACTAGAGAAGTGTAGAAAGACTATGGTAACCAGACCACTTCCTGATGAGAAGGCAAGAAAAAGGAGAAGGGAAAGGCCATGAATGTGACTGAATATTTATCCAGAGAAATTCGATTTTAAAAGAGAAGAGGCATTACCTTTGAAGGGGACCTGTTTTGCCACCCCAAAATATGCCTTTTTGGGATATTGACTTTGAGCTGTTATTAAGAAACAAAAGACTCAGAAAGAGCCCTTGACCCTCTGGCTTTGCCTGCCTAAAGACATTCAGCTAGAACGATCTGCTGAAAGGAAGGGAGCATCACCCTGACATCATAGAATAAACTAAATGAGGCCGACAGGGAAAAATCTAGCAAAACCTGTTTGTTCAACTTCCTTCTGTGCCCAGCTGTTTCTGGGTGGCCCAACAAGAATTTGCTCACCACACGTTTGCCCTTTCTCATCCACCTATAACTTACCTGCTTTCTCTTTAAAATGCCAGACCCCTTCCCCATTCTCCTTTGTCAAGAATGGCATACAAGCCTCAACTGCCCAATGCCTCCTTGGGTCTCATATTCTTGTAGCACCTCCACATGTATATCCATAATACATTTCAGACATTTTCTCTTATTAATCCGTCTCTGTTAATATGATTATTAGCCCAGCTAGAAGAACTAGAAGGTGAAAGGAAAGTTTTTCTTTTTTCTTTTTTTTTTTGTACTCCCACCCCTTTAATTGGTAAGGTTTTTTTCTAGCCATTAATGAAAATAGAGACTTGTGGGCAAATCAAGTTCAGGAAATGAAGAAAACTACATTTCTACACACCTGAATTATGACTGTAAATTTTAAACCCATTATATGTGATCTTTGTTTTCATCTGAGTTCTAACTGCTTCCTAAAGCCATCAATTGCCCAGTTTCAGTAGGGAGAAAAATGAGACCAATAGGAATGACCAGAAGTAAAAACTGTATCAGGTAATATGGTTGCAAGTTGCCTCTCAATAACCATTCTTTCTCATTTCTTTCTTTTTTTTTTTAAACAGGTATTTTCTAAGTACTTTTTTTTTCTTTTAGATTTTATGTATTTATCTTTAGAGGGGAAGGGAAGGAGAGAGGGAGAGAAACATCAATGTGTGGTTGCCTCTTGTATGTCCCCTGCCGGGAACTGGCCTGGCAACCCAGGCATGTGCCCTGACTGGGAATCGAACCGCGATCCTTCGGTTCGCAGGCCCGCGCTCAATCCACTGAGCTACACCAGCCAGGGCTCATTTCTTATGATACAACTTTTATTCTGGCAAAATGCTGCTATATAAAAACGACCTTTTCCTGAATTCCCTGAAGCTAGATATGGCCATGTGACTGAATTCTGGGCAATGACATATAAGTAAAATTGTTCTATGGTGTTTCCAGAAAGTCTTCTTAAAAGAAAGGAGACATGCCATATTTCTTCTTCCCCCTTTCTGCTTCCTGGAGCATGGATGTGATGGCTGGAGCTTGAGCAGCCATTTTAGACATGAGGTTAACTTGAAAATGAAAGCCATGAGCCAAGGAAAGCAAATAATATAGATAGGAAACTAGATTCCTGATGACACTATGAAGCTGCCATACCAGTTCTAGACTGCTTCCCCCAGTCTTCCTTAAAGAAGAAATAAACTTTCATCTTCTTTAATCCACTCTTATATGCAATTAATCCTAATAGAGCCAAAAATATTTCAGAGTATTATTCTATCACATAGAACACAATTTGATGAGTGATATAATAGAAGCACAAGCATGAAGTTATACGGGAGCAGAATTAAGAAGAGAATTTATCCAATATGGGAAGTCTAAAGACTTTATAAAGAAGATAAACTTGAAATGACCCCTGAAGATTAGGTTGGATTTTTCAAGATAAAGAAGGAGAGAAAAGCCATTACAGGCTTAGAAAACACCATGTATAAAGTCATGGAGGTATAAAAAAATGTCCAGTAGATCACAGAATGGGAGTAGTTTGAGGGTCTAGACTGTATGAATCTTTTGAGTCTGGAGAGAGAGCAGGAGGAGACAAGGACAAGATGGGAAGGAAAAATGATAAGAGAGGAAGTATATGATTTCCCTGTTCTGCGTGAGAACTTAATTATCCTTCAGATCATCTGACTCAAAGATGCAAAAGAAAATTATCAGTGTACTCAGCTAGAAAAGAGTAGCAGTTGAAGGTTGCCCTTCAGTTATTCTGGAAGCTGCCTTTTTATCTCATTCATTCTCTTCAAAAATATTTGTCTTCATCTTTACCTAGAATTTTTTTAATAATAAAAGTACGATCATATAACTTCTGCTTCAATACTAGTTGTGCTGACTGGTTCTTACTGGCTCCAGTGTTTGAGGCTCTATACCCACAGCCTGCCAGCTCACCTCTGTGGGAGTCATTGTGGCACCTCTCAGTAAGCAGGTTGTCCAAGGTCATCTCTATAGCCCATTCCAGGGCTTGAACTTTCTTTGCTCTTCTGACGTTTTCTGCTCATTCTGTTCTTACTAAGGCCACTTTCACAAAGAAGAGCTATTTAAGCAATTTACTGTCTAATAGACTTAATTCACCCCCAAAGCAGTTAACCATGACCACTTATAGACAGAGTGTACAGACTTGATTAAAACCACCCCAGTAGGCTTGGCATTGGCCAGCTGAGCGTGGAGGGACAGCCCTCTGCTGCAATTAGAGAACGACCTGGCAAGGATCCACTGGAGAAACTGAGAGTGGCCAGTGTCCACTCTCGTGTAGAGAACACCGTACCTTCCTGTTTTCAGGACCTATGGACAGGGGCTGCCATTTATGTGTTGGCAGAACTCCTGCAGCAGTGCACAGAGGAGGATGACAGCAAATCCCTGCTCACCGAGACCATTGCCAATGCCTGACCATTGCCAATGCCTGATGGCTTCACATGAACCCCGCACAGGGAACATCTTTGAAGCTAGGCATTACAGGAATTTGGGGTTAACTTTTTTTTATTGATTCTAGAGAGAGGGGAAGAGAGCGAGAGAAACATCAATGTGAAAGAGAAACATCAAACAGTTGCCTTCTGCACACGCCCCCACCAGGTACCAAACCTGCAACCTAGGCATGTGCCCTGACCAGGAATTGAACTGGCAACCTTTCAGTTTGTAGAATGACACCCAACCAACTGAGCCACACTGGTCGGGGCAGGAATTTGGTTTTTAGAGAAGCTCATTTGACCTTGTGGATGCCTCCCCTTTCCTGGAGTCCATCTATCAAACTTAAGTTCAGTAAATTGAGATCTTTGAGAATCTAAAGGCTTTAGAGTACATTGTTTCCACTGGCCATATAAATTCTAGTTCTCTCATCATCCAAGAGAACCACCAAATAGTAACAATGGTACCTTCTGCCTTCTTTCAAAACTACAGATACAAGCTGCAATCCTGCCCAGAGGACCTCTCTCTAAACGGAGGTGAGATGCTTTATATTGAGTATGATGGGAGAGTCAGTGCATAGCTGTGATTCAGAGGCAGGCAGGCATCGCTCACTTATGTGTATGGATGCTGAGAGCCTACAGGGTGTATGACTGGTGAGTGGCTGGAAGACCTATTAATCTGAATAACCAGCTTTCAACATACCAAGGCAATGTAGAAAAGAGATCAGTCAGGGAAGAAAAATGACTATATTAGATTTGAGTTTTGTCTGCCTGAAAAAACTCATTCCTGTGCTTTGGACCCAAAATTCAGTTTTTATAAAGATCTCCTGCACACAGATAACATTCAAGCTATATGAGGCTAGAAGCAGGGGGTAATGGTGAAGAGAGCCTTGAACATATTACATGCCCATTACTGATATCATAATCCGAGGTCCAGCAAATACGATGGAGATAAAGTTAACCTTCTTCCCCACAAATGTCTGTGAAACAAAATGATTTGCTGAACAATCAAACTGAAGTCATTTTAGTTCCTGAAATAGAGAAGCAGATGATTGGACCTAGGTGGGCACCTGGCCTCAGGACAGCCAATCTTAATTTAATTTTGTGACTACAGTGTGACTTAAAATAAGCTGGTCAATCTGATTCTCCTTAGAAAGTATTTTTTTCCACTTTGAACTGAAAATAAAACAAAACAAAATAGGAGAGAATAGGCAGTTTAGTAATGAGAGCTGAAGCTGAGAGATCCGTGATGAGAACTCAGACAGGAGAGGCCGCGGAGCACAGCGTGCAAGCTGAAATTTTAGGAAGCAGTAGCTATGAGCAGGCAGAAAACCAGGGAATAAAGAGGAAATAGGCCAGGCGGAGTAGGAAGAAAGAAATGTGTCACAAGGCAGAGATCCTGTGATGGGACACCATATAGATTACTTGACTCTTAAGAGCACTTCCCCTCCGGTGTATCTGGAGGGCTATGGGCCCCCGCACTCTGTCTAAGCCCTATTCTCCTGGCAAGCTACACATTCACTAAGAGCTCACTATATGTTGAAGCCTAATTTGTATCTCTTGCCTCAGTTTCTCATTTTAGGCCGGGATAACTAACTACTTACTAGATTGTTCTCTTTTGATTTCCCAGGAGCACATTAAAGTCAGCATATTCAAAACCAAACTCATCCTCTTCCCCTCAAGCAGCATCCACCTGGCTGTTGAAGTCAGAAACTTGGGTTCTACCCTCTCCCATTACCCCACATTCAACTGGAAAAGGCAGAATAATGGATCCCCCAAGAAGTCCACATTCCAATGCCCAGAACCTACGCATATGCTACCTTCTATGGCAAAGGGGATCTGGCTTATATGATTGAGGTTAAGGCCCTGGAGATGGAGAATTGCCTTGGATTGTCCTGATGGACTCAATTTAATGCTGAACCCTTTAAAGCAGAAGAGAGAGGCTGACATAAAAAAAAAAAAAAGATTCAGGAGAGAGTCAAAATATAACAGGGACTCTACCTACAACTGTTGGAAGACAGGGGAAGGGAGCCGAAGAATGCAGGTGGCCTCTGGAAGATGGGAATGGGCCTCAGCTCACACCCAGCAAGGAAATAGGGATCTCAGTTCTATGATGCAAGGAAGTAAAGCCTATGAATAACTTGAATAAAAAAGGAAACCAGTCCTCGCCTAGAGCCTTCAGAAAGGGGTACAGCTCTGCTGACACCCTGATTGTAGCTCAGTGAGACCCATGTCAGATGCCTCACCTATATAACTGTCTGCACTGCTTTAAAATGCTAAATTTGTGGTAGTTTGTTATGACAGCAGTAAAAAATGAATATATCAATCAAACACCAAATCCAACAGACTCTACTTCCTAAATTTCTTTCTCAACACCCCATTCCTTCCTTCCTTATTTATCTATTTAGTTAGTTATTTTTAGAAAGAGGGGAAGGGAGGGAGAAAAAGAGGAAGAGAAACATCAATGTGTGGTTGCCTCTCGTGTGTGCCCCCTACTGGGGACCTGGCCTGCAGTCCGGGCCTGTGTTCTGACTGGAAATTAAACCAGCGACCTTTTGATTTGAGGCTGGCACTCAATCCACTGAGCCACACCAGCCAGAGCCCATTCCCCCTTTTATGTCCTAGTTCGTTCACTTAACATCTTATACCCCGATAACTCCAGTAGCCTCCTTATTTTATCCCATCTAGCCTGAACTGTCTTTAATTTATCTTGCACTTGGCAGCTAGAATTTCTTTATAACATACAAATCTGATATTGTTATTTTTATGCTCAAAATTCTTCAGTAGATCTGCACTGACAGCATGATGAAATCTCAACGCTGTTACATGAAATACAAATGGTCTTGTCTGTGCATCTACCTGATCTCATCTCAAACCACCTGCCCACGCTCACCCGAAGCTACAGTACTGTACTGCACAGTATTTACTGCTCTTAAAGCAGGTCCTCTTCTTTCATGTCCCAGGACCATTGCACATGCTGTGCCTTCAGTTTAGAGTGCTCGCCTCAATTTGCTTTACCTGGCAGGCTTCTGTTCATGCTTCATGTGTATCTTAAGTGCTCAGCATAGCAGCACTTAGCAAAGTTTGCTGAATGGCTACATGAACGAATGTACACAATCACACATAGATTTTAAGTAAGCCAAGAAATGATGCCAGGACAAAATAAGACTTGGTCCCCAAAGTAGTATAAAATTAAACTATGGAACAGCTCCTTTGAATATGAGCAAATTATGACTAAATTATATAGAACAAGCATGGTTTGAGGAGCAAAAGGGTGCCCTTAGGTGGTGACTTGAGTTGGATGGACAATACATAAGCCTCGTTCTTCCACTTTTGAAGCCCAAATGTCCCTAGGTCCTTGAACATATCTAACCAAAATTAACAAAAAAACCATGACTTTAAGCCTCACGGTGGGTTGGAGATAAAAGAGGATCAATAACTATCACCACTAACTATCATATATTGTGTGCTTACTACCACCAAGCTCCATGCCAGAGCTTCACATATAGATATGGGATATCACAACAATCCTATGGACTAGAAGTATTATTCCATTTTCACAAGTGGGAAAAAAATAAGCTTAAAAGAAGACATTTTCTTAAAAATATCCAACAAAAAGTGGAAGAGTCGGGTTTTAAACTCAAGTATTTTTGTCTCTAAAGCCCATATGCCTCATTTTTTCCCTATATTTTATCTCAGGCAGAGCCTGTTACTTTGAAAGATGAATTAAGGAACATACATGTAAAAAAATGACAGAAAGCCAATTAGCAAGCAACACCTCCAGAAGCTGCAAAATGAAGTCCTCAAACATTAAAGTACATTCACCAAGGAGATCCTGAGTAAAGGATTTCTCAATGAGGCTGAGTTAATTAAGAAAGACTTCTGGGAAGTTGTGAATTTCAAGGCGGATCCTAAACAGAGGGGACATAAACCAGTTGGTGAGGGGAGGAGGTTGTTAGGGAAGGAGAGGGAAAATATAGAGAGAAGATAGAAAGACTGAGGTATAATAATGAATCCATAATCATTAAAATAAAGTTAGACATCTGGGAGTATGTTCAAAAGGTATTCTAACCCTGGCTATGTTGGCTCAGGGTATGGCTCAGTTGGTCGGAGCACTGTCCTGTAAACTGAAAGGTCATGGGTTCAATTCCCACTCAGAGTACATGCCTAGATTGTGGGTTTGGTCCCCAGTCAGGGCATGTATGCAGGGCAACCAGTCAATGTTTCTCTCTTGCACCAATGTTTCTCTCCTTCTCTCTCTCCTTATTTTCTCTTCTCTCTAAAATCAACAAGCATGTCCTTGGGCCAGGATTTCTTTTAAAGGTATTTTACTTATTTACTCATAAAAGCAAAAAAGCAAGACATCTGAGCACAATTAAGCATTCTGAAATGGTCAGTCACAGCAGCATAGCTGCCATCTGGATCACAGTTGGTAGATCCGTTAACAAGCTTGATGGTGAGGAGTATGCCTGTATCTCCTCCCTCAGGATTACCAGATAACCATAGCCAAAATGACTTTTCTCCCTAAGTCATCCCTTACCTATTCAGAATAATTTTAAATTTTGAAATATTTATTTGTAATGCATGATTCCATCCAATGTAAAAACTTCCCCAACACAGTAAGATAGAAAGCAAAAACCAAATTGCTCTTCTTTACCATCTCTAATCTCAGTCTCTTCCCTGGGTCAGTGTGACTTGTATTCTCTCAGACCTTTTTATATGCATTTTAAATATTTGCTATAAATATATTATGTATTATTTTTCTGTGCTATAAATATATAATATATACTGTTTTTGCTGTGCTATAAATACATATATAAGTACAACATAAATTTTATAATATATCAGTTTTTACAATGCTTTTATAGTTGGGAACAGTAGAAATGGGATTATATACTACACATAAGTGTCTTGGTACTAATTTTTTCCATTCTAAAAATCATCCCATGCCACAATGCAGCAATTCACCCATTGGTAGATATTCAGACAGTTTCTGTTTTGTTTTGTTTTTTCCACTATTAGAAAGAAGGCTAAAATACACATGCCACATTGTAAACACAAGTTTACACATGCCACATGTCACATGTGATTTGAAACTTTTCAAAGGTTTCTTAGATGGTAAATACCTCTTGTCAATGAACATTTAGGACCCTACCATGTAACCTAATGCAGAGAGAGCAGACACTGGTGGCCTCATTTTCGTGGGCTGGCCCAGTGAGCACTTCCAGAGCAGAAGACAAGGTGACTGCCAAAAGGCCCTGCAGGGTCGTGAGGGGCGCTCTTGGGTCACCACTCCAGAGAACACACTGTGAAGAGGAACTGTATGTAAGCTGTTCCTACTCAGTTGTTCCACTAGCGTCAGGCTTTGAACCTCTGCTGCTGGGTTCCATTCTGCCACTTGCAAGAATCTGCTACCTGGTTCGAATGGTGGGTATATCTGGGTAATTACCTTGACATATGGGGCACAAACCAAACGTTATTCAAAACATACATATGCTATAATTCTGCTAAAGAGGAAAGACTTGAAAAAATTAAATAGTTGAAGATACCTCTGTAAAATCAGAAAACAGACATGAATATATACAAATCAGAATCACAACGCTATGCAATGCACTGTGATACATCCAGGCTGGAAAAGACATTCATGCTAAATGCTAAATCTACCATAAAGGCATCTCCCAGAGTCAGTCCTTTGAAGTAGGAAAAAGGAGGAGTGGAAGCAGTTTGCAAGGAAAACACTAAAGGAAGAGGTGTTTGAAAGGAAGCAAATACAGGGAAGAAAAATATTTTTTTCCTTTACCCTTTAGGTTCTCAGTTGGAACCTCTGTAACAAAGGGCAGATTAACAAGAGAAAAGCATAGCAATTTATTTAATATAAGCTTTACATGGTATGAGAGGATTCATAAGGAAATAAAGACGGAAAGAAATGGTTAAACCTGAGTGTTTTATGCTAAATTTGATGAAGAATGGAGAGCTGTGGACACACATGATGGGACAAAGAGTGTGAGCTCAGTATGGTAAAGGTAAATTGGGGAAAGTTAGCAAGGCCTGTTCAGGCAGATTCCTCTCTGTCTCCATTATCTTTTTCTTTTTCTTTTTTTTAAAGATTTTATTTATTTATTTTTAGAGAGGGGAAGGGAGGGAGAAAGAGAGAGAAACATCAATGTGTGGTTGCCTCTTGCATGGCCCCCACTGGGGACCTGGCCCACAACCCAGGCATGTGCCCTGAGTGGGAATCGAACCTGCGACACTTTGGTTCGCAGCCCGCACTTAATCCACTGAGCTAAGCCAGCCAGGTGTCTCCATTATCTTGGTCTTTGGAGATAAGGATGCTCTCCTCCTCTGGGAATTAAGAGGGTACCTCTTACAAGAAGGTTTTATGACCAGCTTCATGAGAAGGCCAGGAAGTCCTTCCTGCACATGTCATTTCTCAAAACCCTTCAGCTTGAACTCTTCAATATGCCAAGGTGTCATACTTGGAGCTATGCCCTGAACCGCATCACAAAAATAAAATGAACCTAAGTCACATTTCAGCCTTGGATCATTAATGTCTAAAAAAGTATAGGTTTTATGATTAATGCCTATGATAATTTATTCCACAATAACTAAAGAAGTTACTAAAAGCAATGAGAAAAGCAAAGGCTTGTACTTAAATGTCAAGCTTGCTGGTTCCTTTGATTCTGATTCTTAATCACCTGATTTGATCCTGTCCCTTAAATACCACCATTTGCAATGTTAAGCTATACTTATTAAAATGTAGAGTTACCCCATCAAATCATACGGCTCATAATAAACCCTATTCTTAATCATTAATCATCATTAAGTGACAAGATGTTCACTTTCCCTCGCTTTTCAGCCAAGCAAGAATCTGTTTCAAAGGTCATCTCAGAATCTCAAGATTACATTACGTTTCCTGTGTCAGGTGTTATTACCCCAGGCCTATGCTTGAGATGGGGCATGTCATGGAGCTTTATTAATCCTTAGCCACCACACCAATATTTCAAATGTTCACAAAAGGCATGAGTCATATTTTCTTCTCTCAAAAGAACAATGAAGTACATTTCCCTCCACTGTACTCTCCTTATGCAAACACATAGGACACATAAGTAACTCAGCCAGGCATGCAGAGTGCAAGAGAAAGTCAAGGACAATAGAAGGCTATGTCAATAGAGATGATGGAGGGGAGAAGTGGTATGTGGCTAACTGTCCAAGCAAATGTGATCATTTGCTGACATCCGTTCTTCAATTTCCTCATTCAACAAAAACTCAGCAACACCATCAAATCCAACTGTTAATGTCCAATGTATCAGGGAAGTAGAGCTGGCTCAGGGCTGGCAAATAACCCTTTACTTTGGTTGGGACTTTATGCACAGAGTAGAAGCCACAAGTCAATTTTTTCACACAGTTTTAAATGCATGATTTGTTAACTCCAGATTTTAAAGAGATGTGTTTCAAATATATCACGTTGTTTTCTAAATGTTTTCTTGTCATTTACGTGGGTTCTGTGGGATTGCACTCATAACGATGACCATTATGGCGTGGCTCACCCTTTTGGAGATGCAGAACCACTCCCCAGTTATGGTAGCATTTTAAGAAAAAATAGCTTTATATGTGGTGAGATGAAAATCACAGTCATGTGGGGAGGTAGTCAGGGGACAGGAGAAGCTAAAGAGCATATGGTAGACATGCTGCACTTTCCCAGAGCATCCCTTTTCCTGGTGGTAAGTTATCTCAAATGTTTTATATAAAAATCACTGGGGAATTAGGGAGGTAGGGGGACAATAGAAAGTAGTACTTCTCCCTGCCTGGGTTGTAAATTAATTAAGAAATAAGATAAAGTAGTCAGTAGATTGGATTCAAAATGACACTGTTATTACCAACCGAGCTGATCTTGGAGAATGTGACTTTCATCTTTAGGGGGTAGGCTTTCTGAAACTGAAAGACTTACCTGGCCAGTCTTGGGTCTGGCTGACTCCCAGGAGAAAGGAGAAGGGAAAGAGCTTGGATATGCTCGTCCAGTGCCTCCCCAAACTCACCATCTGCATAACATCATTTCTGATCCTCTGGGATCTCTCAATTTGGGTCCAATCAGAAGACAGAAAACAACAATACCACCAGTACTTTGAACAGGGAAAACTTAATATAAAGAATTATTAACTTGTAATAGGGGATTAGATACTGAGGAATAAAGAGAACTTTAACAAGTATAGGAAGAGCAGATACTGGGAACTGCTACTTCCTTTAGCTGAGACAGAATGCCTGTGGAAAAAACTAGTTTGGAAGAGCTCCTGCCCCTAAACCCAAAGCCAAGACTGGGACCTTATTGGAAAGGATGTGACTATGGCTCGCAGGTGGTGAAGTTCTCTGAGGAGAGACAAGCCTGGGCTGGAAAACAGGCAACCATCTGCCGGGGTGCCTTTGAGACTCACTGGGAAGCTGCCCACTTGAGCGTTGGTAAAACTCTCTGGAGGGTGAGCACCAGCCACTGGGTGTCCCAAATGCTGCTCGTAGCCAAGGGCCACAGCAACAAGAAGGCAAAAAGCACACTGAAACCAGGAAGAGGGCCCTGTCCTCCTGCAGTGGCCTTCCAGTGCCCTCTGCTGACAAAACTTAACATCTGCCATATGACAAAGGAGAAATGTTTAGAGTCCACTCCAGTATCACAAAGCAGGACAAAGAAGGGTAGATTTGGAGCTGAAAAGCAAATGGGTAAACGGTGCAGGAAAGAAGCAAATGAGAAAACACAGAGAGGCTGGCAGTGTTAGAATGCTTTCTCTCTCTCTCTTTTTTTTTAAAGATGAAACACCAGATTTTAAGAAATTTCTATTTCAGGCTAGCAATAGGCAACTCCCAGCCACCATCAACTGAATGAGTCCAGCCTCCTGTGACATTAGGACCACTTATGAGGTAATCAAAAGATGACATTAATCTTCTTCCCCACTTAAAAAAAACCTATTTTGTCATGGTGCATAAAATGTCCTCATTAGGATTCATTGCTTTCTATGCCAGAAGTTCCTTATTGAAATGGGAATGTTCTGAGGAGCATCCTATCGTAAACCTTCATTGGCCAAAACTTTACTTGGGATAAATGGCAGGCAAGAATAGAAACTTAGAAAAAGGGACCCAGAACAAGAATCAGTGAGGGGACAGGACCATAAGCTCAGACTTCATCTCATTGTGGTTTTCTATTTCTATAGTTTCAAGTCTGTGTGAGCTGAAAAAGTGAAGTGTCAGGAGCCCACGACTTTCCCTTAAGCTGGACCATTTTTTCTGCAGAGTCTAACGTACTTTATTATTTTGGGGGTCTGAATCCTTAATTACCTTTAGAGCTTATTATGTAAAGCATCGTGCTAAGAATCCTCACATACACTCTCTGAAGCAGGTTATACTGTTTTAGAGATAAAGAATCAAGGCTTAGAGAAGTTCAGAAGCCAGTAGTGCTGCGGCCAGGCTTCCTGCGCAGGCAGCCTGATCCCGAAGAGCACAACTGACACCATGTACCATCCTGCTTCCCCATTTGGGAATCCCTCTTGGTAAAGCAGATAACATACATCTTTAGATTCTACCAGAGCAATATATGTCATATTAATGGGGGAATATGGACCTGATTTGATAAGTCAGTTGCCCTTCTGACATCCCATCAACTTAAGCACAATACCCTTCAGCTCACCAAGACATTAAGGAGTAAATCCAAAGAACATTGTGTTTGGGATGCAGAATAATCAGCAATAGGGAGTATGAACTGGGAATGTTTTCATCTGTTGAATTTTATGCGTTCTCTGTCATTTCGTTCCCTCCAAAGTCACAGCTGGTAAAACCAAATGGGTCATTTTACCACAATCAGACTAACGTCACAGTTCAAGAAGCACCATTTGTCCTCTAAGGCAAAGCCATGCACCTAATTACAGCACACTGTTAATAAATTTACAATAGACAAAAAGAAATTGACTGCTGTGAATTTTTTTCCCTAGCAAAGCAAAACCATTTAAAGGGTACATTTTGCCTCTATTCCTTCTTTTATTGTTTCAATAAAGTTAGCCATATTTTCTAAACAGGAGAAATCAGGGCAGACCTCAGATGAACAGATTGTGTCATCAGTTCCTACCACATTGTCTCTAATGGGGAAATTAGCAGCTGAACATCAACACCTGTCACCATGAGCAGACCCTGGCACACACACCAGGTAGGAAGGCTATGTGGCTCCTTTGCGCAGTCTGGGCTTGAGCCACCTGAGACGGTGCACACGCCAATGGTCACAGAGGCAGGCTCCATTTAAAATCAAGTGGATATATTAAATGCCAGGAGAGATGTAGCAGCAATTCCTAGGGAAAACTGGGCATGAATGACTGTGAGCTCAAAGAGATTTTACGGAGACTGTGCTAACTGCAAGAATAGAGTTGCAGAGACTTAGGCAGAAACACTGGCCAGCAGGAACCGCTGAAAATTCATCCTCTTTAAAGGTCAAAGGTACCACCAGAGCAGCACGTCCTCTCACACTTGAATGGTTTGAATTACGTCTCCTTGGGCAGATTATGGCCAATTGTTTTCACCAGCCTCAAAATCAATTGCAATCATTGCCTCTGCATTGATTATGTTGCAAGTCCTGGCAGTTTGTGAGCAAGCCCAAGAGAGCAAGCCCACATTTATATTTCCGACATTGTAAGTATGTCTTCTCTTTATAAGGGCTTTGGCTATTTTTCTACCTGGTTGCTTAGCAACCTTTTGAAGGGACAGAAATATGGGAGAGAGATGCTGAAGACATACTGATGGATGAATTTATATTTATTTTACAGATTCCTTTTTAAAAATCAATCCGTTAAAACCTCCTGAGGGGGGTGGGGGAGGAGGGACTGTGTTGTATTGTCAAAGGGCGGCTAGGGTTCCTTCTAGCAGGAACGTGTGATGCCAGCAAGCACAGTTACACGGGAATATTCAGCAAACCAGAGGTTCGGGGGTTATTACTGGTTATTGCATATGAATAAACATGAAGAATAAATACAATAATATGAAGTCATCAGAAACAATGCCCATTTCACTGTCCTGTCTCAAGGTCTCCGATCATGCCTGAGGAAAGCCTGCAGTCTCTTTCATTTCATCCCAGTTGTGATTGACTCATGGAAAATGCTTCCTTCTTGTCTGCCTGGTACCTTTCCTTTCACTAAATTTTATTTCCATACAAAAAGTATCCATTTCATTCAGGTGTTCAAATGTATTTGTAAGGAATTGAGCAAAGTAGCTTCCCATAATTCTATTAATTTTCTCTGTGTCTGCAGTTACTTGCCTCTTTTTAGTTTTGATTTTGTATGTTTAAGTGTTCTTTTTTCATGATTATATTAGTTAATATTCATCTATATTATTTATTTTTAAAAGCTAATGATTTATATGTTGGTTCTACTAATTTCTATATTTTGCTTCATTAATTTTTACTTTTATTAAATCCTATCACCTATTTTACTTGGGATTTTAAACAAATTTTTAATTGCTTGGGTTGTAAGCTTAATGGGTTTACTTTCATTCTTTCTTGATTATTAATATAAGTAGTTAGGGCTATGAATTTGCCTCTAATCCTTGCTTTAACTATTTTTGATTAATTCTAAAACACAGTATTTTTATAATGTTTTCCATATATTTTTCAATTTTCATCTAGATTTTCTTTTAAACCTGAGATATTAAGGATGGTTTTGTTTTTTTCATATCTAGGTTGTTGGGAAGTTTTTGTTTTCTCTGTTTATTTCTAGGTTAATTACATTGTGGTCAGAGAATATTGTTGGCCCTGTTCACATTTATAGAGTTTAAGAACACCTTTGTAGCCTTTATAGCAGGTCTATATATTTTTTTCATTTTCATATATTTATATAATATATGCATTATATATATAAACATATACTTATATTAAAAAATATATAAAGTACATATAAAAACTTATCCCTCAAGAATATAGAATGCTCTATTATAATAACAATGTATGATGTCAGATGAGTACTAGACTTATCAGGGTGATCATTTCATAAGGGATATAACTGTCTAATCACTATGTTGTACACCTGAAACAAATATAATATATGCCATCAATAATTAGAAAATAAGATAACCTTTAAAAGAAAAAATATAAAATGCTCTTCACTTCAAATGCCACAAAACTGGTATGATTGTTCATTTTTTAATATATTATGTCTGTCATGGAATGAGAAAAGTTCAATGAATAACTCCTGCAACCAGTGTATATCTCCTTATACTTTCTGTAGCTTGTAGTTTCTGCTCTATGAGAATGATGCCACAAATATACTTCTTTTTTTAAATATATTTTATTGATTATGCTATTACAATTGTCCCATTTCTACCCCATCATTCCTCTTCACCCTGCACATCCCCTCCCACTCACATTCCCCTTTAGTTCATGTCCATGTGTCATAAGTTCTTTAGTTTCTACATTTCCCATACTATTCTTGCCCTCCCCCTGTCTATTTTCTACCTACCATCTATGCTACTTATTTTCTGTACCTTTTCCCCCTCTCTCCTCCTCCCACTCCCCTCTTGCTAACCCTCCATGTGATCTCCATTTCTGTGTTTCTGTTCCTGTTCTAGTTGTTGGCTTAGTTTGCTTTTGTTTTAGGTGTGGTTATTAATAGCTGTGAGTTTGCTGTCTTTTCACTGTCATATTTTTTATCTTCTTTTTCTTAGGTAAGTCCCTTTAACATTTCATATAATAAGGGCTTGGTGATGATGAACTCCTTGAACTTGACCTTATCTGAGAAGCACTTTATCTGCCTTTCCATTCTAAATGACAGCTTTGCTAAATAGAGCAATCTTGGATGGAGATCCTTGCCTTTCATGACCTGGAATACTTCTTTCCAGCCCCTTCTTGCCTGGAAGGTCTCTTTGGAGAAATCAGCTGACAGTCTGATGGGAACTCCTTTGTAGGTGACTGTACCCTTATCCCTTGCTGCTTCTAGAATTCTCTCCTTCATTTGAATCTTTGCTAATGTAATTACGATGTGCCTTGGTGTGTTCCTCCTTGGGTCCAACTTCTTTGGGACTCTCTGAGCTTCCTGGACTTCCTGGAAGTCTATTTCCTTTGCCAGATTGGGGAAGTTCTCCTTTATTATTTGTTCAAAGAAGTTTTCCACTTGTTGCTCTGCTTCTTCCCCTTGTGGTACCCCTATAATTCGGATGTTGGGATGTTTAAAGCTGTCCCAGAGGTTCCTAAGCCTCTCATTTGTTTGAATTCTTGTTTCTTCCTCGTTTTCTGTTTGGTTGTTAGTTTCTTCCTTCTGGTCCACTCCATTGATTTGAGTCCCAGTTTTCCTTCCATCTCTATCAGTTCCCCATGCATCTTCCTTCATTTCACGTATTGTAGCCTGCATTTGTTCATCTAATTTGTGAGCAAAATCAACCAATTCTGTGAGCATCCTGATGACCAGTGCTTTGAACTGTGCATCTGATAGGTTGGCTATCTCTTCATCACTTAGATGAATTGGCTCCGGGGCTTTGATTTGTTCTCCTGTTTGAGCCACTCTTTGGATTTCTTTTTTGGTCTGGTCGAGGCTGTTACTTAGTGAGGGGCGGAGCCTTATGTGTTCCCCAGGACAGGGCAGCCCAGTGGCTGGGTAGTGACGCTGTATGTGGGGGCAGGGTTCAAGAGGGAACAATGGTGCTTGCTCCACTCTTTCTTGGATTCCAGTCCCTTCCACCACTTCCCCTTTGCCTGGATTATCTGTACACGAATGTGGGACCACCTGGTCAGCCAGCCACCTTGCGTGGCCTCACTGGGTCTTCACCATTGCCACTCCGTGCCTGGAGTCCACTAGCCAATGCCTACACGCCTGGGATCTGCCAGCCGCTGCTGCCTGCATGCCCGGTCTGCCAACCTCCACTTTTTATTGCCACGACTCCGCCCCTCTTACCGGTCTGGATGAATGGTTGTTGGACTTCTGTACAGTTCAATTTTCTATCAGTTGTGATTGTTTTCTTGTTTCTAAATCTTTGTTGTCCTTAATTTTGGTTGTGCAAAGAGGCACACTGTGTCCACCTACGCCTCCATCTTGGCTGGAAGTAATAAATATACTTCTTATATCTTCATTAAACAATAGCAACTATTAAAATGTACCATTCTTGGACTAATTTAATGTTTTGGGTCCTGAGTTCAATATTGTCTAATATTAAGAATACAGTTGTTATAGTTATTCTTTATTAAATTTTATATCTTTAAAGAAATTGAGAGGAAAATGTACTTAAGAAATCTTTCCTATTAACCCACCTTTTTGCCATTTCCTGTGCTTGTTATTTCTCCCTATGGACTTCAGTTACCATCTGTTCTCATTTCCTTTCAGCCTTAATGACAACCCTTAGTATTTCTTATAAGGCAGGTCAGCTAACAACAAATTCTTCTGGTCTTTGTTTATCTTGGATTGCCTTTATTTTACTTTCATTTTTGAAGAATTTTTTTTCTGGATATAAAATTCTTGGTTGCTAATTTTTTCAGCCCTTTGACTATGTCATCCACTGTCCTCTACCATTTTTTTTAAGTAATAAGTAAACCACTAATCATATTGATGCTCCCTGTGCATTATCAGTTGTTTTTCTCTTGCTGATTTCAATATTTTCTCTTCGTTTTCATCTTTAAAAAATCTTTCCCTGGACTGTGCATAGGTGTTAATCCTACTTTGGGTTTGTGAAGCTTTTTGTTTGTGTAGACTGTTTTTCATCAAATTTGGAATACTTTTACTCATTATTTCTTCAAATATTTTTCTGGTCTTTATCTCTCTCACCTCCTTCCTGTATTCCCTTTACATGTACGTTGAAATTTATGATGGCATTCTACAGGTATTTTCAGCTCTGCTCATTTTTCTTCATTTTTTCCCTCTGTGTTCTTCAGATTAGTTAGTTTCTACTAATTTGTCTTCAGGTTCACTAATTCTTTCTTTTATAATCTCAAATCTGTTGAGTTCTCTAGTCACTTTGGTAATTTCAATTATACACTTCACAGTCATGATGGAACAGAGGCAGCCTAATGTAATGGAAAAAATGTAGTTCTGGAGTTGAGCTTTACAAATTCAAGTCTATACACTACCATTTATTAATTATGTGACCTTTGACAACTTACTTGGTTGGCTTCTCCCTACCTCTAAATCATCATCTATAAAATGGGAATACTAGTTTTTCATACCCTACACTGCAATTTGAGAATTGGGAAAATATATGTAAAGTATATAGAACAGAGCCTGTCATACAGTAAATTCCAATAACTCTTTTCTATTATTATTACTGCTGGTGTAGGAGTTTGGTCATCACCAGCAAATATGGTCTGTAAATAGTTTCTTTAAATACTCTGAAATCAAGTATAAGAGAGATAGGCCCCATTGATGTGACTCCTTCAGCCATCCCTCCAAAGTTCCACTATGTTTGTCCCATTGGTATATTTGGGTTTTTCTATTGTTTCTCTAAATTACACCACTAGAGCTAATGCTCAGCCCACTTGGTGAGAACTTCAACATGTGACATACAATTTTACTGGCTGCCTCTCTGAATGGTCCGTACCTTGATTCTCATGCCCAAATGATAGTTGTTATCGGGCTCCAACCGACACTAACAATTCAGAATCATAACACTCTGCCTATTAAATGATGAGCATTGTTTCTGTGTGGAAGCATACATTGCTCTGTCTTTCCCACCCACAATACTGAACCCATTCTTCATGATTTTTATTTATTTGTGTTCAAGTTTGTCCAAACTCCCTAAGACAATGGAACTTGATCTGGGGTCACCCATCCCATGCAGTACAACCCAGTAACTATCATCCCAGGTTCTAGTTCTTCCCAGTCCATGCCCTTCCCATCCTATTGGCCCATGGCCTTGACCATCTCTTTCACCATGAGTCACCACTTACTAATCTTGTTTCTGCATCAACTGCAAAATATTCAGAGCTATAATATTTGGTCAAATCAGTGTGTCAGTGGAATGACTCAGAAAGCAGTATTCTGAGGATTTATAGCTAACTATTGCTGTATCATTAAGACAAATCCTGGTAAACCAAGATCAGATTTTTAAGTCCCATTGGTCAGTCTAAGCAAAATCTAAGCAAAGACAAACTTTTTGTCCAGGTTCACTTTCTACTCTCCAAACTTGTCCACAACTCATATGTTTCCCAATGACAACTGATGCCACATTACACTTCACAAATCACTTTCAGAAATGAATTTTATTCAGTCCTCACAATTATCCTGTAATCCAGGTACAGTAACATGACTACTCCCACTTCACAGTTGAGGAAACAAACTCAGAGAGCATAAAAAAACCTATCCAATGTTACTATGCTATTTGGGTGAAGAGCTAAAGTCACAAACTAATTTGTCTTGCTTTCAACTCACTGAGTTTTTCAGAGTGTGTTCCCTAAATCATTAGTCCCATGAGAAATTCTATGATCAACCACAGTTCAGGAAATGGTTAAGATTTTGTCATGATAAAGTTTCTGGGAAACCCTATAGTTAAAAATTCTGGTTAACTTTGTTTTTCACAGTGTTCCTTACACTTATTTGAGCATAGAACCCCATTTCTCCAATATTAGTCAATACGCCATATAACTGTAACACACTAAGCTGCCTCACAGGAAAGGCAGAGAAGGCCAAATTGAGCAAGTTTGGAGGGCTCCTTGGAGCAACATCCTCCTCTGAGCAATCTCAAACCCTTCACCAAACATTTCTTCCACCAAACATGACCCTACCTGCAAGGGGAAAGGATCTTTGGTGATGGAGCAAAGTGTACTATCAGAATACAGAACAAACCAAAAGGCACAGATGTACTTACTATAAGATCAGGAATCTTCCCAAATCAGTGTAGTTTTTTGTTTTTTGGTTTTTTTTTTCCAAAATGAAGTTTACAGCACATGTGCATCAGAATCATCCAAAAAATTGGTAAGCATGGAGATATCCAGACAGCACTCATACCTGATGAAACAAAATATCTAGGAACGGGGCCTAGGAATATGTGTTTTAACACACTAACTAGGCTATTCTGCCACAACTAGAATTTGAAAAACATTGACTTAGGTAGTCAACAACAGATGTGAGGTACTTTTCCAATTAAATCAAAGTCACAAACCAAAATGAAAATGGCCTAAGAGGCATCCAGTGGGGAACTATTTGGTTCCATGGTAAATAACCACATCTCAATGAGACCAGCCTTCCTGGGGAAGACTATTCCATGGTCTATCAGATCTCTTCATTAGGGAACTTCCATGCTATTCCATCTAAGTAGTTTTCTTTAATTTGATCCTATTACTCCCATGCTTTATACAAAGCTGAGTACAGCAGTTATACTCAATAAATAAAAATGCTATTATAAATGCCACTCTTGGCTCATGTTTCCATCCAATTACTCTCAAATGGCCATGTATCCCAACAAAGTGAGGGTCCATCTACCTGTCCAAGGCCAGCTTCTTTAAGTCTCAAATCTTGATTTGGAGGAGAAGTGCCATTTTCAAGTCAAGTGTGCAGTCATCAATGACCCCATTCTCATAAACAGATGGCATTCTCACAGCTCCTCGACCACATTACAAAAATTGGGACTCAGAGGGCTATTCAAGATGGAGGCACTTAAGGAAAATGGAATGTGACCATAAGTATCAACTCAGTTATAAATGCTGTGATTTCCTGGCCTTAAGAAAGGCCCATGAACAGGATAACATCACTATCATGACAATCAAATGGAACGAGCCAAAGCAGCAGGAGAGATGTGAATTGCACATCAAAAAATACCTGCTGACTATCTAGACTATTAGGTATGCAAAAAACTGCCAAGATAGGCAGTCCAGTATCCTCTATAGGTCATTAAATAAAGAAATATAATCTACCAAGATTTCCTGCCCAGGCACAGGTAGGTATACAAAATAACCCTTACAGATTTTAGTATAAAAATGTTATGAGTATTCAGCAGATGCAGTTAAAGAAGGTAAGTTCTTGGGAACAACAAAAAAGCTCTTTGTAAGAGTAAATGATCCATTAGAGATCATTTGAAGAACTTCAACTGATTTTCCTGGGAATACCTTGATTTCAAGTTATTGGGAAAGAGTTCGGTGGATTATACCTAAAATAATTAACTTTAAATGAGATACACTCATCATTTATAACACACATGTGCATGTATGGTTGTAGTTCTGACAGTAGTAACATTGGGAATTTTAAGTATATAATACTTGACAAATTACTTCACCTATATGTGCAATATCGATCAACGGTAGCCCTGCTTCTGCCCCAAAATAATGCTTTGGAATTATCTCTTAAGTAACCCAGATATCTGTCATTTTGAGGTCATATTTGTGTTGAGATGCACAGATCCTGGGAGATAAAGAATGTGATCTTTCCAGATACCTGTCGGGACCAGAGTTCCACTCACAGAGAGAAGCCACAGCTGGGAGAGCCTGCAGCGCGTGGGCTCTGGAGTCAGACTTCCCGGAATCAGATCCCAGTTCCACTGCTCACTGTCTGCATGAGCCTGGGCAATTTCTTAACTCCCTTTATCATATGTAGAGGATAACATATAATTGGGATGCAATGAATGCTAAATTAAAATAACTCATGTAAAGCATTAAACACAATGTCAAATACCTAGTTCACGTTCAGTGTTAAAATTGCCATTATTATTAAGAACTATAAATAAATCATAAGTCTCTTTACTCTAATTCTCCAGATTATTACTGACATTGCATGTTAAATTTATTAGGAATCAGTCTTCAAAACAAAGCAGATTCCCAGGAATCATATGTTAAATGCTATTTCTAATTCCTTAAACATCAGTCTTCTCAGAAGCAAAAGAGATATGCTCCATATGAATCTTCAGAACTCAAGAATAACAGAATAAAACAGTAAAAACAATAATATGCATGTGATCTGAAGCAAAACTTGACTGTCCTAGAAGTATCCATTAGGGCCTTACTAACCCAATACAAATCCCATACAGCTAATGAGCTCCTGCAAGGAATGGCTGATGCTAAATGAAGTACATGGATATTGGTGGACCACCCTCGAGGAGCGTTAGAGGGGGACAAATAAATAATGTTAAGTAATACATGTTAAGTAATATAGAGCCTTAGTGTGTTCTTTTATGTGTTCTAATTCCAGAGATTCACTCCCAGCATAAGATCCTTTTCTTCCAACACTTCCCATTCTAGAAGGACTTTCCGACTCTATCAACTAACCATATCTTACTTTTCCATTAGGACTTGCCTCTCCCTATAGAAATCCAAAAACATTTAGCTTAAAATACATTGTTCCTTCTTTTTCTCCCTCTCCTCTGTCCCTCCCTCCCTTCCTTTCTTACTGCTTGAGTGCTTACAAACAATATAAAACTCTGTGCTCAGAGCTGATTTTGATATATTTTTGTATGTATACTCCCTCTTTCTTAGCAGTATTCTCTGTCCTCAACACATTAAAGATCTAATGAAAGCTCATAAGACAGAGCAGCACAACCAAGGGAATTTAAGGAAGAGAATGCATTGACCGGGATGAGCAAATAAATGGCACCCTCACCTGTCTGCTAGAGCTGATACCAGACAGGGTTAAAGTGGGGAAGGAAGCACACTTCATTGGGAAGAATGCAACTTCAACATTTCCCTCAGAATCTAGTCCTTTGAAGTGAGCTCATGAGAACTGTTGGCTTAATGAATTCATGA
This sequence comes from Glossophaga mutica, assembly GCA_039655065.1. Lineage (NCBI taxonomy): Eukaryota > Metazoa > Chordata > Mammalia > Chiroptera > Phyllostomidae > Glossophaga > Glossophaga mutica. Next base: position 53,148,005 of record CM077306.1, read on the forward strand.
ATTAATGAAATAGAGCCTACTTTAACCCTCATCCTGGAGAACAGGTATATCAGGTCCTGGCTCAAGGTTATTGAAACGTTCTAGGGAGAGATGCTTGGCAGAATCTGGCCACAGTACCAATTCTAAACTGCACTTTAAATAAGCATAAAAAATTGCAAGAGGGGAGGAGAATGGCCAGCAGGATGTTATTTTTCTGGAAACTTGGCATGTAAGTGTGTGGAGGATGGGGAGATAGGAGGCAGTAGGGAGATTGCACAGCCCTCTCCTTCCCCTCTTATCCCCCAGGCTTCTAGTTCACTAAAATCCAACTGGACCCTTGTTTTCTTTCCTGGGCCAGTAATGAATGGCAGTAATTATCTATGCGGGGCTCTGCGTAAGTCATGAGGTAATTCTGGCTCCTCTCTCCTTGCAATTTCGAGCAATGTGTGTGTGTTTTTCACCCACTACTATTGAGGGGTGGAAAATAGATTACAATTACATTCCGGATGGCTTTTGAAGACTTGATAGACAGCTGGAGAGAAATCTTCCCTGCAGCTGTCAGGATGAGAGGGTGGCCAAGAGGTGGGCGTGGAAAGGGGAAGAGAGGCCCTGTCAGGAGAGGTAGAACAATATAAAATGGATTCAGTACATTCTCAAAGTAGTATTTTTAAAAGATCAGAGTTGCTAAATTGAAAACAAATATGGGGTCCAGGTGGCTGGCTGCATTTTTGTGGGAAGCGGGTCCCTTTCAGGAATATTTTGACTGTTCAAATCCAAAGATGCTATCGCTGGATCACACAGCAGCAAGATCAGACTTGGACCAAAGCCGGCCCCGGGGGTGGGTGCAGCCCACAGCTCCGAGTCAAAGGGCTCAGCTGCATGTTTCTTCCTCTACATCTGGAATCACTTTTCTGGGTTAGAGCAGATATGTTTCTCCAAGGAGGTAGATGAGATGATTTCTATATTCTCTTCCACTCTACCCAATTGTGTGTGTATGTAGGGGGACTCTCATTTACTTACTGAGCACTATATGCTTGCTACTAGGTTATATGTATTATCTACATAGCTCCTGTAATCCACACCACTCCCCAGACAGAGAAAGGTCATACCTTCATCTTACAGAGGAGGGAAGTGAAGTTTGGAGATGTGAAACAACTAGCCAAAATATTTTAAGTGCCATTGTAAGCAACCCAGGCAGGTCGACTTCAAAGTGAGTTTCCCACCCACAGTGCAATGCTGAGCCTTCATCCCATCACAGGGTTCTGTGGTTTTCTAAAATATTATTTCACTGGCCTTTGGAACTTGATTCTGAATCTAATTGCCCAACATTAAGGATTAGGTGGCTAGAGTATAAAACACAGGAACAGGCACATACTGGGAGAACAAGAAAGGCCCCCTGCACTGGGTGTGGTTTGGGGAGAAGGACCTGAGTGAAGGAAGCACTGAAAGACAAGGGTGGGGGTTGCATCAGTGAAGGGACAGTCACAGCAGGGTAGGTCTCAATAGCAAAGCTGAACTGCAAACACAAACTTAGCCAACTTCCCAGCTGCCTTAAGCTAGTTCAGACTTTGGGTAGTTTCTGCAGTCCATGCACATCCATCTTAGGCCACACCACCAACTCTGTCACTACAGACTGGAGACTTACCAATAGGATGGCAAGGGCACACTCTTTCCCACAATGTCATTCCAAGGGGGGTGCCTTTTGAATATATGAAGACCACAGGTATATATTTAAATGGAGGATAGCTTGTTCAGTGGATCAGACACTCTCAAAGAAACCTAAGTATCAGGAGATCAAGGTATGAGAATTCTCATACATTCCTCAGACTACTGGGGATCTCCTTAATATGCTTGGTGAAACTCCTAACAGAATTGCACCTTAGCCTCTTGCTCACAAAAATAAATTTTAAACGACTACAAAAAACCCAAAACCAAAAATACCCTGCTTTGGAGCAGCTGGCCCATGTCTAACCTTTTTCCGGACACACTGGAACGTAAGCAGGTTGCAGGCTGCAGGCTGGAGGAATGAAACCTCCAGCAGGTGTGAGGTTTCATTTAGCGCTCAAGCAAGAACTACTCTTGTTTTGTTTCCAACTTCCTTTGGACAAAGACAGATAAATCTGGATCTCTAAAAACTTGTGGGAGGAGGAGAAAGACAAATACTTCTTCATTTGACAATGGACACCCTCCAGGCCAAATTCAATGTGTCTATGATATTTTATCCAATTATTCCTGTTATTGAAATGGCATGTCAACAAGCAAGAGGGGCAGATCCAATTAGTCATCAAGGATGCAGAAAGGCAGTAAGAGATTTTCTGTTTAATTTATAAAATTCTCCAATATTTTGTTTCTATTACAATCGAAGAACTACAAATTTGGAAAGGAAAAACATCAATTACTGAGAGCAGGGGAAGGGGGGCAATGCTAATATATTTGTTGCTCTTCTCTAAAGTAGATACCTAGTTGTCTAGGTACTGCAGTTCCATATTGTTTAAGAAAATAAACACCATGGTTACATCGCAAATTAAATATAGATAGCTATATTTTTATGTGTTAACTTACATACATTTGCAGACGTGTGGTTCTAAAATTCTATGGGGAACTCACCAGCTTGAAATGCAACTAGAACCCAGACAATGACTATAGGTAAACATGCTTCACAAATGCAGGTAGTCATGATTTTCCTGACTAACAGCGGGAGGTGATTTCAGCAGGCCTCTGAACTTCCAGGGAAGGTGGTTAGCAGAGTGGTCTGCCTGAACCACATGGAGGTGCCAAGTAGAATATTCAGAAATGTCTCCCTTACCCTTAGCTAATTGCAAAATAAACATTTGCACTTCTTCTATCATTCTTCCATGCAGAATTTGCTTTGTTGGCATTTTGCCTATTGGTTGAGATCAAATTTATTATTACAATGTAAAAACTGGTTTACTAACTACCAGCAGCAAGTCATTTGTTAGTGGCATTGGAACCTTTCCCTAGGCATGAGACAACATTTACCCACATTTGGTCAGGGATTTCTTTGTTCAGTGCTAAATAGGTACAGTAAGTTTCTACTGAAAGTCAATACTAGGGGTACTGTCCTCATCCTCTAATTGCTTACAGATTAATCACAGACAAGTAAATGAACCATTATAAAATGCTGTCTTGGAGTCCCAGCTGGATGGGTCCAAAAAGGATGCTGTGCCAGATTTTGGCCCCCTACTATCACTTCATCCTATTCCAGAAAAGTCTTAGAGGTATTCACATCTTGAAATTACAACAAACTCTAACTCCTCCCTAGAAACATTTGTGGCTGTGAAAAAATGTGAACACCTGAAGAAATGTACATCTTAGGACACTTGGCTATGTGAGTGGTGGAAAGGACAGAGAAGAGGAGATGCAAAAGAATAAGGCACTCTGAGCTACAAGGAAAAAATAATCCCTTGCCAAAACAATACCGAAGAATAAAAACAACATTAGAAGCCTCACACTTCCAGACTTCAAAACTTACTATAAAGCTATAGTAATCAAAACAGTATGGTACTAGCATAAGAATAGATATATAGATAAATGGAATAAAATTGAGAGTCCAGAAATAAATCCATAGATCTATAGCTGATTGATTTTATACAAGGATGTCAAGATCATTCAATGGGGAAAGAACAGTCTCTTCAACAAATGATGCTGGGACAACTGGATATCCATAAGCAAAAGAATAAAGCATAAGGTTCATACCTTATGCCAAAGATTAACTAAAATGGATAAACAATTTAATATGAAAGCTAAAACCACAAAACTCTTAGAAAAAAAGATAGAAGTAAATCATGATCTTAGATTTGGCAATGGATTCTTAGATATGACAGTATAAGCACAAGCAAAAAAAGAAAAAATACCTAAATTGGGCCATCAAAATTAAAACTTGTGCTTTAAAGGACACTGCTGTGGACCGTTCAGCCTGATTTCAGGACTTGTAACCCTCACCCCATGGTGGGCTGTGTAAGAGCCCAAGGGACCCACTTCATCTGGGTCTGTTCTGTCACAAGGACGTGACCTACTAAGGAGACAAAGCTTATCTCCCTGGCAGGAGCACTGCTATTGCCTCATCCATCTCTGGCCCCATTGCTTGGTTGGCAGTCAATGACGCGTATGAACTCCTTATGGGAGGGGCAACCTAAGCCAGACACAACCACTTGGGAGGCCTCATGGAAGGACTTGGGGGGCTGCAGCAAAGAGGATGTAATGGACCCTCACCCCCAGCTATTCTGACATAGCCCGAGTCCTCATTTCCATCTGGGAGGTGTCTCCTGCTTCCTAATCGGCTTAAAGCCTGAAACTGTGGGGGCAAGCGGTGCAGCCCTGTACAGGCCAGGACGGCTCCCTGGATGATCGGGCATAAGAAAGAATTCCTAAAGTCCAGTGAAACCTGCTTTGCTAAGAGTGCTCTCATTTAAATGATGAGGGTCCCAGGAGGAAATGAGTATGTCTCCCAAAGTTTGGCAACCCCCTTTCCGGACAGACATTGACTCAGATTAAGCTTTCTTTGAAATGTTAACCATTGCTTGATCCTTGTTGCCTGACATACCTGTATTCCCATGTATTTGAGCCCAATAAAAGCCCAGTGAGGATGGGGCTCTGGGTCATTCTCCTCTGAGAGTTTGACCACCTTTCCTCCCCAAGCAGAAAATGTCTTGGTAGTTTTTATTTTCATCCATGATAGAGGGATGGGGCTCTGTGGGCAGAGCCCCCCACATCTGGCGCCCAGGACAGGGTCCCCACAGGACACCATCAAGAAATTAAAAGGACAATTCACAGAATGGGAGAAAATATTTGCAAATCATACATCTGATAAGAATCTAGTATTTAGGCTATATTAAAAAAAAACTCTTACAATTCAACAACAAAAATGATTAATTTAGAAAATGGGCAAAGGACCTCAATAAACATTCCCCAAAGAAAATATACAAATGCCAAGAACTACATGAAAATATACTCAACATTAGTAGTCATTTGGGAAGTTCAAATCAAAACCACAATTAGGTACCACACAATCCTCGTACCCACTAGGATGGCTATACTTTTTTTATATAATGAAAAATAACATATGTAGGAAAGGATGTGCTGAAATCGAAGCTGTTATATATGCTGGTAAAAATGTGAAATGGTGCAGCTGCTACAGAAAACATTTTGGTGGGTCCTCAAAAAGTTAAACATAGAATTACCATATGACTCAGCAATTCTACCTCTAAGTGTGCAACTAAAAGAACTGAAAACAGGTACTCAAACAAATACATGCACATGCACGTTCATAGGAGCACTATTCACACAGTAGCTAAAAGGTGGAAACAGCTCAAACGTTCATCAACAAGTGAATGGATAAACAAACTGGTATATAAATACAATGGAATATTATTCAGTCATAAAAATGAATAAAGTACTGATACATGCTACAATGTGGATGAACCCTGAAAACATTATGCTAAGTGAAAGAAACTATACACAAAAGGCCAGATACTATATAATTTTTATGTGAAATATCCAGAATAGGTAAATCCATGGAGATATATTACAAACTGATGGTTTCCAGGGGCTGGGAGAGTGTGGCGGGGGAATAGGAAGTAACTGCTTAATGGGTACTAGACTTCCTTTGGGGTGATTAAAATGTTTTGTGACTAGATAGAAGTAGTGGTTGTATCACATTGTGAATATACTAAACACCACTGAATTGTTCACTTTAAAATGGTGAATTTTATGTTATGTGAATTTCACCTAAAAATAAGCCAATGACTTAACATTAAAAAAATAAGATATTTAGAAAAAAACTCATTCATTCATTTATTCCACAATAGGGAAGGTCCAGTGGGAAAATTCTACTATGTTGGAGATAAAATGGTGAGCACACATGTTCCATCTAGTGGCAAAGACAGACCTTAGCCAAATAATCATTCCCCTGAAGCATAAACCCATGAATAAGCGATATATGGTTCTAGACAGAGAGAATCAGGAAAGGCCTCCCTGGAAATGTCAGAAATGAACTGAGACAGAGAAGGTAAGTTAGAGGTAATAAGTAAAGTGAGGAAGCAGGGTTCATGGCAGTGATGGAGAGAACCTCCCATTCAAAGGAAACATCATGTACAAAACTCCTGTGGCAGAGCCAAAAAGACAGCCAGCACATCCTTGGTGTTTGAAGAATTTACCAGTAATAGTTGTGGCTATTTGCAAGCCGCTTACAGGTTTATTACATATAGTAATTTACAGTTTTGCAGAGACACTAAAGTGAGGCTGTACAAGTGGTCCTAACCAACTTTGTTGCTTTCACTATTATATTTTCCTTTAGTGTTGAAGGTGCCACTTAAAATTTTCACATACTCTGTGGCATTTTATGTCATCATGGTATACATAATTTCAAAGATCTCAAGAGGTCCCCTTGAGAATATCCAGAAAATCCAATAGAGAGAGTGAATCTTTGATGAGTAGGCCAGATTCAGTCAGAAGTTATACAGATGACCCTTGAACAACATGGGTTTCAACTGTGTGGTCCACTTATATGTGGATTTTTTCCAATAAATATTGTAAATATCTCTTCTTTATGGTTTTCTTAATAACATTTTCTTTTCTTTGGCTTACTTCATTGTATGAATACAGTGTATAATACATTTAACATACAAAATCTGTGTTAATCAACTATTCATGTAGTTAAGTTTGCAGGGAGTCAAAAGTTATATGTGGATCACTGACAGCACAGGGGTTGGCACCCCTAACTCTGCCCAGTATTTGAGGGTCAGCTGTATTTTGTTTGGCCTGCATGGCCTTAAAAATAAAAAATTCTGAGTGCTTTTAGAGAGGAGATGACCTCCCCAGGGTAGCCCCAGCCCCCTCTAATTCCTATTATTTCACATCTACATGGCTCACTTACTAACATTTCTGCCTGACCTCTAACCAAATTTGAATTTGTGGTCCCTTTTAAAAGAACATATTTATCAGGGTATGTTTGGTTGGCTTTTGATGTTGTCTTTCCTGAAGGCAGGGGAGTCGGGGGAGTGTGACAGTCTAATCTGGAAAGGTCTGTAGGATGTGAGAAAGGGTCCTCAATCATGATACATAAATTAAGATGGTATTTATAATACAACAAGAAATAAAAGGATTCTTAAGAGAAGGATGAGAAATGAAACCAACACAAGTATCTGAACCCAGCTCCCTTGGGCTCTGAAGCACAGAGACCCACATACGGCCAGAGTATAACCAGTACTGCAGACCCTATCTGTGATCAGGGAGCAGGTTCCTCACAGAAATCAAGATTGTTGTGGGAGCTGTGCGTTTTGCACATTCATTGATGTGAATCTTGGTGCAGAGAGTACAATCTATACCCACTAGGCCCAGGGAGGTCCCTTTGTGCAGAGAAGGAGAAGGGAGGTACACATGACTCCTACCCAGGAGCATGGCTACAGAAATAACAACAGGAGGCAACAGTTCTTTGATTTTTGCTTTCAGGTCTCTGCGTGCCAGGAAGGCCTCCAAAGGGTACCGCCTACAGCAATTACAACATCCCCTTGCAATGTTGCCTGAACAGAACATTCATGCTGTATCAGAAACTGAGAGTAGTCTATTATCACAGTATGTTCTGAGACAATGGGGTTCAGCAGGGCAAACAAAAGACTCGAAATAGGAGGCCAGTACATTCACACTGTTGCTCTGGCCATTCGTTTAATAAATACTGAGGTCTTACTATGAACCAGAGCAGACTAGACCTGGGAGACTAAGAATAATTTTCCATTTCCGCTGAGACAAATCATTCCTTCCATCTGTGACACAAAAGGTCTTGCTTTCACACTTCAAGGCCACACAGGGGGATGGGCAGCCAAAGCTAAAATGGGATTTTACTGCTTTAAAGGTCATATGCACCACCGATATGTAATATGCTCGCTATCATATTGGTAATAGTAAGAAAGGTAGCGATGGGAGAAGAAAACTTTTGACTCACTGAACAGAGCATTTTAATTTTCTCACATAAAAGGCACAATTCACCATCTGTTTCTGAGCTCTCTATTCTGTGGTGAAAGTGCATATAACTTTTCAAGTCAGTGTTCAAGAGAAAAGCAGAGACTTGTGACCAACCTAAAATCAAAGACCTGGTGAATCACACAGATTTTGAAATGGAAGAAAAATTATATCACCTTTGGATGAATGAGTATAAAAGAAATATTTTCCCCATCCATTTGCCTGAGGACACACGAAGCCAATTGCAAAAAATTAATTAAAACAGTTTTTTGCCCCAGCTGGTGTAGCTCAGTAGGTTGTGTGCAGGCCTGCAAAGCAAAGGGCCATGGGTTCGATTCCCAGTTGGGGCACATGCCTGGGTTGCAGGCCAGGTCCCCAGTAGGGGGCATGTAAGAGGCAACCACACATTGATGTTTCCCTCCCTCTTTCTCCCTTCCTGTCTATCTAAAAATAAATAAAATCCTTTAAAAAATTAATTAAAACACAGTTTTTAAAATAGACTCTTTGCATGTATATGTGCATGTATACCCAGTGACTTTTTATGCACTAAGATATCATCACAGACCCTACTTCAGAAGGGCTTGGGCTTGTTTTCCCCCAAAATAGTCATCTGCCCATGTTGCCACTTGGTACCCAGACACGCAATGGCAAATGGGCTAACATGGGGTCAGAGCTGCAGGAGACTTCTTGTCTTAGGTAAGGACTACAGCCCTGAACTTGGGGTCATAAGCACAGTGATACAGCCAACTGAACTCTACTTGACACAGACATTTTAAAATCACAAGTCACCAGTCACTATCTGCTAATCAATTATTTTCAAGGTCATGTTGATTGAACTCAAATTTCCCACATCACCACCCATGTGCGCACATACATAAATTGTACACGTACACTTATGGAGTTTATTTATTTATTTAGTTAGTTAGTTAGTTTTTATTGTTGTTCAAGTACAGTTGTCTCTATTTGCCTGCCACCATTTTCCCCCATCCCACCTCCCCTCACCACCCACCCTCAATCCTACCTCCTTTGGCTTTGTCCATGATCCTTTATACATGTTCCTTGATGACCCTTCCCCTTCTTTCCCATGTTATCTCCCACCACCACCCCTGTGGTTACTGTCAGTTTGTTTTTTATTTTACTATCTCTGGTTCTATATTGCTTGTTTATTTATTTTGTTGATTAGGTTCCACTTCTGGTGAGATCATATAGTATTTGTCTTTCACTGCCTGGCTTATTTCACTTAGCATAATGTTCTTCAGTTCTATCCATGCTGTTGCAAAGGGTAGGAGCTCCTTTCTTTCAAGTGTGTAGTATTCCATTGTGTAAACGTGCCACAGTTTTTGATCCACTCATTTACTGATGGGCACTTAGGTTGCTTCCAGCACTTGGCTATGGTAAATTGTGTTGCTATGAACATAGGGGTGCATAGGGTCTTTTGAATTGATGTTTCAGGGTTCTTAGGGTATAATCCCAGCAGTGTAATTGCTGGGTCAAAAAGCAGTTCCATCTTTAGTTTTCAGAGGAAATTCCATGCTGTTTTCCATAGTGGCTGCACCAGCCTGCATTCCCATCAACAGTGCACTAGGGTTCCCTTTTCTCCACATCCTCTCTAGCACCTGTTGTTTGTTGATTTGTTTATGATGGCCATTATGATCAGTGTGAAGTGGTATCTCATTGTTCTTACAATAATGAAGAAAACTAACTTTAGGCTCTGACTTTAGGTTCTGAGTGCTGTGATAGGGTGCCCAAAATAATCATTAGAAACTCTGCCACATGCAAATGTTCTGACACTCTTTCCTTTGAGAGGTGCAGACTATGCCCCCATGAAGAAGTGGGCTGGGTGCCTTTACTCCTTGAATCCGAGCAGGTTCTGTGACTGCTTTGACCAACGGAATTTCACAAAAGTGATATGGTGCCAGTTTGAGTTGCTCTCGAAGCCTTGGACAGCCAAGTGAGTCTAACCACTCTACTGAAGAGACCATGTACAAAGTGAGAGAGGTCCATCTGACTTCCAGCCATTCCCGCCAAGGCACCAGACATGTGAATAAAGCAGCCCTGGACCCTGCAGACTGGCCAGTTACCAGCAGAATAGCACAGGCTGACCCCAGGTTATGTTATATAAAATAAAAGAATCATTCAACTGAACTCTGCCCATAGTCTTGACCCCCAAATAATAAAATGTAATAAAAAGTTTCTTGTTTTAACCCACTATAGTTTGAGGTTTGTCATGAAGCTGTAAGTGTATGAAACAAAAGCTTACAGAATCTCGGGGCTGGAACTACTTGCGTGAGGGGCACAGGTGGAAATGTCACGAGAAGGAATTAATTAGCAGACAGAGGGAAGTCTCTATCTCTTTCTTTCAGGTATTAAGACTTGATATAATGCTTGGTGACAAGGTTAGGAAACTAGAAGTACCAGGGTTGGACCAGAACTAAGTATTCTCCAGTTCTAGTCCCAGAGAAGCTGCCTCCAACATTATCATTGCCACATTCTACAGGGAATAGCCTCTGGCAGAGTAAATGTGGAAAAATAGCCACAAATATTTTGGGTGGAAAAATGGGGACTCACCCTACTAGCTTTTTTAAAAAAACAGTGTAGTACTTTTAAAATTACACAATAGAACAGAAAGTGAAGAAAGAGACCATGCGTATGTGATATTTTAGTGTAGAATAAAGAGACAGTTCAATCACCGCAAAAGACTAAACTATCCTGAGTAGTGGTAGAGAATGAACGATGTGTGTCCTGTGGTATTGGAACAATAGTTTATTCATGTTTTAAAAAGTCTAATTACATTCTCACTTAAATTAATCATAAAATAAGTTCCTGGTGGACTAAAAATCTAAATATTGATATCTAAATACAAAACCTCAAATGACAAAATAAAGAACACAAAATCTTGAGGTAGGACAGAGCTCTGTGAGCGAAATATAAAATCCAAAAGCTATAAGTGAAAAAATAGACAGATTTAACTTCATTAAAAATTCAGATTCTGAACAGAAAACAATACTTTAAGCAAAATTAGAAGGCCAAAAGAAAACTAGGGAAAAATACCTGCAATACAGAACAGTCAGGGGGTTCAGAACCATAACACAGTACAAGCTTCTACAAATTCCTAAGAATATGTAAAAACCTCAATAGAAAAATGGATGAAAAACATGAATAAGCAATTAGATGGAGTACAAATGGCTGAAAACACATCTAAATGTGTTCAACTCTACCAGTAATCAGGGTAATGAAAGTAAGATATAATTTTTACCCACTATAAGGGAAAAACTTTGATGATTTATAATATATAGTGTGGATAAAAATGTAAGGAAATAGATCAGTAGCTACATCTAATAGAGAGAGTTACAGTATTTTGTATTGGGTGATCATTTTATAACAAGGACATACCACAATACTTTTATAATAGAAAAAACAATCAAAGAATAAAGTGATAAAAAAGGATAATAATGGGTTGAACCTTTGCCTCTTTGTTGGTGTATCATGACACCAAAACATCTTCATTCTTACCTCATAGTCAATGCCTCCCTAATTTTAGCTTCCATAATATGTTCAACATCAGAGATTAGCTAGCACATAAAGAATTGTTTTTGCAAGACCCATTCTCTAAAGCAGGGACCTCAATGAGGGAGGGTGAAATTTTTTTTAAATATATTTTATTGATTATGCTATTACAGTTGTCCCATTTCTCCCCCATCATTCCCCTCCGCCCTGCACACCCTCTCCCACCCACATTCCCCCCTTTAGTTCATGTCCATGTGTCATAAGTTCTTTAGCTTCTACATTTCCCATACTATTCTTGCCCTCCCCCGTCTATTTTCTACCCACTATCTATGCTACTTATTCTCTGTACCTTTTCCCCTCTCTCCTCCTTCCACTCCCCTGTTGCTAACCCTCCATGTGATCTCCATTTCTGTGGTTCTGTTCCTGTTCTAGTGGTTTGCTTTCGTTTTAGGTGTGGTTGTTAATAGCTGTGAGTTTGCTGTCTTTTTACTGTCATATTTTTTATCTTCTTTTTCTTAGATAAGTCCCTTTAACATTTCATATAATAAGGGCTTGGTGAATTTTAAAACCACATACGCCTCATGACCTCTAGTGAACACCCTTTCCCCTACCCTGCCACAGGCGTATTGGAGCTTTTACTAGAATGGGCTTCACAAATACAGAAAGTTCCTCCTTCTAATTGGAGTTTGTTACACCCCTCAGAGGAGTTTGGAAGCTGGAAGAAGGTTGGGAAGCATTGCTCTAAGGGCCAGCTAGTCAGTTCCTTTGAAATCCGCAGTTGAAGTTGGGGCAATCACCAATGCACGGGCAGTAATCCTTATTTAGATTGTACAGTCCCAAACGCAGCTGAAGCCATTTCAAATGTAGAGAACAGGGAACTAACTCATTTAAGGTAAGTACTTTCATTCCACTTAATGTCTTTTCCATTTACAATTCTTTATAATTATATTAACTATATATATTTACTAGATATCAATTGTGTACACCTATGTATTAATTCTAAGAGAAAAGACCATGTGGAGTTAAGCGCACACACAAAATAAGAATCTTATTCATAAACTTTCCATTTCAACCGTTATTATTCATTGTACTTATTTCTTTTTTAAAATCCAAAGTCGCTGGGATCTCATTCTCCACAGCAGTGTTGTGGGTTTGGGGACTTGAGAGCTGCTGAGAGTGACACACCCAGCTTGGCAGGGGGACTTGCTCTCAGGGAGTCTGCTCCCACACTTCAGTCTTGCTTCAGGGCTTCCAAGAAGTATCCAAAGCTCACAAACACCTATCTGTTCTGAGTTTTCCAGTCAGGCTTTAATTTGCCTCCTGCTGCTGGCTCTAATTATGTAGCCAGTGCCTGAGAGGGAAAACCCAGCCTCCTGCTCCCACTCTGCCTATGTGGCAGTCTTTGTTGCTTGTTTCCCCGGAGGCTTTCTCATCTTGCACAGACCCTGACTCACGAAAAAGCCCTGAAATACAGGGCCAGTGTGTCCCCACAGTCACCTTCCGCTTGCCTGTGTACCACACAGTAAGGAAGTAGTTACTCATGATAACTGTCATTTGTTATTGGAAGTAGACTCTGAAGATTAGTCATAAACCACCCCGGCATCTACCAGTTGTTTTGTTTTAATGGAAGCTGAGATTCTGGTTAAGGGCATTCTCCTTAAAGGATTCTCCCTCGTTCTGCTTCCAGCCATTTGAAATGTAAATTGGGCTTTAGCAGAAGACTTTGAATACCGTGGTATGATGGCATTTTGTGCCCAGAAGTATATAAAACTAGGATAATCTAGAAGCATTATTAATTCAGTTTGAGGGACTATGAATACCTCAAATTTCAGGTAAATCATTTGATGTATAAAGTCACCTAAAATATCAACATCCCCAAGTTCAACATATGAAAGTATATTGCTGAGACTCATTTATTTAAGTCTAGGATAGCTTTATTAGTAAACTAGAATGCCTTTTCCTAGGACTACAGTCACCCGGATAAAACCTGATTGAGCAGTTGGTGCAGATAAATAAGGGTCCAGTGGTCTTTACAGTTCGGCTGAGGGACCACCACTCACTGACAAGCAGGTTGCTTTAATATTCAGGGAAATTACTCTCACTGCCATCCAGTTGATTCTGGCTCCCCTGTCCATCTTCCCTAGGCTGGGATGACTTCTTGACAGGCAGCCTGGACAGATGCAGCCTGTGAAAGTCTGATGTGCCTACACGCTGGCACCCGCCATGGTCCAGTCTGTCAACTAACTAAAGAAACCTCTCTTTGTAATTCAGCACCTCCTTTCCAGATTTGCTTTGAAACACCAAGAGATCTGGTATGTGGGAATCTGTTTCAGCACCACTTTTAGCTAATTTTGAGATGGGGGATATAAAAACAAAAGCCAAAACAAACCCTAATTCTCAAGTCTTACCAAATACAGTAAATCATTTAACATGTAATGTGGTGAATTTCAAAAAGTAGAAAAACACCCAAATATCCATCTTATATCTGTTTCATGAGTGCTCGTTGACACTGGCTGCAGACTAGATGTGCCAGCCATCAGGAACTGGTTTCAATCTTGTCATTGTTATTGTTCCCTATAATGTTTAACCCCCTACTTTTTAAACCCCAAAAATGAAAAGAAAAGGAGAGAAAGGTCCTCTTGCATTTATAGTACTAAATCCCTTAATCATGCCACTTTGTTCCAGCCATCAAGAGCCCTTATGCCTGATTATCAACCTCTCAGGGAGACCAGTGCTTTCCATAGTATTACTTCCCAGACAGACCTGTTTGGAGGCAAAGCTTGGGATATGCAATGTGATAAGGATTTAGAAAATGACCTATCTCTAGACTGAGGGTTGCAAATGAGTCTTCTCTTGAGGCCTTAAGCCATCCGTTATGGTGGAAACTATGGGAGGTGTTGCTATGCAGATTATGACTCCACTCTTTTACCATGGGCCCTCACCATATCAGTCCTCTAACATACGGGCTGGCAAAGCCTACACCATCAGGTGGACTGCCCATCAGAGCGTCAGAGAAAGAGAGCGTTTGTATCGCTTTTCCAAGGCTTACGCTCAGAAATGTCACATGTTACCTCCACTCACATTTTCTTGGCCAAAGCAATTCACATGGTCAGACCCCATTTCAAAGGGGCAGAGGAATGCAACTGGGCCCTGTGTGCAGAGGAAGGGAACTGGAATACTGACCAGCTCTAACAACTGCACACCTAACTGCACTGCATACCTCAGAGGGATTGTGAGGATCCAATAAACCGAGATGTGAGAGTGTTTTTAAAAACTTCAGGCCTTATACAACAGTGAGTTCTTTTATTAGTAAGTGTCACACCACCAAGAATATATAAAACCTTTGCCACACCTAGACTGAATAATCTCACCCCAGCAATGGAAGCAAATTTTTTATATTCAGAAGATGCTTCCTAGTTCTTTAGATCTTATCAAAGACTACATAACTCTTCTTCTAATCTTGAAATATATGTTTTCCCTTATTGCCCTCACCCCACATTTAAAAGCTTTTTTACCACTATTTCTAGAATTCCAGAATTGGATTCATTTCCATTTTTACTCAATGTCCTGGGAACAAAAAGAAAAAATTAGAAACTAAACTGCTTGGTTGCTAATTCTGGCTGTAACATTTCGTAGTTATGAAATCTTAGCCAATCTTTCTGAGCCTCTGAAAACTGAGGATATTAACAGTACAATACCTACCCTCTCAGGGATTTGAAAAGATTACATGTACATAATAACATGTAAAGTGCTCATTCAGCCAGGTGCCTGGCTCATAACAAGCACTGGGTTAATACTGTCTTTTTCTTTCATTTTAAAAAAAATCAAATGTTTTTATTTTTAATATATTTTATTGATTATGCTATTACAACTATCCCAATTTTTTCCCTTTGTCCCCCTCCACCTGGTAACCCCCATCCCCTCTGGCAATCGCCTCCTTCAGTTCATGTCCATGGTCATGCATGTAAGTTCTTTGGCTATTCCATTTCCTATACTGTTCTTAACATCCTCCATCCATTCTGTACCTACCAATTTGTACTGCCTAATCCATGTACCTTTCCCACCATTCCTCCTTTCCCCATTCCAACTTGTAGACCTCCAAATGACCTCCATGTCTATGATTCTGTTTCTGTTCCGGTTGTTTGCTCAGTTTGTGTTTTAGATTCAATTATTAATAGTTGTGAATTTATTGCCATTTTAATGTTCATAGTTTTGATCTTCTTTTTTTCTTAAATAAGTCCCTGTAACATTTCACATAATAATGGCTTGGTGATGAGGAACTCCTTTAGCTTTACCTTGTCTAGGAAGCACTTTATCTGCCTATCCATTCTAAATGATAGTTTTGCTGGGGAGAGTAATCTAGGTTGTAGGGCCTTGGTTTTCATCACTTTAAATACTTCTTGCCAGTCCATTCTAGTCTGCAAAGTTTCTTTTGAGAAATCAGCTTGTAGTCTTATGGGAACTCCACTGTAGGTAACTCTCTACTTTCCTCTCGCTGCTTCTACGATTCTCTCTTTACCTTTTAGCATTTTAATTATGATGTCTTTTGGTGTGGTCCTCTTTGGGTCCAACTTGTTTGGGACTCTGTGCTTCCTGGACTTGCATGTCTATTTCCTTCACCAAATTAGGGAAGTTTTCTTTCATTATTTTTTCAAATAAGTTTTCAATTTCTTGCTCTTTGTCTTCTTCTCCCAGCACTCCTATGAAAATGTAAGTGGAGATAACACATGACATTTCTGAGTGGAAGCCCTGGAAAAATGATTCACATGTTCTCTTTCCCTGCCACTCTGATAGACAGTGTTCTTGATAGTGCAGGCTTTGTCAGAGGACTGATGTAGGGAATGATGGCATGTTTGAAGTTGTCCCAGAGGTTCCTAAGCCTATCCTTATTTCTTTTGGATTGTTTTTTCTTCTGTTTTGAGTGAATACTTTTTTCTCCCTTTTGTTCCAAGTCATTGATTTGGTTTTCAGCTTCATCCTCTCCACTTTTGGTTCCCTGTAAATTTTTCTTGACTTCACTTAGTGCAACTGCCACTTCCACCTGGGTGTTTTTTATGCTGTTGAAGTACCCATGAGTTTCTTGAGCATCCTAATAACCAGTGTTTTGAACTTTGCACCTGATAGTTTGCTTATATTCATTTTGTTTAGTTTTTTTTTTTTCTGGAGTTTTATTGTGTTTATTCATTCAGGTCATATTCCTTTGTCTCTTCATTTTGGCAGCCTCCCTGTGTTTGTTTCTATGTATTAGGTAGAGCTGCTTCGATTCCTTGTCTTAGTAGCATTTCTTATTGTAGAAATGTACACCAGTAATTTGGACGGAGCACAGCCTTAGGTAATTACCAAAGCAGGGCAACCTGTGTGAACCAGACTGATGGAGTCTCTGATATGGTGTTGCCACACTGTGGCTCTGTGTTGTGGAGGTCTCAGAAAGGGGACAATGGCCACTGCCTGGCCTCTGGAGTTTTGTTGGGAGGAAGCTGTCCCCCAGCACTTGCTCTGATGCTAGACACTTCAATTTTTCCCTATATGCCACTGATGCCCTTTTAGCTGATGCCCTGGTGCTGAAGCTGAAGGGAGTGAGTCTGCACAAGCCCTAAATCTGTTGTGGACCCTTTAAGAGGAGATGCCTAAGAATCCCTCAGTTTTTTGCACTGCCCCAAAACCCACTGGTTTTTACAGCCAGAAGTTATGGGGCCTTATCTTCCTGACATTGAAACCTTGGACTGGTTGGTCTGGTTAGGGCTAAGATCCTTCACTCCCAAGGTATCCCTCCCAATTTTTATCCACCACACATGGGTGTGGGACCACCTGTCTGCACCTCTGTGCCACCGCACCTCTCTGTGCATCTCCTCATGTCTGCCCCTCCTACTCGTCTGGGTGAATGTGACTTCTTTAATTCCTTGGTTATCAAACTATCATACATCCCTATTTTCTGAGGATCCTGGGTGTTATTTGTTTTGTCTTCTAGTTGTAATTTTTGCTGTGGTTGTGCAAGGAAGTGAGCCATGTTTACTTATGCCTCTTGACCAGAAGTAATGCTGTTTTTTTCCTTTTTTTAAAAAAATATAAACCTACTGAAACATTATTTTAAGGGTCATGGTAGCCATAAAGGTAACTGTTAGGTCAGCTGAGCCAATGGCAATGTCTAGGAACATTGGTCCTAGAAAATAGGACATGAGCCTGCCTTTGTGGATTCATTCATTTAATCAATCAATCATTTAGGCATTTATCTCTATTGCTGGTGCTGTTCTAAACTGATGACCCCAGAGATAATTAAGAGCTCATAATCTAGCAGGGGAAGCAGATTCATGAATGTGCTATTGTTCTTGAGCATAAGAAACATTATAAGTGAGATATATCCTAAGTAGAGAGCAAGGCAGCCCCCAGTCACTAACCATCCAGAACTCCCACGCCAGGTTATCTTGCTTGAGATTCTTCTAGTCCAGCAGAAGAAGGACTTATCTTTCTTGTTAAAATTAGTCCTAAAAGAAGAGCCACATTCTCACTGCTGCCAGCTAGGACCAGTCTTACCAAGGGTGTGATTTTTCTGGTCTCTGGGGAGGGCTGTGTCCTCAAAGTCTCTTCCCCAGTCCTGCCATGAGGTCTAATATTCTCCTGTCTGAGGTTCATTCATTTGGATCATTCTTTAAACACCTGAGACCTAATGAGAAATAAAACACTTTTAGAAAGATCTTAATTCTCCAGAAGAAAACTCCCAGAGAACGAGCCTTGAAACATATATGGTATATATTTATATCACATATATATATATAAATGCGCAGTTATAAGCCTTCATCAAAATTCTATCACATAAAATCTCCAAATAGTATTTCTGGAACATGACTATCATCATTTCCTCGTCTAATCATTTTCCCTTCACATTGGTCTCCTGATGGCACTTGTGATAGGCTAGTTCCCTAACTGTTAAAAAGTAGGCTCACAAGCTATTTCGATAGTAATGCTGCTGTACTAATCACGAACAGCAATTAAATATCTTGCAAACAATTTTAACATTCATCAAACTGATAATGGCAAGAAATAAATTGGTGCCTTTCAGTGTTTTACTAAATGTGCTCTCTAATTTCTTATTACTCTGTATATTTCTGGAAACTATTTCTATACATAAACCAAGCTGAAAAGAAAAGTGCTCTTTGCTGCAAAAATAAAAGAACAAGTTTAAGCTGCTTGCCACCCTGGGGATAATCACAATCACATTAAAATGCAGCTTGATGGCTCGTCCTTCGTCTTTCCCCTCTATCAGTCAGTAAATTAATTCCTTTAGAGATATGAACATCAATATTCTATTTTTGTAAAAAGTGTCCTTTTTCAATTACTTGCTGGGAAAAGCAGAGTTACTATGGCAATATCTGAATTTTGCAGTCTTCAGCTTTAGACTACCACTGTTTTATAAGTGGGAAGCTATAATTTAGCTCAATTCATTTTACAAGGTGTAAGGAGAACACCCACATGTTCTAAACTGTCTGTGGCAACAATGCATATGTTCAGGGTAGGTAATGAGGAGGGTGTTGCTCAGGGCCATAAGGTGTGGGAGGGAAATGGGGAATTAATATTTTTCTAAGGTGAATTTTTATATCCCAGCACCCCGTAAGCACCTCAGTCACAATGGATGCCAGGAAAGTTTGTTGAAGGTAAAGAAGAAATTGTATATTTTCTCATCAATTTCCCCCATGGTTTACTACTATTAATAATCCTACCCAATGTGTGAAGGAGATCAATTGGTGAAAAGGTTTTTACATTCGTTTGAGCTATGAAGAGTGGTCTCATGGCCACAAAGACCCTGATACCTCCCCATTATAGGACTCTGGTAAATTCTATAGCCTCCTTTAAATCCCACAGTGCCATTCTGCAGTTTCCCAATACCTGGAAAGCAAGAATCCTGTAATAACAGGCCTGTATTGTATATATTGGCAGCGTGGGTGGGGGGGTGGGAATGGAGGGATGGAGAAAGGTTGAACTTAGTCTTCAACTAAGATTAGGGAGGAAAATAGCAAGGTAAGTCCTAACAAAATAGTATGAAGGGAAACTTACTTTTAAGCAGATATTAATGAAAGAGAAAACAAATAGCTGAATTGAACTAACAAAACTTATTTCTTTAAAAAGATTAATATACTCTAGCTGCAGGTAAAAGGGAGTAAACACACTCTGCCTTATGTCTCACCTTGAATGCTTCTGCAAAATTTGAACAGAATGCACGAAGCAGTTATTAGAGGGCTCTGTAAAGTAAATAGGTGCAGGTGGATTGGGAAAAGGTCAGAATTTTAAGTAGCATTCAACAGGTAGTAAATTTACCATTTTCCCCCTCCATATCTCCCAGCCTGGTCCAAAGGCAGTCTAAAACCCAGAAGTGGGTATTGACATAGACAGAGAAAGCTCTATTTCAGTCTTAAGAGGCAAAAAGGGACCTCTTGGTAGCAACTGGCACCTAAAACTCTAAAGGTACTCTGGTCCCACAAAGGTGGAGTAAACCTATGTTGCTTTTCGCCCTATCATCCAGCCACTTGGCCCCAGACACAAGTGAGGTCATAGTAAGTGTATAGCAGAGGAAGGTAAATAAACACCTAAATTTCTGGCTGGAAGATTGAAAAGGAGAACTCCAGCAAACTAGGAAGTCCTGTGGAGATCACAGAGAGGGAAGAGCTTGAGAAAGCAACCACATAAAGTTGTTTGAGAATTTCTGGACAAACTCCCAAATTTTGCATGTGTGGATCCGATCCTAAATAGCATATCAGAAACTTTGAGAATTAAACTAAGAGATAAACCACCATCCAGATCCCAAATGGGCCACTGGGTAGTACGCATGCAGGCCAGATCCAGATAGTGCTGTAAAGACTATGAAACTGATGTTAAAATCATAACTCACAGAAGGCTGGGTGGGACTTTGGCCTAAACTCAACCAGGTCAACTACCTACTAAAACAAAATACTGACATTCTCCATAGAATTTAAACTGAATCTCCATAGGATCTGAATCTTATAACATCATATTCAAAATGTCAAGCATACAATCCAAAATTACTCAGCATGCAAAGAAGCAGAAAAATCTTGATTCCCATGGAAAAAGAATGAACAGACATCAACACCAAGATGATACAGATTTTGGAATTATCTGACAAAGACATTAAAGGAGCTATTATTAAAATACTCTAGCAAGTAAGGGCAAACACTCTGGAAATGAATGGAAAGAGTAAATAATTTTCAGCAATGAAATAGAAGAATATATGGACATATATAAATAAATAAAAAATTTAGAGCTGAAAAATACAATAATCAAAATTTAAAACTCCCAAGAAGGGCTAAATACAGAATGTAGATGACAGAGGAAAGAGTCAGTGAACTTAAAGACAAATCAATAGAAGTTATCCAATCTGAAGGATAAAGAGAAAAGAGATTAAAACCTTATTTTCATTAATAAATTACTAATAATAATTACTAAGGTGATTTATTATTATTAACAAATTAAAGGAGAGAAATATATAACTATCTCAAATGTTTAAAAAGCATTTGAGAAAATTTAATTATTCATGATTTTTAAAGAAGCAAAACTAGCAAAGTAAAATAATATTTATAATCTGAGAGACTATTATCATTGAAAAATATTTATAAAACAGTAGAAACATCCTTTTAACATGGGAAGCAAGACAGATAAACTCAAAAACATGATGTTTACCAACACAAAAGCAAGCTGCAAATGAATATGTACTATATGAGACAGTTTACATAACATTTAAAAGAATCAAACAATGCTCTGTATTATAAATATATGCACATGCAATAAAAGTTTCCAAAAATGCGTGGGAAAGATAGACACTAATTCAATGTGATGGTCATGTCTAGGAAAGAAGAGAAGGATAAGATAGGTAGGGGTACTTCACCTCATTACATTTTACTCATTAAGAAAAAGGAATATAAGCAATGTACAAAGTTCAGCGATACATTATTTCCTAAGCATTTTTGTATGTTTTAATATTTAACACAAAAATTAAATAAAAAATTTAAAAACCTAGGCTACTCTTATATTTTATCATAAATATCAAGGCTTCCTTTCTCTTTCTTATTGTCTTCATCATTCACCAAAATTCTGTGTAAGCCTCAACTCCTCTGAAAAAACTCCCTGATCCCTTACTCAGTTCGCCTCTTCCCCCTTCCTCTGCACCCCCGCTGGACTAGCATTCTGCTCTGTTATCATAGCTACCATGTGATGTATACTGGGCTGAACCACAAGAGATTGTTGCTGTTTTAGGTCAAAATATTTGACTATTGGAAATGTTATGTGGTTTGACCAATAATTACATTTACATATCTGCCCTTCCCATCAGATTCAGGGCCCCTTGAGTGCCCGAGCTGGACGCACTGCCTGGTGCAGGGGTGGCACGTAGAGGGGGTCAAAGGGCAGTGATTCCATAAGAAGAGACATCTCCTCTATGCCCCTCCTTCAGTCCCTTTCAGTGGATTTTAAAGAATAGATGAATGGTACAAACATTTTCCCACCTCTTTCAGCAAGAAGCTGTGGAGTGGTTATTGCTGTAGTCTTTGCTTCTGGAGTGCCACTATGACAGGGACTAGAAGTAGAATATGTGAGCAAAAAATTCACAAGAACTGCTGAGCCGCATGGCAAAAGGATTCTTGGGAAATGGAGGAGCTAGTGTACTGCTGCAATAATGCATGAAGATGCACATTTAAATGGGCAAAAGACTTGAACAGACACTTCTCCCAGGAGGACATACAGAGGGCCCAGAGACATATGAAAAGATGCTCAGCATCACTAGCCATCAGAGAGATGCAAATTAAAACACAATGAGATACTACTTCACACTGGTCAGAATGCCCATCATAAACAAATCAACAAACAACAAGTATTGGAGAGGATGTGGAGAAAAAGGAACCCTAGTGCACTGTTGGTAGGAATGCAGACTGGTGCAGCCACTGTGGAAAACAGCATGGAATTTTCTCAGAAAACTAAAGATGGAACTGCCTTTTGACCCAACAATTCCACTGCTGGGATTATATCCTAAGAACCCTGAAACACCAATCCAAAAGAACCTGTGCACCCCAATATTCATAGCAGCATAATTTACAATAGCCAAGTGCTGGAAGCAACCCAAGTGCCCATCAGTAAATGAATGGATCAAAAAACTATGGTACATTTATACAATGGAATTCTATGCAGCAGAGAGAGAGAAGGAGCTCCTACCCTTTGCAACAGCATGGATGAAACTGGAAAGCATTATGCTAAGTGAAATAAGCCAGGCAGTGAGGGACAAATACCGTATGATCTCACCTTTAACTGCAACATAATCAACAAAAGAAAAAAGCAAAGTATAACCAGAGACATTGAAATTAAGAACAATCTAACAATAGCCAAAGGGGAGGGGGGAGGGGACAGTAGGGGGAAGGGTTTGCAGGAACTATTATAAAGGACACATGGACAAAATCAAGGGCCAGGGTGGAAGCAAGGGAGGGAGGTGGGTTTGGAGGTGGTGGGGGGGAGGGGCAGGGAGAAAATGCAGACGGCTGTAATTGAATAACAATAAAGTAATTTTAAAAAGATGCACATTTATACATCTTTTCATTCATTCACTCACTTATTCATTTATTCAGAATTACACGCAACTTAACCAAGTGTATCAGGAATTACCCAAGCATTCAAATATGAGGTGCCACTTAAACTACCACTTTCAACTACCGACACCATTGCCCACCTCTAGCCTTCTGACATCTGCACAGAGAACTGACCATAACCTTTCAACCCAGGCAATTCTGATTGTTGTTAGTGACAACTGGTTTCAGCTTGTTTTACAAAGGACCAAATGCTGGTCTGCTTATCTTCTTTTTTTTGTTTCTGAGAAAGGATCTGTATCATACCGCTGTTCTGATTAAGAGAAAATATTCTAATGAGGAAGAACATCACAAAATTTAAATGCTACAATAAATTATTTTTAGTATATAGGATATTTGGAATCTCATTTAATAGCTTCAAAAGCTTGCAGCTGTGGCCAAAAATAGATGTGTACTATTCAAATTCCAAAGGGCTGTTTTATAATGAAAGTGGATTGAATTGTAGAAAGGATTCTGAGTACAATCCTTCCCTATGTCCTTGCTGTATATAGACTACAATATTCTTAAAATTTCAAGCAGGGAAACCTGCTCTGGTTACCTTGGTGATAAACGGGGGATAAAAATTACACATAATTGCTGCTGATGTCACTACTGCCATATTGTTTCCAAGGCTACAGATTGTCTCCAAATAATTGTAATGCTTTATGCATTGGAAGCCCACTCTGTAGGAAAGAGCTTAGTACTGCAGTTATTCTTTCTAAATCTATCTAATAAACGAGCCATAGCCTCTCAGGGACTCTGGATAATTATGGAGATAAATAGATATTGAAAATGCCCCTATTTTAACCTATTCAAGGCACACAAACATAATTTGAAAAATCTAATACATAGAAAAGTTTGTTTCCATGATACATAAGAAAATTCCCTTCTAAAATACATTTCCTCTAAATGCTGGCCGAGAAAGCAAATTGCAGAAATATATGTGTGTGTGTACTGCATGAAAAATACTGAATAATGTGCAGATGTTGACAGTGGTACTCTCTAAGGGACAGTATTAAGGCAGGCTTTGATTCTCGAAGACATATATTTGGATAATATCTGAATTTTTTTTGCAGTCAGTATATATTACTACTTTGTAATCAGATGAAACAGTACAGGTAAAAAAAAAAAAAAAGTCCTGATCCCCAGCAGAGCTACCCTTAAATTACCAGCCTAAAATAAGTGGTTTCCTAAGTTTAATGAATAAATAAATCCATTTTGAAGGACACATTTCCTTCTGACCTACTTTTCTGTGTGAAAGCAGTGCCCAGTGAGTTCTTTGTGCCGTCACACTCAGCCATACTGCAGCTACCCGTATGTGCTACATTATGCAAAAATCAAGAATCTCTTCGAAAACCAGCAACTGAAGTATACTGATTTAATAACTTTTTTTTTTTGCATTAGCCATAAATGTTGACTGCCCAAGAGAACAACTGATCAATGGAAAAATGCCATCAATTTTAACTTCTTGGGGAACCCAATTAAAAGCAAAACATGCTTGAAAAAACCCTTAGTAATGATGTAATTAACAATAACAAACATTAGAACAGATTATGTGTGCTTCCATAGCCATGAAACCTACTGCTAAACCTGGGCTTCTAGGTGCAGCTGCAGCCCTGCATTTCAGATGCTCACGTGACTGAGAGCAGACAGAGCGGGGGCCTCTGCACAGCCCTTTCCGGGCATAGCCTGCCTGGCCACATGCTGCTTGATGACACAGGTCTGGCACTGAAATGTCGGCAGGACATTTTCCACTACAGCAAAACAGAGCTAGTGCTCCCTGTATCTTGGCCACCATTATTATGATCCAAAAACATTATAAAGCAAAAACACAGCCCCTTTGTATCACAGAGTCCTGATTCTTTTTCTGCCGGTGAAATTTACATAGGAAATTGCTGCTACAAAATAGAATGAAGACCAAAGAATTATGTTTACAAGAAAGGTAACTGGCAATATTAGGAAGGCATTACATCATCTACCTGTGAAGAACTGAATACTAACTACTCCTACTTGTCTTTTTGAGGGTCTTTTTAGGCTAATAACAATTTAATGATTATTTTTGTGTTTCCTATAATTGGCCATGTACTGCCTGTTCACACATTCACAAACTATTTCCAGCTGCACACTGTACGATTAAGATGGCACAAGTGGCCCTGGGTGGTGTAGCTCAGTGGATTGAGCATGGGCTGCGAACCAAAGGGTCACTGGTTCAATTCCCAGTCAGGGCATGTGCCTGGGTTGCAGGCTAGGTCTCCAGTGGGGGCCATGCGAGAGGCAACCACACACTGATGTTTCTCTCCCTCTCTTTCTGCCTCCCTTCCCCTCTCTCTAAAATAAATAAATAAATAAAATCTTAAAAAAGAAAAAGATGGCATGAATGTTAAGCTATAGGGTTTTTTACATAAAATGTTTTCTTTTTTACCAGTGTGGACTTTGGACCTTCTTAGATAACCACAAGCATATGGGTTACTTTAGAAAGCTCTTTAGGGTATCACAAGACCAGAATTGACATACTTTGGGTTTTGTGAAGAAGTAGTTTGTAAATAGCAGAGGGCCCGTTCATATTGCTACAAGGTTCTCTACATGACCCATTTATTTGCCATTTCAATAGCCCACAATAGTAACAGTTCATTGAGAAACTTAAACCCACACTGGTTTTCAAATCACCCACTCCTGACTTGGCTGAAAATTTCTTTCCATAGCAGTGGGCATAGGTGGGCAACCTATGCCAGCTCTTTGTGTGACTTCATTTGTCTAGAATGACAACCACCACCATTCTAGGAACAAAATTCGTAAGCGACCTATGAACGATCCCTCCCGGGACATGACACTGGCTAGCGAAGAAAAATAGGGAACTGAACCTCCAAGGTCCTGACTCACTGAACAGAGAAGAGCAGTTTGGAATTTCTAAAGATTACAAAATTCTGCTGTTAAACAATATAAATGAGCCCTGACCCATGTGGCTCAGTTGGGTGTTGTCCTGCAAATCCAAGGGTTGCCAGCCAGCTCAGTTCCCAGTCAGGACACATGCCTGAGTTGCAGGTCAAGTACCCAGTTGGGGCACATACAAGAGTCAACCAATCGATGTTTCTCTCTCACACAGATGTTTCTGTCCCTCTCTTTCTCCCTCCTTTCCTCTGTCTCAAATAAGTAAATTTAAAAACAAATAATAATGGAGAGTATTTAAATGTCCATGACCACTGTAACTATATGCAGAATCACTGAAGTGCTTATTTTTGTTTTTTTCCCCTGTGTTAACAAAATATGAACATTATTTAAGGTGAAAATTTATTCATTCCCCAGAGAATGCTAGATAGCAAGTTTAACCCATTTTTTGTTTTGTTTTCTGCACAGATTTTACTAGTTTTATGGTACATGTGTTTTCTGCAAAGCATAAAACATTTTCTTAATAAAGGAATAAAACACTTCCTTAATAAACATGCCTCAGAAGTCAGAACAAAAGTCAGGAAAACCCTTCATGCCTTGACAAGAGGTTGCCTTATAAGCACCACAGACTTATTTTTAAAATAAGCTAGTACTCAGCTAGTGTATGTGGTCTTTGGCATAAATGTGTAGTTCAAGTGGCCCTAGCTCTGCGTCTTTCTAAAATGAAACAAAATAAAATGAACACAACCACATAGTAACCAAGACATACTACACATGAAGTATGTCATAGTAACAGTAATGATTCAATTAAGCCAAGTTCCAAAGCAAAGGTGTGACAGGAAAGAGATGACAACACCTGGAAATTCTCAGTGAAAACTGACAGTAATATGAGACATTTGCAACCCTCAGTATTTCATTGGATAAACTCTATTCTAAGACATTAAGAAGTCCTGAAATTTAAAAATACATGTTTACTATTTCTGATAAGGAGTTAATATCCAAAATATATTTTTGGGGCCAAGATGGAGACGTAGGTGGACACACTGTGCCTCCTCTCACAACCAAAATTAAGGACAATAAATATTTAGAAACAAGAAAACAACCAGAGCTAATGGAAAATTGAACTGTAAGTAAGTCCAACAATTATTCATCCAGACCATTAAGAGGGGTGGAGTCGCAGCAGGAAAAAGTGGAGGTGCGGACCTGGGAATGCAGGTAGCAGTGACTGGCGGTTCCCCCCAAGTGTGCAGACGGCTGGCGGGCCCCCAGGTGGCGGCTGGCAGACCCCAGGCATGGGGTGGCAACTGTGCAGACCCAGTTAGGCCGCGCAAGGCGGCTGGCTGACCAGGTGGTCCCACATTTGCGCACGCAGATAATCCAGGCGAAGGGGAAGCAGAGGAAGGGACGGGAGCTCGGGGCAGAGCGGAGCGGGGCGCCATTGTTCCCTCTTAGACCCCGCCCCCACATACAGCGTCACAACTCAGTGACTAGGCGGCCCTGCACTGGCATCCCTCACTACGTAACAGCCGGGACCAGACCAAAACCAAAACAAAACAAAACACCAAAAATGGCTCAAAACAAAGAACAAATCAGAGCCCCAGAGACAATTCCCCCAGAGACAATTCCTCTAAGTGATGAAGAGATAGCCAACCTATCAGATGCACTGGTTCAAAGCACTGGTCATCAAAATGCTCACAGAATTGGTTGATTTTGCTCACAAATTAGATGAAAAAATGCAGGCTACAATACATGAAATGAAGGAAGATGCATGAGGAACCAACAGAGATGAGAGGAGAACTGGAACTCAAATCAATGGAGTGGACCAGAAGGAAGAAAGAAACAATCAAACAGAAAAGAAGGAAGAAACAAGAATTCAAAAAAATGAGGAGAGGCTTAGGAACCTCTGGGACAGCTTTAAACATCCCAACATCCGAATTATAGGGGTACCAGAAGGGGAAGAAGCAGAGCAACAAGTGGAAAACTTCTTTGAACAAATAATAAAGGAGAACTTCCCCAATCTGGCAAAGGAAATAGACTTCCAGGAAGTCCAGGAAGCTCAGAGAGTCCCAAAGAAGTTGGACCCAAGGAGGAACACACCAAGGCACATCGTAATTACATTAGCCAAGATTCAAATGAAGGAGAGAATTCTAGAAGCAGCAAGGGATAAGGAAACAGTCACCTACAAAGGAGTTCCCATCAGACTGTCAGCTGATTTCTCAAAAGAGACCTTCCAGGCAAGAAGGGGCTGGAAAGAAGTATTTGAAGTCTTGAAAGGCAGGGACCTACATCCAAAATTGCTGTATCCAGCAAAGCTGTCATTTAGAATGGAAGGGAAGATAAAGTGCTTCTCAGATAAGGTCAAGTTCAAGGAGTTCATCATCACCAAGCCCTTATTATATGAAATGTTAAAGAGACTTATCTAAGAAAAAGAAGATAAAAAAATATGACAGTGAAAAGTCAGCAAACTCACAGATAGTAACAACCACACCTAAAACAAAAGCAAACAGCCAAAACAGGAACAGAGCCACAGAAATGGAGATCATATGGAGGGTTAGCAACAGGGGGGTGGGAAGAGGAGAGAGGGGAAAAGGTACAGAGAATGAGTAGCATAAATGGTGGGTAGAAAATAGACAGGGGGAGGGCAAGAATAGTGTGGGAAATGTAGAAGCTAAAGAACTTAGGACACATGGACATGAACGAAAGGGGGGGAATGTGGGTGGGAGGGTGTGTGCAGGGTGGAGGGGAATGATGGGGGAGAAATGGGACAACTGTAATAGCATAATCAATAAAATATATTAAATATATATATATTTTTAAAAACTTATACAAATCAATAGCAAAAACAATCCAATTAAAAAATGATCTCAATACATGAAGTCTAAAAAAAACGATCAAGCTCATAGAGAACAGAATGATGGTTGCCAGAGGTGGGAGCTGGGGGAGCAAAGTGGGTAAACAGGGTCACAGGCACAAACTTCCAGTTAAGAAATAAATAAGGCATGAGGATGTCATATGCAGCATGGCAACCAGAGCTAATAATACTGTAGTGAATGTCTGAAAGTCGCTAAGAGAGTACCTCTTTAAAGTTCTCATCATAAGAAAAACACCTGTGAGCATACTGGTGGTGGATGTTTACTAGACTTACTGCGGCCACCGTTTCACAATGTGAATGGACACTGAATCCCTACGCTGTGCCCCTGAAACTAATGCAATGTCTGATGTCAGTTACACCTCAGTTAAAAAAGAAAACACTTTTTCGTTTTGTTCAAACCGAAATTTCCCAAATGATTTTGAGTCTGGCAACTTTCCTAAGTTGCAATTATTGTTGTTTTCAGTTAGCCTGTTTAAATATCCCATGAACCAGTGTTTAAGTTGAAGAAGCTCTAGCTTAGCATAGTATAACCAATATTGCTTAAGGCTCGCAAACAAAACATTTATTTACTAGTCAAAATGTTAATGAGGGTCTAGCAGAAGCTAGGAGCTCAGAAATGTAAACTTATTTATCTTTGAATATAATCTTTCATTTCTATCACTACTCAAAACTAGAAAGTGGAGAAGTATTAGCATCTATTTTTTGTAACATTTTGAATAATGTCAAACATGCCGAAAAGCAAACTCCCTATTATCTGATCATGGAAAAAAAAATGGATAGACTAGACATAAAAAGTGTTTAGATTATTTATTAGGAAATTAATATTATGGAGAAATTTTTATCTGTATTTTTCTTTTTAATTGATTCATCTTTGGGTCAAGTTTATAGAGTTATAATTTACTTTGGCAAAAACTCTCCCTTTGTAGGCATACTGTTCAGTGCATTTTTTAAATAATTTTTTTAAAAGATTGATTGATTGATTTTTAGAGAGAGAAGGGAGGAAGAAAGATAGAGAGAAACACCAATGTGAGAGAGAAAGATTGATTAGTTGCCTCCTGTACATACCCCAACCAGGGACCGAACCCGCAACCCAGGCATGTGCCCTGATTGGGAATTGAACTGGAGACTTTTCAGTTTACAACATGCTCAACCAACTGAGCCACAACAGTCAGGGCAGTTCTGTGCATTTTGACAAACATATAGAGCCATGTAATCACCACCAGAATCAAGCAGAGAACATTCCCCTCACTCCAAACAGTTTCCTGGTGCCCCTTCATAGTCAATCCCCCTCCGCTCTGTGAGTTTCAGTTTTCGTTATACGGAATAATTTGGCATCTTAGTGGCTATTGTTAGTTCATCCATTCAATATTTACTGAGTGCCTACTAACCTCAGGCACTGTGCTATAAAGAACTGGGGATTCGAAGAGAAACCTTGTGCCTTCCCTCAGAAAGCCCCCAGAGATGGGCTAGTCAAAGCTCTCTCCTGGTTGTACTGAAGAAAAATCTGTTTCAAAAAGCTTCAGCAAAGGAGTTCTATTTAAGGCGATAGCACTCCAGTGAAGCTGAGAACACAAAATTAAATTCAGAAAGGCCCCAAGTGAACTAGCCTGGGAGCAGGGAAGGCAAGAACTTTGGATAGTATCCCTCAACTGCATTGTCTCATCAGCTCCTCAAGTGAACCCAGTTCTCTTTCTTCCTCTCTCAGTCTAGCTCTACTCATCCGTGTTAATACAGGGCCAACGTGGCCGTTCCAGCCCCAACTCTTTCCAACATTTTAACCCAAACACTGCAATAGACTAAATGTTTTTGTCCCCCCAAAATGCATATGTTGAAACCTAACCCCTAATGTGTTAGCATTTAGACATAGGACCTGGGGGAGGTGATTAGGTCTGAGAGCAGAACCCTCATGAATGGGATTAGTGCCCCAGTGAAAGGATTCCAGAGAGCTAGCTGCCTTATCCCTTCCTCTACGTGAGGACATGAGGACGCAGCAAGAGGACTGCTGTCTAGGAACCAGGAAGTGGGCTCTCACCAGATATTGAATCTGTTGGCACCTTGATCTGGGTGGGCTATCCTAGCCTCCAGAACTATGAGAGATAATTTTCTGCTGTTTATAAGCCATCCAATCTACCGCATTCTGTTATAGCACCAATCGGAATGACACTCCATGTCTTAGTTAAAATTTCCAAGAAAGGAAACTGATTGGCCCAGGACCAGCATCTATGGCTTTCCCAGCTGCCCTTCCATTTAAAGTGGAGTCTCCAAGGCCTCTTATTACCACCTAAGGCCTAGGAGATTGGAGTTATTGCAAGGGTAGAAAATTCTTACTTCAGATATAAGGCAATTGTCACAAAAAGTTATTAGACAACCTTAAGATAAATACAAATGTCCAGTCCTGCTTGATGGATTTGAAGAAGGCTTCACAGAGCAGGTGATGCAGGAGCTGGGTTTTTAAGGATGGTCACCATGTAGCTAGTGGCAGGGCCCAGGGGCAATGTGAGGGATGGAGTGAGAGCATGAGGGGAATGAGCATTCCAGGCTGAGAGTACAGAATGTGAAAAAAATAAGGAACCATGAAAAAGCACATTTTCCTTAGAGAACTTAATTTGATATGACTGGAGCCCAGGCTGCATTTGGGCAGTATCAAGATGTCACTAGGCTATCATCTAAAAGGGCCTAATGTTTCTGAAGACCTAAACCATGTCATGAGCCCTGCTAACATACAAACTGACAAGGATTTCTGACTGCAAAGACCAAGGTGCTAAGCACAAAGACTGAGCTGGTAAGGGGGCATCACGTGTAAAGAGCGCTGTGCGCAAAAGGGCCAAGTGTGACAGGGGAATGAACTACATGTGCCTGAAAGAACGTAATCACTCCAAGCTACAGCCTGTAAATACAGAAGGCTCCTTCCCAGTCGAGGAGAAGCTGCCATGTAGAGTATAAGCCCACCCTCCTCCATGCCTTGATCAAAGAATAGTTTCTTCTTTGCTCTGCTGAACTTAGACTCATTCTATTGGAACAAATGGCACTGGGGAGAAGGACATTGGTTTGGGTCCCTGACTCGGAAGGGTTGGTAACAAGGAGAAAGCAAGTAGGAACCAGAATATGAAGGGCCTTATAGACCACAGCAGGAGATCTGAACTACATCCTATGGGCAACCACGGGTCATTCAGAGATTTAAAGCAAGAGGAAGAACCTAGGCTTGTGGGGATGATATACAGCAAGGGCCCAGGGTGCCAGAATTCTCAGATCCCTCCCTTTTCCTCCAGTTCCCAAGCAAGTCATGCAGAAGGTTTGCTTCAGGCTAAATCACTCTGTTAATTGTCTGTGAGATTGTTGACTCCAAACCCCTGGATAATTATTGGGTGAGATAGGCAAGACTAGGAGAGCTGAGAGGACCCCTGCTGCCTTGGCTCCAGGCAGTCCTCAGTCCTACACCAAGTTTGGCAGTGACCAAACTTGGGGAGCTGAGGGGCAGCACCCAGGCAGTGGTAGAAGTCTTGGAAAGGAGCGAAGGAAAAATGGCCCATCCTGATGTTCTCAAGCCTTAAGGAACACCAGAATCACCTACAGGGCTTGGTAAAACACAGATGACTGGGTCTCACCCTCAAAGTTTCTGATTCAGTAGTCCTGGGGTAGAGCCTGAGAATTTGTATTTCTAACATGCTCCCGAGTGATGCTGATGCTACTGGTTCTGAAAACCGTTTGGGTAGCGCATTCCTTGGGCCAAGTCAGAAATGAAGTGTTCTCTTTTATGCTCATTCAGAAACAGTGGCAAGTTACTCGTGTTCAGAGCATTAAGATAAAATGGAGAAAAATAACAGTACCTCCCCCGTCAGCTGGCATCAGCAAGGTTCCTAGGCACAGAGAACTACTTCCACATTGTTGTGTACTGCAACCCAGGTGCACACAGGCCATTCAGAATTCCCAGTCCCCACTCCAAATTCTGGGGCTACATTTGAAGCAACTTGAGAACAAAAGCCATTTATTTTAAATTGGTTTCCAAATCCATTGTAGTAGTATCGGCATCTGTGCTGGGCATAAAGCAAGAACTTTGTGGTCGAAATTCTCATTTTGACTCAGCAATTCTCACAATTTTTGAGTAAGACCGGACAAGTAGAACAGACACATCACTGCCAGTGTCTTATCGTCAGGCCGTGTTGTGCCCCACCCTTGGCCTGACCTGACGCAAGCAGAAGCAGCCAATGGAGAAGGTTAAAGGTACCGAGCACTGAAGTACCAACTTTGCGAGGCCACCTCCCTTCGTAACTTAGGCTCTTCTGTTTGAGACTTGAAAATACATTCTACACAGATGACATGTTAACAGAATCATTTCATGGTTCAGTGTCCTCTCAGGGTGATTTATCTACATCTGTAGGCACCGGAGGCCCCCTATTCAAAAGATTTATGAGCTACCTATACAATTCTATTTTGTTGAAAGAAAATGTGTGCATTGAGAAACAAAGTGATAATATTTATTATCATGCCAATTAGAGGCTTCAGAGCTAAAGAGCGCACTCACCACTTCTGTATTCCCTGTGCCTCACCCACCCATTTCTTTACCCCATTAACAAACATGAAAATGTGTAGTACTTTAAGGAGAAAAGGAAGAGGTCCTTCTCACTTCTGAATCCTTTGAAACTTTTTTCATGAGTTTATGTCTGTTCAAATATTTATAGTAACAAAGACCATACTGTATGTAATAACCCGCAATTTGACTTTTTCCCATTGAACACTGAGGTTTGGAATAGTTGTTCTCAAAGTGTGGATCTCTGCCTAGCAGCATCATTATCACCCAAACTTGTTTAGAAATTCTTCCATTCCTACCACCACCAGACCTGATTCAGAAACTCTAGGGGCAGAGCCCAGCAGACTGTGTTTTAACCAGTCCTGTGGGTGATTCTAATCACACTAAAGTTTAATAATTTCTGTTTTCAAAGACTTTCCAGCTCATGACATATAGATCTACACATTCTTTTAAATGAATATATGTTATTTCATAGAATGTATATATCATAGTTGTTTAGCCATTCCCCAGGAAAAACTGACAGTTTTTCCTAAGACAAAAGTTGCCATGAACATTCCGGTGCATCCACCTCAATGACTTATCTGATGAGTCCACAGATGAATTCCTAAGAGTGGAATTGCTGCACCAAAGAGGTTTTTTTCCCCTTCAGATTTTGATAGGTACTGACAAATTGCCCTCCAAAGGCTTTACCAATATTCCCAACAAGAATGGTAATGCCTGCCCCCCATTGTCACCAACACTTATAATTAGCAATCTTTCCCACTTTTACCAACCTAATAAGTGATAAAATGTAGAAAAATAACAGTGGCATAGTAAAAAATGGCATAGTAAAACCACATGTTACTTGGGGGTAGAAGTTGGGACAAGCACAGATTTTAAACAGGTAAAAGGTGAAAACCATGTACACTCAAAATTACCTTTGAATATCTCTTAGGACTATACTATTTTGGAAACCTACCTATTCACTCTAAGTATGGACAACTGAGCCAACGTTTTTCGTAGACTCTCTGAAGCTCCAGATGAAATGTTTGGGGGCATTGTCATACTAAAAGTACACATCTCTAAACACCAGACTCAATTCGGGTGTGGGAGGAATTGCTCACATTAAGAACACACCTGTGAGATGTGAGACCACCTGAGCAAACAGCAAGTTCCAGCTTGCATCTCACCTTCACCTGGGCAGAACTGCCCCATCCCAGTTCCTCAAGTGGGCTGGGTTCAGGTAACTCAGGTGCCCCTATGAAGCAGCTCAAGTGTGTCCCATTATTTTACTTCATATTTTCTTGATTTTTGTGTATAGTGATTTGAACAGTTTGAGCACCTTCTCATATTTTCAATGACCATTTATATTTCTTCTGTGGAATGCCAATTGCTATCCTTTTGCTCTTTTGTTCAATTGGACTATCTTTTGCTTACTTAGTTGAAGGGGTTCTTTGTATATATCAATATTAACTTTTATCTGTTATATACGCTGCAAATATTTTCTTTCCATCTGAGTATTGCTCAGTTGTAGTGCTTCATACTTATGTGATCACGTTGTTTAATTGTTTCCTATGTCTCTGCAACCAGATGACTGTAAGACTAAAGAGCAGTGGATGTGTCTACATTTTTAAATTTATCTCCTCATCCTCTACAGTGAGCAAGCTTGTAGTAGAGTTACAAATAAGCAAAAATGTTCAATAAATTGAATGAATTACTGTAAGGAAAAGCAAAGTTTTAAGACCAGGACCCCATATCACTCAATATTTAATTCAATAATCTGACCAGTTGCCATCAGGATTCCTTTGTTCAATCACCTTGTCTTCTGTTTTAGACTTTTACCATCAGAAGAAGCTTTAAAAAAAATTTTTTTTTCAATTGTTGTTCAGGTACAGTTTTCTGCCTTCCCCCCCCCCCAGCTGAACCCCCCAGCCCTCCCCACCTCCTTCCTGTTTCCACCCACTTCCGTTATTGTCCATGTGTCCTTTATACTTGTTCCTGCAAATCCTTTACCCTTTTCCTCTGAAATTCCCTCCTCTCTCCCCTCCAGTCACTGTCAACCTGTTCTCAATTTCAGTGTCTTTGGTTAAGAGCAGCATAGGACTATTTAGAGCTCTTATTGCCTTCCTTTAATTTCTGATTCCATGGATGACAACCTATCATGAACTGAGAGGTGTAAACCCCTGCAGATCCCTCATTATCACAGAACTGGAACCTCCCCCTTCATTTGTGGCAGGCCTTTCACTCCCCCACTTTACAAAGGAGAAGGACGATAAATACGCTTCTATGCTGCACAAAGTTGTTTTTTTTCTTAAACACAAAAACCATTAAGAAATAGATGAGCCATAGAAAGGATTACTCGAGAGTATCCTAAAACAAGTCATAATTAGTCTATGGCAGGGGTGTCAAACTCATTTTCACCAGGGGCCACATCAGCCTCACAGTTGCCTTCAAACGGCCTCATGTAATTTCAACTCCTTAATAGTTAAGGAGTAGGTACATTTATACAGCCCTAAAATTATTTCGGCCCTTTGAAGGCAACCACAAGGCTGATGCAGCCCCTGGTGGAAAAGAGTTTGACACCCCTGGTCTATGGCCAAACAGCCTTGAACGTGCCCGATCTCATCTAAAACAAGTCATAATTAGTTTATAACCAGCTACAAACCAACTTGGTCAGTTATTTAGAAATTCATTTGTTTAACTCAGAGAAAAAAAACAAAATGACATGAATTAAAGTGAGTTTAAAAATTAAAATTATATGTTTTAGTGACTTTAGATGTGTTTTCTTTCATAGTCAAGGTGGATATTTAATCCATTACTTTAGAAAATCCAAAAATTTAATCCTGTACTAGGCCAAGTCACCAGAGAGATATACATGTGGCCTGGGTTGTTTTATTAATTTCAACTGAACTTTTTATAGTCACATATGATTGATTGGTGTATGTCTCTCTGCATTGAAACAGTATTGGTGGTTTTATCATAAAAATGATAGTGAAAACATTATTTACTACCCATCCTGAGCACAGTCCTTGTTTTTAATCTTCTGAATACTGCAAATCATGTAACTGATTTTTATTTCACTCTTTGCCTTGGCAGCTAGGAAGCTCAGAAATAAATGTGTGGTCTTTGAATGAGTAAGAAAGTATGGTGTGCATTTTGCTTATCAACCTCCCCTTAGCTTAATCTTTTTCCTATCTTTGTTTCCTAGTTGGTACAAAATTCCTTCTCTTGTATGTTTCCATGCTGTTGCACAGTATGTGTTTGTACATGGCCTTAAATACTTTCAGAACGAGCCAAGTAACAAAAAGATGGATACCTAATTAGAGAGAAGAGAGAAATCAAGGTGAGGAAGTGGAAGCTAAAAGTAAGCCCCCCGTAGCCTAGGACATTACCTGGGCTACAGTTTAAGTGACTAAAGCCCTTTAACTCCCTATCTCTGCCTACCTTGAAGTTCTTGGCTTCCATCTCTCTGACCTGACAGCTCCTTCCCTTGGTGTCCTGGCCCCTGCCTAAGCTGACCTTCACTGCCCTCCGCAATGACTACCCACACCTCGGCTTGGGTCCCTGGGCCGCTGGCTATGTTCCTAATAACTCTGATTTGCTGGTTTTGGCCACAGCCATGCTATAATTATTCCCAAATTTACATATAATGTAGATTTTTATCACATTTACCTTCCAAATTACACAGAAAAGTGCTTTCTTTTAGAATCTTTTTGAAATACATAAACCTTTTCAGAGTTTTGGCATCTTCAGTGGTGTGATTTATTGTTGAAAGACTCAGACTGCTCTGAAATTAAGGCCAAGACTTCAAAATCTAGAGGAACTACATATTCTTTAAGTGTCTGTCTCCAGCTAGAGAAAAACCTTGGTAGCTGAGGAGGCTAGAATATCTAAATGAAGAGATGGGAGGCTGTCGAGAAAGCAGCCCCCAACAGCTTTCTCATCCATAATCACAGCATTCTAAATAGGAATCCGTAAAATCCTAAGAAGCCTTTTAAAACCTTGCCCTTATCAATTATCTCCTCTCACAAATCTCCATTTTCCACCTCTCCACTTGCCCTTCTGCTTAACCTGATCTTCCCACATGACAGCCCCTTTTACTTTATTTCCCCTTTTACCACCAAGCTGTGCTCTTGCCCCCAAATCCACTTAAGGCTTCACTTTCACCGCTGCCCTTTGCTCCACCCTCACCTACTACTCTCTTCCAAAACCAGGCAGTCACCAAAGGTCTCTTAATGTCAAACCCAATACTCTTCCCAATTTTCACTGTGTTTATCCTTTAAGTACACGAGAAATTAATAACGGTGGCTTACTATTTATTGAACACTCAGTACGTGCCAGGACACTTTGCCATATCATCTCTTTGTTTCAGAGCACCTAACGTTGATAATACCTCAGCCAAGAGAGTTCACAAAACTCACCCCAAATCCCACAGCCGGCCCAAGGCAGATGCAGGATTCAAATCCAGGAAGGTCTGTGTAATGGATTAGAGATGGCTACAAATTCTCTGCCACTTGTCCCCTGGAGAGGCGGAGTCTATTTTCCTCCCCTTCAGTGTGGGCTGTCTCCGTGATTTGTTCTGAGTAGTAAAATGTGGCAGAGGTGACACGTATAACTTCCACGGCTGGGCCTCACGAGATCGGCAGCTCAGCTTTCATGGACGGAGATGCCAGCTGCCAGGTAGGAAATCCATCTAAATGAAGAGCACCTGCTGTGAGGAAGTCAGGTGGGGCGAGGAGCCCACCTAGGAGCCCAGGGGCATGTAGGCGAAGACTTCTTGGAGCTCCCAGCCCAGTCACCTGCTAGCTGAATGCAGCAGCTGAGTTCATGCTCCAGCTGAACCATCGGCCCAAGCCCTGCCTGAGTTCCTGACTCACAGAATCATGATAAACTATAAGCTGTTTAAGCCACTAAGCATCCACAGCCACTAAGTGTTAGGGTTATTTGACCCAGCAATAAATAACCAAAACATCTGATTCTAAATGCCTGTGCCACTTGGCCTCTCTAATTTTCACTGTCCCCTCCTTACTTTCAGCAAACCATTATCTCCTTCTATATTTCCAGACTTATTTAATGAAACACCTATCCTCAGTTACCTCAAAATCACTTTTTATTTTTAGAAAATTTCAAGTATGTAACATAGTACACATACAATTTGGTGGTAGGTGCTCTGACATTTAAGATTCAGAAAATTATAGTCCCAGCCCTCAAAGGCACTTACATTCCAATAGGAGAGATAATCAAATACACAAATAGCCTCAAATTCACAAAAGTGTGAGCAAAAATGAATGGTGGAGTGAGCTGTCACATGCTCACCTTTCTCCTTCCTCCCATTTTCTCCCGTTCACCTTTACTCTATTGTGGAGAGCAGGACCAATAAAATGGCATTGGTCCAATTAAGATAGCACAAAGTATATATATATATAAAAACTGGAGTCACTTATGTCAACTAAAATGGCTGTCGGTCAGCCACGACACTTTGGTTCAAGAGGAAAATTACCTAAGGCAGAGTAAACACATTGGTCAAGGAGACACACCTGCCCACATGGTCAGAGCAGACACATCTGGCAAGGAGACACATGTAAGACGTCTGCACTCGTGGTCAGAGTAGCTGTGTCTGTAGAGCGGGACCACCCATAGATGGGCTTCTGAAGAAATTCCACACTTACCAGCAGGGGTGCAGAGAAATTTATCAAAAAGACCCAGAAGGGTGCAGTACACGACTTTCAGGGTATAACTAAGGTGGGCTCCAGCCCACTGCTGATTCAGCCGAGCTCCACACACCAGAGTGCTGCTCCACACCACGCTGATCTCCCTTGGCATCGGCCACTGGAGGCTCTGCCCTGCTGGACTGAGGACTTTAACCTGCCCTGTTGCCTACCTGGCTCTGGAGACCCTTCTTTACATGATGCTGACAAGTCTCTTGCCCACTGTGCTGTCTCCCGGATCTACGGACTGAGACTCTGGGACTTGGAGTCATTATTCCCCATTTGACTGTTGTGTGTGTGTTATATTCCTCTTAGATTGTTAGAGTGCGAGTAGGATATTAATGTGTGTTGATGTTCTACTTTGAGTGAACCTGCATTCAATAAAAGCTGAGTGAATAGCATAGTTACTGTATGTGACTCTCGCCTCTTCCTTGGTGCAGGGCTGCTCAGCAGGCAGCTAGCCTAGCAGTTGCCTGGATGACTTATAGGAAAGATTATATCATGAACATACGCTCACAACATTTGTCTCTAGAGTTATCTTTCTAAAACACAGGTAAAATTCTTGTCACTGTTCTCCTCCAAAAGGGCTCATGGCTTCGGTGCTCTAGAGTCCCCCAAAACTGGTCTGCTTGGCCATCAAAAACCTTGGTGCTCTGTTCTCAAGGTAACTTTCTAGTCCCATCTCTCACCCCTGCCACTTCCGACCTGGCCCCACTGTTGCACTGCCTTTTCTGGGCTCATGCTCTCACTGTGTTCTGAAGTACTACCTCATCCATTGCACTGGCTCAGCTCAAAGAAGGTGCAAATCCAGGCCTTTCTGGATCTCCTTGGTTAAAGTTAATCATTTCTCCTTTTATATCTCCACAACCCTTTACACCTTCATTCCTTTCTGCCTTATGTGTGCACTTTGTTACATAGGGGAGTTTCTGATTGATCGAGAATTCCTAAGGGCAGAAGCTCTGCTTGGCTGAGCAATCCTTCTTACATTGTAGGTACATATACTTTTATACTCAATTGATGTCATCCTATATTATCCAGTTATCCTAAACACTTAAATATTTAACTTTGATATTTGATTAAGCCTGATGAATCTATATAATTCTTAGACATTTGTAACCTCAACCCAAGACATTAAATCATGGTAAATATAGCATAATTCATTTCCCTAGAATACATTTTTCATATTGCATACACTTCATAATGCATACACTTCATTGTATGTGAATGTGTTACACACACTATTGTCTTATGCACACGCACTGGCAGGCTCCTTCTTATAACACTCACATGTGCAAATGATCACTGAAACTTGGAAACTGTATTATCTTCTCCAGCTACCATCACATTTTTCTGCTCCCTTTTCAAAGCAAACATCATGGACAAGTTGTCTATTATCACTATTGCAATTTCCCTCCATTTTAAAAATATTTTACTTTGTAATATATCACCTATAATCTAACAATAGTGTAACCACCACCCAGGTCAAAAAACAGAATATTGCTAGCATCCAGACTCCATTTCAGTTTGGGTTTTATCCCATAACTATTGAAATAGCTCCTGATGGAGTCACCAATTTTCTCCATGTCTTCAGATCTGAAAGTTCTCAATCTTCATCTTACTGGACTCATGAGCATTTGATAAAGTTGATAATTCTCTCTCTCTCTCTCTCTCTCTCTCTCTCTCTCTCTCTCTCAAGCCTTCCTTCTTTGGTTTACCACCCTCTATTTTAGTTCTCTTGCCTCAATGGCCATGCCTTCTCAAACTCCTCTCCTGGTTTCTCATCTTTCCCATCTCTAAATGTGAGAGTAGCCTTTAGAAAAGGTAAGTAACATCTTACCTTCTAATCTACACCTACTGCTCAGGTAAAGTCTGCTAGACTCATGATATGAAATATCATGTATGTTCTGATGACCCCACATTTATGTCTCCAGTTCTGACGTCTCTGTGGAATCCAGGCCCCTGTGTCTCACTGTGTACTCCATATCTCTTCTTGAGTGATGGATTTGTATTTCAAATTTAATGTCTGAAATAAAACTCTTGATGCCTGCCCACCCCAAGTCATCTCCTCCCACAACCACCCCATGCCTTGGAAAGTGGCAACTCCTGCTTTCCAGTTTCTCCAGCCAACAATTTTGAGATTTTCACTCTGTCCTCTCTTTCTTTCATGCCCTACAACCTTCAGCAATCTTATCATCTCTACCTTCAAATTATGTCCATAACCCAACTACTTCTCACCATTCTACCTTTATCCTAGCTGCCACTCTCTATTACCTGAATTAGTACAGGTAAGAGGCTCTTACTTTGTGTCTCTGCCTCTACTCCTACTTCCCCTCACCCAGCCTGTCCCCTAAGATTCCATTCTCCATGACACTTCTCTACTCCAAACTCTCATGGTTTCCCACTGCATTTGTGGGGAAATCCAAAATCATTACAGTGGCCTGGAAGGCCTTACATGGTCTGTCCTCAGAGCACTCTCCTCTGCCATCATCTCCTATACCTCTCTCCCTTTCTTCCACTGTGCTCCAGCTGTCTTGGTTTCCTTGCTATTCCTATAATGTGCCCACCTCCTTCTCACCTCAGGGCCTTTGCCCTTTCCCCCTAAGGTATGGCTTGCTTCCTCACTCCTTTCAGACTCTACCCTTTACCTTATCCAGAGAAGTATTCTCTCAGCACCTTATACAGGGTGGGGCAAAAGCACTTTGTACAGTTGTGAGTACTAGAAACACAGAGTTTATTCTTGTATTATTATTTATTAATTATTGTGTTATTTTCCAAAAAACTGTAAACATGCGTTTGCCTCACACTGTACAACAGTAAATCCTACCCCAGATGTCACTATTACCCTTATCTCACTTTATTGTAAAAAAGTGTAAAAATCCAGCCATTGTTAATATAATAAGAATGGTTTGCATGAAATTGATGAACCTGGAAGCCAAGGAGAGTGGACTGGAATGCACTTGCATGAACAGTGACAACTTCACTGTACTAGCCAGTGGGGGAGATAGGGGACAATGAGTGAGCATGTGTACTGTGTGGCCATCACATTCAAAATGACTGAGTGAGTAGAGCAACAAATCCGCATCAAATTTTGTGTTAAGCTTGAACATTCACCCACAGAAAGTATTTGGATGATTCAGAAGGCCTCCCCATGGACAACTAGTGATTGGCAGCATCTTCACAATAACACACCCACTCATGCATCGCATCTTGTGCAGAGTTTTTTATGAAACATCAAATTACCTAGGTGACTCAGCCCCCCTACAGCCCAGATTTCATGCCATGTGACTCCTGGCTTTTTCCAAAACTAAAATCACCTTTGAAAGGGAAGAGATTTCAGACTGTCAATGAGATTCAAGGAAATACGATGGGGCAGCTGATGGCAATTGGGAAAACTGTGTGGGGTCCTAAGGTGCCTACTTTGATGGCAACTGAGGTGTCATTGTCCCATGTACAATGTTTCTTGTATCTTGCATCTTCTTCTATAAATGTCTTTATTTATAATAGTACATGGCTGGATACCTTCTGGACAGACCTTGTATATTCTGTTTGTTTATTATTTCTCTCCCCCTCTAAAACTCCATGAGAACAGGGAATTTGTTTTGTTCACTGCTGTGCCTGATACAGTGCCTGATCACAGTATATGCTTGATATTTATCTCATGATTGAGCAAATCAATTCCCTGCATCAATTTATAGTCCATTTGTAAAGTAGGTCACCACTCACACACATGTCCCTAAAGAACTAAAATAGTTTTAATTAGGAAACTCTTACATTTTGCCAAACTCATTTGGCAAACTTTTTTGCCCTGGGGTAATTCTTTCCTTTTTTATAATTTTGTCCTAGGTGCACTGATTTTTTTTAACCCCTTTCCAGTTTAAGTACATATCACTATAAGGCAATGAACTATTTCTTTGATATACATATTTAGTTACAGTTGGTTATTTTTTTCCTTTTTAATAGAGACAGAAGTGCCAACGTGAATTTTGGGAAGAAAGTGAAGGTGGATTCAGAAGGAGACTATGATCTCCAAGAAAGTGCATCATCATCAAGGCAAAGATGCAATGCACAGTCCATTTGTTCCTTTGAAGTCACTGGAAGAATGGTCGGCTGTGCCAGACCAAGGTGGACCATCAAAGCAGGACCAGCACCAAATCTAGTGATAAGAAGACAAGCCAATTTCCCTACATTCACCCCTCCTGGTCTTGAAGTTGAACTTAGCAGTCAGAATGTATGGGACTGGACTCAGCTACACCTCTCTCCCTCTCTCTCTGTCTCTCTCTCTCTGTCTCTCTCTCTCAAATTTTTACTAAATTTATTGGGGTGACATTAGTTAATAAAATTATATGTTTCAGGCATACAGCTCTATAATACATCATCTGTGTATTGTATTGTATATTCACCACCCCAAGGTATGTCTCCTTCTGTCACATTTATTAGCCATGTCACCTAAGGAAACTTACTCCCAGCCTCTGGGCTTCCTCCTCTG
This sequence comes from Glossophaga mutica, assembly GCA_039655065.1. Lineage (NCBI taxonomy): Eukaryota > Metazoa > Chordata > Mammalia > Chiroptera > Phyllostomidae > Glossophaga > Glossophaga mutica. The sequence continues at coordinate 53,191,542 of CM077306.1, forward strand.
TTTACAGCTGCACTGTATTATATCAGTGGTTTTAAACCTTTTGGGTCTTGGAACCCTTTCAGAGCTATGGACCATTGAATTAGTTTCCTAGGACTACCACCACAAACTAGATGGCTTATTTTTTTTTTTTTTTATTTATCTTTAGAGGGGAAGGGAAGGAGAGAGGGAGAGAAACATCAATGTGCGGTTGCCTCTTGTATGTCCCCTGCCGGGAACTGGCCTGGCAACCCAGGCATGTGCCCTGACTGGGAATCGAACCGCGATCCTTCACTTCGCAGGCCCACGCTCAATCCACTGAGCTACACCAGCCAGGGCTAGATGGCTTATAATAACAGAAATTTCTTGCCTCAGAATTCTAGAGACTAGAAGTCCAAAGTCATGGTGTCAGTAGGGCCATGCAAGCCTCTGAAGCTTGTAAAGGAAGGATTCTTCCTAGTCCCTTCCAGCCCCAGATGACTCTTGGCTTGGCAGCATAAATGCAACCTTCACACAGTGTTCTCCCTGTATCTCAGATTGACTTCTCTCTGTATGTGTGTCTCTGTCTTAATTACCCTAGCTCCTTTTTGTAAGGACATCAATCATTCTGGATTAGGGCCCAGAATGACCATTAGGGTTGAAATGACCACATTTTAACTTCATTACCTCTGTTTCCAAATAGGGTCACATTCTGAGGTAGTGGGGATAGGACTTCAACATACCTTTTTTAAGGAATACAATTCAACCTATAACAAACATCTTCCTAAAAATGGTCCATTTTGTATCCAGTCTTGGGGTTTACAGACCACTTGAGGCTCATTCCCTGCCGCAAACTAGCTTTTATCAACTGTGTGTCTTGGAGCAAAGGATAAGCCTTTTGAGCCCTGAATCCTCAACTCTAAAATGACCTAAAATGTTGCAGTGAAGATTCAAAAACATTACATTTAATACAGTAATGTAATTGTGAAGGGACAAACAATTATAAAAGAACTATTTACAATGCCCGAACTAGGGCCAAAAGCTGCTGGTTTAGACTGGTGGTCCCAAAATTTTGTCTGATTGCACATTTTATCAGTAAGAAAATTTTTTTAGTAAGAAATTTTTAAGGGTAACTCCTAGTAATAATTTCCTTTCTTATCAATTGTGTGCATGTGTTACTAAATTAAAAATAAACAAGTGAAATGAAATAAATGATATTTTAACAGTATGCTAAAACATCTTGCAGTTAGATTGTCGAAGTCTGATGGTACCATAATGATAGCTTCCTGTACAACATATACTAAGGAAGAGGTTCATCATTAATGGTGGTGGTTATAAAGCCATAATGCAGAGAGTCTCCATGGTAATTTGGATTTTTAAAAAGTGATTTCTTGGCAGATCTAATTAGCTTGCTGTTTTTAAGCTCACATGGCTGATGGAGAGCTTGTCCTAAAGGGAGAGATGTAATCCTCTCAGCCATGTTTTCTGCTGCTCACTTGTGCTTGCACTGGTAGAATTAGATTCTGAGGGGTATTTTTTTTTTTTTTTTTTTTTAGAAATCTTTTAGAGCCACTTGTCACTTTGTGAAGTTGTATTTAGTCGAGACTGGGTGGCATCTGTCATGTAACCACTTAATGAGGCACTCTTTAATTTCAGTCCTGCTTTCCAGGACTGTAAAATCAATCCCACAAGTGTGGCCTCCTCAGTCCGCTTGGTTGCGGAGCTCCCTGTGATTCACCTGCAATCAAACTGGACAGGACCACTCAACTTTTGTAGTGAGTGAAGGCACCAGTGTCAATATTTATACTTAGTAGCAGGAAAACATAACTTGTTTCTTGTTTTTAGAATAAAAATACATAGATATAGAAGTCCTAATATTTTCTCTCTGCACCTGGATATATTGTTTCCTCCCACGTTGGAGACCACTGGGACAGCCAGTACATCTTCTTTATTTCTCTTCTCCCTCGTGTATATTGATATGAATAAGAGTATCTAATTAAGCAATTGATGAGGTCAAAAAGGGTTAAATTGGGAGCAGGAAAAGTGTGGAGGAAGGTGCAGGGGGTGATGTGAGTTTCTTTCCTCTCTGGCTCCTTGGATGGATTTTTAGAAATGAGAATAAAAACACAAGGACCTGTTTTTCTAGAGGGGTTTGAGGCCGCTCTGCCAAGAGAGAAGGGCAGGAAGCTGACCAAAATGGCGAGGCTCTGGGTAAAGACAGAGTTGCTCAGGGACTGAAGTGACAGTGTGTCTCAGAGCTCAGGAGAGGGGCTACTTCCTTTCTTCTCACTGGATCCAGTGGTTTTGTATCCTGAAACTGGATGCTTTCGGTATAACCAGAACCAGCAGCCCCACAGGCAAGGGTGCTCTAATGGTGGGAGAATGGACAACAGTGTGGGCAAGGAAGAGCCAGACCAGAGAGAAGTAAGGGGGCAGAGGCCACATAATGATGGTAGCTCAAAACAGCTGTGCACACAAATGGAGCACACTCTTGACCATTTCTAAGAATTCCTGGGCAACGTTTTGGAGGGTGTTTTTGGCAAGATAATGGACCCCAAAGATGTCCCAGTCTTAATCCCCAGAATCTGTGAATATATTAATTTACATGGCAAGAGAGAGGACTTCCAGTCAAGATGGAGGCATAAGTAAACACGCTTTGCCTCCTTGCACAACTACAGAAAAAATTACAACCAGACCTCAAAACAAATAACACCCAGAACTGTCAGGAAATCAAGCTGTATGGAAGTCCAACAATCAAGGATTTAAAGAAACGGCATTCATCCAGACAGGTAGGAGGGGCAGAGACATGAAGATGAGTGGATTGGCACAGAGACCTGGTGTGGCACAGAGAGGTGGTGGGACAGGTGGTCCCACACCCATGTGTGGTAGACAAAAATTGGGAGGGATACCTCAGGAGCAAAGGATCTCAGCCCCAGGCCAGACCACACAGCCCAGAGTTTCAGCACCAGGGACGTAAATCCTCATAACTTCCGGTTGTAAAAGCAAGTGGGGGTTGGGGCAGCAGAAGAAACTCCTGGATTCTCAGGAGACTCCTCTTAAGGGGCCTGCATGGACTTAGGACTTACACAAACCCACCCCCTCTGGGATTCAGCACCAGGACAACAGCTGAAGGACACCCGTCACACAAGGGGAATAAGTGAAGTGACTGGAATCAGGGCAAGTGCCAGGCAAACCTCCAGAAGCCAGGCAGTGACATTATCCACTCTCTGAGTCCTCTCCCCACACAGAGCCACAAAGCAGTGAAGTGGGTTGCCCTGCCCTGGAAATTACCTAAGGCTCTGCCCCACACAATTTACAGATGCCTTTTCTACAATAGGTCACACTAGTAAGATAAGGAGTCAAAGCAGTTACACCTAATACACAGGGGGGCTGCCACATGGAGGAGACAAAGAGATATGGCCCAAATAAAATACAGAACAAAACCTCAGAACTAAATGAAACAGACATAACCAACCTAACAGATGCAGAGTTCAAAACACTGGTTATCGGGATGCTCAGAGAATTCATTGAACATAGCAACTGCATAAAAAAAGACCCAGGAAGGAATAAAGGTTACATTAAGTGAAATAAAGAAAAATCTACAGGGAACCAAAAATGGAAGGGATGATGCTGGGATTAAAATCAATGATTTGGAACATAAGGAAGAAATAAGCATTCAATCAGAACATCAAGAAGAATTTAAAAAATGAGGATAGTATAAGAGGCCTCTGGGACATCTCCAATGATACCAACATCCAAATCATAGGGATGCCAGAAGGAGAAGAGAAGGAGCAAGAAATTGAAAACTTATTTGAAAAAATAATGAAAGAATACTTTCCTAATTTGGTGAGCACAATAGACATTTAAGTCCAGGAAGCACAGAGAGTCCCAAACAAGTTGGACCCAAAGAGGACCACATCAAGAGACATCATAATTAAAATGCTAAAGGTTAAAGATAAAGAGAGAATCTTAAAAGCAGCAAAAGTAGAGAGTTACCTACAACGGAGTTCCCATAAGACTGTCAGCTGATTTATCAGAAGAAACTTTACAGACTAGAAGGGACTGGCAAGAAGTATTCACAGTGATGAAAAGCAGGGACCTACAACCTGGATTACTCTCTCCAGCAAAGCTGTCATTTAGAACAGAAGGGCAGATAAGGTGCTTCCCAGACAAGGTACAGCTAAAGGAGTTCATCATCACCAAGCCATTATTACATGAAATATTAAAGGGACTTATTTAAGAAAAAAGAACAAAACTATGAACATTAAAATGGTAGTAAACTATCAACAACTGAATCTAAAAAGCAAACTGAAAAAGCAACCATAACAGGAACAGAATCACAGATATGGAGATCATTCGGAAGGTTATCAGCTGGGAGGGGAAGGAGGAGAATAGGACAAAAGGTGCAGGGTTTAAGAAGTACAAATTAGTAGGTACAGAATGAGAGGGGGATGTTAAGAATAGTATAGGAAATGGAAAGCCATTACATGCGTGACCCATGGACATGAACTAAGGGCAGGATTGCTGGAGGGAATGGGGATACCCAGATGGAGGGGTGCTATGGGGAAAAATGGAACAAATGCAATAACATAATCAATAAAATATATTTAAAAAAACCAGGAATGTTATCCATAAACAAAAAATAAAGTTACATGGCAAGGGAGAATTAAAGTGGCAGATGAAATTATAGTTGCTAATCAGCTTAACATAGGGAGAGGACCCTAGATTGCTTGCGTGGACACAATACAGTCACAATATCCTTAAATGGGGAAGCAGTGTGGGGAAGAAAAGCTGGAGTCATGCAATGTGTGAAAGACTTGACCAGCCACTGCTGGCTTTGAAGACAGGAAAGGTCAAGAGCCAAGAAGTACAGGCAGCCTCTGGAAGCTGGAAAAGGCAAGAAAATGGATTTTCCCAAAGCCTCCAGAATGGAACTCTGCCCTGATAACACCTTGATTTTACCAGTAGAAGCCTATCTCAGAACTCTAACTTTGTGAACTATAAGATAATGAATTTGTATTCTTTTATTCTCTAAGTTTTTGATAACTTGTTAAAGAATCAATAGGAAATTAAGATGGGATATGCAGTTCAGATTGTACTGTTACGGGGCTGAGCATAAAGACATTTAAAACATGTAAACATAAAGCAGTATTAACATGCAGAGCTGAACAGCTTCCAGAAATTTCTGACTCAGGCAGGATCCCTGTGACTTGGTAGCTTAGAGGTGACTAATTTCAAGCCTCTCCTTAGCCCTCCAAACCCCAACCCCTCAGCCCATCCCCTCACTCCTCCAAAGGAAGGAGCAAAGAAAGGGTAAGGGCAGCAGGGGGTGGCCACACCTATGAAGACTGATAAGTAATAACACATTCATGTAGGTGCTTGCAACCAAAGGAACAGGCAGCAGAGAAAGAGGGGTAGGAGGGGACCGGGACTCCCCAGAGCAAAGCCAGGGTGCACATCCAGAATGCAAGGCCAAAGTAAGCAGGAACTGAGGGTTCAGATGTGGAGGAAGCAATGCGGCCATGAGGTCCCAGAGGAGACCCCTTCCCAGTCCCCCAAGCAACTCTCTGCCTCAACACACACACACACAGTACTCCTTACCATTCCCTGAACTGGCCACAATCTTCGAGTGGAGTTAAAGAACAAAATCTGGATAAAGCCTGGTGAAAGCCACTGTTCATACCCCGTGACCAGGCTGAGGCATGATGCCGCCGGGAGGCCCATCTGCCTTCTGTGCAGGTGTGAAGACTCTATGGGGCACAGGAAGCAGATGGTGCCGCTCCATGGATCATGCTCCACCGTGCTTGGTCCTGCCCTGGTAGACACCTTGACTTTCTGGAGAACCACCCATCTCACAGCACTTGTCACAGATGGGCCACCACGGGTACTTCTTACTGCCATTAAGTTCTATTTCTACCATGCCATCCCCTTTGTTCTGAATAGAAAGATCAAAGGTTAAGTGGCATCTTCTTTTATTCTGTACTCCATTCCAGAAGTCCTGACTGGGGGCAATCTCTTCTCCATGCTGAACACTGCAGAAGGCTTTCCCTGCTCAGGCAAGTCTAGATGGGGGAGCAAGTTCTTGGCTCAGCAGTCTGAGGCAAGGGAGAGGAGAACTGAGTCCTGCTGGGCACATTATGTAAAAGTATCTTGATTTCTTTTCTTTTTAAAAGATTTTATTTATTTATTTTTAGAGAGAGAGGAAGGAAAGAGAGAGGGAGAGAAATATCAATGTGTGGTTGCCTCTTGTGTGCCCCCTACTGGACACCTGGCCCACAACCCAGACATGTGCCCTGACTGAGAATCAAATCAGCAACCCTTTGGTTTGCAGGCCTGCACTCAACTCACTGAGCCACACCAGCCAGGGCAAAAGTGTCTTGATTTCTACAGAAATACCGACTCCAGGAGTTGATGGAGTGGAAGGCTGGCCAATCTAACCCTTCCACACCTCTAGGACTCTGTTAGGCAGAGCAGCTCCTTCCTATCCCCAAGTCCCCCATCTCTAATCATGCCCTTGGCAACACTCCAGGAGCAACACACTCAAAACTGGACCAAGTTATTGTATCAGTTTCCTAAGGCTGCCATAACAAAGTACCTCAAACTAGATGGCTTGAAACAAGAGCAATTCATTCTCTCACAGCTATGGAGGCCACACGTCCAAAGCAAAGTGTCAGTAGAGCCATCCTGCCTTCAAATCCTCTCAGGGCAGCTCCTTTCCTGCCTCTTCCAGCTTCTGGGGGCCCCGTCATTCCTTGCCTTGTGGCAGCATGGTCATCTTCCTGTGCCTCTATTTTCACAGGTCTCTGTGTGTGTCTGTCTAAATATAACTCTTCTTATAGGGACAGCAGTCATATTGGATTAAGGACCCATTCTGTTCCAGTAGGACCTCATCTTAACGTAGTTAATGACATCTAAAATAAACCTCTTTCCAAATAAGAGGTACTGGGCGTTAGAACGTCAACATATCTTTTTGTGGGAGACATGCCACAGTTCAGCCTCAGTCACCGCTGACTATTCTGCAGGAACCCTTTTTTCTGCATTTGCATTCTTCACAAATGCGCACCACACTCCCATCAGTATCATCCCTCATTCCTCAGTTCTCAACCATGGGGTGAGGGCGGGGAAGGCAGAAGTCAGAATCTCCAGGGAACACTCTGTAGTTTTGAAACGTAAATAAACAGATTAACGTCTGATAGTTATTTCAGGGAGGAATTTTTCTCAACCCTGGTTGCACTTTAAATCATCTGGGGGAACTTTAAAAAGTAAAATGATATGCATGTTATTATAAGTATATATGTATTTGTAAAATTACTTATTATTTCTATAAATGCTGAGCTTGACTCCAGGCCAATTACAATGAAATCTTGGGGGGTGGTGCCAGGCGCTGATGTTCCATGAAGCTCCCAGGGTATTCTAACCTATAGTTAGGACTAAGGAGCCCTGGGCTAGGTGAGACTCTGCTGTGGGGAATGGCCCCAGGCCTGTGGTTGGTGACCACTCCCATTCCTCTCTGTGAGCACCTACAGAACGTAGGGAGAATGCCGAAGAAAACAGTTTCCACAGGCCCTGCTATCTGAGTGCAAAACATTCCGCTGAAGCATAGTGCCATTTTTGCTCCTCTGAGGGGTGACAAGATGGACTGGTGACAGATCAGGAGAAGAACCAGCATCTGAATCCCAATTTGATGCCAGCTTCAGGCCTGTTAGGAGTTCTTTTGGGATAAGTCTCTCTTGTGGCAGTTCAAGTGTGGTGCCCAGATGAAGACATCATTCCAAAGGTTGGAACAGAGACAATGTGGGGGGAAGGTGGTATACGTTCTACCAAACCTTATGTTAACCATGTGGGGTTGTCTTACTGTTAAACCATTAATGGGCTTGCAGCCACAATTAAATTCATTTTTCCCGCATGGGTTACTAAGCCATGACTCTCTCAGGCTGTACAGCTAACCAGGGGTTCTGAGCCTAGTTGCTTCTTAGAGACCCCTCGCTGTTCTTGCCAACTGAGATCTTTCAGGATTCCAAGTCTGTCATCCAGCATCCCAGGTGCCGCTTCCATGAATGTGACTGACAGACTACAGATGTCCTCCAACTGCTCACACATTTTAAAACATTCAGCAGGTGGGAAGGTCAGCAGAGCCCGGTCCAGGGCCTCCAGGACTTGCCCCGCCAAGGACATCATTATCCAGTGCCCCTTAATACAGTCCTTCCGGAGCTATGATCCATCACTGCCAATGTCTCCAGTCTGGGTTTCCCCATCTTTGCCATAAAAACATCACAACAAATTTTACCTAAGGGCAAAATTCTAAATAGATCATGTCTGAAACAGTCCCCATTTCTTCCAGTCTTGCAATAATACCAAAAAAGGACATTAGCCTGACATGACTCATTTTTAGTGAACCCATGCTGATTCCTACTGATCACAGCTGTTTTTTACCCTGAGAATTCATATGCTATTCAAGGAGGAAAAGCAAGAATCATAGTAATTAGCCCATGAAGAAAGTTAAGCTCACCAGATGGTAGTTTGCAGATTCCGCCTTCTTCCCTGTTTTGAAGAACTGAAGCACACTCTCCCCTTTCCAGTCCTCTAACACCGTTCCTGTTCTCCAGGATTCTTCCAAGATCACTGGCAGTGAGTCAGTAGTCTCACCTGTATATTCTCTCAGTACCTGGGGTATCACTCCTCCCAGCCAAGAAACTTGAACTCACCTGGAACAACTAAGTGCTCTCCTTACCATCTCCTCACCTAGCTTGGGTTTCTGTCTCCCTTACCAAAGTTTTTAGCCTTTCCAAGCTGGACTGGAAAAAAATCATTCTCCTTGGTGGGGAAAATGGGAGCAAAATAAGACCCAATCTTGAGTCAGTGCGCTCTGTCTGGAACTCCTACTATGGTACCTTCACCTGGGGACAAGAAACATTCAGGACCAAGGGAAAGTGGCACCTCCCAAGGGGGCTGAAGGGACCCTGGAGGGAGAGGCGGCCACACCCCCATCACAGGACTCCTCCGCCAACCGCAACGCCACCGCCACCGCACAGGTGAGACTGACAGGCGAGGGGAAGCCCTGCAGCCGCAGTTCTCTCCAGACCCAGCAGCATGACCTCCCGCTGCGGACCGGATGCAAGTTGGGACTGAGGCCAGCTTTGCTCCCCTATGGGCAGTTCCTGCTATCACGTTCATGGGAGTGCATGTGGGCAGGTGGAGGGGTGTTCCCATCTCTTAGGAATCTGTCTGTTAACAAAGCAATGGTAACAATTGATATTTATGACAGAGTCCTTCAGACAGGTGCAGTGGAAGTAGTAAAGATTTATTGAGAAATCGGTCTTCGTTCTCTCTTAATTCCCCACAAAATCATCAATTAATCAATTAGATAAACTTTCAAATGATTGATCTCATGGCTATTTTGAATGGAAGTTTCCACTTCTTCCGCTAAAGGGAAAGCAAACCCCGTACAATATAAATATGTCCTTAAGATTTGTTCTTTGGTAGCACCCGGAGAAAATCAAACGCTTACTCTGCACTGTTCTGAGCACTTTACATTAATGCTCACAACAACCTAATGAGCGTGAATCTAGTTATATCTCCATTTTACAGAGTGGAAAACAGGTGTAGAGACATTAAGTAACTTGGTCAAGTTCACACAGCTTGAAGGTGAGAGTGGGGCTCACATTTGAACCCATGCAGGCTGATTACATAACACTGTGGTAAATTGATTGCAGAAATGGTCCAGTTTTATACCCCTTTCAGAATCTGTGCTTGGAACCCTGTCACCAGTGTGAGAATAGCCCTGGCCAGCCTACTGGGGAGTGAGAAACCACATGGAGCAGCGCCAAGTCACTCCACCCAAGGCCATCCCAGACCAGCCGGCCCCCAGCCACAGCCTCAGCTGACCATAGACAAATGAGTAAGCCCAGCAAGATCCACGGAACCACCTCAACAACACACAGACTCATAAGAAGTAATAAATGATAATTGTTTTAAGCAACTATGTTTGGGAGTAGTTTGTTACCTACCAGCAGATAACTAATACAAACACTAATACTTGACCACTACACTGCATTTTCTTTCCGATGACATTGGCTTCATCTGATTCTGAAGGAAGGGACAGCCCCAGCTGTGAAGGGCTTTCCTCCAGAGGACCACCTTCTCTCTCTTCATCCTATGCTTCCTCTGCCCCACCAGTAAGCCACCCCATGAAGGCAGTTTATAACTATTCATCACCTTTATTCCCTCATTTTCTCTGGAGTCAAGAGGAAACTAAGGTGTCTCAAATCCTCAAACTAGGGAAACTAGGAACCTTAGGAAACTAGGGTACTATTTTGGGCCCTGTTTCCTTGCCTCCCCTCTTTGCCCATCTTTCCCATCACTTAGGAGCTAAGGTGGAATCAGCCAAAATGAGTGTTGCCAACATAGTGAAATGAGAGCAATGTGGGAGAAAGCACTCGTAGTGCTGTAAGTCAACACGGCTCCTTCTCTGGCCTTTCCCTTCTCTCTGGGTGGGCTTCTTACTCAGCACAGATTAACAGGGACTAGAAGTCCCTGAAGGCATGCTCCTGCTTTGCACCTGATCCCCAAACAAAACCTTGAAAAACTAAACTCTCCCTACCTGCCAGAATTGGAGGTTGGGGGAGCAAGGCATGCAGCAAGCTGCACCTTTGCAGGAATGAACAGCTGCTCAGCTCAAACTAAAGAAGAGTTTGGAAACATGTTCCGCAGAGTGGAAGCCTTCTGGGGCATTCCTGCCAGCTGCCTCCAGCTACTGTGTTCCCAAAGAAATGGAGAGAAAACCCCAGGGGGTGGGGGCACCCCTGGAAACATCATGAGGAACAAGGACCACAATCCCTTAAAATGCACTAGAAATCTCCCAAAGAAAGATAAAAGAGTCATAAAAGACTACTGTTTTTCTATTGGAGTATTCCAAAACCTTTTTTTTTTTTTTTTGCTGTTGGGCACTCAATGTATGCTAAATGATGCAAAAATTCTAGCTTGTCTTGCTTTATGAGTGAAGCTGAGATTGTGAGGGTCAGTTGCTCAAAAGACCAATAGCTAAGTGACCAGGGTTGATGAGGAGAAACCAGAATTTCCTGGGGCAAATCCAGCCTTACTGTGCCATTACACACCCACCCTCCTCACTCATTACATTCTAACAACAATAGTTTAGTTTTCAACTCTTTTCCTTATAGTTCACAGCCCTGAGGGAAAATGTCCTGCGACAACTTTATAATAGTAAGACAATTACTGATGACTCAGGGCTCCTGCTGCCTCTGCATCCTCTCCCAGCTGAGGAGCAGGCTTCCCGTGTAGGAACAATATGGCCTGTGAATGAAAAAAGTCAGAATAAAAGGAATCTTTACCTTTAAAAAATAATTGATTCAGAAGAAATTAGATGAAAATCCAACCCAAGGATTCTGTTTCAGAACAAGAGTCAATTATAGCCCTGGCTGGTGTGGCTTCATGGGTTGAGCAAGGGACTGTGAACAGAAAGGTTGCTGGTTTGATTCCCAGTCAGGGCACATGCCTAGGTTGTAGGCCAGGTCCCCACTGGGGGCGTGCGGAGAGAGGCAGTCTATGGAAGTTTCTCTCACACATAGATGTTTCCCTCCCTCTTCCCCTCTGTCTAAAATAGAAATATTTTTAAAAACAGTCAATTATAGGACTAAAGAAATCTTCCTGTTTGATTCACAATATTTCAAGTGACAATTTAGCCTGAGTCCCGCCACCCACTTCATGTGGGCAGCCTAAGAATATTCTTTTATATTTCTCCTCCTTGTGCCTCTTTCTTACTATCCAGCTGCTGCCCAGCTCACCTTTGCTATTGACTAGGAGGAGAGAACGTAAAACTATCTCCTCCTTGAGAGGAGAAAAACCCTGTCTTACTCATCTTGTAACTCAAGCACCCAGCCCAAGCCTGACTGAGAGTGATGTCCTAGGTAGAAGGCACAGACATGCCCAAACTCCCAGCAGATTGTGTTTCAAAGCACTTTGGTAAATGGATAGGTTAGAGCTTCAAAAGCATTTTTTACCCCATAAGCATAAAGTTCTAGAGATAGGCAAAGTCTTTAGACACAACCATAAAACTCTAATTGGCCACAAGAATCTAATAATATAACCAAAGTGAAAACTTCAGGTGTTACATAGCCTCCTCCTGAATAATCATTTGATATAGTCTCCAGGAGAAAAAGCTTTCCAACTCAGGATGCCAGAAACAGATTTCCATTTAGCACAAAACCAAAGTGAGCTTTTCTCACTGACAAGGTAAAAGGAGGCGAAGCAGGAAGAGATGCTGGCTTTGCCAGAAATAGCCCTGATGCAGCAGGTGCAGGTTTTGCAAGGAGGGTAGAATGGGACAAAAACTTCTGGGTACCAATAATGATAACTTGAAATGTCTCTCTGCTTTTACATAACACATGTTCTGCAATTTTTTAGTTTAAACACCTGTCTTAAGTGTTCTAAATTGGGAACTAAAAGACAGTTGCTTAAGGGGAGTCTGGAAAGGGAGGGATTTCTGATTTAAGGGTCATAAATCAATGAGCAAAGGAGGGCATGTGTTCACCTGTGATAATACTTTTGATTTCTATTCTTCTATTCCTTGACTGATGCAATTATTAATGCTAACAAAATTCTAACTCTCAGGTTCACAGTGTAAGTTTAAAATTGGGAGCAGGGAGAAAAATCTGGACTGTAAGCTTCTTAAAGGCTAGTATTCATTTCTATATCCAGTCCCCTGGGTGCTCAATTCATAATTAATATATAAAAACATATAGTTCAAGAAAGTGCTTTAATTTTTCTATCTAGTTACAAAACATGTTGGTTCTGGAGTCAAACTTCTCAGATTCATATAGTTTTTTCCTCTGTAGGTGCATGCCCAGGGGCTTCCGCCATGGACTTCCAGTTTTCTACCCTAGAAAACAGGGTGGTGACACCACCTACCTTATAAGGTTGCCGTGGGTCCCGAATGCACTCATGTTCTGAAGCACATAGAACTGTGCCTGCCACATAGTGAGCACTAGATAAACCTAAGTTACCATTTTTACATCATCATTCAGCTAATTGCCCTACCTTTGTACCCGAATTGGTTTCTCAGAGAACCTGGTAAACATTAAAGTTGGTTGACATAATGAGTTGAATTATGGTTGTCAAAAGACATGTCCACTTAGAACCTGAGAATATGACCTCATTTTGAATAATGGTCTTTTGCTGATGTAACTAAGACAAGGATCTCAAGATGAGATAGTCCTGGATTAGGATGGGCCCTGAATCCAATGACAAGTGTCCTTATTGGACAAGACAGAAAAGAAGAAGACAGAGACCTGGAAGCAAGCCACAGGACAATGCGGGCAGGGGCCGGAGGTACGTACGCTGCAACCAGCCAGAGGGCACCAGAAGCCACCACAACCCAGCAGGGGCAAGGACGCATTCCCCGCTAGAGCCTTCAGAAGGAGCACAGCTCTGCCAGCATCTTGATTTTGGACCTTTGGCCTCTAGAACTGGGAGAGAATACATTCCTGTTGTTTTAAGCCACCGAGTTTGTGGCACGTTGTTGTGACAACCCTAGGGAACTAATATAGTTGGGTACAGTTTGGAAGAACCGAAATTTGGTGAAGAAAGCCCAAATGTGAACTGGTAATTATTATGAGTTCTCCTTTGCTCAAATCATGCACTGCAGGGAGACTTCTCTCCAGGAAGGGAAAAGCACTGGCTTCTGGGACTGGAACGCTCAGGCCATTGTGTCCCACCTGCCTGCGGCCAAGAACATTTCCACTGGGAATCTTGAAAACATTCCACATTTCCCACAGGGATGAAGTGGAAGTACTCAGTGTGCAGTAAGGCACTGGACAGACTTAGCCACTATCTGGCCCCAAGTGAATGGGCAGGAAACACAGCTCTGAGTCCTTGTCCCACAGGGGTCCCCACTGCCTTCCAGATCCCCACCTGTGGAGGTCAAATAGGTCATTAGACAAAGACTCTAAGTTAAGAAAAGATAACTGGTTGCCAAGAGACCAACATAACTGCATATTTCTTCTAACTCTATGGGTTTTTGCAATTACATCTATGAAACAGATCTCTTTTTTTAAGTGAAAAATATATGCAGGTCATCTGCAAGATCCTTCCAAGACTTTGGAATTCCAAAGGAGTTCTCAGGAGACAGTCATGAGAGTGAGGTTGTCAAACCCACGGATACCAGGAGAAACTGTTTTCATTCTTTTCCTCTCTTCTAACTCCTAGAAAAAGTTCCAGCAAACAGAGCAGCAACTGTCAAAGGGGTGACTGTTTGGGAGCAAAGGCATTAGACAAGATGACACATGCTGACAGGTTCAGGAAAGAGTGGATGCTCTGCCAATCAGAAGATAATTCCTGTGGGGTTGCAAAGTCAGAGAGACTGCGAGTCACATAGCATTTCAAAGACGGGTCACGAATGCTCCGTGTGTCATCTTCCAAAGTGAAGGTCAAGAGGAAGGAGAGGTGGGTGGAGGCAGAGAGGGGACGAGCAAGGAGACCATGTGCAGACAAATCGACCACATCCAGGCAGCCTCGCTTCAGATTTTCTGACAGTGCCCAGGGCACCTGTGCAATTATCTGCGTTGTTGACGTCTGAGGCTCTCACCTCACGTGTGAGCAGCACTTCATTAATTCGTAAGTCCTTTGTAACTTGGGAAAGTCACTTCTTACCTGACTTAGTCAAGGTTTTCTTTTCTTCCCTTACTGGGTAATTTATTCCATTTATTTCCAGCAAGGAAAGCGTTAGAGAGAAGAGGCGAGGGAGGAAGGCCAGAGGAGGAGGCCGCACGAAGCATTCTGGCTCCCAGAGTGCCCGGAAGCAGACTTCAATGTTTAACTAAGAAGTACAGAATGAAAACACTCACAACCAAACAGGAAAAAAATATTTTGAAGACAAATGGATTCAAAGGATCTGTGTGAGTGTCATTTGCTTTTCTCCATTAGGGAAGAAAATACTGGGAGAGAATGAGAGAGACTGAGATCCTCATGAAACACACAGGTAAATAATAGGAGTGTCTATTTAAAATATGTAAATGCTTCATTTCTCCACTCTCCATCAAGGAGCTTTTCTGAGGAGAAGATACATTTTTAGCACTCAAAATTAAACAGTATGGACACACATGGTCAATCCACAATCCTTCATAAGAGAACTGCATGATTGCTAATCCACAGGGTAATTTTTAAATAAATAAACTGGTGAGTATAAAAGTTGGGCAGTATGTGCACATATGCTTCGTTTAAAAAAGAAAACCTTCCATCCTTCCTGCCCAGGAACGTCAAGTTCGCTGTGAAGGTTGTGACAATGGCCAGTGTTGAGTACACGTAATCACACGGAAGAGCCGCTCACTGATGATTGCTGACGGCCCCTCGTTCAATCTGACTTGTCACCTGCACAGGAACCAAGAGATGGTAAAAGGCCAGGAGGTTACAGAAAGAGAGAAAGAAGTTCTTGTCGCCCCTCAGATCCTTTCCTAGCAATTACCCTGTTCCTGCAGTTGGCCCTGTCCTGAGGCAGGCAGTGGGGGGCTTGCTTACTTGCGTTTCAGATTTGCAGGCTTCTCCCAAGATGGAAGAAGTGATAGGAGTGAGCATATGGAGATTCTCAGAGACCAGAGGCTGGGCTGGGCACAGAAGCAAGCTAAGAGGAGTCAATGGAGATGAAGGGTCGTTCTGAACATGCACACACATCCCTTCTAAGGTGCCTCACATTTATTACCCTGTGAAACATTTGGACAGTTGGTCTGTACACAAACACATACTAAAAAAGAAAAGAAAAATATATACTCAAGTAGACATACATCCAAGATGACCTCTTATCAAAAGTACATACCATATTTTTTGGACCATAAGATGCACCTAGGTTTTAGGGGAGGAAAATAGGAAAAAATATTTTGAAGCAAAAAATGTGGTAAAATATTTAATAACATAAATAACATAATATTTCACCAATGTAAATGTAAACGGAACTCAACAGCAGCATTAACAACCACTATTCCTCCCAAATTTGGCGAGAGGTGGGGTGAGGGTGGGGGTGCATCTTATAGTCTGAAAAATACTGTTTATCTTGCTAATCAGAAGCCACACTTTAATTCTGATATTTGGGGAAACTATGTGGCCACATTAAATAAATGGTGAAGAGTAAACCATTTGTAAAAAAAAAAATCAAAGCACACACACAAATCATCCCAGACACCATTTCTTATATTCTGACTTGTTACTGTACACAATACTGTTTTGAGGTCCCACATTTTACATCGTTGTAAACCTTCAGCAGACTTTTTCCCCCCACAAGACTATTAATCTTAAAAGCCAGGAGCTTTGTCTGCTCTTCTAATCACCGTGACCTGTTTTTGTACTTTGGAAAAGGCAAAAAGACCAACCCTGCCTTGAGTGGGAATCATTTTTGGAATAATGGTGGGCGGTTGTTCACATCTGGATTAGGTATAAAACATAACATTATGATGATGAACGCCACAGAGCCTCATCTGCATATAAATAGACCTAATCAGAAATGCAAATTGCAATCAGGAGAAATTTTTAAGGGTTGTGATAGCTGTGTGATTGTGCAGATAAGGAAAGGTTAACACTTGTTTTGTCGAAGTGGTTAAACAGCTCCCAGCCAGCCCAGAGCCTCCCTTTGAAGGGGAAATGTGAAAGGTACAAATCTCTTAGCCCAAAACCTGGCTGGGAAGGAGCTCCCTGACAGCTTCTCCCACTGGCTGAACACCAGCAGGATTCTGATGAAAGACAAACAGCCGAACCTCTCGCACAAACCCCTAATGAATACACACAATAGAAAATATACCGGCATTTAAACACACTCCAAACAGACCACTCTTCCAGCACAATTTTCCATTAAGACAGAAATTAAGGGATGGAGAGATGGTTGTATGAGTGATGTAACATTTTTTAAACATATTTTTAAGTGCTGGTCTGAGTGGATACAAAAATATGATACGCATTTTTATCCCCAAATTTTCCTGAATATTCAAGAAAGATTTGAGCAAAAAAAAATAATAGTATTATTAAAGACAAAACACAGTATTTAAACAGATTACTTAATCCAAAATTGCATTTGTAGTCTTCTCATCCAAAGCACCAAAAATGAACATCTCAAAAATTGGAGTACATGCTGAAAATACGCAATTGTTACAACAAAGTCCTATCATTTCTTGGGATATGTTATCTTTCAGGAATGTCCTCTTCCCCCTCTCCTCTTTTTGTCTCCCCAGAAGAAATACTGTACATTTCACAAGCAGGCTTTCACAGATTTGGAGAGAAATTGTTTACAACTGTCATTCCCACTACAGCTGCTGTCACAAAGAACCTACGAGCCAAGAGCGCCATCTCGTGTCCTACCTTGGAATCTTAAAGAGCGTTTTCACAGGATGCATGTCAAAGAGGGGAGGGTCTCCGTCCCCCAGCTCAATGGCTGTAATCCCCAAGGACCAGACGTCACAGCGTGCGTCATAGGAAGAGTCATACTGCTGCTCACAAGCGATAACCTATCAGACAAAAGCAGAACATTCATTACACATCAACCCCTCAGATGTCCTAAAAGGCCCTTGGCCAATCTTAGCCCCTTCTCAGTTCCCTTGGCTACGCCGATATAAAATTCAAGTAATAATAAGCTGTGTGCCTTCAAGGCCTTATTTGTGTGTGATTGATTTATCACCTAATAGATTCATTAACTTTTTAAAATGTGTCAGGTCAGTTCAAAAAACATGCACTGAAACCATCTAGGTACCAGAACAGTGCAAGAGGAGGTACAGGGCGAATACCTCCTGCGCCTGCCCTAACAGCCTGTAAGGAAAGGCTTTGTCTGCATCCCGCACCTCGTTTCCAGCTGCTGAATTCGGTAGTGAAGAACACTTGTTCTCAAAGATGTTTGTCTCCTCCACAAAATCCCCAGGAGTGGCCAACTGAGCAGAAAGATGTTGGAAAACTGATAGCTAACATAAAATAGAAACCACTCCGTCCAATTCCCCTTTTCTAGGAACTTCTGCCCCCTCTTCAAACCTCAATGACTGGTTTGTATGCCACCAGTGGCTGCTGCTTCTGACTGGGTACAAGAGCAGCAGAGCCAGAAGATGCCCCTGGGCTTGTCATTGATTTCGGGGAGCATGGAACCTGGTAGGAAAATCTCTTTCTATCAACATTTTCTTTTTTATTTAAAAGATTTTATTTTTACCTTTAGAGAGGGGAAGGGAGGGAGAAAGAAAGGGAGAAAAACATCAGTGTGTGGTTGCCTCTCATGCACCCCCCTCCCAGAGACTCAGCCCGCATCCCAGATATGTACCCTAGACTAGGAATTGAACCAGCGACCCCCTGGTTTGCAGGCTGACACTCAATGCACTGAGCCACACCAGCCAGGGCCCTAGCAACATTTTGAGTCAGACAGGAAAAGCCCCTCCACTCAGACTCTGGTGGCCATCACAGTGGGGTTTTGAGAAGGCAGGGTGAGCCAGTGGATGTGGAGGAACAGGTGCCCCTGTTTGACCTGAAATCTGCCTCCATGGCCAAGGTTGGCCCAAGGCTAACAGACAAATAGGAAGCTTTGAGTGTCTGCTAACGTATTTGTTCTGAACAGCTTATGAGGTAAATAAGCATGGGGGAGAGGACCAGAGTGATGGGCTTACCTACCCTCTTAGGCCCTAAGGCCTTTGGCTTTGACTCTGACTGAAATGGGCCAACTGGGGAGCAAAGGAGCAACAGATCTGGCTTATGTGTTAGCAGCGGCAGCCTGACTGCTGCATGGAGGGCACATTAAAATGGAAGATGAGTAGAAGAAGCAAAGCAAGTTTAAAATGTTCTACTGCAGGAATCCAAACTAGAGTCAAGGAGAAATAATCAGTTTCTAATTACATAATTTTGAAGGCAGAGCCAGTTGGATTTGCTGAGTAGGGCTTATAAGAAGAGTTGAGGAAGCGTCCAGAGTTTCAGACCTGGGCAATTTCAGAATGAAATTGCTTTTTAATGAGGTTGAGGAGACAGTGGGAAAAGCAGGTTTGGGTTGAAAGCAGGATCTCCATCTGGGACACATTAAGTCTGAGACGCCTATGACACTTTCAAATGGAGACATCATTTTAACTGGCTAAGACCCATTCTCGACTTTGGACTTAGAGAATTCTGACCCAGAGAACAAATGTGTGTTGTTTTAAGCGGCTAAATGTGTGATGCTGTTATGGCAAAAAACTAGTAAATCTGCTCTCTGCCAGACCCAGTTAATTGCACTTGCAGAGCCAGGCAAATGTGCCTGCCACCGTGCCTGAGACCCGGTGCCCCTCCCCCCATAACTGCCTCTACCCTCTCTCCTGGTTTCTGAACTGAAGAATGTTTCTCTGTGTACCTGCCTCCTTGGTCTGATCCCAGCTCTACTGTCTGAGTAGACGATCCTGCCATAAAAGCTCCTGTCATACTTTTAACACATTATTTTCAAATATGCATTCAAACTAAAGTTCAAATAATCCCAATTTCAGAAGCAAAGACCATTTCATTGCCCCTGAAGGCCTCGCTTTCATCCCCCCGAATCAGGTGAGGAACTATGCTATTTTTAAAGATCTCCAGAAAAGGCTATACAATACCTTCCCTTTCAAAAATGACATTTCCAAACATGTGGAACTAACAATTTTAGACCTATCAATCAGCAAATAGTTGACCGTTTTTATACATTCCTTTGAGGGAAAGAGAAATAAGACTCTATCCTTCCCCAACAAGAGCTACAGCCAACTGAAATTTAAAGTGAAGCTGTAATAAATAAATGGCAAACCATGACACTATAAATGTCCTAAGACAATGCAGACTAGCATGTCCAATAAAGGACACAGCGCCAAATGCTCGGGATGTTAGAGGGAGACCACTGTAGGAGAAGCAAGACAATAAAGAGTGTCTAGTACCATGGTCCACAACTTCTGGGAAGAAATTCAAACTGACTTCTAGCCATTTTAGACGGGACACAGAAGACAATTCCAAGAACATGTCCAAGTGCAAGAATGATATCCTAAGGTTTCTCAAGTGCTGTCATAAAATATTCAAAACATTTATCTGGTTTCAACTTCTCTTTACAGACAGATACTATCTTCAGCTCCGTCTGATTAATAGAAAAGTACCCTTCAGCCAAATTCTCTTCCCAAAATTCAGCTTTGTACTGTGACAAACAAAATTCTTTAAGCTCAGTCTTCCAAAGAAGGTTATGGGAAATTTCCCTAATAAAATAATTTATGAATAATTATTGAGTACCTAGGATCCAGGCAAAGTATTAGGCCCTAAGAAGAGGAAGCCAAATACACACTCAATTTAACCCTCATACTCATTCTACAAAATAGGTGCTATCATCACCTTTTGTAGGTGTGGAGACTGAAGGATAGCACAGGTACCGTATTTTTGGACTATAAGATGCACTTTTCCCTCCCACCAAATTTGGGAGGAAATGGGGGTGCATCTTAAAGTCCGAATGTAGCTTACCTGGCTCCCTGTGGTGGGTGGGAGGTGGTGGAGCAGGGTCACAAGTTATTAAATATTTTACCACATTTTTTGCTTCAAAAATTTTTTCCTATTTTCCTCCTCTAAAACCTAGGTGCTTCTTATGGTCCGGTGCATCTTACAGTCCTAAAAATATGGTAAATAGCTCACCCAGAGCCCACTACCAGTCATTGTCAAGGACAGAATTTGAACACAGGCAGAGAAGACACAAGTAAACAAATAATAATGTGGTAAGTGCCGCACTCATATTTTGACCAAACTAACTAGGTTTTTTTTTAGAGTTTTGTCACCTAAACTCCATATTTTCAGAAGGAGTCTCTCTTCCAGTGTTGGTGTGTGATGGGATTTAAAGAAGCACTATAAGAGAAGGCATTGAAGGTCAGCACATCCTGGAATTAGATTCTCTATCAATCCAATATCAAAGTCTACAACGACTTCTTTAGGAGAAAAAGTGACCTCATTCTCTTTAGCTCATCATTCTCCTTGTCTCTAGGTGAAATAAAGCTGAATTAAGAATGCATAGATGGCTCATTGGTCTTTGGGTCCCTTGCCCCCATGAGAAGGGGACCTCTCAAAGAGTTTTCTGGACCAGTTGTTATAATGTTCTGCTAGGGGGAGAGAGTGGTGGCAGTAAGTCAGTGCACTGCCCTTGGACCAGTTTTTCCATGTTCTGTAAGTCATACTAAAGGGATGGAGAGGTAGGTTTAGATGACATTAATGCAGGTCCAGGACTCAAAATACTTCGTCTCTCACACGCTTCCACCTTACCTCTGCCAACCCAAGGAGCAGCCATGCCCAAAGCAAGTATATATTCTCCTTTACCTTGAGCCTTTGCTTCTATCATAGGAGTGTAAATGATGTTGGTGGCAGTGGAATGAATGGAAATGATAAAATAGGTGTGTGAGAGAGTTCAAGGGAAAACTTGCAGGTCTCAGAGAAGGATTTAATATGGGAAGTCAGGGAAAGGGATACACCAAGGAAGACTGGTATGTTGATCCTGGGGGACCAGGAGGATGATGGTGCCATTTACAAAAACAGAAGTCAGGAGAAGTCAGCGATTGGCAGTAGAACACGTTCAAACTGGGGCTGAGCACTACTCCTAACCAAATACAGAAAAAAATCACTTGTGCTCTCAGGACCTCACTTTTTTCCCCCACATGTAGATGCACTAAGAAAAGCAAAACTCCATTAAAATCAGAAGCAGACTATATGAAGGGTAATAATCAAATACTGACATGTTTTTAGTGATTACATAGAGTTTTATATTGTAGTAAATGTATCTAACATTTCAGAACTCTACAGATTTTAATCTTCCTATTGTTGGTTGCCAACACAATTAGTCAAAATATGTAGTTTTAACACACAGATATAAGTACCAGAAGCAGATATGAGGTTGTGCATCAGGACCTGAACAAATTGGTGTATTTATCTTAATCCAGTGTTGTGAATAGAAAACCTAACAATCTGTGGCCTCATCGGGAAGCCATGTTGAAAAATCTTTGGATTGGAATCACAAAGTCTGAACTCTATTATTTACCAGCTGGATTCCTTTAGACAAGTCCCTTGAAAACTCTGAGCTGAGGCTTCTTTGGTTATAGGGACCCCACCTTGTAGATCTATAACATGGCAAGGTGGGAATGAATGATCTCTACTATCCCTTCCAGCCCAAATATTCTATGTCTTCATGATTTCCAAATAAGTAATTCTGGGGTTGTATCTCAAACAGAAAGGCTAACCTCTCCATGCAAATTAGCTAGAGGAAACAGATGATTCTGGGATGTGAAGTGGATAACTAGAACCTTAAGGGGATCTTATTACCAGTATTTTGTAGAAGGTCTTAAAGTCCATGAAAAGATGCTGGTTGCTGTGATAATGCCTCTGTTAAGGAAGATGCACTTCAGCAACACAGCAGTTGTTTGGATGCTGGCTAATGGAGCATGTCCAGGCCCCTACCTTGAAATATGAATTTATAGTTTTTCTAGGTACACTTAGACCACACTGCTGCTTATTTTAGGAAGACTAAAAACACTAGTGCTGGGATTACCAGCAACAGCTATACACAAGAACTTCAGTGCCCCCACGCCATCAGCTCTTTTACCCAGACGTGGGCTTGAGGTTCCCAACTGTCAGTCACTGCCATCTCAGCTGCCCCCAATTTTTCTTTCTGGAGTGGACAGAGGACAACACATTTTTACTAGTAGTTTAGCTGTACTGGTCTTTAGAGCGAAAAAAATCAACATTCTTTGATTGTTAGGGCAGCTCTCTTCAGCCTTCTCCAGGGTAACGAGTTCCAAAGTCCCAAACTTTCTAAATCTGCCCCAGTCACTCCTTCCTGCCTGCAGAGGGAGCACATTCCATCCCTCCCCCAAAGGAGTTTGTGAGGTGAAACTGCACCACAACTTGATAACACAACTGCTTTGACACATAGCTCCTCATCCACCCTTAGACTTGGTCAGATGAGTTCCATAGAAGATGGTGGACCCTTTCCTCAGTCACCAGCTGGGGAATGGCAGAGAAAAACAACCGTCAGTAGCTCCTCCATTGTGAAAAGACTCGCACCTCTGGCTGATATAAGAAAATTCCCAGAGCCAGGCGTCTTCATTTTGGTTTTGCCACCCCCCTGCACTGAATAACTTTAGAAAACTGCTTTATCTTCCTGCACCTCTTCTTCCCATGCAAACTGAGCAGCCCCCTTCTCATGGACCTTCTCTGACGCACTGCTTATGACAACCCTGGTGACCAGCTTTTTCTGTGGCACCAAAATGCTGGTAGTAGATAACAGTGGGTCACTGATATATGGATACAATCTGTTTTTACTTACTACTTTGAAACTTTTTGCATTTTCTAAAATGTCTATAGGGAGTGCGAATTATTTCTACAACAAAAAGAGCAAATTTTGTCTGTGTTTTGTCTTGAAAATGTAAATAAGTATTGAAAAGTTTGCCTTAACTTTCAAGGGTGTGCTTCCTTCCTCCAGGTCATTTGTTGGCTATTGAGATTCTGCATCACCAAGTTGGCAGGTGAAAGGTGGAATCTTGATTATAAAATTAGGTTCCGAGGAGATCCGCACAAGAATTAAAGAACTTCCCTTTCCAACCACATCCCTTCCTGCAGTAAGCACAAGGCTAGGGGCAGTACTCTCACCTTCTCAGGCCACCAGGATCCCATGAAATGCCCCGTGATTTCAGTGACACTTCAGCCTAGACCAAGGACGGGGCTTATTGATAAAGCTCCCAAGACAGGGGTGAGATTCACTCTCTACCAGTTGCCGAAAGACTTGGGCTGTAAGATCATGAGAGAACAGCCTCTCCTCATCTCAAGGCCTTCATCATTCAAAAAGAACATCTTTATCAGACTGGATGTAAAGGGGATTTAAAAAGTTCAGTCACCGTATGTTCTCTGGCATGCAGAAAAGCTAGCTTTTTCTAACAAGATATTTAACTAAAACTATTTATCAAATTATACATCCAAGAACCACTGAGCTGAAATCTCTTTCAATAACATGATTTTAATCAATACTTCAGGCAAATAATATTATAATAGCATTATCTACCATGAGGGGAAAATGTTTTGCTCTTATAAAATAATTTATCAAACTTAAAAAAAATAATGTTATTCAGACTATTTCATTTTCCACTAATGTTTTAAAATATGATTAAAAATACCATTAGGTTTGCCTTCTATGTTCTGATTCCTCACCTTATTAGAATTGATCGTGTGATCCAAAATAACCAAAGGCCAAGATTAAAATTTCACTCAAGCACACAGGCAAATTGCTGTTATATCAAAAGCTAAATTCAGCTTTAAAAAGAGGATAGGCCACTAGACCTGAAGCTATTAATCCTTGGCTGACCTTGAGCCCAAAAATGCAGTCCACTGACTGGCAAACAACATGGGCTAAATGGTAGGAAGGCAACTGGGATTCTTAATTTTGCTTAAGCGATTCATGCAGCCCAACTGATAAGTGTTTTGATAATAAAGATTTCTAAAGTAGAACTTCCCTGGAATTAGAAATGGCAGTTATAAATATTCCAATGGCAAGTATTACTCATCAGTTTTACATACAAACATCTTAAAAGTGTTGTAAACTGGGATCCTGAATAAACAAAGTATCTTCCCTTGGATGAAACCTAAATTCAAGGAAGGATACATTTGAAATTTGTTTGAGGGTTTGTTTGTTTGTTTGTTTTTGCAAAGGGATGGGGACTAACAGAACTGCAAGTGATGGGGAGCTTCTGTTTTGATTCTTTCATAAAACTCAACTTAAGGCTAGAATTGAATCTATATGTTGTATACTGAGAAATCACCAAAAATAATTTAAATTATACTGTTATGATATTCAGAAAGGTCTCCAATTAAAATATCATGTTCTACAAACTTTTCTCAGGATTGTAATATTCAGCTTCTGCATTCAGAAAAATAAAACAAGCTTCACATTAAAAACACGGAGTACGCTTCCACAACACCAACTTCCCACCATGGCTAGTGGAGGGCGGAGAGCGACTGGAACTGGGTTTGAGGCCAGCACACACACTGATTATTGCACTTAAATTCCCTGAAGCCCTGGGAACATGTCACTTATACTTAATTATGTGGTAAGCTTTGGACTCAACCCAGGGCCAATATCCACAGAACTCCCAGTGAAAGGTAAGTCAACCTGCCCAGATTTCTGTATTTGTCCTTAGTACTCAGAAACTCTGAAGAAGCACATTTGCTTGGAGACCCAGGGTAATCCCACTGCTCTTTCCTGCTCCAGCAGCTCCCCACACCAGAGATGGATGCTGGAAGGGATTTTAACGTTCATTAACTCAACCTCCTTGTTTCACAGAGGAGGAAACTGAGGTCCTGGCAGGGAGGTGACTTGTTGAGAGTCACACAGCTGGTCTGTGACCAAATCAGCAGCAAGTTCTACAGTTCCCCCACTACCCTCCTGAATGAGGCATCTCCTGAAAATCAGTTTTCTATTTGTTTTTTGTTTTTGTTATTTTTCATTTGACTTTCAGTATTACACTAGTTTCAAGTGTACAGTACAGTGGTTAGACATTTATGTAACTTATGAAGTGATCCCCTGATAAGTCTAGTCTCCTGGCACCGTACGTAGTTATCACAGTATTACTGACTACATTCCCTGTGCTGTACTTTACATCCCCGTGACTATTTTGTAACTGCCAATTTGTACTTCTAAATCCTTCACCTTTTTCACCGAGTCCCCCAAACCACCTCCAATCTTGCAGCCATCAGTTTGTTCTCTGTATCTATAAAAGTATGTTTCTATTTTGTTTATTTTGTTTTTTATATTCCACATATAAGATAAATCATATGGTATTTGTCTTTCTCTGTCTGATTTATTTCACTTAGCATAATACTCTCTATGTTGTCATAATACTCATCAATGTCACAAAAGGTTAGGATTTCATTTTTTTTATGGCCAAGTAATATTCCGTGTGTGTGTGTGTGTGTGTGTGTGTGTGTGTACACTACATCATCTTTATCCATTCATTCTATTAATGGGCTCTTGGGTTTCTGGCATTTCTTGGTTATTATAAATAGTGTTGCAATGAACATCAGGGTGCATATATCTTTTTGAATTAGTATTATTTCTTCAGATAAAATACCCAAAAGTAGAATTGCTGGGTCGTAAGTTCTACTTTTTAATTTTTTGAGGAACCTCCATACTGTTTTCCATAGTAGCTGCACCAATAGTCAGGATTCTGACAATACAAAGAATGCTAGGCCATTGCTAAGGAGGTTTTGTGTTCCCTAAGCCACGGCCACAGTAACCTCCGTAGTATGAGCATGCGAACAGCCTCCAGTTAAGCAGACAGATGCCTGCCACCTCTCACTTTTTCTATCCCCTCACTCTCCCTTCCTTGCTGCCCTTTTTCTTTGCCAACTAGTATTCCACTTCTACCAGAGCACAGTTAAGGAAAGAATGAGTAAGAGTTCCACAATTGTTAGGGCAGGCATTATTACCACAGGTACGGAAACATTCAGAAAAGGTAAAAAAACTTGTCACAAGTCTTGTAGCTAGTAGGTAAATAGAAATGAGGCATGAGCCCATAATAAGAAACTAATGACAGGAAAAAGTTTTTCTCCTCCACAATACATTAAAAAAAATAGCAAATCAAACAGAATATCTGAATGATCCCACATGGTCATACCCCTTCACATGCAGGTTGTCTCTGGATTCCATCCTCTCTCAGGCTGACGTCACCACGTAACCAGGATATGTCCTTGGAAATGTCATACATTCCTACCAGTGAGTAATTTCCTTTAACTTTCTGGAACTAAACAGGTGTGGAAAAACCTGGGACCTAACAGAGCACTGTGCACACAGGTCTGCCCGCCCCCACCTGCTCCTGCTCCACCCCCACCCCGAGGCCCCTCTGGGCTTCCATTCCTAACGCTGACTGCCCACCGCCCTTTGTTTTTCTTCTGACAGCTCAGTGACTGGTCATTCAGGGTAACAAATGCAGAGTGTGGCCCAGGTGCGAATTCCCTTTCCTGAGGCCAGCCCTTGTGCTCTGGGTGGGGCAGTGGTAGCCGGGGAGTCATCAGGAAATTTGGGACGCAGAGCTGAGGAAGAGCCCAGGCTGGCTTTGATGGTCCTTCAGCAAACACGTCTGCCCCTGTGGGAACAGCACCAGTCCTTCTTCTTTGATGGATGAAGAAGGGGAAAGAGCAGGTGCCTTGGCCTTTCTCATCGCCCCCGCAGACAAGTGGAAGGGCAATCGGGTAAGTTTCAAATGCTCACAAAGGCCATTGCTTTGACACTTCTTGCTTAGCACTGAGTGGGGGTGAGGGAATATAAGGCCTCTACTCCGGGCCTCACGTGCTTCTGCACATCTGGGAGCTTCAGCCCTCAGATGGTGTCCTATATTTAGTCTCACCAGGAGGAGGGTGATGATATGTCACCACCACCTCCAGGGCCAGCCTCCCTCCTCCGCACTGACTTGTGATATGTGACTCAACTTCCCCACAGAGTTCCTGCTGAGAGGGGAGCTCTTACTGGAGAAGAGGTTAGAAGCTGGGGCTGTACCCAGTCATTTCACCTTTGCCCTGGGCCCTTCACCCACCTGGGCCTTAAGCTCCTGGACTGTACTCCAGGGCCCTCGAAGGCAGAACCACTGTGAGAATGCAGGCAGGGTCAGCCCCAGAACGAGAAAGGAGGGGATCCCTCTGTTTCTTAGAGGCTAACACAGGAGACTGCAGGGCACCAGTGAGCACAAATGGCTACAGAATCTCAGGGATGAATGTCTTGGGGAAAGAAACAGGCTTTTTGGACAATCATCTAAGATTCTAAACCCCTTACCTAAATCACCTGAGAGCCAAAGCTGGCCTCTCTCAGTGATACCACTGGCAGATGGGGTCCCAAGAATCCACAGACTTTTAAAACAGAGTCAAGTTTAAAACAAACAAACAAACAAACAAACAAACACCCTGAAGGTCTCACTAGTGTCATTACTTCACCCCTAGTGAGAGCTCGGGGAGGCCTGCCTTCATTATCCGACGAATAGCGGAGCCACGGAATATGAGAGCTGGAAGGGACTTTCCCCCCTGGAAACTGTAAATGTTCTCTGAAAACCAGAAGCAACCTTGGAGATATAGGTTACCACAGCCAATCTCTTTTTCTTACAGCTGGGAATAGGCTGGGGGTTGGGGGTGGGGCGGTTCAGGCAACACATGCTGCCATTTTTTAAAGCACGGTACTGCGGGTACTGTGCCGAACACTTTCAGTACATCACTTCATTTTGTCCTTTGAGGCTACTTTTTTTCCTTCTCATTTTACTTCTTTCAACTTCTCCCCATCTTACTACTCAGAGATATTCAGTAACTTCCTGTGGTCTGTGGTTAGGTAGTTATGAAGTTATCTACAATTTGCTCCCAGGTCTGACCACAAAATTTGTGCTCTTAACTTTTCTACCAAAATTGAAGTCCTATTACAATAAATTAACCACAATCACTGTTTAAAAACAAGTGGCAGCGCTAAAACTAAAATCCAAACTCTTAAATTCTTTTCTAAAGGACTTTGTTATTTTTCCAGATTCTTCCTTTGGGCATTAATTACACTGACTTCTAGTGTCACATTGAAATATTATATTTTCTTCTGTACATGTTAAGAAGCATAATTCTTATTAAAAATAATTTAAGCCCTGGCTGGTATGGTTCTGTGGATTGAGTGCTGGCCTGTGAACAGAAAGGTGGCTGGTTCGGGCCAGGGCCCCAGTGGGGGGCATGTGAGAGGCAAGAGGCAACTGATCAATTACACATTGATCTCTCTCTCTTTCTCCCTCCCTTCCCCCTCTATCTAAAAAATAAATAAATAAAATCTTTTTTTAAATAGTAATTTAAAAATTGGGGAACAAAAACAATTTATATCTTATCTAGTACACCAGCGGTCACAAACAGTTTGCTCTAGTATAATGGCAAAGAGGAAGGATTTTGAAGCTAAATACCTGGGTTCAAAACCTGGTGGCATCACTTAATAACTTGTCCAAGGGCAAGAACAGTGCTTTCTGTGATTTATTTACTTTATCTAAAACATTGGACTATTAGTAGAATAGCACTGACTCTATGGGGTTGTTGTGAGGATTATAAATGAATTTATTCAAATAAAGCACTTAGTGCTTGGTACCTAGTAAGCACTCAATAAATGCTTACCCTTAGTTGGGAACCAAACCCACAGCTAGAGCTTAGGGAACAAAATGGTAATGATGACAATAATATTTTAGCTCTGGAGTCTTTTATGGCCTTCTCAGCCCTCAGACACATAATATCTTGTTTGTCATCTCTAGTGCTGGCAGTGCCAAAGGAAATAGTGTTAGTGTATCATTTAGCTAGGAATGCCATAATTAATGAAGGCAAGAGTGGTTGCAGAAAGCCTGCATTGATGCAAGCTGGTTGTTATGGCAACCGTCCTCTGTCAAGGACCCTTTGCCAGGCAGAGAAAGACCCATTTTGGGAGCTGTCACAGCACATCTGTTTCTCTGCTCAGCTGATTAGCTCTTGTTTGCAACAATGAGCAGATGGAAGTAAAAATGAAAAAATAAATTTTTAAAAAAGCAAATGTTTTATCCACAAGTTTGCTTTCTAATACAGAAACAGACCTTTGGCTGTATTAGAGGATGTTGAGTAAACTAGATTCTTAATATATGGGCTGCTTCTGTCATTGGTGGGATTTCAAAGTGTAGTCAACCTATAAATTATAGGTGATAGGTCTCTTCACGCACATCTTTTAAAACGATGTGTCTGACACTCCAATTTCAGGGTGCTCTCCCACCAGGCCTCCACATGTCTTTGCTGTAAGCGCTGTCTCAGCACACAGTGTCCACATGAACAGCCCATACAAACACATGAAAGCAAAAGAGTCCGAGGCCAGTGGCTAGGAAACCTGAGTTCTGGTGCCCAGTGTGCTCAGCATGAGCAGGGAGGGTAGCCTCTCCCTGTCTTAGTTTCTTCCTCTGTAAAACGTGACTGGCGTTCTCCTGCTCTCTGAAAAGCACAACAGCTCCGGTACTTAACCAGGTTGTGAATTTAGGCATGGTAGGGCCTACGCCTCTGTGGGCCTCACTTCCCTCTGTGACAAAGTGGAGAAAAGAAACCTATAGAGAGCTACTGTGAGAATAAAATAAACTGATGTATTTAAAAAGCACCTTTCCCAGTTCCTGGTGCATGAGCGGGTACTGAGTAAGTGAAAGTTTCTTTCCCACCGTGCGCTTGCTCAGCAGGCACGACATTTACACTGACGGTCAGCTGGCTCAAGCCCTGGAGCCGGTCCTTGAGTTCCCCTGCTTGCAAGATATTACCCCTGCATTACCAGACCATCAAAGGCCTGCGGTGTCCCCAAGAAAGAGACACGCACCTCTGGTGCCTGAGGAACACTTCTGAACAGCAGCCATTTACTATCCAGAATGGAAGAGTTTCAATATTTGACGATCAGCTTGGCCACACCAGTGCATTCAATTAAGTTTAAGGCATAATTTAACATAGTTTCCAAATGCCCTCAATAAAAACAACGACAATTTTGGTTCCTTAATTTTTATGCCACGTGTGATGGTGGGGGGATCAAATACCTCTAACCCTTGCCATCCACAAAAATGAACATAAATTCGCCTCTGATCCTTTTTGCTATAGACAAGCATGTTATCTGGCACGTGTTTCATGTAAATGCCAACGAAGCAACACCAATACCAACAGTGGGCGTGGGTTGCTTTGAAAATCCCTTAGTTTGGTGGGTCACAAGATACAGACTTCCACCACTGCTATCCACCCACCTACCCACTTAGTGACCCTGGGCACTTAGCCTGGCAGAGGCTTGGATCCCGCATGTATGACGTCGATGTAATTATGCCTCGCTGACATCCTCACAGGTAGCTGTGAGCACTTAAAAAATAATATAAAAAGTTTTATGCAAATATGAGACACTATCATTCATATAATTTATTACAAGAAATTGGGTGGCAGGGACTGGAGGAGAAAAGAGACAGTAAGCATGGCTAATGGGAGTTATGGTGTGCATATATGGGTCTAAGACACAGGAAGGGAGACCAGACGCTCAGTGTAAACAGAAGGTTGAAACGGGTAACCTGGGTCAGACATCTCAGGAGATCAACAAAAAATGCCAGAGAGCAGCGGGGACAGAACAAAATTCTGAAGGTGCTGGGAGCCCACATGGAAAGCAATTTGTTATGCTTGGTACATCAAGAGAGAACTGTTTATGCCTCAGACACCCGAGACTGAGAAAGAGCTGTGTGTGTGTGCGCACGCGCGCACGCGTGTGTGTGTGTGTGGGGGGGGGCAAGGCTGAGCTCTCTCACTAAGCTAGCACCTGTAACATATGGACCTGCAGGTTCCAAATGACAGACTGATTACCTTGGAAATTTGAATTATTTACTACAGAGGAGGGTTGCTAAGTATTTGGAGAGTTGTTGTGGGTTGAATTATGCCCTCCAAAAAAAGATATATTCGAGTACTAACCCCCAGGACCTCGGAATGAGAACTTATTTGGAAATAGGGTTGTTGCAGATGTATTTAGTTAAGATGAGATCATACCAGTGTAGGGCAGACCCCTAATCCAAAGTGGCAGGTGTCCTTATAAGAAGACAGCCATGTGAAGACAGAGATGCACAGGAAGAAGGCATGTGACTACACAGGCAGATGCTGCAGCTTTGCTGCTATAAGCCAAAAGACACCAAAAACAGCCAGCGAACTGCCAGAAGCTAGAGAGAGGCAAGGAAGGATCCTAGAAACTTTAGAGGGCACATGCCCTGCTGACACCTTGATGTTAGGCTTCTAGCCTCCAGAACCGAGATCATACATTTCAGCTGTTTCAAGCCACCCTGTCTGTGCTTTTTTGTAGCAGTCCTAGGAAACAATACAGATTGGACAAGGCTTTGACCTTAGGACAAGAGAACCCACTTAAACGTCTTTGCTGGCTATGGGAGCAGGCCCGTAGAAGTAAGGGGAGGGGCATCTGTTTGTACTGTGGGCACTTTCACAGGTGGCCACAGGAATGCTGGAGCCACTACTGCCCCTCACATATTCACAGGCGAAGTTGTCACAAATGCCCCCAAGTTAGTCCTGACAGCAAAGGCGTGCAGCTTGCAGGGGTCATGGCCATGGAAAGTAAGAATCTGGGTTTTTGCTGGTTTACTAGGCTGCTGAATCAATAAACTCTGCAACCTACACTTACATGGGAAACTCAGTTTCCTATTGTTTCAGTCACTTTGCTCAGGGTAATCTGTTACACAGTTTCTCTGTTACACCTTTTTCTTTCCCTCTTAAAATAATCTTCCGTGGGCCATAGTACACTACTGCTACACTAAGTCTGTAAAAATTGTACTGATCTTGATTTTCACATTGACCCTTGTACTATGCCAGGCAACTATCACACAAAATACTCGGCGAACCCCTAGAATTTTTCTTCTCTTACATTGCTGAGTGATACCGCTTTAACCCAGAATTTTTCAACTTTAGTAGCGCCCAAATGAGGCAGTGAGAGGAAGTAAGTGGAGAATGTTAACAATATGATAGCCAGTGCAAGCTGCAGCTTTGAGCTGCCCCAGTGAACTACGCATTTGGACTGCTCGGCAACATTTGATTGTGTGGTATGGTCACATCCCATTAGCTACCTGGTTTGAAGCACAGCGTATTTGAATTAAATATTGCAGTTACTCAAGCTGGTGAAATAAAAATGGAAATAAAAATGGGAAAAGAATAATTTGATTCAATATCTCAAAAACAAAGTAGGATCAAGGATCTTGCAGCTGCGTTTTCAAAATAAAAGCACTGGTTGCCTGCAATGGTTTCATCCCACTGGCCTGAGCACTGCGTGCACTGCCGTCGTGGTTAATCCAAACACCACTCACTCACACAAGCAGAGGTGAAAGCGCATTAAGATCAATGTACTGTGCAGTCCATCATACTGAAGAGAGGCAGGGTTTGCCACCCCAAAATATGCCTTTTGGGACATTGATTTTATGTTGCCTTTTAAGAATGCAAAGACTCAGAAAGAAATTTGGCCTTCCTCTTAACTGCCCAAAAGGCATTTCGATAGACAACCTGTCCCAGGAAAGGGTGTGTCATCATAGATAACTACAGTTTAATCTGAACTAGGTAGACAGGGAGGAACCTAGCAAAGCCCATTTGTTCAATATCCTCCACGTCCCATTGTGATTCTAAGAACACCAGCTTCCTTTGGATTACAAAAGGCACACCATCCAAAAAAAAAAAAAAAAAAGAAAGAAAGAAAGAAAGAAAGAAAGAAAGAAAGAAAGAAAGAAAAGGTACACCATCTTCCTTGTTATGCCGCCCCAAATTTGAGTTGAGTGCCCTCAGTTACGCTTCCCTTGAATAACAAACTCTACAGAGAAATTTGCTAATGCCAATAGTTGGCCTCCTCAAACTACCCTCCAAATTCATCTTCTTCTTTGGCTTTTTTTCACCAATGGATTCATTCATCCAACAGATGCTCACTGGGCACCCACTCTGTGCCAAGCACTATACTGGGAGCTGACATCCCAAGTCCCTGCCAAGTGTAGAGTCCAGCTGGGAGGCCTGCCTGCTGACAATGATGATAGGATGATCATGGTGGGCTGATGGGGGTGTAAAGGAGCCTCGCTGTCAGCCTGGGACCGGGGAAGGTGGCCGGGGGGAAAAACCTGAAGACTGAGGAGGAATGTGCCAGGGTTCTCAGGGTCCCTCCAGACAATGTCACAACACATGAAAGAGTTTAAGGGAATCTTGTATCAGGGTGAATTTGGAGAACTACTTGTGGTTCACTTGTTGAAGTATGAAGCACAAGTAAATCGGAGAAAAATACCCTAAAATGAGGCCGGACAGCTAGGTAAGGGGTGGGATTCAAGGGCTTTGCTCACCATCCAAAGGAGTTTTGACTTTGTCCCGCAGTGTTTCTCAAGTTCATGAGACCCCTACAAAATGTTTTGTTTTGTTTTTGTTTCAATGATCATTTTATTGATAATAATAAAATGGCAGGAATAGTGGTAAAAACATACTCCAGATCATCTGGACAACCATGTGCCACACAATTTCGGTGACCACGGTTATGTTCCCTATTAAGGTGGCACCAAACCAGAAAGGCACCAGCTGGAGGCCAAAGGAGATGCCATTTGCACAAAGAGCTCATCCTAGCTGAAATCGAGGACAGTAGTGGGAAAACTGGGTCTCCACGTGGCACGGGGTAGTGAGTATGACAAAACAACCTAAAATAATCTGTTCTTTCATGCTCTGGAACAGTCACAATGCAGAGGAGAACTGAGTTTCACCAAACAATATAATATCATTTGTCTCGGTAAATTAAAGGTGCTTACTTGCATGTTACCAGCTTTGTAGGTTTTTCATAACACAGTTTTCTTTTTGTCTTATAGTTCTATAAATATAAGTGATTAGGAGTTTATTCCTAGTTTTATGTTTTTTAAAACCTATTTTAGAAACTTTTTTGAAAGAGAGAGATGGGAAGGGAGAGAGAGGGAGAGAATCACTAACGTGAGAGAGAAACATCTGTGGCCTGCCTCCTGCAAGCACCCCAACCGGGGACAGAGCACAGAGCCCACGACCCAGGCATGTGCCCTGACAGGGAATTGATCCCGAGACCTACTGCTGTCCAGGACAATGTTCAGCCAACTGAGCCGTTCCAGCCAAAGCTATTTCAGAAACATTGAAGATTTGAGTAAACACTGAAATCTGCAGGGTTTTTCTTTTTCTCTAAAATGGGTCTGTCCATATCCCAAGCATGAAAGAGAGGGCCACAGACGGTAGGAAACCAATGTAGACATTTGAGCGGATCGGTGTGAACCGATTACTGTGTAGGAGATTGCGTTGGCAGTCAGACAGGACAACTGTGGGGACAGAATGGAGATGGAAATGAGACAGGGTAGTGAGAAGCTAGGAAAATTCCTGGGCAAGTGGAGTGGGGAAATCGAGACCGGAAAATTAAACAAGGCCAAAGAGTTTATGCAACTTACTGCCAGCTGGTGAATCCCAAGAACTTATTTTCCCTAACCAAGGGCACTTAAGAGTGAATAGTTCATACTTCTCCTCCCTAACCAAAGAATACATAGCTTAAGTCTCCCTTGTCTGGGAGAAGGAGAACAAACCCAATTAA
Organism: Glossophaga mutica; assembly: GCA_039655065.1. Taxonomy (NCBI): domain Eukaryota; kingdom Metazoa; phylum Chordata; class Mammalia; order Chiroptera; family Phyllostomidae; genus Glossophaga; species Glossophaga mutica. Next base: position 53,226,595 of record CM077306.1, read on the forward strand.
TGTTATTTATGCCAGCTAAACCCAAGGACAGGTGAACTTAAGGGAACAAATAACACAAACCCCATTAAAAGCCAGACAGACTCAAGATAAAACAATATAGCAGACCAAGCATTTCCCAAATCCCCCTATGTGCTCATTTTCATGCATCATCATGTTAAAAATGCACCTGAAAAGCTGATGAATATTCTGCTGAAACCCTCCCCTAAGATTCTCACCTGCAGAAAAAAAATAAAAAGCCCTCAGGACAAAGACTCGGTATGGGCTGGCTCCAGAGCTCGCCCATTCCCCTCCCAGGGAGCAGTGGGCGGCAGCAGCTAGACTGGGCTTACCCCCAGTCCTGTCCCCAGGGCCCCCTTTTCCCTGACTTCCCAGTGAGCTGAAAGCAGCCCCGCTTTGGCTCACTCCTTTCCTATGACTTTTCTAGGGAGCCAAAGCACAGCACCTCCGAGACTCTCTCGTTACTTCTTCTACCCTAAGTCCTTCCTCTGTTTCACTCTTCCAGCCTTAATAAACTCTCAAAATCAGCTGGACTGTTGTTATGAAAGTGTTGCTACATGAAGTCAAGAACCCACACACTACAGCTGGCCCTAGGCAGATGCAGTCAAGGCCAGGCTCCGTGTCTAGTAACAGAAAGACCCCTAAAGAGATGACTGTACAAGTTCTCTTATTAAAAGAGCCCATTGGCTTAGTCCCAGAGATCTGCTCTCGGGCACAGGCCAGAGTACTGTGGAATTAAATGCTGGCTTGACAAGCAAAACTGTACCTGTGTTTCAGGGTATGCCTTATCTAGCTGGCAGAGTCTCCAGCATATGTCATCTCATAGAGATTTCAGTGGTGATGCCCCAACTAAATTAGGACCAAATCCCAAGTTCCATCAGGAAACAAAAAAGTACGTAGGCCTAGCTGCTATGTGCATGGTAACCACCACCACAAAACAACCAGGGCCACAGCACGTAGTTCTGTAGACCAGCTGGGACTGAAATCTGTCTCGTCACCAAGCCACATGTCACTGGGGCTGCATCTACCCAGGGAAGGCGACTTTTTCTAATTTACATCAAAGCTGGAGGAGTCCAAGCCATGACCCGTGGAGACGGCTGCATTTTCCGGAGGGGGCACCTTTCTCCCACGGCATGAAGGTGTCCTACAGGCTGGCTGTGACTTAACCTGCTTTTCTGTGGTTAAGTGTCAGTATTACCACTCCCCAAACCAGAACTCTCACAGTTCAAAGAGGATAAAGGATTCTCTTCTTCCTGAAAATTTTGTGAAGCGTAGGAATTTCCCACGAAAAGTCATTGCACCAAGGCACTCAACAAACACAAAGAAATAGATGTTCGCTCCTCACCTCGGGGGCCATCCAGAACGGGGTGCCGACAGATGTGTTTCTCCGCAGACGTGTGTTGGTGAGTTGGGCTGACACACCTGTAAGGAAATGGGGTCATAGCTGAGCAGCAAGTGGAGGGTGATGCTAGACCAGGGGCTGGCAAACTTTCCATAAAGGACCCGATAGTAAATACCTTAGGCTTTGAGCCTTATGTTTTCTGCCCCATCTTCTCAACTCTGCCACCACAGTGCAAAAGCAGCCACAGAACACAAAGAAACAAACGAGCGTGCCTGCGTTTTCATCACCATTTATTAATGCATGCATACAATTTCCACGTGTCATAAAATACTCTCCTTTTGATATTTCCCCAACCATTTAAAAATGTGAAAACCATCCCTAGCTCAAAAGCCACACAGAAACAGGAGGCGGGTCCGAGCTGGCCGACAGGCTCCATAGTCTGTGGGCCACCGTGCGGGAGCATTTATCACCTTATCTAAATCACTCAAATGTTATTTTTTTCCTAATAAGCATTTCTATCCATATTGCTGAAAACTTGAAATAAAAAAAAAAATCAACAACCAGGATCAACAGAAAATATATTCCTATTATATTTCCAATATATTTCAGGTGATTTCTTTCTTAAAATGGTGTTTCATTTTATGGAGAAAGAAAATTGGCATGTATTTATCTATAATAGAGCATCAATGTAAACATAAAAAGTTTTCAGTGCCTTATCTTACCTAGAAGCCTAGAAAACTAGCAAGAAAACTGTTTGTCAGATGGATAAAGAAATTGACTCATATTATTATTATGTAGGCCTCAATGTCAAGCATCTGAATTTTAGTATAATTCCAATGTATTTTATCTGTCTTAGTCTTGAGTCAGCTCTCTTCTTCATACCACTAGGGAATGAAGTAGAAGTGAATGTGCATTGGGTTAGGAGACCGAGGACCAGTTTTTCATCAGGGTTATGGCTTTTCCTAACTGTATGACCGCTCACAGACCACCTCACTCTAGACCACTCCGCCAGGCTGCCAAAGACCACTCACTCTAAGCTGCAGCTTTCTCATCGTCCAATTGGGGATAATGATACTCATTGCACCTAACACAGAGTTCTTAAAGAACAAACAAGAGGACAAATGTGAAAATGACTTATAAATTGTAAAGTACTTTACAAATATAAGGCATTCTTTTATACCAAGCAAAAATTGCATGCAGCCCTTAAGAGAATGATAAGGGTTGTCACTAATGCTATGGATAAGGAAAACTGAGAAACCTGCATGTGTGTGCATTTTAGCAAAGGGCACACCTGTGAAAACATCAGGCATAGATTTGCCAAGGAATCACAAGATGTTTTGGGGTGGGGAGTAGTGTGCTAGCTGCTAGCACTCTCTTTATTAGAAAGCCAAAGAAGGCTCTACAGCCTCTACTGGCCATGGAAATTTCTTATTTTACCCAATCCTCCACTACAATTTTGGTTAAAAAAAAAAACCTATATTTTTCTGTGTTTAATTTCCAGAAATTTCTTTTGCAGAAACTAGAAGTTCAGGAGACTTCTATTGGAAAGATCGGGAGCCTTTACCTTCATGCCAAAACACAAAGCTGTTGAGAGGCTAAGTCAGCATTATCCCCCATCCTCATCTTCTAGGTTCTTTCCCTCACAGCATACTCACTGCCCCCAGGATTGTGTGAAAAATACCTCTCTGATGTTATATACGCAGCACGTTGGTAGAGTTACACCATTCCTCATACAGAAGGAGAAGCATGAGACTTGAAGTGCCCCTGTTTCTTATTTTTCTTTGCATGCTTTTTCCTAGATAGACCAATACACCTAAAGTAACTTCATTTACTTCTGAGTAATTTATTCTGAGCAAATGATTCACTAATACATTTTAACACTGAATTCTTCCTTACAATGAAATGATGATGATTCAAAATCATCAATCTTTTCTTCTACTATGTTGACACTGATAAAGGACATCTTAGAAAGTACTTTTGTAAATGTTTTTTCACTGTTTGTAACAATCATGCTAAAGTACTAACTGTTCTTGAACTCATTTAGAAGATTCAACCATTCAATAAACTTGAAAAACCAACATTGCTCTGCATTTCTTCTCACACTTGCATTTTCTGTTAACGTTTCCAGCTCAACCGGCCTCACGTGCAGCAGCAATAATCGCAATTTTAAAGGGATGTTGGTTCCCAGACCCAAAGGACTAGTTTACCTTCTGCTCACTGGGAACAAGCATGCCTAAGGCTAGAGAAAGTCATTTGAAAGACCAAACTGCTTTCTCTTTTCATATGCTAAAGAAGAAATGACGAAATGTAAATTATAAACAATTGCCCTGAGACATGAAATTCTTCCCGGAAAAGCAAAAAGTTTTTCTGTCAATTTCTTCTTTTGAAACACTTTTATTTTCTATCTTTAATAAAATTGCTTCTAAAGCTGAAAATAGATTAGCAAACGGCATCTCCTAGGGTGATCCATCTGGTAAATCCCCCATTCCCCAGCCTGTGTTTGACTGGAAAAGTCCCTCAGCCTATGGCGTAAGGCCCCAGTCTTCTGAGATTGCAATAAATTGTTGCCCTTGGCTAAACTGCACACATCAAGAAAACGAACGACAAGCAGTCATTACCAAAGTCAACGAGCTTAACTCCTCCTTCTGTTGTCAGAAGAATGTTATTCCCCTTGACATCTCGGTGGATGATTCGGTTATTGTGCAAATGCTGAAGGCCCTGCATGGCGTCCCAGCGCCACCAAACAACAGGAAAGAGAAATGGAAAATCCGCAGTTATTTTAAAACAATTATCGTACTACTAAAAATCTATTGAAGTCCACATTTGGCTACTCCCTGCTGTTACAGACCTTGCATCTAATAGGGAGGTTTCCCCCTTGCTAATATGCAGTGGGATCCAAAGATGGCAAACTGCCCCCTCTGCTGTCATCCCCAGCTCGGTGGGCTTTCTTACCAATAGGGCCCCATATAAGATGTATGAGATCACCGCTTCGTCCAACCGCTGGCCGAACCTGAGCAGCCCTTTGACAAGCTCCGTGACTGAGCCCCCGTTACACAGCTGCAAGAGGAGATGCAGGGGAGAGAGACAACAGCAGGACACATACGAAAAGAAAAGAAAAACATGTTAAGAATACAAGCCCCATGTGGTAAAATAAATGTGCAGATCACAAAACTCCAGGTCAGAATAATTAAATTTCAAATTTCCATTACATGGGCAAATCTAGTTCTGTGTCTGCATGTGTGTGTTTATTCAAGGTGATGATTTACGAGTGAAAGTGCATGTCTAAAAAGTTGATTTTTTAAATTGTCAAGTGAAATATAAAAGCACAGGTCCTTCTTAGAAATTTAAAAGAGAAGGCATGGCAAATTACTGGATAGTTTTCATTTTATATAAATACCGTCTATGTTTTTAAACATGCATTTTGAGGACAAGAAAAGAGCAGAGGGTCTAGATGGATGCTGTCGATATTGGGGCAGGAATACACCCCCCTTTTCAAATCCTCCCGTCTCCGGTGCTGGCACTGCAAGCAGCAGAAGCCCACCCAGCAGCTCTTCCTGGAGTTGCTGCTGCATCTCAAACTTATGGAGTGGAGTTGCATCACCTGTGCATGCAACCTTCTCATAGTCAACATTAGATATTCAGCAATTTTATGCTCTTCTTTTTTGCCTGTAATTAAAAACACTATAAAAGTATATGTTGCATGTTTGTTCTTCATTATGTATTGTCCATCACTGAGGTTCGAGAGTATGCAAACCAGATATATACTCTACTTTCACAGCAATTTAAGGGTCTTCTTGAATAATTGTTACTAACTGCAGAAGCCAATCGTGCAGGGTAGGGTTGGCTACATGTCACCTTAAATCAAGGGTTCTTAACTGGGTTAAGCAGGGCTCATAATTGAAATGGTAGGCAGTATGTAGATGCATCTTGCACTTTTCTGCTAAAAAAAATTCAGAGTTTACATCAGATTCTCAGAGTCATCCTTGTCCTTATAAAGATTAAAATCCTGCTTTAGAAACTTGCGTTTCCTTTTGGTACTTTGTCTGAAATTTGGGGAAGGGTTGAGTAGTGAATGCTGGCGGGGAGGGGGGGGGTTCCCAGTCAGCTGGCTTTTCATAAGCAAGAAACTCTGAGGGAACACAGATTAGCACCTTTCCTTTAAAAAGAACTTTTTATCAAGATAATAATACATCAGGATGTATTCAACTCTAATCATGAACATCTGCAACATTTTAATAGAGGGTGAGCGAATGTTTTTATTTGATTGTGCGGCACTCCCTGCTACATACACAGCAGACACTTTTCACACACTCTAACAAGATAACCTGTAACCAAATCTGCCCACGTTGTTACCATTTAAATTGCTCATAAGCAAGAGTGTGTGACTAAAAGTCTAATACAACATTAGAAATCTTTCAAACTGTCTTACTATCTTTAGGAGGGACCCTGGAAGCAATGTGATGCATTGAAGACCATTGACAGCCCCTTGAGTTTGAATGAAGCATCCTTGGAATCTACTTTCTACTAATGTTGGGGGTAACTTGTAACTTCACCCTGATAGCTCTGATGACTAATGTTGAGTACCAGGGTAATGTCTTCCAAAGGATTCCAGATTCTTTTGATTTCAACCATGTCTTATGTGGCCCTGAAAGGGCAAATAACCACCAATGTCCAATACAATGCTCTCTTGAGCAATGAATGCATGTTCAGTGCCATGATTCATAGCATAGTCTTAAAGGCTAAGTTTTTGATAGATGTAAAATAATTTTCTCAAGACTCTCCAAACTAAAGTCTACATTTCATGAAACAAGAATCAAAAAATTGGCCACAAAATCAAATGATGATCATGGAAGAACATAGGACATGACATCGAGCGAAGTTCTCGACCCACAAAAAGAAAACCCTCTGGAGTGGATGGCACGCAGCTCGGAGAGCTTGAGAGAACAAGATGAGAGTGAGGATGCCCCCTCTTGGACGGTGTGTACAAGGGGATAATGATGGAAACTTCAGTTTCTTATGCCTCTTCTCATTTGGAAATCTGAAGGGAGACCTGCTCACTGAAGTGCCTCATGCCAACAAGGGGGTGTCCACGTTGAATAGAAATGGCAGTAGAGTGTGGCGAGGCCAACCAAGCCTGGGATCAGACCACTTCTCCACAGCCTGCTCATGACTTGCTGGAGATTTAGAACTTTAAGCTCCATTTGAGGGCAGGGACAAGGATAAAATTCACATGAGGAAAAGAGAGTGAGGCCCTCAGGATGGGAAGGAGTATCAGAGCCCAGGGACACGGAGAGACACAGTGAGGCAGACAGTAGGAGGACGTGGGGGTCCCCCACAGTGTGAGGCCCTGCTCTCACTGCCGTGGCTGTACGTGAGCACGTGTTTATGCCCAGACCCAGGTGCCAGTTAGGGAGAGGGAGTGGAAAGAATAAAAGGCCCTAACAATACTAAGTCTTTGTCCAAAGGGTTGAGCTTTGAACTGGACTGTGAAAATGGCATATAAATACTAGAATTTGCCCCTTCCTAAGGAAGTTCCTCAGTTATGCTGAATTTAATAGAATGAGTTAGGCAATCATCTCCATTAGGCAGTCTGGGGGCTCAAGAACAAGTTTGAGTTCAGTTACTGAAAAGAAAGTTACCTCTCTGTTCTCAATAGTGTGTGACCGTCCAGTTTATACTCATTACTCAAACATGAACAAGATACAGTCTCTGCCCTCAAAGAGCCAGTCATGGACACGTGAGTAATTAGGAGTATGTTGTGTGGAACTAGGTGTGTGCCTAAGGGAGAATGGGGGCACCGAAGAGGGAATGGTAACCTCTGCTGAGGAAGGGTGAAGAGGGAACAATCTGGGAAATCGTCCTAGAGGATATGACATTTGCAATGGGTTTGAAGGAGAAATGAGTTTATGGAAAGTGGATAAAAAGGGAAGGGCATCCCTGGAAGAGGAACTTTGTGTGTATAGGAAGGGAGCATGAAAGAATGAGGAATGTGCATGTATGCCCATGCATGTGTAAATTCTAAATCCTCTGCTACTGTTGGGACAAAGGGTGCTAGGATCCTAGGACAGGGAGATGGGAAGGAAGGTGCAGAACAGGGAATGACAGGTCTGCCCTGCCAAGGAGTATGGGCTTTATTACTATACGCACATATATTATATGATAGTACCATAACGTACCGTTAGGTAAGAATAGTAAGCTATTGACAAGTTTTAGGCAGGAGGACTCCATTCAGATTTGCATTCTAGAAAGATGACTTGGGCAGCAGGGTGGACAGAATAGGAAAACACCAGAAGCTGGACATTTGCTCAGAGGTGTTGAAGCAATCAAGAGAGGCAGGGTCAAAAAGTCAAGAGTCATGAGCATAAAGAGTCTGGGGCAGATACAGAAGCTTTTATGCAATAGAATAGATAGAGATTTCTGCCCAGCTGCATGCAGAAAGTGAAGAAGAGACAGTCTAGGGCTCTTGTGAGAATAGAAAAATAACAATAAAGTTCTTCGATCCTCTAAAGCCAAAGCAAATAATAGGAATGCAAGGCACTATAACACCTTTTTCAGAACCACCCCTCAGCCTGGCTCCTCTCTCAGGGAGGTATGTGCTTTACTGAATTGCAAGTGCACTATTAAAATTCTACCCAGAGAAAATTTAAATTAAATACTGGGTGATGATCCAAGCTAACTCTACCCTGGAATTTTCCCCTGAAACCTCATTTCAGTCTCCTGCCCTACTTTGAATGTGATCATTTTTGCAACCGGAGCCTACTCAGTGGTATTTTATATAGGTAGCCAACACAGAAACTTTCTTCATAGCTCTAGAACCTATGAAGGGATTAGAGCAGCCATTTTTGTCAGCAGGATCAAAACTAAGCTGTGGGTTTAAAAACAGCAAAGGGATCTTTACTTAGTCAGTGCTTTTGGTTCACTAAATGTCAGAGTTTAAGAGCTTTCTAACTGCCTGTGATTAACAAAATAAAAAACCATATAATTAAACTGCTCAGGGAAACTTTAGAGGACGTTGCCCTGCTAAATTGGTAAGTTCCCAGCAGAGTGCTCAAGGGCAGCCCGTGGCTCACAGAGAAAGCTCTTTGGGTACTTGGATATAAAAAAGGGAAGCAGGTACACACTTACAATTGTCTAAGCAGAGTAAATGTTCAGTGCAATGGACTGAATATTTTAAAAGCATGACAAAAAATTTCTTAAAATGCATCAAATAAAATAATCCCCTTAGAGTTTTAAGAAGGCAACCAAAGGTTGGAGCACGCAGCCTTTCTTTATCCCCACCCACTCTGCCAGCCTTCACATTCAAATACGGAGGGGTGTCTCCAGGCCTGCGTTCCTCCCTACACCCTCAGCGTTCAGAAAGTGTGGCAGCTGGATGCATCTAGAATTTAATGAGCATTTTGCTCCAAACCAAGAAAAATAGAAAAATCATTTAGGTACCACATCTATTTTCCAAAACATTGTTGAATATTGATTCAATCACAGTATGTGCCTTTGCTAAGATGGTCATGATTTCAAGCAATAAAATGTTCCTTGCTCAATTAGCCATCAACTTTCTTCTATGTTATTAAAAAGGCCAATGCAGCACTATCACCAGACCTTTGTTCTAGTTGAAGCTCTAACTTTCAAGTGGATTCTGTACTGGCATGTTGATTTGATCTAGTCAAAATGCAGAATTAAGGGGAATTTCTTTTCAGGGCCCCTTTTGTTCAGTGGACTTCACCTTTCAAGAGTGTTAAGTTCCATAGAGGGTATAGGCAAAGGTCAAGGATCACCAAAATTACTCTAGATGATGCCTTAGGAAGCACTGTGCTGGATGATATTCACCTCTCAGTAAGGCCAAAACAACGTGTATTTTTCCTCCACACTGTTGGGAACAATTGTGTTTGTTTTGCTGATACCCAGTGAAGTCACTGGTTTGCACCAAAAAGAATGAAAACTATGTCACCTGTGAGCTCTAGTCAGAGTGCGGGGAGATGCTCACAAGAAGTAGGTGGGCCCCAGGATGACCACTTCCCATCTCAGTCTCCCAGGACATGTGCTTGTTGAGTAGAACAGTGGGGTAGGCAGGATCGCTCCACCACTCAGCTTCTAACTGTGTCTTGCTTTTGCTGAACACAAACAGCACGTGTACATGGGATGTAACTCTGTTCCATTTCAAAGTTCCTGCTTTCTTCTCCACTCCCAAGTGTTCTGGACCTTCCTCCTGGTCCCCGGCACTCCAGTGACCCTCATTCTGGAATCCTGCCAGAACTGGCCATCTGAATCAGTGTTTCCTAGCTATCTCTGGCCAATCAAAACCTACCAGTCCTATGTTCCAGACCACCGGAGTCCTGCTATGACCCTGGTTCGTTAATGCGATCAACTTGATCTGTGCTGCGTATCCATGGGTGACAACAGTTTGAAGCATCACCCGCAGTGATATTCAGGCCCATGCTGGACTTTCTGGAGCCTTAAAGCAAAGACTGGACAATGGCATCCCCCCCTACCACCCCTCCAACTGGCTTAGTTACTGAACTTATAATAGATCTCTGGGAGATAAAAAGATATTAAAAATAAATTCTTTCATCTGGTTTAAAAACTTTTTTTGTACTTTACAACCTCATTTACTAGTACCCTACACTCCAAACCATTTCTTTTAAGTTGAACACGTGATTCATGCTGAAAGAAATAGTATCTACCTACTGAAGGTTTTATGCTGAAAGAAAAAAAGAAAGAATGTACTGGTAGTTCATGTCTTAGCACGTAGTAGGTATTTGTTTTTGAGTACTATGTTTTTCTTAAAGGTCTAAATTCTTATTATATTTAATTTAGGTGAGAGATAACAGGACTTATAGATTATTTAAATTTAATATTACCTTAGAAGAAAATGTATTCAGAAATTCTCCAAAACATTATTACATGTGAGTGCTTTCTCTCCATATCTTTCTAATACAGGAGGTGTCTGTCATGAAAGAGACCTTTGGTTTACTTTCTGCTAACAATTAGTAATGAATTTCAGAAATGACGTTTTTATTTGCTTTTGTTTTCAGAGCTGTGGTGATTTAAGAAGGTTATTAATAACATTTTTCTTTCCTTTAGAATTGCTCTGTGGAATAGCTGCTCACTGGTCCTTTCATCTCATTCAGCAAGGAAACAGCAAAGGCGACATAAATTTAATCTCAATGTGCATGATGAGGAGCACAATATTAAACAGATTGTAATTTTATCGTGTGAGTCTCCTAAAGCACTCCTAAAAAAGCTGCAGCAGGAACAAAGCGGTGAAGGTGCTGTGCGGACACCGTGGTCTTCCTGCTGTGTGTGTGAGACAGAGACAGACCAGGATCCATGTGGCCCCAGCCAGGCAGCTCGAGTCTGTGTTCCAGGACTGCAGACAGCAGCGGGGGGTCAGCACAAAGTGCCCACGTTTGGTTCTCCCTCCAGTTCTGCCACTTAATTTGTTATGTGACCAGAGAAGCATGTCACTCCTCTGGACTCCGTTCCTCAATTGAACACTCGGGGACTGCCCTGAAGGAAAGTTGAGCTTCTCACCAGTTCTAGGAGCCCAGAAATCCCCATTTCTATAAGCATACTGTGGGCACTGGACACACCTAACCACCCAGCAGCCTGGCATAGAGGGCCCGCTCTGGTACATAAGAGACCTGAGGACATCTGGCTCCCTATACCACCAACGTAGGCATGGAACAAAACAACTGCAAAAGGCATAAATGCCAGCATATTGTGTTGCTGAGATATGAATACTTCAGTGTCTCAGGGCAGCCTCATTACCTGTCTGCCATCACCCTGAAAAAGCAAAAGCAGTCAGCAGAGGAGCATATGCACAAGGCTCAGTCCACAGTTCTGGGCTCCTTCTCAGCTATCAAGACCATGCCCAGCCCTTTCCAGTGACCTGGTCATGCCCGAAGGGCTGACCTTTGGTCAGTCCTTATTGGGAAGAGCATTTACTCTCTTGGTGGCTGCAGGTATGAGCAGCCCACCTGCCTACCTGGAAAAGTCCTGGAAGTTCCAGTTCTCCATATTTAACTACAGAGCCCTTTTGAGTCAGGAGATAAAAATGGGCAGAAACTTCATTATTAAATCACAGTGAGGTTTAAAACATGGAGATCTTACAGACCTGAAGAATATAATCAGAGACCCTAGAAATCATACTTTCCATGTCCCAAGAAAAGCAGCATTTTTTAAATTATGGATATTCTTGAGCTTCACTGGCAGGATAAAACCTATAATATTCTCAGGGAAGGGAAGGGAAATAATAAAATCTGAAAGATTATAAGAATGTGTTATATGACAACCAGTCAACTAAACAAAGATGATTTCTAAAAACCAAAACCCCTTACATATTTATATCCCGAGGAAGGCAACTGATGTGACAGAAATGTTCAAATTGGTTTCCCTGCAGATTAACCCATCTGAATATAATGAATTCACCATACATGGTTGCCATGGCAACCAATATACATTTACCCATGTCCAGGCCCTCCCGGAGCCAGGCAGAAGAATCAGAGAAGAGGCACTAGATGGTGAATTGAGTGCTGGCTTCTCCTTTGGTGATTCTCTCTTAAGGCTTTCATGTATGTCCACATGCCCCCGGATCCCATATGCGACCTTAGGCACAGAGGCATGTGCTGGTCCAGAGGGGCAGAGTCCAGAACAAACCAGGGCGACCCTTTGAGTCCTAATAAACTAATTCTATAGATTGGCATTATTGTGTCTTTGAGATTTTATCCCATTGGGAATTGGATTTGTGGGGAACTGACTCTTGCCCCCACATACACACATTCGCTGCCATGAATAAGGGAGGAATAAAGCAGGAAGACAGTGGAGACAGTGGTGCTCCTTTTAGATTCCCTCTTCAGAGCAGATGCTGCTGGGAATACTGCTCCCAGCTCCCAAGAGCACTTTTCACCAGGAATTGCCCCCAGCTACAAGGAAGTGCCCCTCCCCCCAACCCAAGGTCACCTCCCACCCCAGCACAGCAGGCAGCCAGTGATTGGCTGATGCAGAGGTACAGCTCTGCAAAAGCAGCCCAGCTCTCCATCTCCCAGAGGACGGGCTGAAGCCTCTATTGCAACCACATTGCTGTTTAATATCCCCCTTGACCAATCCTGCCTTCCTTACTTCCTTCTAGGTCCATCCCTGCATGATCTCTCCAACAAACCTGCTATACACACAACCCTCAGAATCAGTCTAAGAAAACCCACTCTGAGATGAGGATTAACACACAAAGATGGGACAATCCCAGCTTGGTGAGCCAAGTAGATCTTGAGCTAACAGTTTTTGAAAATGAGTTGTAATTATGTTTTCTATAAAATGTTCCCAGTATAGGGAAGAAAATAATCTTTTCCAACCATATTCCTGTGTTCATTCAGTATTAGAAGAAAAGATCATTAAAATGTCGAAGCAGAGAAACAGGGACATTTTTAGTACACAGCCCACCTGTAACAACTGTGGAGAACACCACATCTGGTCAGTCCCTGTGACACACAGGAGGGATCGATTTCTCAAATGTGTATGGTACAGTATTTATGCAAAAACACACCCACATGCCGCTGGGGCTCTGTCTGAATGGATAGTTACCCACTGAGACCCTCTTACCTCCAGGACCAGCCACAGCTGTCCTCCCACACAGTGATCTGCTTTGTAAAACATCCCATAAAACTTCACGACGTTGGGGTGATTAGGAAGAAACTGCAAAATGTTGTATTCTGCCTCAATCTCTTCATCCATATCCTACACACAGGGTAAGAAAAAAGTGTGTGCTAGATTAAGTCTACTGCATGAGGAAGGGCATAGGTATGCCATAATGATCAAGTAATCATTTAATAAAGCATATTTGTATTTTAAAGATTTTATTTATTTATTTTTAGAGAGAGGGGAAGGCAGGAAGAAAGAGAGGGAAAAGTCCATGTGCCATTGATCGGTTGCCTCTCACCTACCCCCAGCCAGGGACCTGGCCCCCAACCCAGGTATGTGCCCTGTCTGGGAATCAAACTGGTGAACTTCGCCTTGTGGGACCATGCCCAGCCCACTGAGCCACGCTGCTCAGGGTATATTTATTTGTATTTTAATGTCATCATTACCATATCTTGAATATATGTAATGATGTACATTCAGATCCCAATTAAAACTCTAATTATTATATCAATAAAATATCTTTATTGTATCCTTTTTCCTTTATCAGTATTATAAATATCTTTTTAATTCAAAAATGTCTGAATTTCTGAAGCAGTTAAGGAGAGGAAGCTTGAAAGGACCCTACAAAGGATAGGACATCTATAACCTCACTGTGCAAAACAGCCTCCAGCATCATAACCTCGATGTCCAGGGCTCTGAAACAAGATGCCGGGCTAAGATGATTGAATATCACATGTCTCGGTCATTTTGTAACTGACAGAGAGACCAGCCTCTGTATAAGCCCAGGGAATGAAATACATCATTCTTTTTGAGAGAATAACTTTTGAAGAGCCCAGAGGGCCCAAACCAAAACAATAGTAAACTGGACAAAAAAACACAAAGCCAAGGAAAGTTTAACTCCAAATGGAGTTGTCATTCAAATGAGCTGAAAAATCAGAACTGATTTTGAGATTTCATGCAAGGTCTTGTGAAAATTATCCCTAGAACTAGAAAAGAAGTTGGAAACTCAGTGTGCATGAAATACTGCATTGTGGTTACAATTTACCAGCATTACTTACACTGATTGGATCCAGAATTTTTACTGCAGCCAGGCTCCCATCTCTCTTGTTAGTTACCTTGTAGACCTTGCCATAGGTGCCTTTACCTATGGTCTCTACAATTTCCCAGGTGTCTGTGGGATCTGGAAGTGATTCAAATCCAAGCATCGTGGGGCTGTAATGGAACAGTCCATACAGATGCTTCCTGGTGGGGAGAAAAGCTTGTTATGTGCAACAGATCACAACATTCAGGGCAGCGAGCTTTCAAAACAAGAATATCTTTGTTTCTCAACCTACAACCTTCTGGTACTTTTTCTCTTCATTTTCCCTTTCTATTTTAAGTAAAAATTTTAAAGGGGGATTTGAAGCCACCTTAGGAAATGAGGGTTTAAGTTAGAGGGGTCAGAAACATGGCTCTAAAACACCTTTAAGGACATAATTTTTAAACATGGGGGGAGTTATGTAAATACTGCAGGAGGGAGAAAATGGGCTAAAGAGGATATCTGGCCATGATCAGACAGCTGTCACTCTAAGCTGTAGCCAGAGGAATCGTCTGTAAGCCAATGGTCTTAGATCTCCGTCCCCAGGTTATGGTAACCATGACCAGGCCTTTCTGGTGGTCACTGGAAACCAATCCCCAACTTTTATATGCAAAGTCTGGGCTGCTAGGAAAGATTTGGTGCCTGTACCAGGCATCAGTCAATGCACAGCAACCACTGCCAAGCAGGTCTTGGGTCCTGCAAGATTAGCTGAGCTCAAACCCTTCCTATACAGCAACAGGCTAGTGTGGGAATCACACTGAGTGTTTAACCAGGAACTGCTAACTCACTTTGCCTATTTAATAAGGATGCAGCTCTGTGTAGTTTAAGTACTGTTGACCCCTAAACAACGTGGGGGTTAGGGGCCCCACCTGCAGAGTGGAAAATCCATGACAATCTTCTAACTCTACAGTCAGCCCTTTACATCTGCAGATTCAACCAACTACAGTTAGGAATGCAAAAATACTATTTTAGTCTGTAGGCGGTTGGTTGAATCCATGGATGCAAAAACCCATGGACACAAAAGTCTGACTGTATTTATTGAAAAAAATGCAAGTATAGGTAAATAATGCAGTTCCAACTCATATTATTCAAGAGTCAACTGCATTTTAAGTAGCAGCAACAAGCTTAGCAAGCAAAGTCACCCAAGACTGGTCCCATGGAAAAGCCCCTTCGAGTTCTGTTGCTCCCGGGCTGGATGAGGGGTCTCAACCTCAGTCTGCTTCTAATCCCAGGGGAGAGGCTGTCAGGCTCTGACATCAAGAGTTATGGCCTGCAATCCCCACACAGTGGCTTCCTGTCCACCCAGGGCAAACACTTCTGTCTCGTGCTGGGCATTCAATTTGCGCTTTTAATTATTTCCTAGACTGCATTCTCCCAAGGCACAGACTTATAACCTGGCACAAGAATACACTTTTTATCTTTACCCTTTCTGATGGAAGCATTTCAAAGATATTGAAAACCATTACCAAAACAAAAGAAATGAAAATCCCAAAAGCTGTGGGGTTGACGCTGGAAGGAACGCTGTCTTTCCAGAGTTCATCTGGCAGGCACACCACGCTCCAAAGGGGCCTGAGACCAGTACCTCAAGAGCCCAGGCAAGGCTCACCCAAGGCTGAGGCACAGACCCCGAAAGGTCAGCTGGTCAAACAACTCTGGCCTTTCATCTGCTGGTTTCAAGATTCTAATCAACTCCAGCCTTTCCCCCGGCCAGTGCTTTCACATCTATCTTTCTTACCTCATGCTTCATAATTTTTGCCATATCTGTACTTCACCTGTGCTATTAGTTACTAAAAGCATTTAAAATAATCACTTTTTCATAAGAATGAATATCTTTAAAGGCACTTTCTATCACTACTCTAAATGCAAAACCAGTATCATTTGCCATATTTCAAAATCAACTGCAAAAAGATGATCACACTACAAATGATAGTTATTCAAATCTAGCCAGATTCTGCTGCACTCTGCTCTCCTTTCTGAAGAAGGGAGATCATCAATTGATAGGAAGGAATTAAAGACTAGCACCAACTATTCCCTTTGTGTGATCAAAAGACCTGAAAAAGAAATTAGCAAGGGAATAACTTTGTCATTATGCAATTCTGTGTTCTTTATTGTGAGATTCTCCCACACCTCTCATCACCTTGAGAACCGCTCCAAGCTGGGCTTCTACAACACCAAAATATAGGACCAGCCCGGGATGCTGATCAGGGGTAGACCAGCTGGGGAGAGGAGGGCAGGGGGCTGAGAGGCATTTCCTAGAGAGAAGAATCTGGCCCATCAGCCTAAATGGAATTACCGTACTCTTACCAGCGTAGTCCCTGTTCCTCCACCAACAGGGACACTTGCATCTGGGCTCAGTCTTGTGACAGAGCAGCACTCAAGTCAAATGCCTGCACGATCCTGGCCTTGCCCTGACCAGCCCAGAGACTTGGGCTAGTTACTCACCTCCTTGCATCTCAGCTTACTCATCTGCACAATGGGGATGCTGCTGCTGGTGATGCAACCCATTAATAGAGTTGCATTATGGACTACAAGATGATACGATAAAGTGAGCACAGTGAGGGCTCAGTGAGTGTCATCGGCCATCACAAAAGCAGAGCAACTAGTTCTGCTTCAGAACAGGCAAGGTATAACACACAACTCTCTGTACTGTTTCACTGCTGGCTACAAACTAAACAAGGACCAAGGCCGTTTTGCTCCAGTCAGTTTATACTTTCAGACGAATGGCTGGAATTTGATACATGCAAATAAAATTAAATCATAGAATGTGGCAGCCAAAGAAGACCACAGAGGCCATCAAATCAAGTGGTTTTCTAGTGATTTTTGGCCTCTAAAGACTTTTGTCGAATTAAATCTCACTTAGGGTGCTGACATATAAATTGAGAGAAGCAGGGCAGCGCTGGCTGAGGCAGGCTGGAAAGTCAAGTGCGTGCCCTGCACCCCCTGCGGGAGGACAGACAGGGTGACCAACCATCCCGGTCTCCCTGGAACTGGCTTGGATTTAGCAATGGACGTCCCATATCCAGGGAGACCTCTCAGAACTGGCAAACTTCCACCACTTGGATTATATCCTAAGAACCCTGAAACACCAATCCAAAAAACCTATGCACCCCTATGCTCATAGCAGCACAATTTACAATAGCCAAGTGTTGGAAGCAACCTAGATGCCCATCAGTAAATGAATGGATCAAAAAACTCTGGTACATTTACGCAATGGAATTCTATGCAGTAGAAAGAAAGAAGGAGCTCCTACTCTTTGCAACAGCATGGATGGAACTGGAGAGCATCATGCTAAGTGAAATAAGCCAGGCAATGAAAGACAAATACCATACGATTTCACCTGAACAGGAACCTAATCAACAAAACAAACAAGCATAATATAACCAAAGACACTGAAATTGGGAACAGGCTGACAGTCACCAGAGGGGAGAGGGGAGAGAATTTCAGGGGGAAAGGGGAAGGGTCTACAGGAACAAGTATAAAGGACACATGGACAAAAACTATGGGGGGTGAAAATGGGAGGGAGGTGGGGAGGGCTGGGTGGTAGGTTGGGGTGGGAGTAAAAGACAGAAAACTGTACAAGATCAACAATTAAAATAAAAATTAAAAAAAAAGAACTGGCAAACTAAAATAGGTCTGTCACCTAGTATGTATTCCTCGGAGCAGTATTAGGAAACCATTATTTACATACCACCCCCCAACCACATCACCTTGCCCCTTTTTATGAGCTAAATTGTATCTTCCCCAAAACTCGTATAGTGGAGTCCTAACCTCCAGTACCGACCGCATGATGTGATCACATATGGAGGCAGGGCCTTTGAAGTGTTGAACAGGTAAGATGGGGTCATATGGGGGCTCTACTACAACATGACTGGTGTCCTTATGAAGAGACTAGAGCACAGACATGCACAAAGGGAAGACCATGTGAAAACACAGAGGGAAAATAGTCATCTACAAGCCAAGGACAGCAACCTCGGAAGGAATTGACCCTGCCAGTGCCATGATCTCGGACTTCCAGTCTCCAGAACTGCAAGGAAGAAACTTCTATTGTTTAAGGCACCCAGTTTGGGGTACTTTGTTAAGGTAGCCCTAGCAAACTAGTATACTCCCTTTTTACAAATGAAGAAGCTGAAGCCCAGACTGGTGACACAACTGTTTAAGGACTGTACAGAAACAAGAATCTGGTCCTTCTGAGGCAAGGCCCGATCCTATGACCACAGTTCCACAGAACAGAATGGAGGGAGACAGCTAGTTAACAATGGTCATCTCTGACCAACTGTACCAAATATTGAAAAGTTCTGTACGGGAATACCACAATCACATGGAGGCTAAATGACGCCACAGACCTATTGGACAGAAATCTCTGCTCCCCCCGCCCCTGAACTAGAACTCCTGCAGAGAGGTTCATCTATAGTCAGTTCCAATGATGAGTGAGTGGAAGCTGATCAGTCAGGTTCCACTGCCATGCCCACCACGTCCACCTGAGCACCCAAAGAAAAGGTTAAGTAAAGGTGCAACAGAACAGATGCACATTAAGAGGGTTGACAGTCTTCTCTCTTTAAAAAATAGTACCCACCTCTATCAACTCTCTGACAATTGATTAAATAGTCAGCTCAGACAGTGGCTGCTTGTACAGCCCTGTGAAGGCGGTGATAATCTGCTCCGGGGAGGCAGCTGGAGCAGCCCTTCTGGCAGCCAAAAAGCTGTTGCTGGCCAGAATGTTAACCTTGAGGGCAGGCTGCACTTCTGCCTATGTCTGTGTTTGGGGCATGACAGAGCTGGAGCCTCATGGAAATAGCCAGGATTGACCGAAAAAGAGCCAGGAGCAGTTTGAAATGAAAAGGATGAACCTGGGATGTCAGCACTCTGCAGAACCCTCAGAAGTCCACATGGAGGCACCTGCATCTCCTGCTGACCCCAAAATGAGGCCTCCATTATGTATGTGGACATAAAGTGAAAGGGTGACTTCAAGAAGCTAGAAAACTCAGGTCACACAGACTATACTCTCTTTGGAAGACAAACAGGACTAGGTCTGTCTCAGCAGAGGTAATTTATGGCATTTGCCAGTGTGGGGAACGCTCATGAAGTTTACAAACCAAATCAAAAACTCATTGGCCTGGACTTGTCTGAGTGTGTAGTTGCTCTAAAGTTGCTCTAAAATAAAGACTTGATGAACACTCTGGTTTTGCATGTAATGATATTATGCAGGTCAATGCCACAAATGATTTCTTATACAAGTCACTTCTCTCTGAGAGCAAGATTCTGCTGTCCCCCATATTCCTGCGTCATCCAAACCCTTTCACTACCAGCAGCAGCAATTAGCAAGGTCAAGAGGATATCACCTAGGAAACATAGGGCCACTCAGTAAAGGGTTACATAGGTATTACAAGAATATTTTCCCATCTTTGTCCTCACATCATTATTAACCAAGTTTCTAGGAAATGCCAAAACTCTTCATTACTTAAGCTGATAGAATGATAGACGATAGATAGATAGATAGATAGATAGATAGATAGATAGATAGATAGATATTTAGTATGAGACTTTATCCTTGTGGTAACACAGTCCCTTGGAAGTTAAGAACAGTTGTCTTTTTCTTGTTTGTTTTGTTTTTAGAAGGCAAAATCTTAGAAGGCAGGATCCATGTCTCTTTATGGCTCTCAATAATAACTTTGCTGTTGATGAGTACAAGTGGACTGAACACGACCTCTGCTTGCAGTTAACAGCAGGGCAGATCACGCACCACCGAGAACAGCTCAGCTCCAGGTCCGGCTCCCCACAAGACAGGGGACTTGCCCAGGTTACACACCATGTTGTGTTGAGGAGTTTCACATATGGCTGTGAACTAATACCACAGCTGCTGCTTTATCTTATCAGGATTGAATGTCTAAAGACTTCCTTAGGAGTTTTTCTTTCAATGAAGAGCAGAGGACCTACTTTTAAAAAATAAGGCATTAAATATTTCAAGGTTTGGTTTTGTCAAACATTATTCCACAGATTTCTAGCATTACAGAGTCAGACATTATGCTTCCTGATGGAAGAACACCCCCCTACCTATGAAATAGTGTTGCCCCCGCCAACACTAAGCCTGAATCTGATCAAGCTTCCAGAAGTACAGGCAACACATTAGACAACAGCATGTGTGCCCGATAAGCACAATCCAGACTCCAAGTCTCTCTAAGAAACTCTCCGAGACAAACGACCCAATTTCTTCAAAAAATAAAGTGCAAATAAAAACAAGTAAATTGAAAAGGGTGACCTCAAGCTTAAAAGAGGCTTAGAATATATGTTAAATGTGAAATAAAATGTGGATTCACAAAACAAGCTAAGAGTTATAATATTTATGAGATGAGATCATGGACTAGTTATTTGATGATATGAAACAAGCACTGTTAATTGTTTTTTAATTGCTGTAATTATAATTATTGTGTGGTTATGTTTTTAAAAAGGTTCTTATCTTTTAACAATACACGCTGAAATATTTACAGATGCAATAATATGTCTGGAAATACATGAGAGGGAAAAAAAGAAGAAGGGGTGTGTACATGACACAAGGTTGGCCATGGGGAATAATTATTTCTACTGAGAATATGGGCTTTCATGATTATATTCTGCTCTCTTTTGTATGTTTTTCAATTTCCATAATAAAAATGGTTTTAAATTGTGCATAACTAATGCATGTCAGTGTACATTCTGTTATTCATACACGTGGTCAGTCCCACTCCCCAAAGCACTTATCACCACCACCCTGGAAAGTGTTCTCAAACGCCTCCAAGTCCCATGTGGGTTAGCACTTTACTCATGTAGGAAATTGTAAACCACTAACACAAGACCAACAAAAAACAGCCAGGCATTTGATTGTAAAGTACCCACACTCACTGTCCGAAAGTCACCTTCCCAATCTGCCTCCAGCAGACTGAGGCACAGTCAAGTCCCACTCGGTGGCTGATGTCCCAGCCCAAACTGCTGCTAAATACAGAACTGTAGTTATGAGAAACTAATGAACCGCTGAATGGCACAGGAAAATCAATATGAAGAAGAAGGCAAGTGACCTTCTTCTGCCCATTCAACTCCTGTTCTTTCTTCCTGAGAGGGGAAAAGAGCTAGAATATCAACATACAGATGCCAGAATGAACAAAAAGATTCATCACCACAAAGATCTGTAATCTTTTTCATCTTTTCCTGAAAAAGAAACTGCCCAATGACTCCAAAGCCAAATCTGCCCAAGGCTGACACAGAGTCACATAAAGAAAAGAGAAATACATACACATTAACTAGCTGGGTGGGCGGCCCCCCAGGCAGCCAGTGAAAGGTCTAGAAGGAAAATGAAGAATAGTACAAGTTGAGCCTTGACTTCAGCAATAAAAGGACTCCACGGAACAAATTTCACATGTTTGCCTTTAAAACTAATGTGTTTAGTGAAGAAGACAGACAGACAGATATTTCCTAGTAAAGTTACTGAATATCAAAGGCAGAAAGAGAATTTTTCAGGTACATAGGACACACACACACCCAAAAACAAAATAAAAAACAAAACAAAATACTCAGGCTTCTCTCCACAGCAACACTCAACAGTCAGCACAAGAAAATGTGTAATCTATGCGTACAAAGTTCTGAGGGAGAAGTGTGAACAAATATTTTTATACTTATCCAAATTGCTGTTTAAGTATAAAGACATTTTTAGACATACAACAGCTCAGTGACTCCATGAGTACTAATTGAAAAAGACTGACTTGAGCCCAAAACCCAGCAACCCAAGAGATAAATATGGAGCTCCAGTAAAAAAAGTCTGATAGAGAGAATCTACTTATATTTAGAAATAAGGTTATACAACAGTATGAAGTACATTTATAGAAGGAAATACTATATGCTTCAACAATTAAAAATCATAATAAACCATATTCAATATTTGGGAGGATGTAAAGGGGAAAATAAATGTAGATTTTCTTTACATGTCATTACTCTCTAAAGATCATATATCAAGAAATTTAGATACAGGTATACTATTGGAAATGATAAAGCTAGCCAATTGAAATGATGGTATTAACAAAAATAAGAAGGAAGTATATGTGTTAACTTTCACATCCATCTCAGTAAATGGTCAGTAGACAACTGATAAATAGAGGGTAAAAACTACTATATAAAGTTATAAAAGAAATCTCTAAATAACCAAAAAATAGGCTATAAATATTTTACATTATCATAAGAAAAGTAACTTACACATATAGGCAAATACAAACGTCATATGAAGAAAAGACAATCCATGGGGTAAGAGATGGGGGAGCATTAAAGATAGAAAATATAATGTAAATTAAGAAGCATTAAGGCTGAAATATTTATTATATCACTAAACATAAGATTCTTTAATGAAGCCAAAATACGAAACAAACCAAACCTGTGGAGATTCACATCTAAAATAAACTCTCCAAGAATCTGTTTATGACTCAGAAAGGTTAAAAGAGAAAAGGTCAAAGATAAACCAGTCAAATGGTAACATAAAGAAAAAGAATCATAATATTAATATCAGAAAAGAGTAAATTCAAGGCAAAAACTACTAAAAACATAAAAGGTTATTTGCACATTCAATAATAGTAACAGAGCAATTACTATGCACCAGGCATGTTCTACACATCATTACAATGACCAAAGTTTAAATCAATAATGAGTTTATTTCAGCACTAAAAACAAATTGTCAAAATTCATAAAAATGTAAACCTCTGGAAGAAATCCACAAAATACCATAACAGTAATAGACATTGTCAGCCACAACAGGACAAGAAGGAAAAATGAGTTTGCATAATACAATCAATATGGTTAAACCAGTAGATATACACCAAAGTGCATATATAATACAAAACTTCTTTTCAAGTTCTGATGGAATATTTAATTTTAAAAATAAAGAATATAGTACTACATAAAGTCTCAATATATTCCAGGAAAGTGGAATTAGAACAATTCTTTCCAACCACACTACAATAAAATTAAATATTAAGATAAGAAGAATAAGCCTAGTCACATGAAAATTTAAAAACTCTCAGATCTCTCAGATTTTGATGCAAAGGAAAAATTAAAACAAATTATAGAGTACATAAACTATAACAATATTAAAAATATTACCTAGCAAAATATTTCGGAAGCTGGGTTTAAGGTAAAACTTTACAGCATTAAACATCTTACTAAGCAAACTATAATAAAAATAAATCTCAATCCAAAGAAACCCAAAACACTAATTCAAAAGAATATGTGAACCCCATGTTCATTGCAGCACTATTTACAATAGTCAAGATTTAGAAGCAGCTCAAAGTGTCCATCAGCAGATGAGTGGGTAAAAAAGCTGTGGTAGATTTACACAATGCAATAGTACTCAGCCGTGAAGAAGAAGGAGGAAGAGGAGGAGCAGGAGGAGGAGCAGGAGGAGGAGCAGGAGGAGGAGCAGGAGGAGGAGGAGAAGAAGAGGAGAAGGAGGAGAAGGAGGAGGAGAAGGAGGAGAAGGAGGAGAAGGAGGAGAAGGAGGAGAAGGAGGAGAAGGAGGAGAAGGAGGAGAAGGAGGAGAAGGAGGAGAAGGAGGAGAAGGAGGAGAAGGAGGAGAAGGAGGAGAAGGAGGAGAAGGAGGAGAAGGAGGAGAAGGAGGAGAAGGAGAGGAGGAGAAACTTAACATTTTGTGACAGCATGGACGGACCTGGAGAGTATTATGCTAACTGAAATAAGCCAATTAGAAAAGACAAATGCCATATGTTTTAACTTATATGGGGAATCTGAAGAACAAAATAGAAACAGAATGAAATAGGTACAGAAAACAGAGTGACAACTGTTGGGGGTACTGGGTGAAAAAGGTGAAGGGATTAAGCAAAAAAAAAAAAAAAAAAAGAATTTCAAAAACATTCTATTCAAGAAGGTAGAAATGGATCAACAAAATAAACCTAAGAAAGTATAAAAAACAAAGCAGAAATTGAGTTACATATTTTGCCATGTATAATGCTCATTTTTTTGCCCAAGTTTTTGAGGGAAAAATAAGGATGCACATTATATATAGGTAGTGCCCAAAATACGTTGTATCCATTCTTGTATTTTGTAACTATTTATTACATAAAATTTCTTGTACCATAATATGTTCAAAAATAAATGTTAAAATGCCTTTATAATATGAAAAATAAGTATCTAAATATAAATAAATTAAAAATCAAATTAAAAAATATAAACAAAAGATTTTTTTCTGAAAGTTTGGGCCAAAAATGTGGGTATATATTATACAGGGCAAACTATGGTAATTAGAAAACAGAAAAACAATAGAATGAATAATTAAATTAAAGGTGTAGTTGTCTGGAGAAACACAATAAAACATAATAATAGAACAGTTTAGTTAAGAAAAGGAGAAAGAAAACATGAATAAAATTAAAAATAAAAAAGCAATGCAATACACAAGAAATTAAAAAATTGGCACACTATAGGGGGGAAAATGGGGACAACTGTACTTGAACCACAATTAAAAACATTGGAACACTACTTTAAAAAATCTCTAAATAAATAAATGATAAATATTACTTGTTCTAATTCTAAATACATTGTAAAGTGGATGCTTTATTAGATAAATGGAAATGACAAAAATTGATCCCAAGAGAGACGAAGAACATAGGTAGACATATAACACCGGAAGAGATTTAGAATATTTAAAAAGAGTGCCTTGAAAACCAGACTCAGCTGGTTTCTCCCTCAGACTGTCAAAGAACAGATAATTCCAATACTATTTATACTTTTCTAGAACAAGAATGGAAAGTAAGAGAAACTTCAAATCACTTGTAGTAAAAATAGCAAAACACTCTTACTGTAACCTGATTAAAGCAGCACACAAAAATAAAACTACTATCAATTTTACTTAAGAATATTTGTGAGGGAATCCTGTTGAAAACCAGCCAACATGGATGAAAGCAGGATGGATATACTTCCCATGCTCAGCCTCACCCTGGGGACTTAGTCCTCTCTTTTCAATTTCAAACTCTAGGCTGTGTTTCTAGGTATGTGAGCTAAGTGTGCCTGAGACCGCAAGTGCTCACCGATACATATGTTCTTCCCTTTTCCCTGTGCATACAGCTAGCCCACATCTCCAGCCTCTGCTATGGTTAGAGATGACCATGAAACTAAGTTCTAACTGAAGGACTACAAAGGGAGGTCATGTACACTATTTCTTCTCAAACCATATGAGCCAAAAACAAGTTTTTTTTTCTTTTCTAAGCCACTATAGACCAGAACTCTTGTAAAATACAGTACAAATGAATTACTAGAAAAATTAAATAAAAAACACATTTTTCTTAAATCAGCCAGTAGAATTTAGTAAAGTTAATTCAACATGAAGAAATACATTAATATCATTTTTCCCATTAATATATGAAAGTACAAAGCCATATGAACAAATTGACACCCAAAATGAATTTGATAAATGTCAATATCCCTTTCAATTTTGAGATCATTAGAAAAATTAAAATAGATTGATTCCTTAATTCCTTTATAGTACTTAAGTTATATAAAGTGTATATATCTCAAACCATAGGTCAACATCTTGCTTAATAGTATATTAACAAAATGATCATGAATAAAGTCAGAAAAATACAATGATCTTCCACAATCTCTGTATTACCTTGCATTTTTTGGAAGTATAATTAGCCATTGCAACTAGACAAAAGAAAAAATAGGAATAAACACTGATGGCCAAAAAAAAAAAAGTAGTTAAAATGATTGGAAAAAAAGTTAAATCAATGATGTGGCTGACTAAAAATTTAATATATATAAATCAAAATTTTTCTAAGTATAAAAAGTCAGAAATAGCATATTTTGCCATGTATAATGCTCACACACTTTTTGGGCCCAAACTTTCAGCAAAAATAGCTTTCACTTCAATTTTTAATTCAATTACTTATTTATTTATATTTAGAAACAAAGCTGATCATATTCCAGGGTATTATTTTGCATACAGATGTCATCATTGTTTTCTAGAGTTACACTTTGAATGCATAAGCATAAATAAAAGAATTAAAAACATTTATATAGATACAGAATTAGTACTACCAATGTATAATGCACAACCTTACTTTTCCCTCAAAACCTTGGACAAAAAAGTGCACATTACACATGGCAAAATACAGTAAATACCATTATAATAGAAATCAAAAAGTACAATATCCAAAGTTAAATCTAACAAGAATACAGCAGAATGTACACAAAGTAAAATCTTAAAATCATGGAAATAAAAACAGGCTTAAATAAATGGAAAGACACCTATCTTATTCTTGGATAGGAAACTACTGCGAAGATGTTGATTCTTCCTAAAGTTTTTCTTGAAAGTCGATAAGTGTTTGATTTTTATTTTTTTAAGAATTTGACAAAATAAAACTTGGAACTTTTGACCCCCAGAAAATGAGCTGATAAACTGCTATGTAAACACTTTGAGGGGGAAAAAAAGCATGGGAGTAGGCAGACCACAGTTTGAAATTTACAATAATACTGATGGATCCGCAGTGGAGCAGAGAAAATAATCTTTATAATACGGAAAGGGCAGCAGCAAGCCAAAGTACAAAGTGATCCATTCATATAAAACAAGACGGAGTCTGCCAATGGTGTTCAGACAAAGAATAAAAACAAGGCAAAACAAAACCTAGTCTTCCATGTCAATAAAATTACTGGATATAAAAAAAAAGGAATTTGACAAAAGGGTATTAAAGTCCATCTAGAAAATTAAACATGAAAACAGAAGAATTCAGAAAAAGAAAAATTAGGAAACAACACGTGACCAGATACTAAAACAGTATACAGCCACAGCAGGCAAAACATTACACTACAGGACTAGGTACACAGAGAATAGAACGCAATATATAAAGGTAGGCAATAATGAGGAAATAAGGTTTTTGATAAAGATCACATTTCAAATCAATAGAGAAAAGATGGACTAAGTAATGTTATGCAGTAAATAGTGTTGGCTTAATTTTCTGGCTATTTAGGAAAAAAGTTAAGCCAGATCAATACCTCACTCCTTTCACCAAAATAGATTACAAGGGATTAAAAAAAATAAACAAAATAAAACATAGGTAAAAAATGTATTATAATCTCAGCATAGGCAACAGATCTTTCCAAGCAGAATATAAAACCCAAAAGCCATAAAAAAATTATAAATATAACTGCATAAAGTTAAAAACTTCTCTACAGCCAGTCTTTATAAAGTACTAAGATTTTTTCCAAAAGCAGAGTAGGATAAAATATTTACAAGAGCTAATTTTCTCATTTTACAAACAGTATATACAATAGGTTAAGAAAAGTAAGTCTAATAGAAAATAAATTAAAATGTGTAATAGACATAGAAAAGATGCTGTCTTACTCATCATTTTTAAAGTGAAAATCAAAATATTGAGGTGCCATTTATCTCTCATGAAACTGAAAAGATTTTTTTTAAGTTTGATAATAGTATTGAGAAAGATCTGGAGACATAAGACAATGTTAATGAGTGTGTAAATTGGTACAATATTTTTGAGGATAATAGTTGAAATCTTTCTAATACCACAATTCTACTGGTAAACATTTATTCTATGTATGTAATCAAAAAAAGCATGCTTAGATTCATCATATTAATAAACTGAAAAAGAAAAAAACATTTAATCATCTTAACAGATGTGGAAAAAGCACCTGACAAAATTTAACATTCATTCAGGATTCAAAAAAAAAAAAAAAAAAAACAGCTCAGCAAACTAGGAATAGAATGGTACTTCTTCAACCCAGGAAAAACCTCCAGTTAACATCATACTTAATTGTAAAAAACTGAATGCTTTCACCTTAAGACCAGGGACAGGGCAAGGATGTCTGCTCTCACCACTTGTATTCAACACTGTGGTGGAGCCAGTATAATAAAGCAAGAAAAAGAAGTTAAAAGCATCCAGACTAGAAATTGGAAAGAAATCAATAAAATGGACTTGATTTGCAGATAATATATTGATTGAATAGTTAGCTACATAGAAATGTGATAGAATTTACAAAAAAAGCTAGCAGAATTAATAAGTGAGTTTATCAAAATGATAGGATACAGGATCAGCATTTTTAAATCAGTCATTTTTCTATATACTAGAAAGGAAAATCTTCTCAATACACAGTGCTGAAACAAGTGTGTAGACACATATAGAAAGAAAAAAAGAATCTCCACCCACTCCCAAATTAAAAAAAAAAAAGAAGAAGTTGTAGTCCTTTCTTAAAAAATTAGGGAGAATAAAAAAAGAATCTCTCTAACCTTACCTCATTATACATATAAGAATTAGCTTGAAACTGATCATACAACAAATGTAAGAGTTAAACTTCTGGTAGATAGACATACAAGCATGTTCACTGTAGCATTATTTCTAACAGAAAATTACATATAACCTAAAGGCCCATCATTACAGAGAAATTATCTAATAAATCACAATAATTACATAAAATGAAATACTATCTAGCCACTTAAATGAAAGAAGGTAAGTCCTGTGTCAACTAATATGGAAAAATGTCAAAATATACAATTAGAGTTTTTAAAAAGTATTGATCAATGTGTAAAGATTATATTTTGTGAAAGTAAAAAGAACATTTACACTTATAGCCATTTTATGTGTATGTTTATGTGTGTGTATTTCTCTCTATATGTGTTTGTCTTACTAATTATCTTTCAAAAGGCTAAAAAAATACAACTGTTAAACTTTGAGAAACGTACCAGGAGTCAGACAGTTTGGAAAAGGGAGAAATTGGTATAATTTTTTAAACTTTAGACCTTTCTATTCTAGTCATTTATTTGCTGGTACATGTATTACTTTATTTTAAAAGATAAGTAATTTTTAGAAACAAATAAAAGAGCTCCACAGAGGAGATTTTTCTGGTCTAGAGGCATGCTGAAGTCACGGGAGAACAGAAAGCAGGCACAGAACCCATCGTGAGAAGAAAAGCAGAGAAGAAAGAAACCAAAAGTCCCAGGTTTGAGAGAGGGCTGGCCAGCGGGTTCACCATGAATTGGACACCCAAGCCCTCCGAGGCCTACCAGCTTTCTTGTCTGTCCTTGAATATCCATGAAATTACCTACTGCATTCTTCTAAGAAGCCCCACCCCCACCCTTCTTACAAGTGGATCCCCCCAGTCCCTCACAGGCTGGTTTTAGTTCCTAACAACCCCAAAGGAGCCTGGCCTGCACCCTTGTTGAACACCCTGTGTTGCGCCCTAGTGGAAGTGCAGCCTTACCTTGCTGAAAATAAATCGATCTGAGGCGTGTACCCTGTAAACTCCTGCAGTCAGTCAAGCCTAGCAAGTGTGATCTAAATAGAAACTTGTCCAGCAACATTTGATACTTGTGAGAAAATTCATGATGAAGATTTTCATTTCTGATTGATATTCATAATATTTTGTCTAACTGTTATAATATGTTCTATATGAACCACAAATCATAGAAGAATACTTTCAGATCTAGAGAAGAGCTTTTAAAAACAAATAAGAGAACAGTGAAAGTTCAGAGGAAATTTGTAAAATACTGAATATCATAAAACACCCAGAGACACACAAAATAAGAAAACACACACCCTATTAACATGAACAAATTAGAGATTAATTCCAAACTATAATATAAGAAAGTGCAAGATACAACAGTAAAGGCTCATAAAGCCCAGGCCCATTTGTAGGAACTGGCTTCTTCAAAAACCAAATCTATCTGCACACGGCTAGATAGAACCCACTCAAATACAGCTCAAATGTGATGGCATCTAGGAGGTCTTTCCTAATCTTCCCGTTAGAGGTGACTTTTCCTTCACAGTCCCACTGTATTGTGTACTCTTTTCCAGCGGTTATCGCATTACCTGGTCCTGACTGTTCCTTCACTAGTCTTTTCTACCAGTGAGGTCCTGGAGAACAAAGGGATGCCTTGGTAACTTTTTCTGCCTGATAGGCAAATACCCATGGCATAATAAGTATTCAGTAAATGTTTATTTAATACAGGATAAAAAAAATCAGAACTTTAAAAACCAATGAGGTTTTCTTAATATAAAAAAAAATTGTGTTTTCATAGAACACCAGGAAAATAAAGAGAAAGAAAAGAAAAAATATTACAGCACTCACAAAATCCCACCATCCAGACACATCAACTCTTAAATATCATGGCAGACACACACGCACACACTCATACACACACAGACATAAATAGGTATAGCTATGTTTGTTTGTTTGTTTGTTTGACAGGGCAGAGGATCTAGTTCCTAACCCAATCTCCCTACTGAATTGCTATTTTAAAAGCTGTTTTTTTTTAAATCAGTCATGAAATTCAAGGCACTTAATCCCCATCCTCACTGTCTAAGCATCAGTCATTGTTCCCTGTCTTTACCTTTCCAAAACACTCCCTTCCCTTTGTTTTCATGAGAGCTTCCTTGGTTCCTTTTCTGCTCCCTACCTCTTGGACCAGTTTCCATTCTTCCGTTACTGTGCAAGTTCAAAATGAAGTCCTCTTGCCTTTAGTCCTCCACTTGTCTTCCAAATGTCTCACCTACCCTCAAGGCTTTACCTGTCAGTGTCTTGGTAGGAAGTGTCTCTCCAACTCCATTTCCCTTTTGAGCCTCAACTCAGGATTGCAAACTGCTTGCCACACATGCCCACTTACATGTGTCCTGTGTCATCAGACATAACATGCATTAGACAAAATGGACCACCTTCGGCTCCTTCAAAACCACTACTTGACTCCCCAATCTGTCAGGGGCACGCCATTTTCCTGGTAGCCCAGGTCTCAAAATATGCTCCCACTACCTCATCTCTCACATGTGTCCCTTCTTTCTTCATTTCTATCCCTCCCTTTCCTTTCCAACTGCTGCCAACTCGATGTATCTCGGAAGGATGGTTACAAAAGCCTTTTAACTAGTCTTTTTTTCCCTAGTCTCCTTTTATTACAATTCCTCATGGACCTCATGACTAGATACGATATCCAAAACTATTGATTCTTTCATGTCACCATCCTGCTTAAGCAAATAACCTGCGATCACTCCCTATTGCTAAATTAAATAAAGTCCAAATCTTTCACTCATATATTTAAGATCTCAGCAAACTAAATGCAACCTTCCATTCCTGGCTTGATAATCTCCTGTCATTTTCCTGTATCAAGTTTATGACAAATTTCAACCAAATCCTCTGCCATTTCCTGAATCATCTTTGGATGTCTGCACCTCTATAATTTTATCCATGTATTTTGTGCCACCAGGAACACTCATTCCACCATATCCACTCATCAAGGATCCTATCAGCCCTTCAAGAAACAGCTCATCCCTAATCCCTGCACAAATAGGCAGCTCCTTCTCTGAAACTCCACAGTGCTCCTGAATGGTGAGCTGCCCTATGGTGTCACTCTGTGAATAAACCTCATAAACCTCAACTCCCCAAACAGGCCCCAAGCACCTTAAAGGCAGGGACGATCTAATTCAATGAGTCCCTTTGCACTTGTGTCAGTCGTCACTCAACAAACATTTGCGAAACCAAAAAAGAGGCTGAGTGTAGTTAAATGAGGAGGGCTGAATCTTGGAGTCTCAAAGCAATGACTTAAACTGACCCCTGAAATAAGTATGCC
The DNA here is from genome assembly GCA_039655065.1 of Glossophaga mutica. Lineage (NCBI taxonomy): Eukaryota > Metazoa > Chordata > Mammalia > Chiroptera > Phyllostomidae > Glossophaga > Glossophaga mutica. The sequence goes on from CM077306.1 coordinate 53,258,230, forward strand.
TTGGCTTAGTGGGGATTGTAGAAAAGACATTTAAGAAGAAAAAAAATAATGGAGGCATGTGGGGCACTTTCTTTCTTTTCTTTCTTTCTTTTTTTGTCCCCTTTTGGGCACTTCCAACAAGAAAGTCCTTCGCTATGCAGGCTGTCCCACATATTCCAGGTCTGGGTGGCCCACTAGGTGCCAGTCCCCTTTCTGTTGTTAACAACAACCAAACAAACACAGCCCCCTGGCGCTGCTTCTGGGTGAGGATTCACTGAAGGCACGCAGAGGGAGCTTTGGGCAGCGAAGAGGGAACTGATCAGCCCTGACAAGACCTGCTGGAGTGAAAGAATTACTTCCACCAAGGAGGTGAGAAGGACACCCGATATCATCTTTCAACTTCTCATGCTGCTATGAAGGAAATAAAGCCACTGCTGTTCTCTTCCAATGGCTTCACTCCTTCACTCGTGTCCACACTGAGAAGCAGTGACAAATAAGGTGAATAGCATGGTCTCTCGCTTGGGTTCAAATTCTGCCTCTTATACTCAATAGCTATGTCTTCAAGGGGAGAATTGCTTAAACTTCCGGGCCTGTTTTCTCGTCCATAAAATGGAAATAGTGAAAAGCACTCACCTTTTCAGTGTTGTGTGCTAGTCTCAGTGATTAGTAAGCACGAAACACAGAGTTATTAATACATCCTGGAAAAATCCACTAGCTAGAAAAGAGAGGAATATTACCACTAAATACCCTTTAAGTAGGGAATATTTACTGAGTAACTACTGGATAATGGACACTATACCATATGTCATACCTCCATGAGACAAGAACCATTACTATTTTACATACAGGGAAACTGGTGCACTGAAAGGTTAAGTTAAGCTGGGAGCCAGGATTTAAATCTTGTTTATTCTGTGCTGCCTCATTGATTCAACAAATATTTAATGAGCCTCTGCTAAGTGTCTGACATTTTTCTTGGTGCCGAGGATACAGCAATGATCAAAACAGACCGAAACTATCCTTCCATGGAGCTTATATCCTAGTGTGGCAGAGAGACAATCAATAAAATAAGTACAATATGTATGTGAAGAAGCCAGTGTGGCTACACTGGAATAAACAAGAAGAGGTGGGGTCAGACAGACATGGAGTCGGGGAAGTGCAGCTAAATCACATAGATCTCCATCAGCCCTTCGGAGGTAAGGACCTGGCTTTTACTTGGACCGAGATAGAAAGCCTTTGGTGGGATCTGGGAAGGAGGGAACTGAGCCAACTTGTTTTAACAGGTTACTCTTGTGGCTGCAGGGAGAGTAGGCTGAAGTAGATGTCATTTAGAGGCTGCTAAAGAAAGGCCCGCAAAAAAAAAAAAAAAAAAAAAAAAAAAAAAAAAAAAAAAGGAGCAACCTTTCCTCAGTTCTAGCAGGTGTAGATTATTTTTTTTCTTTTTCAGAGTAAAGTGCTTAGGAAGTCTCTTTCCAGTTCTGCTTAAGCTTAGCCAGACATTCTACAAAATGCATGTTAAGCACCTACTCTGAACAAATCATTGAGAGAGTTCAAAATTGATGAGTCAGTCCTGACCTAAGTGGATATACAGTTCAGTACATAAAAGGATGTGACTTGAACATGAGTTACTGTAGGAAAATAAGTATAGACTATAGACTGTAGACTATACACTATATATTTACTTGTAACTATACAGCAAAATAGAGAGTGATAAATGTCCCATAGGAGAGAGATAGTTCCTCCAGCAGGAGGATGTGGGGATGGCATTTCACTTGGGCTTAAAGAGGAAGCTGGAGCCGGGCACACAGAGATAAGCAGAAGGCTTGCCAAGCAGAGGGATCGGATGGAGAGACTGGAAAATAGAGGACTCAGGATGGGAACCATGGTTGGGAGAACTTGGGGGGCCCCAGCAAATCTCATAAAAATCTCCCAGCAACTTATTTAAAATGCAGATTCTGGGCCTACTAACCAGCCATTCTGAGTTGCTAGTGGGTGGAAGAATCTGCATTTTTATAAAGGACCCTCAAGTAATTCTCATTCAGCTCCACTTCTACCATGTATCAGTAAAAAACACTGAGAGATGAGTTAAAGCCACCCTCGTCATGTTGAGTAGTGTAGCTCGGTTGGTTGGGGGTTATCCCATAAGGCAAATGGTCGCTGGTTCGATTCCCTGTCAGGGCACATGCCTGGGCTGCAGGTTTGATTGTGGTCAGGTCATGTGCAAGAGGCAACAAATCAATGTTTCTCTCACATTGACATTTCTTCCCCTCTTTCTCCCTCCCTTCCCCATTCTCTAAAAATAAATAAACAAAATCTTAAAAACCCCATCTCATGTGGAATAGTTTCCTCTATTATTCTCACTCAGATAATCCTGTTTATTTCCTCTACAACACTAAATGCTATAAATACTACTTGTGTATCTTTTTGTTTAGTTCCTATTGTTTCCCTCCACAGTATATAAGCTCCATTAAATTAGGAACATACAGCAAATACCCAGTAAATACTGGCTGAATGTTGAAAAGTAGACCTAGGACTGAATCTTGGAGGCCTCGAATACCCTGCTAAGTGTTTGAACATTCTTGTATAGGCAAATCACTTAACTTCTCTGTGCTGCAGTTGTATCTTCTGGAAAATGTGGATAATAGTGTCTTTTCTATGGGATCGGTTCTATGAATTGATTTAGATAACATGTAAATATGTGTAAACTTCTTAGATCTATTTCTGGTTCATAGTAAACACTCAGTGAATAGTATTATTATCATCATTCAGGGAAGCTATGCGGGTTTCTGAACATAACAGTGACCTAATGGTCAATTCAGGAGAATTAACCTGGTAGGAGCATGTAAGGATAGATAAAAGGAGATAACTCTAGGAAGATGACCCAGGAGGCTATTGTGGATTTTGGTTAGAGTTATGAGGGCTTGAACTAACATAGAGTCTCAGGAAGAGAGACAGGGGTATCTGGGAAAAGACTAATAGTAGTGGAATCAGCAGATTTGGGGCAAAACATAGGTTGTAGAAATGAAAAGAAAAAGCAAAATACAAAAATAGCTAATATTTTTTAGCCTAACTGGCAAGATACTGTTGACAGAAACAGGGATCCCTGGAGGAGGCACAGTTTTGGGGAGAGACTCTGAGTTCCAGCTGGGACCCGATGATTTGAAGGTTAAGAACAAGGAAGCAGAACTGGAGCTCAGGAGAGAGATCATTCTGAGAGTACTGGCCATGTCTACCCATGACCCTGGTCGGGTTGCCAAGGCAGAGGTGGGTGTGGAACAGCGGGGAAAGGACAGAATCTCACACAATCTATACACTTAGCAGGGCTGTGGGGCATGGAAGAGGAGCCAGAGGAGGTGCAAGCAGGGAGATGGGGAGAGAACAGAGAGCAGAAAGGGGAGAGAGAGTTTCAAGAAGAAACAAAGCTATTACTGAGCTAAATGCCCCAGAGCAGGTGAGGAGAAGAAGAGGGTTAAGGAAAGGTCTGGAATTTTGTCTTCAAAAGAGGTGTGGTTAGGAGGGCAGTTACATTCTGAGGAGGCTCCAAATGAGAGGGGAAGAAAATGGCCAGGATTTAAACTGTGAGCTACAAGGAAGGTTCCTATATGGTACCTGGGTGTCATGGTTAGAACTGTCCACAGAACAGTACCTTGGGGGACAGCTGGGCCCAGCACATAGTCAGTCATCCTAGAGAATGATTCTGAACTGCAGGGCCCCCTGTGCTCACAGAGCTGTCAGGGAAAGACAATGGCTATATAGCACTTTTTTAAAAGACTTATGGAAAAATCAGACAAAAGTCATAGTTTTCATGGGCTGGTGAAAAGCCATTTGTCACTTTCGCCTCTAACTTTTGCAAAATAGCTCCTGTAGATTTAAAATAAAGTCTCATTTAACTATCTAAAAATATATTTTCATTTATGAAAGTGACCATACTTTACAAAAACCATGAGTAACTGAAAAAGCATCAATCAACGGAATACATTCTGTAAAATCTTTGCTTTTATTTAGAGAAAGAATTTTCTCCTGTGTGAAATCTCATGCTCCAAGACGAAAGTCACCGCTATGGACTAATGATATGGCCCTTTGGTGGGTAATTAGGTCATAAGTGTGAAGCCTTCACGATGGGATTAGTGCTCTTATAAGAAAATACACTGGAGAGATATTGACTCTCTTCCTGCCATGTGAAGACACAGCAAACTAGGAAGTGGGCTCTCAACAAAACCTGACCTTGCTGGTACCTTGATCTTGAACATCTCAGCCTCCAGAACTGTAAGAAATACATTTCTGTTGTTTAAGTCACCCAGTCTATGAGACTCTCTTATAGTAGCCAAAACCAACTAAGATAGGCACCAAGCTATATCCCAGATCAAAACACAAAATTATGTAATTTGATCATTAAAGGCTATAAATGGGTAGAAAGGAAATCTTTCGAATTTGTGATTTTTATTCTAATAAGTTCCAAATTACTTCACCAATATGGAATGAATGAATTAGCACTCCTATGGACAAGCAATAAGTCCTGTCAGCTCTGCTGTAAAAATGCATTCCTGTCAAACTATACTGCAAGCTATAGTGATCAAAAGAATATGGTACTGGCAGAAAAAACACACAGATCAATAAAACAAAATTGAAAGCCCAGAAATAAACCCACATATATATGAACAACTAATTTATGACAATGGAGCCAAAACATACAATGGAAAAAGAAAAGTCTCTTTAATAAACAATGCTGGGAAAACTAGACAGCCACATGCAAAAGAATGAAATTACACCACTATCTCACATCACACACACCCAAAATTACTCAGAATGGATTAAAGACTTGAACACAAGACCTGAAACCATAAAATACATAAATGAAAACATAGGTGCTAAGCTTCTGAACATCAGTCTTAGCCATGTTTTTGAGGATCTAAATCCAACACTAAGGGAAGTAAAACCAAAAATAAACAAATGGGACTACATTAAACTAAAAGGCTTCTGTACAACAAAGGGAATCATCAACAAAACCAAATGCAACCAACCAAATAGGAGAATATATTTGCAAATGATATTTCCAATAAGGGGTTAATATCCAAAATACATAAAGAGCTTACACAACTCACCATCACCAACAACAAAAAAACCCCAAACAACTCAATTAAAGCATGGTCAGAGGATGTGAATAGAGATTTTCCATGGAAGGCATACAGATGGCCAACAGGCATATGAAAAGGTGTTCAACATCACTAGTCACCAGGGAAATGCAAATCAAAACCACAACAAGATATCACCTCTTACCTGTAGCATAGTTATTATCAAAAAGACAACAAATAAGAAGTGTTGGAGAGGATGTGGAGAGAAGGGAACCCCTGTGCACTGTTGGCAGGAATGTAAATTGGTACAGCCATTACAGAAAACAGTATGGAGTTTCTTCAAAAAAAATAAGACTAGAACAACCATATGATCCAGCAATTCCACTCCTGGGTATCTACCTGAAGAATATGAAAACACTAAGTCTGAAAGGTATATGTACCCCTATGTTTGTTCATCACATCATTACTTATAATAACCAAGCTATGGAACAGCCCAAGTCTCCATAGAAAAATGAATGGACAGTGAAGATGTGATATACACACAATGGAATATTACTCAGCCATTAAAAAATGAAATCTCGTCATATGCAGCAACATGAATATGGCTAGAAGATGTTATGCTAAGTGAAGTAAGTCAGACAGAAAAGGACAAAAAACATACAATTTCACTCATATATAGATTATAAATCAAAAAAAGAAAGAAATGGACAAACAAAACAAAAACAAACTCATAGATACAGACAACAGATCGGTGGTTACCAAAGGGGAAGAGGGTGGGGGGAGGGTGAAACAGGTAAAAGGGGTCGAATGCATGGTGATGAATGGAACGAGGGTGTCCAGCCTGAGGCCTGCAGGCCTCATGAGGCTCAGGCTGGCTACAAATGTGGCCCAACACAAAATCGTAAATTTACTTAAAACTTTTTTTTTTTGGCTCATCAGTTTTCGTTAGTATTTGTATACTTAATGTGTGGCCCAAGACAACTCTTCTTCCAGTGTGGGCCAGAGATGCCAAAAGGTTGGACACCCTGTACACAGACATCAAATTGTAATGTATACTTTAAACTTATTCAGTGTAATTAACCAATGTTATCTTAATGTCTTTAAAAAGTTTAGGAAATAAAAGGCCCTGTCCTGGTAGCTCAGTAGGTTAGAGCATCATCCCAGTATGCCAAGGTTTGATCTCTGGTCAGGGCACATACAAGAATCAACCAATGAATGCATCAGTAAGTGGAACTAGAAAGTGATGTTTCTCTCTCTTCCTCCCTCTCTCTAAAATCAATAATTTTTTTTTTAAGTTTCAGAAATAGATAGTGATGATGGTTCTACAACACTGAATGTAACGGATGTAACTGAATTGTACACTTTAATTGGTTAAAATGGCAACTTTTATGCTACGTATATTTTAGCACAATTTAAAAAGTTAATAATCTAATATACCAAAACCTACTGAGTTATTCACTTTAAATGGGCAAAGTGTACATGAGAATTATATCTCAATAAAGCTGCTTAAAAATAAGTAAAATTAATTTTTCAAATAAAACATTTTCAAATAATAAAAATACATTCTTGAATCCAGATACCTGCCAAACCACCACCCTCACTTGCCACCATTAGAAGAAGGACCCCTCTCCTCACCAGGCACTTCCATCTGGGCACCACATGCAGCCCTGCCACTCCCTCCAGGTGTGCACGCCACCTCCTCCAGGTGTGCACACCACGCATCTGCCACCCACACCAGAGCCATGGCCTCCCTGCCTGTCGCTTACTTTCCTTCTTGGCCCCTGCCTCTTACAGTTTAGTCTCCACACTGCCACAAGAAGAACCTTTCTAAAACCTGTTTGTTTGCTTTTTGACCATTGGGTCTTACCTTAGACTTCCGTTTAGGTGGAAGGTCTTTGGGACAAGGGGAGAGGGAGTGTCACTACAAGATCCTCTCCAGGAGTGAGGCAAGGCAGACAGGAAGTGGCCACCATCCTAACCGGAAGGTCTCGCTTCTGCACGCATGCAGAGAAGGGACCCAAGGGGCAGCCAGTGCCAGGCCAATTCTAGAGCATGAGAAACAAGTATTTCTTCTCGTGGGTAGTGGGAAATTCATTGAACTGGAAACCAGGAAACCTGATCTGGAGGGGCAGGCTTGTATTTCTGCGACCCTAGAAAATCTCTAAAGTCTTGTCAAGTTTCCTCGGTTTCCTCATCTGAAAAAATGGGATGGTAGCATTAATCACTATTTTTCAAAGTTTGCTCCAAAAACCACTCGTTATACCTATTTCAACACAGGGCTGCTGACACTGAATGTCTAGGTGAGAGCCTGGGAACTGGCATTTGACAGCGCTCCCTGAGCAGCTCCAAAGATCTCTAAATTTTATCTCTAAGTTCTCTTCTCTAGCATTCTATGAATTTTAAACTTTAAACCTATACAAATACGGGAGAAAAAAAAGAGTGGTGCATAATTGAACTTATCTAATATTCAGATTGCCATGCTGCCGAATGACAAATCAGTCACGAAGTTGCAGTGGCTGAGGAACAATACACGCCTACAGCTATGACAAATGATTAACTAAATGATCAGATTTTTCACTTCCTCACCAAAGCATGGGGAAATTTATCTTAGCTTTAGCTGCCTTAAACCTCTCTGAGTGAAAAACATTAAAAATAGCTGCAAATTACTGATGACTAATGCCCTTCAATTTGGCCTCAAGCTGAGAAATTCTGTGCAGAAATAAAGTGGTTTATAATCCCACAGGTCCATTCTATTATAAACTGCAGGTGGCAAATCGAGTGGCTATAAAATATGCTGTGTGTGCATGTGTATGTGTGTGTGTGTGTGAAAATAATGCTCAAGGAGGGTGTTTCTGTGCCCCTTTAATGGGAATTTAACAGCCCAAGCAAAAGACAGATGCTAGCGGTGAGGACCCTGGAATCTGTCTGAGTGGTGCCTGACAAGCGCCTGAGGCCAGAGTGGCTGTCACCCCCCTCAGCTGCCAACCAGCCAGGGCAGCTGCCTCTGTCCTTTGCAGGAAAGCAATCTAAAGCAAGCACAGAAGAAAGCTGGAAGGAAAATAACTGCAACTCACATGGAGACCTATTTTCTGGATCAGGCTCATCTGAGATTGGGTTCTCATTCCTTCAAAATGAAACAGCAGAACACTTCAGCCCAGACAATGGTGTCTTTGAGAAGCGGATGGATCAGAATGTATGACACATAGTCACCAGAGGACTTCCTTCCAACCCAGGTTCTATGTAGTGTTAGCCTCAGATAGCTGATGTGGGAGGGGTTTATAAATCTACCAAACCTCTGGTGGCTTTGCCTCACTGCCAGCCAAGATTAATGTGATGGTAATGCATATTGAACCTGATCTGTTTAGTGTCCCCAGGCACAAGCAGCAGAATCAAAACCATTGTCCCAGGCCCACGTGCACATCATGTAATATTTCTGATTTTATATCCTCCCTACCTTAGGTTGCATTGTTCCTTCCAGACATTACACAAGCGAACTAATCATCTATTTCTGAGCCAAGGGCTCAGTCAAGGCCAGTAGTTAAGTTCACTTTCCTGAGCTGCAGATGCACACAGGGGACATGCCACGAGTTTCTGATCTGAATTCCTGAAGACAGGAAAGCAACTGTTCAACGGCATTCAGCAGCGTGCCCTGGGCTGTGTGCAGAGTATCACACTAAGAGAGCAGAGGGAGAGCTAGGAACAGCAAGGCAGGGCCGCTTTCCTGCAGCAGGCTCCTTTTATGGCCATCAGGGTGGCACACAGGCCTGTGTGAAATACGCTGAAGACTGCTAAGTAGCAGGTAGCAAAAGCCAAATAGCCTTGAATTGTCTGCATCCAAAAATTCTGAGGAAGAGTCTATTCAACCCAGGACCAAGACTTCAGTGAGAATGCTTCTTAAAGCAGGTTAATTTAAGTATGGATTTGAAGGAAGAAGTGAAAAGGATTAGTGTAGATGAGGCAAGAAGGAAATTCATAGCCAAGAAACAGCACTCAGACAATGCAGATATGAGTGTGGTTTAGAGAATAAACATATTACCTCTGCTGCTGAATGCAGACTTTTATGTTTCCATTTATTGTAATAAGAAATTTAAGACTAGGAATAATCTGTTCTATGTTCTTATATCCCCCACAGTATTTGTACATAAGAGATACATTATGGCTGGCATAATCATAGCATCCTAGAGTTCAAGTGAACTTATTGACTATCCCATCTATTTGCTGAATGAATGAATGAATGAACAGTATATGAAAAAGACCTGTTTCCAGTAGAAGGATCACAGACATAATCAGAAGATGAAGTTGAATCAGTACACAAGAGGAGTTAGTTCATGGCAGAAGTTTCAGGAAGGCTGGAGGGTTAAAATGACCCCAGAGGTCATAGGGAGCAACACCAGGTTCTTAAACAGTGGAATGAAATTGGAAATTTTCTTTGAGAAGGATTGTCCTGGCAGTTTTTCACAGGAAAGAGATGAACAGGAAGGCTAGCAGAATTTAGTCTTGAAGGTCATTGACAGCTTCCTCAGGCCTCAGCAAAGGAGGACTGCCTAGAACACTTTTATCAGGGGTTTGTCCCAGGTCCTTCCAGATGATTGAGTCCCAGGAATTTATCCTACTTTCTTTCTCCACCTTCCCATCCCCTACCTCAATTCTGACAATACTTATTTGCTCAAAATGGACCAGTTGAAGGAAGGGACATGGTCCTGCAAAGGGCTGAGGGCCTGCTCTACTTCCGATATACATTTCCACCTACTGATTGAGTTAGAATGCACTCCCAGTGTTAGTACAGTACCGACAGACTGACATCCATTCACATACTTTCTCTTCTCTAACAGGCTTCAAAAATAACAATAGGCAAACAAAATAGAATCTAAATTTGCTTGAGCAAAAAGATGAAGTTATCGCCATCTTTAATGGAGGTAACTACTAAAGCACCATGAAGATTTTAAATCCACAAATCAGGTACTGTATCATTTGTTCTCTCCAAGGAGAGCTATGGCAAAATGGACACTTAATTTGTGTTACTATAGAATCACCAACTGATTCTGGGATGTCCAATTGTTCTGGGATATACTGAGAAGGTTGGAAGGTAGTTTGTTTAGAAAGTTAATTTAAGCATGACAGGTAAAAAATGTTATCAAGAAAGACAACTGTAATAGCATAATCAATAAAATATATGAAAAAAGAATAATATATAATAATGGTATCACGATAATAATTGTGGTATCAATGATAATACGGCATCACATAAGATACACACACATCAAGCCAGCAATGACTCAAGAACCCAGAGTCAAAGAATGTCATAGATGACTTGTGCTGACATCACTACGTGGTCAGTGATGCAAAGACAGGGACCATGCCTATAAGGTCACAACCGCCAGACCTAATGTTGAAAGGAATAACTGACTGGATAGATAGATGAATGAATGAATGAATGAATGAATGAATGAATGAATGAAAGAAATTTCTTTATGTAACAAAGGCAATTAATATATCTAAGAAATTTATACATAATATTCATTTCTCCAAAGAGCTAGAAATAGTAAAAATTTCAGCATGTTCATTATTAAGCATATATATGCCCACATCTCTGCATAAGTTAACACACACACCTCAAGTATAAAAACCTTCAGGACTTCCGGCCAAGATGGAGGCGTAGGCGGACACACTGTGCCTCCTCTCACAACCAAAATTAAGGACAACAAATATTTAGAAACAAGAAAATAACCAGAACTGATAGAAAATTGAACTGTACGGAAGTCCAACAACCATTCATCCAGACCGGTAAGAGGGGCGGAGTCGCGGTAGGAAAAAGTGGAGGTGCGGACCCAGGAACGCAAGTAGCAGCGGCTTGCAGTTCCCAGGTGCACGGCGCGGCTGGCGGACCCCGGGCACAGGGGGGCAACTGTGCAGACCCAGTGAGGACGCACAAGGCGGCTGGCTGACCAGGGGTCCCACATTCTCGCACGCAGATGGTCCAGGCAGAGGGGAAGTGGCGGAAGGGACTGAATCCAGGAGAGAGCGGAGCAGGCGCCATTGTTCCCTCTCAGACCCCGCCCCCACATACAGCGTCACAACCCAGCGACTCGGCTGCCCCACACTGGGGAGCGCCTGAGGCTCCACCCCTCATACGTAATAGCTGCGACCAGACTAAAACCAAAACAAAACAAACAAACAAAAAAAAAACCACCAAAAATGGCTCAAACCGGAGAAAAAAATGAAAACACCAGAGTCAATTCCTCTAAGCAGTGAAGAGATAGCCAACCTATCAGATGCACAGTTCAAAGCACTGGTCATCAAAATGGTCACAGAATTGGTTGATTTTGCTCACAAATTAGATGAGAAAATGCAGGCTACAATACGTGAAATGAAGGAAGATGCATGGGGAACCGATAGAGATGGAAGGAAAACTGGGACTCAAATCAATGGAGTGGACCAGAAGGAAGCAAGAAACATCCAATCAGAAAAGAAGGAAGAAACAAGAATTCAAAAAAATGAGGAGAGGCTTAGGAACTTCCGGGACATCATTAAACGTCCCAACATCCAAATTATAGGGGTCCCAGAAGGGGAAAAAGAGCAACAAGTAGAAAACTTATTTGAACAAATAATAAAGGAGAACTTCCCCAATCTGGCAAAGGAAATAGACTACCAGGACGTCCAGGAAGCTCAGAGAGTCCCAAAGAAGTTGGGCCCAAGGAGGAACACATCAAGGCACATTGTAATTACATTAGCCAAGATTCAAATGAAGCAGAGAATTCTAGAAGCAGCAAGGGATAAGGGGACAGTCACCTACAGAGGAGTTCCCATCAGACTGTCAGCTGATTTCTCCAAAGAGACCTTCCAGGCAAGAAGGGGCTGGAAAGAAATATTTGAAATCTTGAAAAGCAGGGACCTACATCCAAAATTGCTCTATCCTGCAAAGCTGTCATTTAGAATGGAAGGACAGATAAAGTGCTTCTCAAATAAGGTCAAGTTGAAGGAGTTCATCATCACCAAGCTCTTATTATATGAAATGTTAAAGGGACTTATCTAAGAAAAAGAAGATAAAAAATATGACAGTGAAAAGACAGCAAACTCACAGCTATTAAGAACCACACCTAAAACATAAGCAAACAGCTAGAACAGGAACAGAACCACAGAAATGGAGATCATATGGAGGGTTAGCAACAGGGGCGTGGGAGGAGGAGGGGGCGGAAGGTACAGAGAATGAGTAGCATAGATAGTGGGTAGAAAATAGACAGGGGCAGGGTAAGAATAGTATGGGAAATGTAGAAGCTAAAGAACTTATGACACAAGGACATGAACTAAAGGGGGGAATGTGGGTGGGAGAGGGTGTGCAGGGTGGGGGGAATGATGGGGGAGAAACGGGAAAACTGTAATAGCATAATCAATAAAATATATTTTTAAAAAAAACCTTCAGAAGGTAAGCACATCAAGAAGAAAGATTTTAATTTTTGAATTTTTTACAACAGCAGAAACATTTCAAAACTATTAAAGGATTTTATAACTTTTTTAAATGAAGTACTGCAGGTTAGCCTTTTATCTTTTTTTTATTGTTGTTCAATTACAGTTGTCTGGTTTACCCCCCACCACTCCCCGCCCAACCCAGCCACGCAGGTTAGCCTTTTAGTAGCCTCCATCCATTTGTGGAGCACCAGGCTCTACACTTGGTGGCTGAAGAATTGCAAGGAAAGAGAAAAGGAGCTAACTTTCTTCCCCCAGGATAATTTTTGCAAAGAACATCCTATTAAGTTTTACTCTAAACAAATGTATTTTTAGTAAGACTAAATAATCCATTTTCTGCTCTATTTTAATACCCATATTCCTTTTCATGAGTTTTATCCCTCAATTCCAAATGACATTCTAAGTCAAATGAGGACTTAACCAAAGGCATCAGCTGGTACTTTTTTAAAAAAACAGGTCTTAATGGTAAAAGGAGACAATCTCTGGATATTAAGTCCATCCTGAATGGAGCAGCCACTGAAAAACAGGGCAAACAATGTGTTCGATTTGAGATTTTAAAAATCGGGGGGTTGCTCTGACTGCTGTGGCTCAGTGGGTTGGATGCTGTCCCACAATCCAGAAGGTCGCTCACTCCTGGTCAGGGTACATGCTTGGGTTGCAGTCCAGGTCCCCAGTTGGGGGCATGCAAACGGCAACCAACCAGTCGGTGTTTCTTTCTCACACTGATGTTTCTCTTGCTCTCTTTCTCTGTCCTTCCCCTCTCTCTAAAAGGAAATAAGTAAAATCTTAAAAAGAAAGAAAGAAAAGGAAGGAAGGAAGGAAGGAAGGAAGGAAGGAAGGAAGGAAGGAAGGGAGGAAAGAGGGAAGGAAGGAGGGTTCAGAGTTCACCTGTTTTATGGCACACAAACACACATGCACTGGGCACACAGAGCGCCCCTGTGTCAGAAAGGATGTGAGAGAGAGAATGCCCAAAGGGAGAGAGACGAAGACTGAGCCCGTTGTCGGTGTTGGTGTGGGTCACAGTCCTGGGGGTGGCCATGGGGGGGTTATTCCTACATTTCTTTAATTCTGTCTTTGTAAAGGATCTCCATTGTAAATTCTGTGGAATTACTATGATATCGCCATATTATTGCCCCAATCATATTTTGGATAACATCATGTTGAAATTTTTTGGTATTAGTATGTTTACATTAATCCTCCTAACATACCATCTAATCAAAGCATAGTTGGATTCATTCTATCATCATTTGGTGGTGCCATGTTGTGCCAGGTTGTGACATAAAGCAGACTCCTTATGCTCATGCGAGTTACAGAGGAGAAGAACAAGGTGCCACAAGAGCCCAGCCCAAACAGGGCTAACCCAGCCCAGGGGTGGTTCTCTGACTTGGTTGAACGTTGGAATCACCTGGGCAGATTTTAAAATACTGATTTTTGGCTCCAAGCCTAGAGATTCTGATTGAATTGTTCTGGAATATGGCTCTCAACACCAGCAGTTTTAAAACTTCCCAGGTGAGTCCAATGTGCAGGCAAGTTTGAGAATCACAGCTGCAGTTCTCAGATGGTAGGGTGCGTTAGACCACCGAGAGGGCTTGTGGAACACGGGTTTCTGGTTCTCAGACCCAGAGTGTCCTACATTAGTTGGGGGGAAGAGCCTGAGAATGTGCATTTCTTTACTTTTCTTTTTGAAGAACAGAATTTTTATTTTATTTTTTTACTTTTTAAAAATTTAATCTTTATTGTATTTTTTCCATTACCAATTAGGCCCCTTATACTCCCCTCCCCACAGCAATCACCATACTGTTGTTGTCTGTGACCATAGTCCTTTTTCCTTTTCGCTCAATCCCTCCACCTCCTAACTGCCCCCAACCAGCTAGCTGTCATTTGTTCTCCATCTGAGTCTGTCTCTGTTTTTCTTGTTTTTCTTTCTAGTTTGTTCATTAGATTCCACATAATGAGTGAAATCATACGGTATTTGTCTTTCTCTGACTGGCTTATTTCACTTAGAATAATGTTCTTCAGGTCCATCTATACTGTTGCAAAGGATAAAATTTTCTTCTTTTTTGTGGCCAAGTAGTATTCCATTGTGTAAAGGTCCCACAGTTGTTTTATCCACTTGTCTATTAATGGACACTTTGGCTGCTTCCATATCTCGGCGATTGTAAATAATGCTGCAATGAACATAGAGGTGCTTATGTTCTTTCAATTTAGTGTTCTGGGCCCCTTCGGATATATTCCCAGAAGGGGATGGCTGGGTAAAAAGGCAGATCCATTTTTAATTTTTTGAGGTGTTTCCATACTGCTTTCCACAGTGGCTGCACCAGTCTCCATCCCCACTAACAGTACAAAAGAATTCTCCTTTCTCCACATCCTCTACAGCACTTATTGTTCGTTGATTTATTAATGATGGCCATTCTAACAGGTGTGAAGTGATACCTTACTGTGGTTTTAATTAGCATTTCTCTGATGATTAATGTTATTGAGCATATTTTCATATGGCTATCTGTCATCTATATGACCTCTTTGGAGAAGTGTCTATTCAGGTCATCTGCCCATTTTTAATTGGGTTGTTGGCTTTGTTCGTGTTGAAATGTGCAGGTACTTTATAAATTTTGGATATTAACTGCTTATCAGATGTATCAGTGTATATATTCTCCCATTCTGTGGGTTGCCTTTTTACTTCATTGATGATTTCCTTTGCTGTGTAAAAGCTTTTTAGTTAGATGTAGTTCCATTTGTTTATTTTTTCTTTTGTTTCCCTTGGCTGGGGAGATATGTCTGATAAAAGATTGCTACAATCAATGTCTGAATTTTTGCTGCCTGTTTTTTCTTCTAGGATTTTTACGGTCTTGGGTCTAACATTTAAGTAATCACTTTCGAATTATTCTTGTGTGTGATGTAAGAAGGTGGTCTAGTTTCATTTTTCTGCACATATCTGTCCAATTTCCCCAACACCATTTATTGAATAACTATCTTTACCCCATTATATGTGCTTACTTCCTCTGTCGAGTATTAATTGGCTAGAAAGGTATGGGGTTATTTCTGGGCTATTTTGTTCCATTGAGCTATGTGTCTGGTTTTATCTGAGTACCATGTTGTTTTGATAACTATGGCCTTATAGTATACTTTGATATTAGGTAGCATGATTCCTCCAACTTTGTTCTTCTTTCACAAGATCAGTGATGCTATGCCGGGTCTTTTGTGGTTTCATATAAATTTTTGAAATATTTGTTCTAGTTTTGTGAAAAACATCATTGGAATCTTGATAGGAATTGTGTTGAATCTATGGATTGCTCTGGATAATATGGACATTTTAATGATGTTAATTCTTCCTCTCTGTGAATATGGTATGTGCTTCCAGTTTTATCTTTTTAAATTTCATCCTTCAGCATCTTATAATTTTCTATGTACAGGTTTTTTACATCCTTGGTTAATTCCTAGGTATTTTATTCTTTTTGAAGCAAGTTGTGAGTGGGATTGTTCTCTTAATTTCCCTTTCTGTTAGATCATCATTGGCATATAAAAATGCAACTGACTTCTGGATATTAATTTTGTATACTGCTACTTTCCTGAATTTATTTATCAGTTCTAGTTTGTTGATGGAATCTTTGGGGTTCTCTATGTATAATATCATGTCATCTGCAAATAAAGGCAGTTTTACTTCTTTCTTTCCAATTTGGATGCCTTTAATTTCTTCTTCTTTCCTGGTTGCTATGGCTAGGATTTCCAGTACTATGTTGAATAAGAAAGGTGTAAGTGGACATCCCTGTCTTGTTCCCAATCTTAAGGGGAACATTTGTAGTTTTTGCCAGTTTGATGTGGACAATGGGTTTGTCATATAAGGCCATTATTATGTTTAAATATGTTCCCTCTATTCCAACTTTGCTGAGAGTTTTGATCATAAATTGGTGCTGGATTTTATCAAAACCTTTTTCTGCATCTATTGATATGATCACATAGTTTTTATCCTTCATTTTTTTATGTGGTGAATCACATTTATTGATTTGTAAATGTTCCAACCTTGCATTCCTGGCATAAATCCCACTTGATCATGGTGTATGATCTCTTTGATGTATTGCTGTGTTCAATTGCTAATACTTTGTTGAGCATTCTAGCATCTATGTTCATCAGGAATATTGTCCTATAATTTTCTTTCTTTGTAGTGTCTTTATCTGGTTTTGGAATTAGGATAATACCGTAAAATGAATTTGGGAGCCTTCTCTTCTCTTGAATTTTATGGAATAGTTTGAGAAGGAGAGGTGTTAATTCTTCCCAGAATGTTTGATAAAATTCACGTGAAGCCATCCTGTCTATGGTTTTTGTTTGTTGGGAGTTTTTGTTTGTTTGTTTGTTCGTTTGTTTTTATGATTGCTTCTATTTCACTAGATGTAATCTGTCTATTCAAATTCTCTGATTCTTTCTAATTTAGTTTTGGAAGATGGTATGTTTCTAGGAATTTATCCATTTCATCCAGGTTGTCCAGTTTGTTGGTATATAATTGTTCATAATATTTTCTTACAATCCTTTGTATTTCTTTGGTGTCAGTTGTTATTTCTTGTCTATTATTTCTGATTTTATTTATTTAAGTCCTTTCTCTTTTTTTCTTGTTGAATGTGGTTAAAGGTTTGTCAATCTTGTTTATCTTTCCAAAGAACCAGCTCTTGGATTCATCAATCTTTTGTATCATTTTTTAAGACTTGATTTTTGTTTACTTATGCTCTGATCCTTATTATTTCCTTCCTTCTACTCACTTTGGGCTTTGTTCATTTTTCTTTTTCAAGTTTCTTTAAGTGTTAAGTTAAATTGTTTATTTGAGCTCTTTCTTGCTTTTTGAGATAAGCCTATAATGCTATGAATTTCCCTCTTCGGATTGCTTACTCTCTGCCCCACAGATTTTGGATTGTTGTGTTCTCATTTTCATTTGTTTCAAGGTATCTTTTTATTTCTTCCTTCATCCTATTGACCCATTCATTGTTTAATAACATGCTATTTAGTTTCTATACCTTTACATGTTTTTCAGTGTTATTCTTGCAGTTGATTTCTAGTTTCATAGCATTGTGGTCAGAGAAAATGCTTGATATGATTTCAATCTTCTTAAATTTATTGAGACTTGTTTTGTGTCCTAACATGCAGTCTATCCTAGAAAACATTCCATGTGTACTTGGAAGTATGTATATTTTTCTATTTTGGCATGAAATGCTCTGATGATATCAATTAAATCCATTTCATCCAGTGTGTCATTTAAGGCCACTGTCTTCTTGTTGACTTTCTGCCTGGAAGATATGTATATTGAAGTCAATGGGATGTTAAAATTTCTGGCTATGATTGTATTTGTATTGATCTCTCCCTTCATGTCCATCAAAGATTTTCTTTACATATTTGGGTGCTCCTATGTTGGGTGCATAAATGTTTATGAGGGTTGTATCCTCTTGTTGGATTTTTCCCTTTAACATTATGTATTGTCCCTCTTTGTCTCTTACTATGGCCTTGGTTTTAAAGTCCATCTTGTTGGATATAAGTACTGCTACCCTTCTTTTTTTTTTCCTTTTTAATTTTCATGAAATATCTTTTTTCATCCCTTTACTTTTAGTTGGTATACATCTTTCAGTCAGAGGTGGGTCTCCTGGAGACAGCATATACATTGGTCTTGTTTTCTTATCCATTCAGCAACACTCTGTCTTTTGGCTGGAGCATTTAAGCCATTTACATTTAAGGTAATTATTGATAGATATATATGTAGTAGCATTTTATTGTTAGACTATTTTCCTCAGTTTTTTCTTCTTCGTCTTTTTCTTCTTAAAGGAAGCCCTTTAACATTTGTTGCAGTACTGGTTTGGTGTTAACAAATTCCTTTAGCCTTTTCTTGCCTGGGAAGCTCTTTATCTTAAATGATAGCCTTGTTGGGTAAAGTAGCCTTGGTTGTAGGTCCTTGCTTTTCACCACCTTGAATATTTCGTACCACTCCCTTCTCGTCTGAAATGTTTCTGTTGAGAAATCAGATGACAGTCTAACTGATGCTCCCTTGCAGGTAACTAACTGCTTTTCTCTTGCAGTTATTAGGATTCTCTCCTTGTCTTTAGGCCTTGTCATTTTAATTATGATGTGTTTTGGTGTAGGCCTCTTTGGGTCTAACTTGTTTGGGACTCTTTGAGCTTCCTGGACTTGCATATCTTTTTCCTTCACCAGATTAGGGAAGTTTTGGTCATTATTTCATTAAGGAGGTTCTCTATCCTTTGTTCATTCTCTTTTCCCTCTGGTATTCCCTTGATGTGGATGTTATTACGCTTCATGTTGTTCAAAATGTTTCTTAAGTTCTCCTCATTTTTTAAAAATTCTTTTTTACTTTCGTTGCTCTGCCTGGATATTTTTTTCTACTGTATCTTCTAAATCACTGATTTGATCCTCTGCTTCATCTAACCTACTGTTTATTCCATCTAGTATATTATTTGTTTCAGCTATTTCATTCTTTAGTTCTGACTGGTCCTTTTTTTATCATCTCTATGTCTTTTTCCATGCTGTTGACTATCCTTATAATCATTACTCTGAACTCTCTACCTGATAAATTGCTTGCCTCCATTTCATCTAGTTGTTCTGGGGAATTCCCTTGTTCTTTCATTTGGGGTCTGTTTCTTTTTCTTTCCATTTTGGCTGCTCCTTTGTATTTTCTGCCTTAGCTGTTAAACTAATCAGCTGTTAAACTGATTAGTTATTAAACTGATCAAGCTCTAATCAGCTTACGCACCACAGGGTAGGGCAGAGTAATTCCTGTGAGTAGCGCTATTGCTTCCCCTCCAGCTGACGCCTCTTGGAGGGAAGTGCTCTGCCTGAGAAAGGTGGTTCTGCAGTTTGGGGAATGATTCAGCACAGGGATCCTGTTGGCTGTTCCTTCAGTTCTCTCCCCAAAGCCACCAACCCAAGACTCTCTTCAAGTGTCTCTAGTCCACCATGCTCACCCTCTGCCAGAGTCAGGGTAAGTGGCTGCAAACAAAATTTTGTGTTTGGCCCTTTAAGAGACTCTCTGAATCTCCAGCTGTCTATCCCTGACAGATAAAAACCCTGCTGCTTTTCACAGCTGGATGTTATCTGAGTTTCTTTCTGGCTCCGTGCTGTAGGCTGGGGATCCCATCTTGGGGTTTAGAACTCACACTTCTTAGGGGGAACCCCCAAGCCACTTAATTATTCCTACTGAACTTCAGCTGCTGCCTGTGGGAACCCAGCCAGCCCTTTTGTGCCTCCTTCGCACTCCCTACCAGTCTTGTTGTGGTGAAATGGTTTCTTCTGTCTGTCCTTGGTTATAAGGCTTCTCTCCAGCCAGTATTCAGGATGCTTTCTCTACAATTTAGTTGTAATTCCAGATCGGTCCTGGGAAGAGGTTAGTGTAGCTCCCACTTAGCCCTCCACCATCTTGGATCTCCCAGAATGTGCATTTCTAACAAGAAATGCCCCAGGTGATGAGGCTGCTGCTGGCCAAGGAACACAGTTTGAGAAGGACTGTTCTAGGGGATTGTGTGAAGAGATGAAAAGTGATTGGGGCAGAAGAGAGTGCTCCTGGCAGAGCAAAGCACAGCATCACTCTCTCTCAAGAGAAGAGAGAGCACAAGGGCAAACACATTCCAGAAACTGAAAGAATGGCCAGAGTTTAGGAAGCAGGGAGAGAGTTGCACAAGTCAGGACTGTGAGGTAGGCGAGCTCAAACCCTGGTCCTGCCATCTGTGGTTGTGACTGAGGATGACATGACTCCACGGGGCAAAATAGACCGCTGCTCTTCACAAGGACTGGCCATAGCAATTTGCGATCAATGGGGCCCCTTAAGTCTCAGATTATTAAAAATCTAGGCTGGATTACCATTAAAAAGTAATAATACACTACTCAGGTATAACATTTTATAGCTTTCATGACACTTTTGCAAACACTATATCACCTAAGTCTATTAGCAGTCCTGGATGGAAAGAAGGGCTGTTGCTCCTGTTTTTGTTTTGCTGACAAGGAAAAAGATACTAAATAGTGGGGTCAGTTCTAGAACCCAAGCATTCTGGCCCCTGGCCCAGTGATCTTTTATACCTCATTATCCTCCAACTTTTAATCCTTCCCCCAAGAGAAAAGTCCAGTCCCCCAGAAAATTGTCTTCAAAGTGCTAAGAGAAAAGGAGAGAGGCAGGGGAAAAGTCAGCTCCCCACATGGGGGGTGACATACACAGCTGCCTGGAGCATCTGTGCATGTGTCACCATAGTATGCTCCAAAAAGCCCTGGCTACACGTGGACGATTATTTTTCTCCCCCAAAATGTACTCAGATGTAAAGTTGACTTGATAGGGAACTAAGGGGTTTGTCATCACATTCTAGGTGACTTTCTTAGTCAATGGTCAAGAAATTTGGGTACCTGCCATGAGGGGGCTGTCATGTTTGAGTTTGACTCTACACAAGCCAAGCAGCTGGGCTTCCCCAAACTACAGATAACTGAGAGACTGCACACACATGTATAATAAGCGTTTCAGGAACTTCTTCTTTTACTGTTTCTTTTTTCTGTCCAAATGGATACTCTTTGAAAAGATTGACTCTTACTATAACTTTTGCATTCAAGAGTTATAAATAACACATCCTTTAAATTCAAGAATGTGTTATTTTCTTTTCTCTGATCATAAAGTAGTACAGATCTGTAACCAGATGTTGGGAAATACAGAAGAGAACACAAGTGCAAATAAAATCACCCATAATCTTCCCACAAGAACAAATAACTATCAATATTTTCATATCCTTCCTTCAGACATTTTTAAAAATGTGTATGTGTGTTTTATCAATGTTGACTATCTACTCTTTGGCATTTCATTTTTTTAAAAAATATTACACTCGTAGGTTCTACATCATTTAAGTACAGAAGTGATTTCCTAAAAGGGGTTATGCCCACTCTCAGGGTATCAGAGTCACTTGGGAAGACTCCTTTCAAGTCACCCTTTCCTTCCCCACTACATCCCAGCCCAACCCCAGGCTCAAATTAAAACGTCCTGGTGCATCAGTGTTGCTCAGATGAGTGAGAGCATCACGTGCCTCTCTTGTGAGAACTTCCAGTCTACATTGTGATTTGTACCTTGTTCTTTTCATTATGTGGCTCCACCAAAACTTAACCAATCCTCCATGAACATTTTGTCATTTCCAATTTTTTCATATTTAAGAACCACAACAATCCACATCTTAATATTCCTGTACAAACACCTGTATATAGACTGATGGTTTTAGGTTCAAATCCTGGGTGGAGAATTGCTAGACCAAAGGATTTCAATATTTTTAGGTTTATGTGTAATTTTTTTTTTTTTTGCAAAAAGATATGGCACAGACTAGAGAATACCAAAATAAATAAAAACATTTAAATATATGAAGAATAGTTACCAAACTGAATAAGTTGTTGTCAATCACTGGCTCTTCTAAGTAAAAGATGACCATAGAACTTGGGTGTCAGGACACTCCAGTCTTCATGCATGCACACAGCTCCCAGGGAAGCTCTCCCATTTACCTCCACTGGGACCTCAGAGATGCTTTGGCCTCTGAAGTCTTAACGACCTGCTTACTCCTTCTCACAAAGACCAATTAAATAGCTTCTTAATTCTTATAAGTAACTCTGGCACTCTCTAACCACCTATCAAGGGGAAGCCTTTAGTCTCCTTTCCTTTCAGTCAAAGTAGAAAAGCTAAGTATGGTGATCTGCATGTTTTCACACACCCAGTCCCACACCTAATTTTTTCAACCGGGAAGGTTTGTTTCCTTGGAAACCATCTACATCACCGCTGGAACTCCTCCTGCTCAGTAAGTCCCTCATATTAGCAAAGACCAAAAATCTTCTCAGTAAGTCAGTCAGAGAAAGAAACATGCCAAAGGATCACACTTACACGTGGAATCTAAAGAACAAGGTAAACAAACAGGCAACATTGAAACGGACTCATAGATGCAGAAAACACACAGATGGTTCCCAGGGGGAGACAGCTGGGGGACTGGGTAATAAGGGGGAAGGAATTAAGACATACAAATTGACAATTACAAAATAGTCACAGGAATGTACAGTACAGTATAGGGAATATAGTCAACAATACTATAATAACTATGTATGGTGCCACGAGGGTACTGGAAATATCAGGGAGTTCACTTTGCAAAATATGCGATTAACTAACCACCGTGCTGTACACCTGAGTCTAATACAAAATAATATTGAATATAAATTGAAAAATAAATTTTTTTAAAAAAGATTATTTCTCAGGATCTGGACTGTCTCTGTTTTATTACATTCCTCCCTAGAGTACTTCCCCACGCAGACAGGAATGATGGCTCCCGTTTACCATCACTTGCTGATCGCCCCGTGCTTGGTGATAGTTCTCAGTGCATGTTTGCTAAATGAATAGAGGAGATTCAGCAACCTCCCTTTTGTATGCAAGACTTGTGAAATTCATAAGCACTGGGAATATTTAATAACAAACATGACAAAACAAAACAGTTTGCAAACAGCCATATGGTGGTTTCCTCACAAGAGTTGTTAAGAATGAAATTACTCTAGTTCTTCTGATTTGATCTGAACTGAATCAGCAGTGCACCCATTAGAAATAACTTATAAGAACTGAACACAGAGTAGATATGCTGTTTCCCCAACTAGATTACAAAGTGGGGATTGTTCTCACCACGGTTGCTAAGTGTGGTTGGGGAGCTCGTATACTGTGCAGAGTCATCCAGCCAAGGACACAGCAGGAGCTAAAGTCTAGTTCATGCTCTGCTCACCAACACACATGCCCTGTGGTGGGGCTTTATCTACTCCGAGAAAAGAAAAACCTTTTCTAATGGTGGCAAAGGCACAGTCACTCACCAAGTTGTACTGTATTTCGTAATTCACACACAAGCCCTGGATGGGTCCTCTCTTATATTTATTCATATTCTTAACTGCATGTAGCAAAGTCCTTGGCTGTGGCAGATGCCCTGTCAACATACATAAACTAGACTGAGTGAGTACATTGTTGATTGAGAATTAATTGATCAATTTAATGAGACTATTCTGAGTCAGGGGTAAATGCTAGCAAAACTATGGTTCAGTTATTTGGGATCAAATACCATTTTAACAATTGAAGATAATTCAGAAAACATGTCCTTCCATTTAATAGTAAAAAAAAAAAAAATGCTCAAAGAGACCATCCAGATTATTGGACTCTGGAATGGCACTCTTTGGCTAACTCAGCCATAACTGAATCCTCCATCCACTGAGGCCCTAAACGGCCCCTTGGGCCCAGCAGGACCAACTCCTGGGTCCCCAGCTAAGCAAGCCCAACAGTAAGTGGGCAGCTTTGCACTTTGATCCAGACTCTGGATTCCAATGAGGTGGTCATATTGCATGAATGATTTTTTATATCCCTTGATATCAAGATATTTTCCTAACTTTCAAAATAAACTCTGATAGAGAATAAATCAAGCTTTCATAAGATCTAATAGATTTCAGAGTGGTCTTCATCTCACAGGATTCTAATTCTTTTTTTGAAAAGCAACTTGGGATAAAATTGAAGTTCCTCATTTATATTGAACTTAAATTACTTGCCACTTCTCTAAAGGGGTAATTTTCTATATTGAATTATTTATATTCTCCTGTAATCAGATATCTGATAAACTTTTAAACATTTATACATCCGCCTAATTCAAAGATGGTAAGTGAACTAATGCTAACAGTGAAAATCTGCCAGTCAGAGCTTGGGGCACTACAGAATTTGTGAGTGCCTGTTTCTCTCTCTACTTACCTACATCCCTACACATACACCTGTACGATTCCTGCTGCCTAGTAGGCATGGTTAAATGAGTGATAGCCAAATATAATAAATGGTTGGAATTAAGATGGCAACTCAGTTAATATCCATAATAGTAGAGAAAGAAATTATCAAATGATTCCATACTCTCGTGAATCCTAATGCCACCTACTTTGTTACTGACATGCTTACAGAAAAGTGTTGACAGTGTTGAATTTTTCCTACGGTACTAAGACCCTTACAATACAAGCATATTTTAAATCGGTTATTAGCCATAGGATTTCTAATCAAGATACAAGCTATTAAAAAGGAGAATTAAATTTGCTCCTTTAAAGTGTCAAAAAAAAAGATAATTTCTATATTGCTTAACTATTCCACCCTTCTCTACTAGTTTCCGATTGCTGCTATAAATTTAAAAAGCTTAAAGTAATACAATGTTATTACCTTATAGTTCTGGAGCTCCGAAGCCTGAAACGGGTGTTGCCCTGCCTTCTGCAGCTCCTCGAGGCCTCCTACGTCCCTTGGCTGTGGCCCCTTCTCCATCTTCAGAGACAGCAAACACCATCTCTGATCTCTCTCAACTGTCCTGCCTTCCTCTGTGCTTTATAAGGGCCCTTGTGGCTACATCAGGCACACCCAGGCAATCCAGCGTAATCTTCCCATCTCCAGATCCTTCATTACTCAATCTTCAAAGTCTCTTTTGTTATGTAAGGTAACATATTCACAGATTAGGATGTGGACATCTGCTATTATTCTATTACCGCTTCTGTGACTGTGGTTGGCATTTAGCATCAAGCAGTATCCTGGAACACATTTGGGGATTAAAGGAGAACAGTGCTTATATCCTGGGTTTGGCCACTTACCAACTGTATGACCTTGGCCAGTATACCCAGACCCTCAGAGTCTCCATTTTTTCCCTTGTAAAATGGTGCCAGAGCGCCTACTTCATGTCATTGGTGATAGGATTAAAAGAGAATCAGACATAAATCATCTGGCTCCCAACACATAGTAGGTGTTGAATAAATATGAGTCAATTCCTCTGGCCTATACGTTAAAAGGACACAGCAGCATCAAAGCCAACTATTTGCTGATTTTTATTATACCACCCTGTGCTTAGTCACTATTAAATTCAGTGCAGAGAGGATTTCTCTGGCCCAGAAAGTTAAGCATTGACAGTTGATAGCAGGCTTTCTCTGTTAGCCAACACTGTCAGATATCGCCGGGCTGCTTGAAAGTCTGCTCTTCTGAGTAGCTTAAATGGCAGCCTGATTTAAGACAGAAAAGGATTTCCTTTTATCTCTGATTCTCAGTTACCTCCTAAATGAGATATACCTCCTAGATAGCCAGAAGTTAAATACTTATTCCAAATTCTGTCTGAAATCTATAGAGAATGCTACATTGTGGTGGAATTCATATTAAAGGGCAATTAAATGATGCCAAGTGTCTAAATAATTTTATCATTCTTTTCTTAAATTTAAAAGTTATATATGCATAATATTTATTCAGTTAACATTGACCACAGGAAAAAACATGCAATGATTATTTGACTGTCATAAAGTGGGATTTCATGGATTTAGCATTAAATTTGGAGTTAGATGATTGTGATCAGCAGCAGACCCATGTCCAAGTCTTGCCTGCACCACTCCCTGCTGTGTGACCTCAGGTAGTTCACATTACCTCTCTGGGCCTCATCTATAAAGTCATAGGGTTACTACAGGGACTAACTAAGATTATGAATGTGAAACTGTCATCTGAGGTTAGGATGTTATAATTATTTATTTAACAAACATTTATTTTATCTTTACCCTGTCGTAGATTTTGGGATAAAAAGAGAACAAGAAATGAGTAAGATTACCCTCAAGGTCACAGAGAGACACAAACATATTATTTTTATAAAATTTCTCCTTTAATATTATTTTTAGTGGAAGTGGAGTTTCCTTAGAGAGGTGGAAACAGGAAGTCGGAGTCAGAGGAAGGGAAAACCTGGGGCAGACTCCGTAAGCACAGGAGCAGCCCTGGGCAGTGTGGTTCTCCACACATGGGTCCCCGAGGAAGTAAAGGCCCTGCTACCATCGCTGAGACCTGGAGAGACAGAGCACCTGAGCCTGGTCCTGTGTGCACAGAGCACAGAGCAAAGCTGTGGTCTTTAGCTGCTTTTAACTTTTAAATGTCATTGAATAGGCTGCCTTAACCAGAAAGAAACTCATTATTTAGGAGTTAGATGTAGGAACCAAACGGGTTCATTTAGATAAAAATGCACAGACCAAGAGACAAAGGGCAGAGGGAGAAGAAGAAGCCAAGAGACCTTTTCGCTGAATTTTTAAATTCTTTCCACTGCAGGAATGAGGAGAGCCAAGAGCACAGAATGCAATCAAGCAGAACGAAGTCCTCAGGAAAGGTTGAAGCAACTAGGTGAGCCCCTCCAGGTTGCCCTAGCAATAAGGTAGCGTTTTTTGATATTTCAGTGGGGAAAAAAATATGAAAAATGAAGAAAACAGTGTTTAGGGGAGGAAACAACATTTAGCCTCAGCAATTAAAAAATAAATATACTTTATAACTCTTTTAGAATAAGTCACCTCATCTTATAATCTCATTTTGTCCATAGCTCAAAACTTTCGTAGATCCTGCTTAGACTTTCCCTCAAGAGAAACTGACAAGCCCCGCCCCCACACCCCACCATGGTTCTCACCCCTGCCTGCATGCTGGAACCACCATCGCAGCTGTAAAAACCACAAGACCTGGCTTCAGCCTCAGCAATTCTTATTTAGTTGAGCCAGAGCGAGGCCCAGGGACCTGTCCAATGGCTGATATTATCAATAACAACAATAGTCCCTTGATTATACAAGGATGGTTGTATGCAAGTAGTTCATTAAGACTTGCAGCATGTTTACTATCATGTACTATGCAGTTAGCAGGCCAGAGGCTTAGAGCATATGAACAAATTAGAAAAAATGAGGAGCATAGTGCATTTTATACTATTAGCATAACCTAGAGAGCACAATAATTGGTGGCCCATTAAAAATCCTGTCCAGTGAAGTCGGCCGCTCTCACTCCAGACATCAGAGAGGGGACTGTTTGCAGTGCAGATCTAGGGCAACTGCTGTGCCTGTGTTGCAGCGCAGAGTTAAGGGCCCCAGTGAACCTTTCTTGTCAAAATCATTGTAAGGCAGAAGGAGAGCACCAGGCTGGAGGTCAGGGGACTTGGGTTCTACTCCTGGACACCTGCCGAGTCATCTTGGGGAAGTCACTGGAATTCAATTTAGGAAAAGGGGAGATGACTGGGTTGATTTATTTTATGGAGTTAATTCTATAGGACAAATGAAAGCCCAAAGTTTGCATAGGACATAAAAAGCATTGCAGACACAGGGAATTCTAGGTGACAAAAGAAGGTAGCATAAAATGGCATGCTGTGCTCAGGGAACCACAAGTGCTTCAGCACAGCTGGAGAAGACACATATCAAGGAGAGGCAGAGGCCGGAGCGAGGGGACGTGGGCAGACCAGATCTGGAGGCTCTGTGTGCTGTGCTGGGAGGTCTCTGCTGTACTGAGCGTGGACGACGGGAAAGTCCTCAGAGAGTTACCAGAAAGAGTACAACACCCCAGTCATGTGCGCAGGTTAGAGACATGGCTCTGGCATCTGGAGAAAGAGGGAGGGCTGAGCTGCGAGGGCCGGGGGGGAAGGGAGCAATCCCAACCTGGTGGTGAGAATTCTAATTAGGAGGCCACTGCAGTCACTGCACCTCTCTAGCTCCCTGTGTCTTTGTTTATAAAGTGAGGAGTGTATTAGTCAGGATACCGTTTATAAGTGACAGAAACAGAACCCCATCTAGCTTTTTACAAACTAGATTTTTTCAAAAGGTAGTTTCTTGGCACAGGTTCCAGAAAAATCCAGGGATGGACTGATCTGGGGCATCACTCAAAGGATCTGTTTAGAATTATGTCTCTCCATCTTTCTAACAGGATCTCTCTACATGAAAAACCGAGGGCAACCAGCCACCAACAGTATATAATCTATGGTACACTAACAGCTCCAAAAGAAATGCCCCAGGGAGGGCTCTGACTGGCCTAGTGTGGCTCGCGTGTCCAGCCCTCACACAATCACTGTGAATCAAGAAATGAAGCTCTCTTTGCCATGGCCAGCATGGCTCAGTGGGTTGGGCATCCTCCAGCAAAGTGAAAGGTTGCCAGTTCGATTCCCAGTCAGGGCACATGCCTGGGTTGTCGCCTGGGTTGCCGCCTGGTCCCCAGGTGGGGTGTGTGGGAGAGGCAACCAATTGATGTTTTTCTCCCTCTCTTTTTCCCTTCGTTCCTCCCTCTCTAAAAGTAAGTAAATGAAATATTTTTTAAAAAAGAAAAAAAGCTCTCTCAGTGCCTAGGTCTGAGCCAATATCCACTCCTGTGAGACTCAAGTCCCATGGAATGGGATCCCCATAGGAACTGGGACCACTGCCCCCAGGTGAGCAGGGAAGGGTGGTGAGTTGGCAGAATGACAGATGAGCTCTAGAAGAGAATGGACCGAAGAGTCTTTAAATCCCCATGCTCTGAGCCGTGGTTTCATCATAACCCTGTTTCATTTCCTCCATCAAGTCGGGCTCCCAGAGCCCCAGGCCCCAGTCCAGGAGTGGGGTTCAGACATCTCTTCCTGACACTGGTTCAAAATTGCACTTCTTTAAAGATTTTATTTATTTCTAGAGAGAGGGGAAGGAGGGAGAGAGGGAGAGAAACATCAATGCAATAGAGAAAATGGATCAGTTGCCTCTCATACGCACCCTAAACGGGGTGGTCCAAACCCACACTGAGCCACACGGGTCAGGGCTGAAGTTTGGTCTTTTGAGAGAAGACCACACACACACACACACACACACACACACACACACACACACACACAGATATGTGAGGGTGAAGAAGAGTGAACAGAACGTGATGACTTCTCTAGTTCCCGTACAATTCATCTTTACACTAGAAAAAGGGAGGATAGATTCCATTGAAATGGGTTCCCTTTAGAAGAAGTGCTGGGTGTCAGAAACTCCATTTAATATTTGTTGTGAAACTAAAGAGGATTTAAAAGAGAATCACAAAATTAAAGTCATAGAGAATAAGTTCTTGAAAAAGCTCAAGAATCTAGAATTTTTCAGCACAAAGAAAAGATTAAGAAGATCAAATAAATGGCTTATACAAGGAAGGTGACTCGGTCCCCATCTGCAATATTACAGAGTTGTACTAAACATAGGGACAACTGTGTGTTTCTTCCCATTTTTCTCCTCTCTTCCCACTCTGCCTTTTAATAAGAAGAATTTGGGGTACTTACGATGATAGATACAATCCTACTAGTGAGCAGGTATTGGAAATTAGAATAGCTGCTAGACTAAGCTGAGTGTTAAGAAAAGAAGAGGAAGGAAGGAAGGAAAGAAGGAAGGCAGGAAGGAAGGAAAAGAAAGATTAGTGGTTTTTCCTAAAGGCAAAGAGAATAAATTATGCTGAGGTTTCTTTAGCTTCTGTCTAATCTTCAGATTAAGTTAGGTCATAATTTATATTCTTTTCACTTGATTTTTGGCCATGTATCAAAAAAATTTAAAAGCTTCCTCTCTTTTCCAAATGCTAATAATTTAGTTAAACAATAGTCAATTTACACATCACTTAACACTTCAAGAAAATGATGAGGTGCTGTGACTTCAAACATTTTCTTTTTGTTTTCAGGTACCAAATAGGATAAATGCATTGCTAATTAAAAATTTCCAAACTTTGCCAATGAAACAAAGATTTCACTAAGAAAAGAAACCAAGTAAACACTTTTGTTATTTCTAAACTCACACTAGCTATTTTTGTTTGAAGTGGTTTATGAGTCAATTAATTAATGTTTACAGGACATCTATGGTATGCAAGATAGACTCCCAGAAACAGTGAGGAATACACAGAAGCAAAAGGTAGAGCCTCTTTCCCCATGACCCATATAATTAAATTGTGTGGACAAAGCATAAGTATTATGACAAGTTAAACAAAATTGCACAAGAACACAATATAGTGAATGTCATGTGGCAGGTCACAGTTAATTACAAAATGAAGGGACGAAGCCCTCAGTCCCAGGAAGAGACCACCGCTGTGGGCTAAGGAGACTGCGTGGAGGAGAAGAACCCTGAAAGTAACCTGGAAGACAGTAAGGACACAGGAGAGAGAAGGGCAGACGGACGATCAGGTGTGCGAGGCTGGGATCTGGAAGCAGGTAAGTTTTTCAGATGAGAACCAGCAGAGGGGTTCTCTGTGGGAGCAGTAGGGTCAGGCTAGGTTGGGTAAGTATTTGGGGATAACCCTTGCCTTGAATTCTTCAGGGTTAAGAAGTTCCTGAAGAGAATTCCAAAAGCAGCATTTTGGACACCTCTGGATGGTGTCAGGATGGGGGCTGGTCGCCAGAAAGACCAAGCCGTGATTAGAAGCTTAGAACTTTCCGCCTCTACTCCCCATCCCCTGGAAGGGGGAAGGGGTAGGAAATGGAGTTAATGATCGAGTGTGTCTATATGATGAAGCTTCAGAAAAAGCCCCAAAGCATGGGATTTGGAAGGCTTCTTG
The DNA here is from genome assembly GCA_039655065.1 of Glossophaga mutica. Classification (NCBI taxonomy): domain Eukaryota; kingdom Metazoa; phylum Chordata; class Mammalia; order Chiroptera; family Phyllostomidae; genus Glossophaga; species Glossophaga mutica. Next base: position 53,289,067 of record CM077306.1, read on the forward strand.
TTGGTGAACACATCTCCCTACTAGGAGGGTGGCGTACCCCAACTCCACGGGGACAGAAGCTACTGCACTTGGGACCCTTACAAACCTTGCCTATGTATCTCTTCATCTGGCTATTCATCTGCTTCTGTTATCACATCCTTTATTATGCAATAAACTGGTCACATATGTGTTTTCCTGAGTACTGTGAATTATAGTAAATGATCTAATCCATGAAGAAGGTCATGGAACCTCTGCTTTATAGTCAGGTCAGACAGAAATTGTCAGGAACCTGGGGACCTCAGAACCAACTACTTTTGACTGGTGTCTAAAGCATGGGCTGGCAGTCCTGTGGGACTGTGCCCTCACCTGCGGGTCAGCGTTAACTCCAGGCAGTTAGTGTCAGAACTGTTTGGTGTGGAAAAACCACACAGGCAGTGTCAGAAGTGTTGTGAGTCTGGTGACAGTGTGAGAGTAAAGGAAAAACAGGAGCACTATCCTACATGAGTGCTCTCCAACCAACTCCCCTGAGGGGTCTGTCCATGTCTGGTACCCAGGAAAAGCCCAGCGCTGTGCCCCAGACAGCCAGCTGGGGACCTGCTTTCTCTTTGTCCTGCCAATCCTATTTCCAAGACTAGGCTCATTTCCTGATGGTCTTTTCTTCAGTCTGATGATTTGACTAAGCACAGCCTTATTCCACACCTGAAGTCATATGTCCACACACCACCCTGTTAGAGATGTCTCCCATCCTGTCCCCAAAAATACTGACATGGACATGGAATCAAACTGGGATTTCACACAGTTTTTCATCCTGGCTGGTCTAACTTGCTGGCCATTGGCCTTTTCCTGGGAAGGGGCCACTACTTCTGCTGCTGGGTTTTCCTTACCCTGTTCAGCCCAGTAAACCCCCCCTGCTAACATTTCCTACCTATCTTGCAGACTGCGTTAAATCTCCTCCAGAAAACACTTCTGGCAGACAGGTTAGTGGGAATCCCAGCCAAGTAGGGCAAAGTTTCAAAGAAAGTGGTCAGTAGGTTAAAAGTTGTTGGAAGACCAAGGACCAGAAAAAAGCCATTTGACTTAGCTGCTGGGGACCAATGCTTGGCTTTCAGTGGTGCTGGGCAGTTGAGGCAGGGGCCACACCACAGGGAGGAAAACAGAGGAGCTGTAAACCACACCTCCAGCCCCATCCCCCCACCATCCTCCCCAAACTTGTCACTGACAGGAGGGGAAAATAAGATGAGGGTGAAAGGGGCCACATGATTAACTGAAAGTTTTTCTCAAGTTAGAAAAAACCCTAGGGTTATTTTCCAGCAGAGGGTCAAGGAATAGAATATGGAACCAAAGTCCAAAGAACAATCAAATGTCCCTCTTGTTGATTAAATATTTACATCTATTTGTCATCAGGAATTAACTTCATCTCTAAAATCTTTAGTAAGAAAGTATATATAAATATATGTACTCTTTCACTTGCATTTTGAAAAAGGTATACATAGAAGTCAATATATTCAAGCCCTTTTAAAATGGTAAGCTTCGTAGTATTCTCTGACCCCTTTTGATTAAATTCAACTGGCATAAAAACAAGTAACTGAAGTATTAAGAATCAATTAACAGTGATCTGGCTGATTGTCATTACACCTTTAATTAGCAGTATTGGTTTCAGTATCACAGTGCACTGGTTAGGGCCTCCAAATGCATTGATTGCCCAGCCACCAGCTGACATTTTGAGAACCTTGATACATCATCACTTTTCCCTGCTGCTAATTAAGATTTGTATCTCCCACTGTAATAATGTTGCAGAGGCCTTTGTGGCAGAGGCAGGGTTTTTCCACTGCCTGTGTGTCAGTGGGTCTCATCAGTTACAGTGCACAGCCTGGGATCATAGACTTTTCAACTCCATCCAGGGACTCCATTCAAACTGGATCCTCAGCTGATTCATTCAACAAACTTTCATAAAAGGACACCCACATGCAAATCACCATGCTAAATGCCAGGGCAAGGGAGGAGGAGAGAGAAGACCAAGATGAATGAGGCAGTGGCCTGGCACAGGAAGCTCATCATGCCCGGGGCGGACACACGTGGCACTCGCTGTAACACAGTACGATGCAAATGACAATGCAACAGAAATAACGTGGATGGCAGCACAGAGGATAAAGGCAATTAATTCTGATTTCCAACAAGGAACCCTTTTTTAAAAATGCTTATTGTCATAAAGATTCAAGGGCTCACCCAGAGGCCCTACAACGGGAAGGGGACTTTTATTGGGTAATTCATGACCAGTGTGGACATTTGTGAAAAAGCAGCTTGTCCATTTCTAGTCATAATTCCCACTCCGCAGGAAGCAGGGCCAGCACGGTGTGTCTGATCTGGCTCAGCTTTCCACTCACTGGTCAGAGGGTCGGTGCCTGTACCTCTCAGGGTGTAACTTCTCCCTTCCTCCCAGAGGAGTTCCATGCCAACTGCCACTCACTTAATTACATAGGCATTGCCACAATTCAACAGACCTAAGAATCACTTTGGAAGCATTTTTTAAAGCCCTTTTCCAAGCATCGCTCTAAGAGATTTTATTTAAACTGATAGCCTGTGTTACTCTGATGCCAGAAGTCACTAGACCACATTTTGAGAAACGTGGCCTCTAACCCAACCCTCTAGCTTTACCACTGAGGAAGCCGAAACCACAGAGGTCATGGCCCCAGGCCCCAGGTGGTGTATGACAGCAGCAAACACTGATCCAGCATTCTTTACGGGCAGGGGCAGTTCCAGATGTTTTACACAAGTGGTAGGAACTCCTTTCATCCTCAGCACAACTCTACAAGGTAAAACAGGTATCATCTATTGATAGATGAGGAAACTGAGGCACAGAAAGGTGAAAGAGGTCACACATCGAGAAAAATATCAGCTCTAGCCTTGGAACCCTGACTGCCTGACTCCACAGTAGCTGCTACCCACCGGGTCCCATGTGGGTCAGAACCACACCTCACTACCTCGAAGACTGTGATTCCCAAGTAAGAACCTGGGGTTCTTCTGCTGTCCACTGAGGATGCCAATGATTTTATTTTGGGTGAAGAGCTGGCTTGTGTCAGAGATTTCCCACACCAACTTTTTCTTCTCTGCCACGTTCTACACTCTGTCTAGAGCATCTCGAGAAGCAGAGGAGCTCCACTTCAGAGCTACAAGTAAGCTTCACTTTAACCGACACATTCTTTGAGCAATGAAACAGACACATTTCATTAGCAGTTCCAATAAAGCCAGGACAGAAAGAGATATCACACACCCATCCTTGAGTGTGTGCTGGATACTAGAACCCCCTAAATTGTACTGTACTTCTGACTTTGTCTGATTGTTGAACTGTTTATTTTTATTTTTTCTGCCTCTACTGAGTGAAAGACAATGTCTCTCATGGAAGAGTCCAGAAAAGCCCAAAGTTCCAGGTCATTAAGAAGAAAGTAGGGAGAGTCCTGTTGATAGAAATGAGCTCAAAAGCAGAGGGTCTGACTACAGATTCCAGCGCACCCATCTGCACAAGAAAATAACCTTCCTTGGACACTGCTAAGACTCTGTTGTGTGGAATTTCTGGCAGGTGGCAACATTAACTAAGCAAAGTCTTTTATTTCTGAATTCCTCTGTTTAAAAAAAAAAAAAAAATTCTCCCTGGTCTCTTTCCTGAGTCCTGTCTTGCTTGGTACAACAGCTAAAGGTTCTCATTCCAGCTGGTTCTGCAGCTCTGACTCAACTGCCAACTACTTCCTGACTTTCAGAAATCTCATTGCCAAGTCTCTGCTGGTTTTCTGCATGAGGCTGATTGTCAGCTCTGGTTCCCAGGAGGCGCCCAGGCTTAGCTGAACTACCTTGTTCTCAGAACCTCTATCCTTGTTCACCACACTGCTCCTCCACCAACCTCCCCATTCCGGCATGATGCCGTTGTGATAAAACACCAGGGTGCAGTCCCAATGCCAGGGCCACGTGATACAAGAAGCAGAACTCACTTCAACTGCATGTCTGCTCTCACCAACTGTTGGTCTCTGGATTGTCACAACCAGTGAGCACAGTTTGGGAAGTTGTCTGGGATTTTGTTCTGGACCATGCAGGACAAGGAAAGCAATTGTCTTGCAACACTTACTGCTTGAGATCTAAGTAGTGTTCTTGGGTTTTGCCACATTCAAGGCTTTTGCAGATGCCCTTTATCTTGTCTAGGTAACTCTCCTCCATACCTAGTTTGCTGAGAGTTTTGTCATGAATCAATGTTGAAAATTTTTTCAAAAAATTTTTTTGCAGCAGTTGATATGATCATGTGCTTCTTCTCCTTTAGACTGCTGATAGGGTGAGTGACTTTGATTGATTTTCAAACATTGAACCAGCCTTGCATTCCCAGGATAGACTCTACTTGGTCCCGGTATACTATTCCTTTTTTATATTGCTGAATTTGATGTGCTAGAGTTTTGTTGGGGATTTTGGTGTCCATGAGGATATTGATCTGTAGTTGTTTTTCTTTTTCTTTTTTTTTTTCTTGTATAGCCCTTATCTAGTTTTGGTATCAGGGTAGTGCTGGCCTCATGAAATGGGAAGTGTTTCTTCATCTTCTTTTTGTTTTTAGTTGTTCAATAATTATTTTTTGCTAAAAATAGCCAAATCCCAGGCCCCAAACAAAACCCATCCCCTCACACACACTCTTCCTCCTATTTTCTGAAAGATATTGTGTAGGATTGATTTCTTCTTTAAGTATTTGATAGACTTAGCCACTAAAATTGGGTTTTGGAAGGTTTCTGACCATGGATCCAATTATTTACGATGCTTATAAGACTATTCAGGTTCTCTATTACATCTTGGGTTAGTTTTGCTATTTTCTGGTTTTCTGAGAAACTGGGCCATATAATCTAAGTTGAAAATTTTATGTGTGTAAGCGACTGAAGCCTCTAGGAAATGAAGTCTGGCAAACAACTTGAGGAAGCTTTCCCCCAGTTGAGCCTCTGATGAGGCCACAGAGCCAGTTGCAGCCCTGATGAAACCCTGAGGCAGAGAACCCAGCTGAGACATATTGAGACTTCTGGCAAATTCTGCCCTACAGAAACCATGAGATAATGAATGTGTATTGTTTTGAACCACTAAGTTTGTAATAATCTGTTATACAGCATAGAAAGCTAATGCAAGCTTTTCCCATCTTTTACCTATGACTATATTTGAAGTGAGTTTCTTAAAGACAGACTATAAGTGATGTGTTTAGACCATTTACCTTTAATATAATTATTGATAGGTTTGGATTTAGGTCTACTATTTTATTTTGTTTGTTCTATTTTTGTTTCTATGTTGCGCTTGCTTTTTATTTAATTTATTTTTACAATCTCTCTCTTTAATTAATATTTGCTGGAGTTAGTTTCCACCTCTCTGCTTTCTTTTGAGTTATTTAAACATTTTCTAGTATCCCATTTAAATTTATTTACGTATTTTCATACTATATTTCTTTGTATAGTTTTTTAGTGATTTCTTGAGTGATTACAGTGTAACCATCATTCCACTTGAAGTGATAAAACGCAAATAGAGTGTGAAACATTCAGTATGAATTAGTATTATGAAATGAAAAAAGATGGAATGGAGTGGAGTGGAATGGAGTGGAATGACGTGGAATGGAATGGAATAGAGTGGAATGGAGTAGAATAAAATGGAGTGGAATGGAATGACATGGACTGGAGAGGAGTGGAGTGGAATGGAATGGAATGGAATGGAATGACATGGAATGGAATAGAGTGGAATGGAGTGGAATAGAATGGAGTGGAATGGAGTGGAGTGGAATGGAATGGAATGGAATGGAATGAGTGGAATGAAATGGAGTGGAATGACATGGAGTGGAATGGAATGGAGTGGAATGGAATGGAGTGGAATGGAATGGAGTGGAATGGAATGGAGTGGAATGGAGTGGAATGGAGTGGAGTAGAATGGAATGGAATGGAATGACATGGAATGACATGGAGTTACATGAAATGTGATGGAATAAACAAGAGCCTGTGTCCCATTGTTGCAACTCAATCCAGAATTCCAATGTGTCAAAAATGCTTGAAAATAAATTTTCTTTCTGCTAGTTCTTTTCTACTAACTGATTGACAAATATTACATTCATTTATCTCAAATAATTGAATAGGTTTATGTTCTTTGGCCAGATAGGAGATAATCCAGAAGTTGAGTTTTGTAATGTTTATTTTCCTTTCCTTTGTAGACCCCCATACTCTGCCTGGAGGCAGGACCTGTAAGGCCTGTGGCACTGTGTTTAAAAATGACCACAGTTCTCAGCTGGGCGCTCCAGCCAAAGCATTTTTCACCATTGGTCAGTCTTCCCTGTATCTAGCAGACCACACACACTTACCAGTGAAAATCAGCTCCATGAGGAAAGGTCAAGCTAAGATGGCAGTTCAGACCATCAGCCTGGTGGATACACTGGAGCAGGCCTGAGCCGGCCCTGCAGCTCCACAAGGCCCAAAAGCAGACAGCAGCCCATTCCCTATAATTTCAAGTTCCACCTGTATGCCTCTCTATTCATTCTCTCTCCCTCACCTGAGATAAGGTGGTAGCCATGATTTCCAGCCTCTCCTCCCTCCCTGCATTTATTGTGCCCAGGGCTGTGCCAAGTATCTCTCCCTCAGTCACTGGGCCCTTAGCACTGTCCTTAGTGGTGAAGATGCCATGATTTCTTGAGTTTCCAACATGGAGCAGCCCCACACAGTCACCAAAACAGCAGAAGGTAGCAACGGGTAACTATGTAGAGAGAGATAAATGCCCAGAGACCTTGAGCTCAACCGGACAGGCAGCAGCACCTTGAGAGTGAGATTTGGATTACTTCAAAATCCTGTGATAGTGGTGACCTTGATAAGGTCCTTCAAAGATGGGAGCGGGCACGCTTTTTCATTATTCTGTGAATTTCTGGTGACTCTGACCTTAAATGCTTTGGTCAGTTGTGTTTCAATTGCTCTTATGCAGTTTCCTTCCCATTGACTTATACCTAAGTGACAAGATGAGTGACTTAATTACTTAAGTAAAATAAGTAATGTTTAATTCTCTTCCCCCAGGTCTATAAAACTCAAAAGGACATGTGTACAAGTGTAGTATACCATTTATAGAATCGAGAGGACAGAAATAATTACTTAGCACTGAAAGGATTCAACCATGATACCAAATGGGGAAGCACAACCCTTTGTAGACAGTCCTGCATGTCTATAAATGTGCAGGCATACACGTGGACTGGAGTCTTCTTTCCTCCCTCCCTCATTCCCTCCCCACCTCCCTGTCTTTCTGCCTTCTTTCAATACGTATTTACCAAATATTCACTCCACACTTGGCACTGTGTTAGGTGCGGGATATTTGTGGTCTAAGAATCATTCTGTAAGAGTTAAAGAGCACTACTGTCCATCCAAAGCTATTCTTTCTTTGCATAGTAATGTAATTGTAGCTGGGTACAAGGTTAGGCTGATTTCCCCGCTCCTATTGCAGGTATGTGTTGCCATGTGTCTATATCATCACCAATGAAAAAGAAGTAATGTGTGCCATTAGTGACCAAAACTTTTAAGAAGTAGATGTGTTTTCTCCATACTCTTTCTTCTTCTATCCATTGGGTGCAGACCAAATGAGAGGATGGCAAAGCCCCAAGAGAAAAGGAAGTAGATTCACAATTCTAAACCTCCATGTGAAGGAGAGCCACACATCTACCAGGAATGACTGCCACAGCTATTATACATGTACTTTTCTGTTATGTTTGCATGATTACACATCTGGGATTTTTTTTTTAGCAGTTAAGCTACCCTAACTGAAATACAAGTTGGTATCCTGAAGTGGGGAGCTACTGTTTGAAAACTGTGTACATGAGAATTGGCTTAGTGGTATGGCACCAGATAGCAAAGCAAGAGATATAGCAGGCTGGAAGCTGGAAAGTCCTCTTCTCTCATGGGCAAAGTATTTATTAAAACTGTCCTCTATGTTAACTTAAAAGGTTAACCCAGTATCTATCAGGCCTGTAGCTTTAGGGCAAGGATTAGCAGACTATGACTCAGAGGCTAAATGTGGCTTGTTGTCTAATTTTGTAAGTAAAATTTTATTGGGACCAGTCATGCCCATGCTTTCACGTATTGTCCATAGCTGCGTTTGTACCATAAAGGAAGTGTTGAGCAGTTGGGAGAGAGATCCCATGGCCCCCAAAGCTGAAAATATTCACTACCTGGCCCTGTAGAAAGAAGTTTGTCAACCCCTTATATCCTGGGACTGACAGTGGCAATGATGGGACTTAGGTGATGATGGAGCGAGAGAATGGAAGGTGCTTGGGTCCCTAAATCACTGTGTGAGGGAAGCTACCTCCCCACCAGGACTAGTATTATTAAATGAATAAGAAAATAACTTTTACTTCATTTGAACCATTATATGCTTCAGAAATTTACTTGTTACAACAGTTTAACTTACCCTACTGTGAACCAAAAAAGTGGGGAATGGGTGGGTGTGCTCTGTACTAAATCAATGACCAAAAGTAACCCCACAGGGTGATCTGATCATAAATTCCTAACTGGTAGGTAGTCATGCCCCAGGCCTATAACTTTCCTAGTTAAAAATTATCTTCACCTTAAGGAACCATGTGCATTGTTTTTGTGCATCTAGGTCAATGCACCTTTGAGATGCTTCTTTTTCAAACCCCTCAGAATCATAACCACCCTCAATAGAGTGCATAGTCTTGTTAACCATCTTGTAATCCAATCATAGAGATTTCCCTGTCTTGCTTTCTCCCACATTCACATAATCTTCCATACACCCCCTCTTTAATTCCAAATGTATAGAAGAAACTGAAAACTGTCACTTTGGGGAGCATTTTTCTCAGTATGTTGAGACTTTGCTTCCAAGTGTGTCCTCTGTTTGGCTCTAGTAAACTCATAAAAATTTTCTGCAAGTTTGGACATTCCTACAGTGACACTACTATGGCAGATTTATGGCAAAAAAAAAAAAAAAAAATGGCTCCAAATGCTTATTCCTCCCTAGGTCTCTTTTCTGTATAACTTAGCAGTACCTTTCCATTGCTTGTGGGGCTTTCTGTACCTACCCTTGACTCTGGGTTCAGCAATGAGACTCAGAATATTGGCAAAGATAACACAAGCAAAGACTAGAAAAAACAAGCATGTTTTTGCTTTCTCTTTCTCTTACTCCACTGACTCTGGAATGAGGAGAAGCCCAGGGTAATTTGCTGGAGGATGAAATACACAGAACAGAACTGAGTTGGCACAGTTGTGTCAGTCAAGACCCCACACGTGTAAGAGAACCCAACCAAGATCAGCAGAAATAAGTGTTAATTGCTGTTGGCCACTGAGATTTTTGTGGTTATTTATTTATTACACAACACAGTATGGTGGTAATATATAACTATATATCTACTAATATATACATATACATGTTGCTTACTCTATTCATAAGCAGATGTTCGTATCTAGTACGAAACCTTTCCAATACCTTATTTTCTCATTACATATTTCTTCTTTACATATGAGAAAATGACTTGTCCAAGTTTCCCAGTTGGAAAAATGCCAGAGCTCGGGCTTTAGCTCTGATCGTCACACTTGATATCCAGTGATTTTTGCCACAAAATCAAAGCAGCCTAACCTCTTCCTCAGCTGTCACAAACTCTACCCGGGAGCCATACAATCCACCTGAAAAGCTAAAGGGACTCACCTTGTCAGAGCATGCCCAGAGCATGTGACAGAGATTGAGGGGTCTGAAAACAGTGTGGCCCATCTAAGGGGACTGCCACAATTCAGCTCAGGCCACTTTTTTGCCCCACAGAAATGGGGCCCAGTCTGCTACATGGCATGGTTTTTAAGAGAAGTCAGAAATCCAAACTTTATGTAAATTGTTTTATTTTTAAATGTTAGCTCTATTTTTAAAGTGCAGTCTAGGCCCAAAAATATGTGTGCAGCATCTGGCCCAGAAGCTGCCAACATGTGGCTGCTGCCTTACATTTGTACAACACTTTACAGTTTAACACGTAGTTTTATACCCATTCTGTCAGTTCTCCCATAGAAAGACCCGCTAAGGACAAGTAAAGTAGATATTATGATTAACACTTTTAGAGATGAGGCTCAGAGAAAGTAAATAATTTGCCCAAGTTTACATAACCAATTAGCAAAAGTCAAGACTAGCATCGCAGGCTTTCAGGTTACTGTACTTGTTACTCCTTTTTCACATCAAATGCACGTGATAGTTGAAAGCTTTCTTGTATCTGAGGCACAAGTGGGAGGGGGCTGGGCGGAAAGCTCCAGTATATCAGGAAGCCATAGTCTTGTCAAGTCTCCCAAGCTCTGTGCTGTGGGCGGATCTTTGTTTAAATTGAGAAACTGATTATAGTTACTCCCCCAGATAGTTTACTTTCTCTGATTATTTTCTTCTTTTTCTCTGTAAGTGAACCATATCTACTTATTTAATTTATAAAACTCTTCCTGCCCATCAAATAGCCTTAGGCTATAAAAACAAAGAAAATTCCTAATTAAAGTATTAATAGAGTTTTCAAAGCTAGCAGAAATAATGACAAAAAACAGGCATTGCATCTATAAATTAAGCATAAAATTACATTAAGAAATAATTTCCTCCCAGTACCCAATCAAGGTGGCTCAGCAGACTGCAAAGATAATATAACAAGCAGCAGAGCATCTAATCAATGGCCCTCATCAAAACAAGCATGTAATTTCTGCACAGGAAGCAGCACTGTTTTTACCTACTTATTTACTCTTTAACCATTTTAGCAAACTTATATTTGAATAAAAAGAGACCAAAAAAGTGCAGGAGGCAGGGAAGATGAAGTGTCTTTCCAGAGTTTGCAGCTGGCCAGGAGTGGCCACAAAGCCTTTGGAAGGTCAAGGCATTCCTGGGGTCATCTGTCTCTACTCTGAGGGCTCCGGTTTTTCCAATGGGCCTGAAAGGCTGCAGTGAAGAATACAGCAGGCACACAAGGATGATGACAACAGGGACACACAAGGACACACATCCATACCAAGTAGGCATCCATCTTTAAAAGAAAGACCATTCACAGTCGTATGGCCATGAGTGCCAATGAAATCTTAGGCACGGCAGCTTTGGGCTCACGGCAGTCCACAGTCTGCCCACATGAAAGGAAACACAGTATAGTTGATGCTGAGTGTTAAATGTGCTTGAGAAACCCCTTGTTGAAATTTCGGTCTTTTTTCATATTTCGACATTGAGAAATGCATTTGCTTTGCCTCACTCTGAAAACCAAAAGGGTCTTTTACAGGACCAAAATAAATAAAGGTTACTTGCTCACAAGATCATTTTCACCCTGCAAAGTAAATAAATTGACTACTCAATAAGCAGAAATTGCACCTCAAGTCCTTAAATAATTGTCACCAATATAAGCTCTGTTAGCTATCACTGGCTGCTGCTGCTGCTGCTTCTTTTTTTTCTAAGTAACTCACTCAGCAGAAAATATTCTAACAACATCCGAGTGGTAGAACTGAGTCCTGAGGAGACAAGACAGCTACAGAGGCGATTTGGGGAGAAAGCCTATGGGCGTGGCTTTTCCACCACTACCATTCCAGAGTGTCCTGCTTTGGAATTGAAGTTACTGGAAAGATCCCTTTGGCAGAGCCTTACATTTTCCCATCAAAACTACCGTCTGGTGAACCTCCTGTTTGAAGCAGCATTGTGGCACAATGCTAAACTTTGAGTCTTCAGATCAGATCCTTGTAGGTGGTTGCTCCCAGTGAGCTTGGAAGCTGCCTACAAGGGCACTTTGCTGAGCCAGGCAGACACCTTGAGTCCCGGCTGGCTGAACACCCAGATTATGTGAAATGGGGAGACTGTAAGGTCAGGTTCCTCCCTCCATTAGCAGGTTTGGCACAAGATAAACCCATTAATATTTCCCCTTGAAAGAAACAGGCTCATCAAACAGAAAGGATGGAGCCTCCCCCATATCCCACAATTGCCATTCCAGGTAATTGCAGTAAGTGACCACATGCCAGTATTTAGGATTCCCACAAAGGACTCTCACGTTTCAAAAATATAGGCCAGATTTATTTTTCCATAGAGACAACCAATTCTGGACCTCTGTCTATAATATTCTCTCCAATAAAAGATTACCGGAGTCAAAATGAGAGTTTTATGAGATCCTGCCTAAGTTATAGCCATCAGCTCATTTAGTTCCAAGCCATTGTCCTTTTTATTTAATGTCAAATAGAACATCTTTGATAGCATCATTTGAACACTGAACAGCCGCCTCCTTCAAAATCACCTTCTTCTCACCACAGATCCCTCTCCAACTATTCGCTCCGCAAACATGTGTGCAAGCCCACTCTAAAAGCTGTCGTGCCGGACCTGAGCCAACGACAGTGAACCGCACGCTGTCCCTGCCCCTGCCCCCAACAGACATTACAGGCAAGGGAGGAGACCATCTTGTGCAAACTTTGTCACGTTCCCAAGAAAGCTGCCTTCCACCTTCATTTTACGTAAGACTATTACTAAGTATCCTATTTATTTTTTATTAAAGTTGCTGATAATATCAGATATACTCGGTGAAAAATGGAAAAGTATTGACATTTATGCAGGAGAAAAGTAAAATCATGCATAATCCTCTTACGGATAACTGTTAAACTGTCAGGAGTGCATATAATTCCAGAACTTTTGCAGTGTGTGCGCATGCAATTATATACACTATTTTGTAATGTCTATTGATAGAAGGGAAGGTATAAGAGAGAACAAAAAAGAAGAGAGAAACAGAAACAGAAAGAAACACAGACCAAGTGACTGAAGCAAAGAGAAGAAGCAGAGAGGGGAGGAAAGAGAGGCGGGCCATGGGGGTGGGGGAAGCTGGCAGCATCCCTTAAATCAGTGCAGGTCACTTCCCTCTTCAGGAAGATCAACCAGCCTCAGCTCTGGGCCAGCCCACTGATGAGTCAAAGCCTTTATCCTGTTCCTTCTCTTTCCAAGCCACTGCATCCACAAACTGGCCCCCTCCTGCAGGGGCTCCTGCTCTCAAGCCCAAGGCCACTGAAAATTCATGTGGGGTCTGAGAATAATAAAGAACACTGCTGTTTCCCAGTTTCTGATTTAAAAAATTTTTGTTTTTAAAGAATTATGGGTATAGTAGTATATAGCAGATGAGGGAATAATGCTATCTATCATGACTTATTGACACCATATTTTTCTTTTTGCTTTTCTTTATGCTTTTATCTCAATATCTAATTAACTTGTCATATCATTTCCTGTTTTGACATTAAAGGGTTTATTTGGCAAAAAGGCTAAGAAAATGTCAACCTCACAATCCAGCAAAAAGATTCTGGCTAAGCCCAGGGTACTTACTGAAGAAAAGCAGATTAAAGATATTCAAATGTACTATAGCAAATGTGTTTTAATAAAAAAACATACCCAAGCCATGTGTCGGAGCCAAGATACATAGTCTTGTCCAAGCCAAACCGTCTTATGATAAGAATTTGTTTCTCACTCCTTACATGGGGATTTTGATGTCACGTGGAAAATGACTATGTTTTCATAGAAAAGGAGAACGAAGTCTGACGATTCCCACCCATGTGTTCCCGGCCTGTCCAATATCCCCCCAGAATGCATTCTTCTTGTTTTCCATGGGGGCTTGATAACACCAAGCAGTTACCCCAAAGCAGGAGTGACTGCCACTGGTAGCCTGGGGATGGTCTGGAGCAGCGGGATAAAAGCATTTGGTTCCTCTGCCCATGAAGGAGCATCTGTTTGGGAACAGCCACTCCTGGCACGACCTTTCCAGGGGACACTGCCAACAGTCCAGCCAGCACCGCTGCTGCCTCAGAAGAAATCGTGCTCACTCAACCCTGTTTTTGCCTTGTCACGAGGAAGGGAGGTCAGCCTGACTACCAGCTTTCCTGTGAAGCACTACCGAAGGTCATCCCACTGAGCCCTGATGCATCTGTGACCATTTGCCATGCTCTGTAGTCACTTAAAAATCTGAATATAACTCTTTTAAAAAGGCAAACGGTGCCTGTCAGTCGGCTCTGTGAGCCCTAAAACATTACACTGGGAGGCCAAGCAATATTCCTTAAATGCTTCCTGATTACCCGCTCTTCGGATCTCCCTTATCTCCTCCTGTCTGAAGACAGGCTGCCAGCGAAGGCATCCCCAGCCCAGCTTCGCAGCCAATGGAATGGCATAAATCAATTTTAGAGCAGTGATTATAATGAGGGGAAGAAAACGACATGCCTCTCTGGTCTCTCTCCTCCATTCCAAGCCTTGTAATCTTATCATCATCTTACGATAACACGGACCTGGCCTTCCATCAGCCATCTGTCCCTCTGCCCTGTGGAGGCCAGCCTTGCCAGGCCGGGAAGGAGAGAGGGGTGCTCAGCCTCTCATGGGCAGAAAAGGAAATAAGAACCGCTTCCTTCCACCACCTACTCATGCTCGGACTCTGAAGTTTCCCAGAATGTGAAGGATTGATTGCCTGCTAAAAAATTTCAAGCCAAAGAAGGAAAACCGGGTAAATTATTTCCTCCAAGCCCTGAGAGAGAGTAAGAAGAAAGTCTGAGCGATGTAGCAACCTGCCTGCTTTCAAAGCTCCAGCTCAGCAGGGACCAGTCTGCGGCCTCCATCTGCACCACGGTCCCTCTGGGACTGAGCCACTCCGCCTCTGCTCTGGGACAGGAAGGTCTCACACAGCAAAGGTGCAGGGATGGCCAGAGTGCAGGACTCCCCAGAGGGAGAGGAGAAGCACATCAAGATGTAAAGTACAGCATAGGAAATACAGTAAAAAACCCGCAATAACTGTGTATGGGGCCAGCTGAGCACTTGATATACTGGAGGGAAACCGCTCTGTAAAGTACATGACTGTCTAGTCACTATGCTGTGCATGCGAAACCAACGCAGAATAATACTGAATGTAACTGAAACATTTAAAAATTAAAATAAAAGAGAGCACAATGAACATTATTTTACCAAAGAACCTGATTAGAAGTCAACATTTGCACACTTACCATGCACACATAGTTGCGCTGAAATCCACACCTCTTGCTTAACATATTTCTGACAAAAGCACGTTAAACAAAAGTGTATGTGTGGTGGGGTGGCGCATGCAGCAAGTGGATTCCATTCATATTTTAAATCAAATTTACTTAAACCTCATTCATTTGAACTCTTCTTGGACTGCAGCTGAGATCACATGGCTCATAGACGTACCTATATGATTTTAAAGAGGGAAATTTTTCCTCGGGATGCAAACAACCCAAGCCAGAAAGACTGAGCCCAACTTGTGCACATCAGATAGGCCTGCAGTCTAGTTCTCCAAGGTGGAAGGACCTGGCTTTGGGAATTCTTTCTCTTACCCTGTTTTGTTTCCTTCGGCGCTCTCACTGCTCACCTCCGATGTTGCTGCAACGAACAAGCGACAAAGCAGAATTGTGACAGCCACCCGACCCTGGGCCCTGGGCCTGCACCAGCCCACTGCGGCCCCCCAGGATGCCAAGGCCCAGGCGTTATTTTTCAGTCATTCAGCTCCTGGTCGGAGGAGGAAGGGCCTCACCTGCCATTGTTCCACCTGACCAAAGGTGAGACTAACCCCAGGGAAGTCCTGCTCTCAAGATAAAGGACTATGAGTTGATTAATTAATAATTCACAGGAACTTGAGTCGGATGGTAAGTGTGAGGCCAGGGTGAATTAAGAAAAGAAACACTAAATGAAAAGGCCAGTTTTATTCATAAGGAAGTCGGAGAGGGCATGTTCATGTTCAGCTGCTGGGAACTGGAGCCTCCTGTTTTAATAATTAGTTTTGGACTGAGGGAACCAGGCCTTTGGTTCCAAGTAACTGCAAGGGGATGCTTGCTGTTAAGGGGAAATGACCTCTCTGGAGCCTGGTCACCCTGGATTCTACATCTGGCTCAATTCTGAAGATCCATCCATGTTCCTTATCTCCTGTTAGTTCCCATTCTTAGGAAACTCCCTTCTCATTTTCAAAACAGTTTACTACTGCAAGTCCGACAACTCAACTAATGCCATTCGCTGATTCTTTTATCCATGTGTCCCTCATTCAACAAATATTCAAGGTCTCTCTCTGTGCCAAGATCTGTGCTAAGACACTAGTATCAAAGAGAAAAAGAAGGCTCAGAGTGTCTTCAGACAGGCTTGCAGTCCTGTGACTTCAATTCCTGTGGGTACTGGTGATCTGCTATCTCCAGTCCACACTTCTCCCCTGAACTCAAAACTCAGGGAGCCAAGAGCGCACTCGACATCTTTCCCGGATATCTCCTGCTGTCTCATGGCGGCGGAAGGGAACCTGCCCAGATCCAGACTCCAAACCTGCTCCTCTCACCGCCTTGTCTACCTCAATTAAGGCAACTCCAACCTTTCCATTGTTGTGGTTTTTCTTGGAGTCATCATACTTTCTGAATTAGTCAGGAACTAGAAACTATACCAGTTATTTTGAAAGGAAGAGTTTAATATATGTAATTGGTAACCAGGTACTACAGAACTGAAAAGGCAATAAGAGACCACCGATGTAGCACAAAGATAGTGCAGAAAGCAGCCAGCACCCCTCAGGCTGGGGGATCTGAGGGGAACACCAGGGTCACCTGAACCTACAGTCTGTGAGGAGGGGCCCACAGAGCTAACTGCACCTTGAGGAGCGAGCCACAGCCAGTATGTGCCGGTGCTTCTAAGGGGGCCCAGTGGTCTGGAAGTGTGAGGAAAAGTGGACATTGGAACCAGCTCCTGCTGCAGTGTCACCGACAGGAACAGAAAGTCAACAGCATGGAGCATGTGCCCCCTCACCCCAGCCTTGGGTCTCCCTCCAGCACCAATAACATGGAGCTAGCTGGCAAAGCTGAGGGGTGGTTAGCTGAGAAACATGAACTTAAGGACCAGCACAGTCTACCTTTTTAGCTACTTACTCTCCACCCACCTTTATACAAATCTTCTTTCTCTCACACCCCACCTCCAACCTGCCAACAAATCCTCTCAGTGCTTCCTTTAAGATGGCAGCAGAGGTAAATACGGCCCGCCTCCTTGCACAACCACATCAAAAATAAAATCAAGCAATAGAACAGCCATCATTCAGAACCATCAGAAATCAAGCTGGATGGAAATTCTACACTACAAATTAAAGAAGAAGCCACATCGACACTGGTAGGAGGGGTGGAGATGCCAAGAGGCTGGTTCCACATCCACGTCTGGCAGATAAAAATCAGGAGGGATACCTCAGGAGCGAGGGTTCCAAGCCCCACACCAGGGCCTCCCAGCCCATGTTTCCAGTGACAGGAAGATAAGTACCTATAACTTCTGGCTATAAAAATCAGCAGGGTTTGAGTCAGTGAAAGGAACTACTGGAGTCTTAAGCAGTGCCTCTTAAAGGTCCAGCACGTAGACTTACTCAGACTCCAGCACAGCTCCAGCACATGGGTAGATGAATTAAAGGCATCAGAGGCATAAGGAGAGGAACTGAGTTGTCTGGCATCAGGGTGAGAACTGGAAGGCAGCTTTCCCCCAAACAGAAATGCAGGCAGAAGCCACTGATCCTTTTCTGAACCTTCCCTCTAGAGAGCCACAGAGCTGGCAGGAGTGCACCATATCTGAGACTCCATCATCCTGGCGCACACTGTTTGCCCTGCCTGGGTGATTCCCTGAGGCCATGCCCCATCCAACTTTTGGGCCCACCCAAGCTCACTGGCTTTTCCATACAAATGGCTTCTCTTGGCTCATGCTTCAGATTTTCCTAATTTCTCTCAAACAACCAGCATCTGGCTTCAGCGAGCCCCACACCACTCATGAAGTTGGGGCCTACCACTAGCACCAGCCAGCCTTGGTTCACAGCTTGACTTCACCTGGGCACCTCAAAGCCCAGCACAAGAAGCAGTCAACTGCAGATCACTTGGTAGCATATGTTGTGTGACCCCAAACAGAACACAGCTGGAGACTGACCTTGGATGTGCGTATAGCAATCAATTCTTAACTACAAGAGGAGGGTGTACACAGGCACACCTGAAGTACCCAGCTTGGGTAACAGGGAGGCTGTGCGGCTGAACTCTATAGGACACCTACTATGTTAGGCCACAATACCAAGCCTAAGAGAAATAGCAGCTCTACCTAATACATAGAAACAAACACAGAGAGGCTGCCAAAATGAGGAGACAAAGAAACATGACCCAAATGAAAGAACAGAAAAAGAACTAAACAGAATGAAGGCAAGCAATCTACTAGATGCAGAGTTCAAAACACTGGTTATAAGGATACTTGAGGAACTTAGAAAGGACCTCAAGAGCATAAAAAAAATTCTGTCAGAAATGAAGGATACCACTAACTGAAATTTAGAGAATAATATACAGAGAGTCAACAGTAGAGTGGATGAAGCTGAGAATCATATCAGCAATTTGGAATATATGGAAGCAAAATACAACCAATAAAATAGCAAGAAGTAAAAATAATCCGACAGATGAAGATAGTGTAAGGAGCCTCTGTGACAGTTTCAAGTGTACCATCATTTGCATCATGGGGGTGCTGGATGGAGAAGAGAGACAGCAAGAAATTGGAAACCTACTTGAAAATGTAATGACAGAAAACTTCCCTAACTTGGTGAAGGAAATAGATATATAAGTCCAGGAAGCAGAGAGAGTCCCAAATAAGATGAACTCAAAGGGGTTCATTCCAAGACACATCATAATTAAAATGTCAAAGATTAAAGACAATGAGAGAATCTTAAAAGCAGCAACAGAAAAGCAGTTAGTTATCTACAGGGGAGCTCCCATAAGACTATTAGCTGATTTCTCAAAAGAGACTTTGCAGGCTAGGAGGGATTGGCAAGAAATGTTCAAAGTGAGGAAAACCAAGGACCTGCAACCAAGACTACTCTACCCAGCAAAGCTATCATTTGGAACCAAAGGGCAGATTAAGAGCTTCCCAGACAAGAAAGAGCTAAAGGAGTTCATCATCACCAAACCAGTATTATATGAAATGTTAAAAGGGTCTTCTTTAAAAAGAAAAAGATAAAAAAATATGAACAACAAAATGGCAATGTATACATATCTATCAACAATTGGTTCTAAAAACAAAGTAAACAACCAAGCAGAATAGGGACAGAATCATAGATAAAGAGAACGTTTTGATGGTTACTAGATGGGAGGGGGATCAGGGAGATGGGTGAAAAAGGTGAAGGGATTAAGAAGTACAAATTGGTAGTTACAGAATAGACATGGGGATTTAAAGTAAAGTGTAGGAAATTGAGTAGCCAAAGAACTTATATGCAGGACCCATGGACATGGACAAGAGTATGGGGATTGCCTTAGGGAGTAGTGTGGGGCTGGTTAGAGAGGGGCAAAGGGGGGAAACTGGAAAAACTGTAATAGCATAAACAATTATATATATAATACATCTCTATCTATCTCTATCTATCTATCTATCTATCTATCTATCTATCTATCTATCTATCTCCAGGATTTTACTGCTTCTCACCACCCCACTGCCACCATTCTGGTCTAACCACCACCAGCCTTACCTGGATTATCACAATAGCCTCCTAAGAGGTTTTTCTTTACTCTCCCTAGAGTCAGTTCTCTATGCAGAAGCCAATGTGACTGTGTTAGTTAGCTAGCACTGCCACAACAAATTACCACAAACTTGGTGGATTCAAACAACAAAAACAGTCTCTCAGTTATGGAGGCCAGGAGTATGAAATTAAAGTACTACCAGGGTTTTCTGTAAACTTTTGAGGAAGGACCTCAATATCCCATGCCACTCTCCTAGTTTCTGGTGGTGGCTGGCCATCCTTGGCACCCCTTGAAGATGCATTATTCCAATCTCTGTTTCTGCCCCCGCATGGCCTTCTTCTCTGTCTCTGGGCATTTCTGTGTCCACTCCCCTTCTTATAAGGACACTGGTCATTGGATTTAGGGCCCATCTTAAATCCAGTAAGATATCATCTTGAGATTCTTAACTTTATTACATCTGCAAAGATTGTATTTCAAAATAAGGTCTCATTCACAGGTGCTATGGATTAAGACTTGAAAAACTCTGCCCTGGCTGGGTGCTCAGTTGGTTGGAGCATTGTCCTATACACCGAAAGTCTGTGGGTTTGCTCTCTGCTCAGGGCACACGCCAGGGTTGCAAGTTGATCCCAGGTCAGGGTGCATTTGGGAGGTGGCTGATCAATGTTTCTCTCTCACATCTCTGTCTCTCAAATCAATAAACACATCTTCAGGTGAGGCATAATTAATTAACTAGTTAATTAATAATTTAGAAAAACCTTTTAGGGGCCACTACTCAACCCACCACAGTGATCATGTTAAAATACAAATCAGATCATGCTCAAAATCCTGCAATGGTTCCCTTCTTACCCCGACTAAAAAGCGCACTCCTGCACAATCTGGACACGTCACACCTCTGATTTCTCTCCTGCTGCTCTCGCCTTCCTCACCCCACAGAAGCTACTCGGTTCCTCAGCGCACCACACCCATGCCAGCCTCAGGTCTCTGCACGCGATGTCTCTCTGCATGGAACGCTCTTTCTCCACAGACTCCCAAGGCTCGCTCTCTCTTAGTTTCTTCAGATCTTTTCTCAAAAGTCACCTTCCAGTGAGGTTTCCCCTAACTAGGCCGTATAACACTGAGCCTCCATCCTCATTTCTTACTTTATTTTTTGCTATATTCGGTGGCTCCTGACATTAAAATGTAAGCTCCATCAAAACAAGGATTTTTGTTGTTGTTGCCATTTTCATTCACTGCTATACCTGAAGCACTTAGCATAGTTCTGGGTACCTACTGGCTCTTAGTAATTATACTTTAAAATGCAGGATGTACAATTGGAATTGCGCAAGAGAACAAATATATCAAAATTCCTGTATTGATAAGGCCCAACCCTAGAAAAGCATTAAAAATAGTGAGCACACCTGTAGATAAAACATGATTTTGTGTCCCAGAAAATCTCATTTTAGTGTATCTCGCTCCTCTCCCCATCCTGATGATGTCTGATGATCCCAAAGCAGAATGCATTAACTGTCACCAATGGAGTAAAATAGTTTGAAAGTTTTCACAAATGTAAATAATAAGAAAACAATTTTGATTAACAATGCTAGGGGAAAGACTGAAATCTTTCTATTCTCTGTAGAAAATAATGTTACAAAACTTTTGGCATATAGAAATGTAATTAAATAGCACTTAGCAAAAAATTTTAGGAAAAAAGGTAGTTTAAAGTATTACAAGCTTAATAAAAGTATGCTATTTTTCTGGATTATTTTACTTTTATGTTATGTCAACTTTTTAAAATGACTTTTCATTAATTACTTTATTGGGATATCATTGCCATAGGGTGCACAATTTGATTAGTTTTGACATTTCTATCCACCCATGAGGTGATCACCGCCGAGACAGTGAACCACATCACGGTTCGGACGGTGACTATAGCCATCACCCTCAGTACCTTCCTTGGAATCCTCTATAACCCTTTGCAACCTGCCCATACCGGCTTTTTTGATAGGCTGTGGTATTATTTTTCATTTAGTTCAAAATATTTTCTCATTTTACTTTTGAATTCTTCTTTGACCCATTTAGAGGTATGATCTTCACTTTTGTCAAGATTCAGAAAATTTTCAGAGATCTTTCTTTTGTTGGGTTCTAATTTAATTCTGTTATGATTATGGAATAAGCTTTGAGTGACTTGAATTCTTTTAAATATCCTAAGACTTTTTTATGTTACAGAATATGGCCTCTCTTGGTAAATGGATAGTGAAAAGTATGTGTATCCTGCTCTTACGAGGTGCTGTGTTCTCTAAATGTCAAGGAGGTCTGCGTGGTTGATAGTGTTGATCTGGTCTCCTCCATCCTTGATTTTCTTATGTTCCCTATTTACTCTATTGATTATTGAGGTGGGGATATTGAAATCTCTAGCTATAATTAAAGATTTGTCTGTTTTTCTTTGCATTTACTATATTTTTTGGACCATAAGACACACCTAGTTTTTAGAGGAGGGAAATGGGAAAAAAAGATTTTGAAGCAAAAAATGTGGTAAAACATTTAATAACATAAATAACATAATATTTCACCAATGTAAATGTAAACAGAACTCAACAGTAGCATTAACAACTATTATTCCTCCCAAATTTGGGTGGTGCATCTTATAGTCCAAAAATACAGTACATTTTAAAGCTTTGTTATTAAGTGCATAATACTTGGGATTTTTATGCCCTCTTGATGGACTGGCCCCTTCATCACTAGGAAATGACATTTGTTTCCCTGGCAATACTCTTTTCACTGAGTCTACTTTGTCTGATGTTAATACAGTCACTACAGCTTTATTTTGATTGGTATTAACATAGTAAATCTTGCCCATCCTTTTATATTTTATTTGTGTCTTTATATTTAAAGTGTGTTTCTTACAGACAATGTATAATTAGTTCCTGCTTTTTAACTCAACCTGATGATCTCTGCCTTATAATTGGAGTGTATAGACTCTACATTAGATATGATTACTGATAAAGTTGGGTTTAAGTCTATCATCTTGTTATTTGTTTTCTATTTATTCCCATCTGTTCTTTATTCTTTTCCCATTTTTCTGCCTTTTTTTGGATGAGTACTCCTTATAATTTCATTCTACCTTCTTTATTGGCTTATTAACTATAATTCTTTGTTTCCTTATTTTAGTGGTTATTTTGGGGAATTACATTATATATCTTTAACACATCATGGTGGACTTTCAAGTGATGATATATCACCCTATGTAGAGTATAATAGTATTACAATAGTATATTTTTAATTCTTCTTTCTAGGCCTTTATACTATATATTTCTATGCATACTACTCACACATACATTATAAAATTCACGATTGTTATTATTTTTGTTTAAATCATGAATCATTTTTGTAACAGTTTCATTGAGATATAGTTCACATTCTATAAAATTCACCTTTAAAAGTGTACAATTTGATAGTTTTTAGTATATTCTCAAGACTGCAACCATTTCCACTATCTAAGCCAGAACATTTTTTTTTTTTTTTTTGCCTTAAGAAATTCCCTACACCCTTTAGCCAATACTTCCCAAATCCCCCATCCTTTCCAGCTCTAGGTTTTAACTATCTATTTTCTGTCTCTGTAGATTTTTCTATCCTGGGCATTTCTTATAAATGGAATCACAATGTGCAGTCTTATATGACTGGTTTCTTTCACTTAGCATAATGTTTTTAAGGCTCATTCATGTTATAATATGTATCCATATTTTATTCCTTTCTATTCCTGAATAATATTCCATTAAATAAATGTACACTTTTTTTCTATCTATTCATTAGTTGATGGACATTTGGGTTGTTTCCACTTTGGAGCTATTATGAATATGAACACCCATACACACATTTTCATGTGCACATACGTTTTTATTTCACTGAGTTTTTATTTACACCTAGGACTACAAATGCTGGGCATATGGTAACTCTATGTTTAACCATTCGTAGAACTGCCAGACTGTTTCCACAGTAGCTGCACCGCTTTACACACCCATCAGCAATGTGTGAGGGCTCCAATTCCTCCACATCCTCACCAACATTTTACTATTCATCTGTTTTAACATAGCCATCTTAATGGTTTTTTTTATTGTGATTTTGCTTTGCATTTCCCTGATGACTAATGATGATCAGCTATATTTTAGAGAGATAGATTTAAATATAAGATACAAATCTTATGTATTTTCACATGTAGTCATCACTGTCAATACACTTCTGATTTTTGTAGATTCATATTTTTATCTAGTATCATTTTTCTTCTGCCTGATAGGCTTCCTTTAGTATTCCTTGTACTGTGAGTCTGTTAGTGATAATTTCACTCAGGCTTTGTATGTGTGGAAAACTCTATATTTTACCTTCATTTTTGAACGATATCTTTGCTGGGAAGTGAATCTTGTATTGACAGTCTTTTTTCTTTCAGTTCTTTAAAAATATGTTGCTTCACTGTCTTGTGTTTTCCTTATTTTTTTTCCTGATGAGAAATCTGCTACCATTATTATCTCTGTTTCTCCAAGTGCAACCTGTCATTTTTCCTCTGAGCTGCTTTCAAGATTTGCTCATCAATTTGATTATGATGTGCCTTGGTGTAGTTTTTATTTTTCTTGTGTTCATTCAATTTATGTAGTTTTAATGATATTTAGGAACCCTGGGATCATTATGCCTCAAATAATTTTTCTTTGCCCGCTTTCTTTTCAGGAACTATAATTACTCTTATATTAGGCTACTGGAAGATTTCCCCAGCATATGGATGTTCTGTTCATTTTTTAAAATTATTATTTCTCTGTTGGCATTACTTTAGAATTGCAAAATATAGCTATCTTCAAGTTCACTACTTTTTCTTCTGCAATGTCTGTTATTATTTATAATGTCAGAATTGCAGTTTTCATCTGTAAAGATTTAACTGGACTTTAATAATAATTTTCATGTTTCTGTTTACCTCTTTAAACATATGTAATTCAATTAAAATTGTTCTTACATTCCTGTCTACCAATTCTAATATGTCTGTGAATTATAGGTCAATATTAATTGACTTTTCTCTTTATTATAGTCTTATTTTTCTACTTCTTTTTACATACCTGGTCATTTTTGTTGTTGTTATTGAATGCCAGTCATTATGATTTTTTCTTGTAGACTGCTGGCTATTTTTGTATTGCTATAAATATCCTGCTTTGTTAAGTTGGTAGGAAGCAGTTTGTTTGTTTGTTTGTTTGTTTCATCTTGTTTTTAAGATTCTTAAGTGAGAGCAGACCAATATTTATTCTAGAGCTAAATATTTTCCACTACTGAGGCCATATGTTTCTGAGTTTTCTACCTAATATTTTGAGAGTTATGAGAGTTGGAAAAGGGACTGTTCTTGGCCTTATACAAATACTGGGTATTGTTCCTTCTTATCCTTTCAATGGTCCTTTCTCCAGCCCTGTGTAGTTTGCCTGCATACATATACTGATGAGTACTCTGCCAAATGCTTGTGGGGAATGCTACAGATCTCTGGAATCCTCTCTCTGTGCAGCAATTTCCTCTCTAGTAATGAACTCCCCTCTGGTTACTGTCAGTTTGTTTTTTATTTCAGTGCCTATGGTGATATTTTGCTTGCTTGTTTGTTTTGTTGGTTAGGTTCCACTTATAGGTGAAATCATATGGTATTTGTCTTTCACCACCTGGCTTATTTCCCTTAGCATAATGCTATCCAGTTCCATCCATGCTGTTGCAAAGGATAGGAGCTCCTTCTTTCTTTCTGCTGCGTAGTATTCCATTGTGTAAATGTACCATAGTTTTTTGATCCATTCATTTACTGATGAGCACTTAGGTTACTTCTAACACTTGGCTATTGTGAATTGTGCTGTTATGAACATTAGATAGGTACATGCAAAAAAAATGACACTCAACCACCAACTTCCACTATACACAAAAGTAAAATCAGACGGATAAAAGACTTAAATGTAAGTCATGACACCACAGCTTGGAAGCTCTCGATGAGGGCAATTGTAAGATTTATTTCATTTGTTTCCTCTTTCTCAGGTATCACTGTCCTTTGTGGTTTGATATGCAGTATCTTTTTTTTAAGATATTCATTTATTTATTTATTTTTAGGGAGAAGGGAAGGGAGGGAAAAAGAGAGGGAGAGAAATATCCATGTGTGGTTGCCTGCCACACGTCCCCCACTGGGAACCTGGCCTGCAACCCAGGCATGTGCCCTGACTGGGAATCGAACCATGGCATTATGGATGAAATGAGACATTCACATGGACTACTGAGTCCAGTGAAGGAAAAGGGACAGCATGGTTTTTCTCTCAAGGGGAGAAAAAGCCTTGGCCCTTTCCATGAGCCTTTATTGGGTTTCTCCATACATTACATGATGGTCCTCATTTACTGTGCACAGGTTCCCTTTAGATAGTTCCCTTTTACAGACAACAAAGGAGATGCTGCTGCTAATTACATCACAGAAGAAGGATATTTGCAAATGAAAAGGGAAAAGTGGTTGAACCCGTTACACTGGTCTTTCCAAGGTTTAGCATGGATTTTAGGAAGTTACAGTAAGCACTTGCTGTCTCAATTCAGGGTGAAGGAGGTTTAGCAAAAGCAAGTCTCACAGCAGTCCAGACACAGTGTAGGCCTGATCCCCATGGGAGAACCTATCCGTGGGCGTGGGCCCTGTGCATCTCCGAGTGGGAGCTGGGCCCACACCACACAGAATGATCTCGTACAGTAACCTCTTGGTTCCCAGGCCCGTGCTCAATCCACTGAGCTATACCAGCCAGGACTTGCAGTGTCTTTTAAAAATCATTGTTTCATATATTTTGTACTGTCTTCTTTGGTGGTCATATTGGGTAGGAAATAAATATGGTCCTGTTACTCCATTTTAACGAAAAGTAGAAGCCTCTGACAGCTCTTTAAAACTTGAGATTTGTTATTTCGTTTCTCACTCTTTTGAATAAATATTCACTTTTTTTACTTAATATTTTTATCTGTAATTTTGTATTCTTTTTCTTAGAGACAGCCTCTGTTATTGTATAATCTCTGGCCCTGTTCTCATGCTCTCGTGCTGAATCGCCCAGGTTGGCGTTCTGCCTCCACCACCCACTAGCGCTGTGGCCTTGGGCAGCCTCCATCTCCATTTCTTCATCTACAGAACCAGGATGATAATAGGGCCTACGTTACAATGCTGAGCATTAAATGAGTTATTATATGTAAACCACTTAGAAAAGAGCATGGAACATAGAAATCACTCAATAAATCACAGTTATTCTTCTTATTATTTGAGTATCAACAAGATATAAGTGGCACTACAAATGGTGGGGTCACCCATAGAGAGTGTGAGGACCTAGAATGGAAGATCCCCATATAAGTGGTGAGAGCAAGGGAAGAGACCACACACACACACACGCACACACGCACACACAAAAGACAGAGTAATGGCCATAGAATGAGATTACCAAAAGAATACAGTTCTGAGAAAACAAAGGAGGCAAACTTCCACAGAAGCGAGAGGTTGTTCTATGCCACTAAAGATCAAGATGAGGACTTAAGGATGTCCCCTGGATGTGGCAATACAGCAGTCAAGACTGACGCTGAAATGGGGACGTGAACAGGCTCCACCGCATATGTTAACAATGAGTATTAAATGAGAAATTCATACTAATTCCTTAGCACATATCAAGCATTCAAAAAATATAAGATATTTTATTACTATTATTATCAAAATTATGCTTACCTTTTACATCACGGGATCCAGACCGTCTTACTCCAGTATATAAATGTCAGGACAGAGTCTCTGTCTGGTTCTACTGTCTTCATTTCCCTTCGTAATCATCACCCACATCTCAAGGTATGACACTAGGGGGCGCTTTCTCTCTCTCTCTCTCTCTCTCTCTCTCTCTCTCTCTCTCTCTCTCTCACACACACACACACACACACACACACACACACACTCGCACACCCCCCACAGGCTATCCTACAAGCTTTCTTTGCTTCTTTCCAAGGGCAGTCGTTTCCCTCTACCTTGACACTCCTCCTTATCTTATTAAAATAGTATAGAATTCACCAATAATTAGCATTCCCTGTGGATTCAAAGGCAAAGACCAAGGCCAATCCTGGGTCAATCCTGAGTCACATGCTCACGTGTTTGGGGGGCTAGGAGAGATGCTTGTGCCCATCTGGCTTCTATAAGGGAGGTAGAGCTCAGCTTTCCACCAGGATTTCCTCCAAGTAAGGACAGGACTGGATTCTTAGCAGCCAAAGACCAGTGACCGGTGGCCCCTACACTCAACCAATTCCAGCATTCCAAGGATGTAACCAACTAAACCAGAAAGATATGTGAGCCTACAATGAATTATATTTCTAAATTTTCTTTTTAATTTGGAGAGGCACCAAATCCATTTGGTCACATTTTTGTAAGCCCGTGTGAATTCCAAGTGAAAAACTGGTCCTGTGGTTCTGACTCATTACTATATGAATCACACTCATACTATTTGCAAAGATCAGTGTGAAGCTCCAAATTATACCTTTCAAGATAAGAAGTATAACTTGTTCCAAGAGTCAACTGATTTAAACCCCAAACACACCTGTGTTCAAGCTGAAAATTTGCTCCCCAGGCTTCCCCAGGCTGTGAATCATTCTAGATGACTAAACCTCCCAACACTTGAAAGTTTAATCATTGAGACAGAACACTTTAGAATTTTAGTGACAAAAATCTTCCTAAACAAATATATTTCAACTTCCTTAGCAACACAAAGTGAACATAATTGTACCTTCTCTTAGAGACTCAGGATCAGTCATAAAACTACCAGTTAACAGCTCGCTCATTCTAGAATAGATTTAAGACTCCAAGGGGCTTTGTTACCCCCTGGTAATAAATGGCCCGGATGGTTGGCTTTGCGTTCTCGGGCCTGCTGTAGTGTTTCCGTCTCTCCTCTTGTTGGCACCTGTCACTTCCTGCTACTCTAAGTTTGCCAATCTGTAGCAGCTTTTTCCACATAAAACTATTCGTTGTTGCTTTTTAAATCTGAGAGCATAGATACCTTGTGGGAATTAGTGTGAACAGGTTCTGAATGGGGCCCTGAGAGATTCCACATGTGAACAATCGAAAGTTGCTTGGAGGGTTTTTGGGGTTTTTTTTGGTTTGTTTGTTTGTTTTTTTAATTACTAGGGTATAAATAAACACAACAAATGAAACATTTTGTGACATCAGCTCTGGGTCCTCAGATGTTCTGTTGATTTTTCTTGCTTTGCGATTCTTGGCCATGTCCTAAATTGGTGAGAAAGAGGGATGGTGGGTGTCCCACAAAGGAGAAAAGGCCTTAGACATGCTTTACTGTGTGGCTATCATTCGGCGCATCAGCCTGGCTGAAAATATAACTGGTGCCTAGATCAGCAAACTGAAATTCCTCAGGGAAAGACTTGTCAGTGACTGTGAAAGATCTGTGAAGGTACCAGTTTCTGAGTCCCCTTTCTGGGGACAGAAAGACCAGGGGCACTCAGAGACTGGTACCTTCACAAATATTTCCTCATTCCTTACTAAAGAATTACTGAAGGCATGAGATCTTGCCCAAACCCTGCAGCCTGATTGGAAGCAGCAGCTTTGTCCCCTAGGTTTGGCTCTGAGCAGGCCAGTTTCCTAATGGGGGACATCAGGCCCTCAGGCATCACACTCCCATTCCGCAGAAACGCGGGGTCTCTTTCCTGATACCTCCCCCTGCAGCGCACCATCTGGCCCCAGAATTTCTCTGTCCTGGGAGAAACCCCTGCTTAACATTTCAATTTAATCCTGGGGAGCATTTTCAATAGGTGAGTGAGCTCCCAACTATTTGATTCCTTAAACAGCAGAAATCTTAACTGTTCCCTGGAGTCCACGCATTAGCTCAGAAAAAGCCCCGCTTCTTCCCTTCCCCAGTGGTCTCCTGGCACAGGACTGCTGAGGCACCTGGCTGTCCCTTAGCATCAAGGCTACAGGAGCTCTGGTCCTGGGGCCTGCTTCTCCCACCCCCACTTTCTGCTTCTCCTACCCCCACTTTCTGCTCCCTGGAAAGGCTGGCTCTTGAGCTTCTTTCCAGCCTCTTCCCTCTGGGCAGTTTCCAGCTGAAGTGCCCTATTTTCTACAAGCTCAAGACAGAGGGCATAGAAAAGTGCTGAATCACTGTAGGGTCTGTGTCGTTTCTCAGTCACAAAGCCCAGTGTCAAAACATAAACACCACCTTTTAGCAGCCCCACACCTCATAGATTTAATGATTGGTTTTAATTAACAATTAGCTATGTTTCTTTCTTTACTTTCTTTCCCTAGTGTAAGAAAAAAGAAAGGTATTTTTTCTTTCAGCAGATTCTAGATTCTGTATTCATAAACATTATTAAAGGCTATACTTTTTAAATTGATTTGAGAGAGGCGGGGGAGATGAAGAGAGAGTGAGAGAGAGGGATTCGTTGTCCACTTACTGAGGCATTCATTGGTTGATCCTCATATGTGCCCTGACCAGCGATCAAACCCACAACCTTGGTGTATCTGGACAATGCTCTAACCCAGTGAGCTACCCAGCCAGGGCCCAGCTACACATTGTCATAATGATAGGAAAAGCAAAGATTTTCTCTATTTACCTGATCAGGAGAGAACTATTTCTCTTTTTATTATTAGCAAGTCTTCTCCCCTCTCCATCTCCAGTTCAATGTCCTGGGGCTCTAGATACGTAGTAGCTATTCAAGAAACATTCATTGGTTGAAAGAATGGGTGGATGGATGAAAAATGTCTCTGCATTGTCACCTTCCTGGCACCCTCCAGACTGGGTAGAGAACTCTCACAATGCTTCTCAGTGGCTCTTCTTCAGGGACCCACTAATCAAAGGGCCTCTCTTAAGGTTATTTGGGGTTCATTCAATAGAATTGCATAATTAAGACACTTTTATTTACTTTTTTGTTTTGTTTGCAGAAGAGCTGGATGAAAACCCGGCTCCCTGGGCCCTGGGTAGTTCTGAGTGAATAGTTGGACAGTTTTGTGTTTCTCGCATACAGCTCAGCCATCAGGCATCCACTCGGTTCTGGAACAGCTGGGGGTCTGGACAGGAGTTCAAGTCACTCCTCAGGAGCTCTGAAGAAGTTAAATTTGGGCCTGGTTCTTTTTCGTCGTGAGGCTGCTGGGGTTTTTTTGGTCTTTTCAGAAGTCTCAGCAACTGCTGGCCCCTCTTTAGAGAGCATCCTCCCTCAGACGTTCCAAGATGCTGCTGCCCACTGAGAACTCGCCAAAGACAACGGCCCAGGCTCCTGGCCCCACCGCATGTCAGAGGTGAGGGGCTGTTTCACAGGTCAAATTAGACTTACTCAGTGGCTGCAACTTCCCTAATCTTGCAGCCCCTCCACTCTACTTCTCCCTTTTCTTCAGCTAAGCCAGGCTTCCAGAGGCCATCTCCCTCTCTCAGTGGGACCCCCCTCATTAGCATTCCTTCTTTTCCCTCTTTCTTTGCTCTGGTTCCATCTGCAGCTTCCTATCACAGCATTAACAACCGGATCTGATCCCACTCCTGATACGGTGTACCCAAGAGAGGGCTTTGAGCCAAGAGAAGACAGGCTGTGGGCATGTGAAATGGAAAGAGCCTCTCTAGGATGGAAAGAGGCCACATCAGTAACTTGCAGTGCTTGGCACAGGAAAAGTGGTCTTACGATTGTTGCTGTTCGGATTATTGGTTGCATCGTCTTAAAGTCAACTCCCCACATATTGCTTATTAGTGGCAAGGGAGGAAAAAAACCCAGCAACCACACAATGGAGAAATTGTACAGCACCTTGACTGGGTGATCGAAATTAACCTTATCTATGCAGAACATCTGTTCAATGACATCGTGTGGCTCCAGATGTGAAACCCTGGATAGAACCTTCATCACCTGGGCAGTATTTGGGCTGAGACTGCATAACTTCAATCCAGTTAAACACGTGCACGAAAATTGGAACAACACAGAGAAGATGGGCATTTCCCCTCTGCACAAAGATGACACACAAATTCACGAAAGTAAAAAGAGGTGTGTGGGGGGATGAGAAATCGATGTCACAAAAAAAACGGATTAAAGGAAGCTAAAACGATATGACGAGAAAATGCCCCCCTTGGCCCTAGACTGGACCCTGCGCCGGGGAGGCAGATGCTATAGAGGCCAACTAACAATCTGATCTATGGAAGGTAGTTCAGACAAACGTACTTTGTTCGCATTTTCCTATAGTGATCTCACGTTGAACGTTCAGTGAATAGAAAGACTTTAGACCAGGCAGGAAATTCTCCAAAGATATTTTTGAATGGGTGGTAGGTTTTAAAGTGTCTCTAGGCCTTCTGGCATGGAAGGCAGACAATTAGCCTGCCTGCCTCTTGCCTGAGAAATCAGACTAATTACTGGTGAGGCTTGGCTAATGGGGCCTTTTGTGAACTCCCTTCCTAAATGAGAAATCTAACTTTTCACAAAAACTCAATCTCATTTGTGCTGCTGATCCCTAATATTTCTAAATAATTGCTTGGCCTCTGGGCTTTTGTCATCAAATAACCCCAATCAAACCAAGCTGCTGTGAAAGGGGAAAGTTTTATTTTATATGAATCTACTGGAAGAAAGTTAGAATCAGTTTGGAATCATCATAAGCAAAGACCAGCTGCAGCTTACTCTGGGGCAAGTTTCGTGGGCCTGGACTGAGAGGTAAGCTCACTCTGTGTAGGCTGGGATGGCTTGTGGAGATGCTCACACAGCAGACTCCGGCGTGTGTCAGAGCTCACAGTCTGCAGCATGCAGGCGAGTCCTCTGCCCCCAGGTCGACTGCCACACATGGACGAGGTCAGGGTTCTGTCTAAGGCAGAGGAGACAAAGTCCCGGGAAGTTAGTTAACTGTCCTGCATCAACCCAGAAAGATGGCAGAAGAGTTGGGGAAGGTAAGAGGTGTTTGAGGCTGGAATGCCTTAGTAATGACACGGTCATCCACCAGCAGGAGGTCATCTGAAGAGAGCTGAACTTGAAACAGAGATACATGTAAACAACGAGAGGAGGAGAGGGACGAACAACTCAGAGCTTGGCAGAGGGCCATGGAGGATTCCGAAAGTGTCTCAGAGCTGAGGTGTATCCTACACAGGTGGCTGGAGGGACCTGCTCCAGCAGAATCTCCAGTGACCTGGAAGGTCTTATCTGGGATGATCTACCTATTAGCCCCTTCTTTACAGTTCTTCCTTATCAAAGATTTTCGCAACTCTTGAAATACAGCACATTGGGAATGCTAGGTGCCTTTGGATTCCTTTTATAATATTAAATTGCACTGAACTGCCTCCTGGCCATTTCTGAGCTCTTCCTCTGCTGCCTTTCACCAGCCCCGAGGGCTCTTTCCAGCAACGTGGGTAAGGGATGCCCATGTCTGCCCCACAGCCTCTGGGGATATCCTGGGTCCCCAGTCTCTCCTGACTGTGGAATAGGAAAAATTCTTCTTTTCAGCTTAATAAAGATACCGTTCAATTTTTTAAAACATTGATAGAAATTTTCAAAAAAAAAATAAAACAAAGAGGAAGAGAAATGGTTTCAGGACATAGTTTTTATGATAATGGGAGTTTTGGCAAAAGTTAGGGTCCTGTAAACTTCAGTTTCTTTCCCTCTCCTCCACTCCTCCAGCCAGCCTAGAACCTCCTGACCAAAGGCATCCTTAAAGCCTTCAGCATCTCCCTCCAGCTCCGTTTGCAGCATTTGCATGTCCCTCCAGGAAATAAGCTTAGACAGAGGCCTCAGTCAGCACCCTAAGACTATGTACGTCATTAAAGGTCAACTCCTCCTCGGAGAAAGAAAGCCTCTCATTTGTCAAGGACCAGGATTCTCACACTGCGTTATGTGTGCAGACTGCTTCGTGAACTTGTTAAAATTCATGTATGGGGCCCTTCTTCCACATTCAGTGGGTCTGGGGTAGGACTCAGGAAACTGCATGTTTTTCTGAGTAACCCCGATTCAGGTAGCAAGAAGACACTTTGAAAGCCTGTTTGGGGGCTACAGCAACATAGTCTGAAAGAACCAGTACCAACTCCTAACAGGAGCAAAGGCTCATTTTCCTCCAGTTTTCCAGACGGAAATGGAGTCATTCCCAGGATGGGGTCCCTCAAGGGTTCGCCTGGTTCAGTCCTCGTGTGCTGAGATGGCACCCTGTGGGTCTGTTTCCCGCAACGGCTGCTGACTCTTTTAAAAGATCACGAGGGAGCAAGATTCTACAGCCTCGCATGCAAAGCCATTCCAGTGTTTATTCACCCTTCGGTTAAGTTCCCCCTCACATTTAATCTATTCTCTCATTGCAAGACTCATCAACTCTTGCTCTATTCTCTGTGGAGATGGAAAAACAACCAGTTAGTGTGCAATTTCTAACCCTTCATTGAATCACAGAGTGTTGGAACCAAAAGAGATCGCAGATACCATCCGGCACGACCCCCTTACTCTGCCTATGGGGATGTTCGTCCAAAGACATTGCATATTTGGTGGATTTTAGTTTACAGGGCCTGCAAAACGTCTGGAAAAAGCTGTCCCCACCCCAACCCTGTCCATTTTCTATAACCCTGATTTGCCTTGATTTAGGGGTGGGGCAGGGAGCATCCTCTCAGCCTTCTCTGTTT
Organism: Glossophaga mutica; assembly: GCA_039655065.1. Classification (NCBI taxonomy): domain Eukaryota; kingdom Metazoa; phylum Chordata; class Mammalia; order Chiroptera; family Phyllostomidae; genus Glossophaga; species Glossophaga mutica. The sequence goes on from CM077306.1 coordinate 53,323,103, forward strand.
CAGAACACACACATGAACTTCTCCATCATTCCTCCAAAAGACGTATTTTCCATTACTGCAATCATTTTAACTCCTTGTCTTCAGATTGTCCGTTGCTCCAAATAGGGTTGCCAGATATGGCAAATAAAAGTTCAAGACTCCTAGTTAAACAGCTGATAAGTTTAGTAAATATTTCCCATGTAATATTTGGTACATGCTTACACCTTTTAAAAAAATTGTTGTTCCTCTGAAATTCAAATTTCGCTGGGAATTCTGTATTTAATCTGGCAACTTTCATCCCTAACATTCTAGAAGCATATCAGTTAAAACTAGATGAAGAACTTTTCACATCTTGGGCAATTCTTCATGCTCACTGAGGACACTCCCACCTCATGGTCTTGACACTTGAAGCTCCCTCTGCTAGAATGTTCTTCCCCAGCATATGCATGGCTTGGTCCTTCCTCACTTCAGGTCACTATTCAAATTTCTACTTATCAAAGCGGCATTCCCTGGCCGACTTACAAAACCTTCACCATTGCTTTTTGGCTTCCTTACTCTGATTTATTTTTCTCTCAGCACATACCACCACCTGACAAAGTATATATTGAGCTATTTATATAGTTTATACTCACTCCCTAAAGCCCAATATAAACTTGGCAGGCACTTGGCTTTAGTCATTGCTACATTTCTAACAAGTACTATAGTGCCTAGCACACAATAGGCCTACATATTAGTTACTTAATCCTGCATTAAAAGTACCCCCAAACTTAGTGGATTAAGCAATAATCATTTATCATCTCTCATTTTTCTGTGGTCATGAACTCAGGGGTTGCTTGGCTAGGTGGTTCTGGCCAAGGCCTCTCATGAGTTTGCAATCAGAGGTCAGCAAGAGTTGCAGGCACCTGAGACTTGTTTGGGGCTGGCTGGACGAGCCACTTGCCAGATAAATCCCTCGTATGACTAGAAGACGGTGCTGGCTGTTGGAAGAAGGGTCTAGTTCCTTTCCATGCCACCTCTTCACAGGGCTGGTGTGATGCCTGTGTGAGGTTATCCTCAAAGTCACACTGTTACTCTATCTATATGCTGGGGTCACATAGGCTAGCACCGATTCACTGTGGGAAGAGACCTGCATTAGTTTTCTATTGCTGCATAACAAATTGCCATGAAATTAGCAGCTTAAATCATATGAATTTGCCATCTCACAGTTCTGAAAGCAGGAAATCTAGGCAAGGTTCTAGAGGCTTCCTGCACAGGACCTCACAAGGCTGAAAACAGAAATATATATTCACAAAAAGAAAACAAATACTGAAATTCTAGACCAAATTTTTAATATACAAATAGACATATGAAAAGATATTCAACATCACTAGCCATCAGAGAGACGCAAATTAAAACCACAATGAGATACCACCTCACAACTGTCAGAATGGCTATCATCAATAAATCAACAAACAAGTGCTGGCAAGGTTGTGGAGAAAAGGGAACCTTCATGCATTGTTGGTGGGAATGCAGACTGGTGCAGCCACTGTGGAAAACAATATGGAATTTCTTCCAAAAATTAAAAATGGATTGCCTTATGACCCAGCGATTCCACTGCTGGGAATATACCTAAGAATCCCAAAACAGCAATTCAAAAAAATTATGCACCCCTATGTTCATAGTAGTGCTATTTACAATAGCCAAGACATGCAAACAGTGTAAGTGCCCATTACCAGATGAGTGGATCAAAAACTGTGGTACGTTTACACAATGGAATACTATGCAGCAGAAAAAAGGAATTCCTGCTTTTTGCAACAGCATGAATGGAACTGAATACTATTATGCTAAGTGAAATAAGCCAGTTGGTGAAAGACAAATATCAGATGATCTCACTTGTGAGAGGAATCTAATGAAAAAAATAAACTAATGAGCAAAATAGAACCAGAGGCATGGAATTATGGAACAGACTGACAGCTGTAAGGGGTGAGGGGCAAAGTGGGGACTGATTGAAAGAAGGCAAGAGGATTAGTCAACGAAAGTACATGAAGCACCCATACACATGTACAACGGTGTGAGGATTGACTATGGAAGTGGGGGGATGAGCTGGGTGGAGGAAGGTAAAAGGGAAAAAATGGGGCATCTGTAACAGCATAAATAAATTAAGTAAAGCAATTAAAAATAAATAAATATTAAACAGTATTGGCATAATTGTTTCAGATGTGTCTCATGTAAGCAACCTCTGTTGGTTTTCTGTTTAATCTAGGCTGACAACCTTTCTCTTAACTAGTTCAGGACATTTGCATTTTATGCAATTACTGGAAGTATGAATTTAAATTACCACCTTATTTGCTAATTTTATTTCTCTCCACTGGCTACATTTCATTCCTTCCTCATCCTACTTTTTAGTATTCCATTCTCCACTACCACATTTGTTTGGAAATTTTATCCTCTCTCTATTCTATTTGAAAGATTACCCTATAAATTTACATTCCTGGATATAACAGTAATTTTTTTATTTACCAGATATGTATTGAGCATCTCCATATGTCAGCTGAAGTAAAAAAGAAGATGAGTAGCACAATCTCTGGTCTTTGAGGAACATTAGTTTAAGTTAACCACTTGATTGACTGATTGATTGATTGATTGATTTAAAGAATCTCTACTTCTCCCAGGTTCAGACTACTGCCTTTTTTTTTCATTATGTATATACCATGTGTTTACAAAAAGAATTATTTTATAAGCCTATTGTAGAGATGGTCGGCAGTCTATTACATCAGTCTTTTTCACATACTGATTTTTTGTTTGTTTGTTTTTGGTTCATTTCAGAGGATCCACCTGCTCTGGATCTTTACAAATATCTTTCTACACAGTGTGCCTATCCTCACGACAACCTTAAAGTGAAGTTTTATCTCCACTTACAGAGATGAGAAAACTGCCTTCTGTGAGACTGAGTGATTTTTCCAGGATCACATGGCTACTGAACCCAGATATGCCTGTCTCTCTAATGCTTATATTTTTTCTGACATATTACCTGGCTAGAGAAATGTAGGCTAGAGAAATTGACATGTATTAATACTTTAAGAGTACATAATTTGCACTTGATTTTTTTGAAATGCAGTTCACATCTGTAAAATTCACCTTTTTAAAGTGTACAATTCATTAGTTTTAATTCAAGAATATTTCATCTCCCCTTTCCTCCCAAAAAACCCTTGTTCCTATTAGAAACTCCCAATTCCCTCTCTCCCAAGCCCTTGCCAACCACTTATCTATGTTCTGTTTCTATGGATTTGCTGATCGTGGATATCCTGGCCTTTTGTGTCTGGTGTCTTCCACTTAGCATAATGCCTTCAAGGTTCATCAATGTTGTAACATGTATCAGTGCTTCTCTTTTATGGTTGAGTAATATTGCATTGTATGGGATATACCACATTTCACTTAGCTACTCGGTTGACAGACATTTTTGGTTATTATGAATAATGCTGCCATAAATATTTGTGTGTAAGTTTTTGTGTGAACATATATTTTTCATGCTGTAAGGTATGTACTTAGGAGTCTAGTTGCTGGGTAATGTGGTAATTCTATGTTTAATTTTTGAGAGACTGCCAAATACCACGACAGCATCATTTTACATTCCCACCAGCAAAGTATGAGGGTTCTAACCTTTCCACATTATCAACACTTACTATTGTCCTTTCTTTTTTATTGTAGCCATGCTGGTGGGCATAAAGTAGTATCATATTGTTGTTTTTATTTGCATTTCTCCAATGACTGGTGGTGTTGAGCATCACCACTATTTTATGTTTATTTGCTATTTGTATATCTTCTTTGGAGAAAGGTTATTCAAGTCCTTCATCCATGTTGCAATGAGTTGTTTTTCTTGTTGAATTCTGGGAGTTCTTTACATAGTCTGCATATTAAGCCTCATCATACGTATGATTTACAAATATTTTCTCCCATTCTGAGTTGTCCTTTCACTTTCATGATAGTGATAGTGTCCTTTGAAGGACATGTTTTTAATTCTGATGAAGTCCAGTTTATCTTTTTTGAGGGGTGAAACATTGCTTGGGCTTTAGATGTCACAGCTAAGAAACGACTGCCTAATCCAAAGTTCCAAATATTTACAACTATGTTTTCTTCTAAGTAAATATTACCTTTACCCTCTTGTGAAATGACTCGGAAACTTTGGAACATTTTATTAATCACTGTAGCTTATATTCTATTGTTGTCAAACACTTAAAATACATGTAACGCATTACCGTAATCATTTTATGAAGTGAATCATTCTTTAGCTATACTTACTATTTACCACAATTTTTTTCGTTTCCTACTAGAATTCAATAGTACACCAGGGCTTATTTTTCTTCTGTGTGAAGAAAATTTTTTTGCATTTTCCTTCCTCAATGAGGATCCGCTGCTGCTGTTAAAGTCTCTCAATTTTTGAAATCTTTATTTTGCTCTTATTCTTGAAGAATATTTCTGTTGCGTAGAGGATCCTTGGTTGGGAGCTATTTTCTTTCAACACTTTGAAGATATTTTTCTATTATCTTGTTTCCAATATTACTACTGAGAAATCAGAAGTCTTTTGAGGAGAATTCATTCTTTTTTCACTGAGAAGCTTTTAAGATTTTTCTCTTTGTCTTTTTTTAATGATCAGTTTCACTGTGACGTGTGTAGATAGAGATTCCTTTCTATTTATCCTGTTTGGGATCTATTGTGTTTAAATTTATGGCTCAGTGTCTTTCATCTTCTATGGAAAATCCTCAGCTATTGTCTCTTTCAATACTGTCTCTGCCACATTATCTCTCCCCTCTTTCTGAACTCTAATCACGAATGTTTGACATTCTCGCAGTGTCCTCTGTGCCTTTTACCTCTTTTACTCATTTTCCGTCTCTTTTGGTTTGAAATCCAGTTTACTAAGTCTTTCTTTAGCTGTAGCTCATCTGATATATTAAACAGTTCATTGAGTTCTTAATTTTGATTTTTTTCAGTACTAGAATTTCTAATTGTTTTTTTCAAATAAAAAAATCCACAATTTTAATATCTGGCATCCCTGTGGACTATTTCTACTATTTTTCTATTGATTGTTATTTAATTGTGTATCGCTTCATTTTGTTCCTTCACTTTATTTTAAAATTTTTCAAAATTAATTTGAGAATTTGGATGATCATCCTCCAGAGAGGTATTTCTTTCTTTCTGCCAGGTACGGGAAAGCATTAGGAGTCCATAACCAAGACTTGAGTGTTTTCCCAGAGCTGGAGTACAATGATCGTACCACCTCCATTCCACCATCTTTTTGCTGGTTTCCCCAGTCGACCTGCGGTTGGATGTAGTCAAACTTTTAGTAGATTTTCTCAAGAAAAGCTCACATTTGCATGCTTAAAACTGTTTTTCTATGGTCTTGGTAATTGAAAGGTCAACTTGACCTTAAACAAAATCATTGGGTTATACTTTTTCTTGAGGTTTCTCAAAGTTCTGCTTTGCATGTTACCTTGCTTTGCATGTTATGAAAGGTCTAACACAATCTAACTCCCATGCCCTTTCCAGTTATTTGATTTTTTTTTCTGTATACTCTGAGAACTTGTACCTCTATGGTCTAGTGTTGTTTCTAGAGCTTATGTCTTGGAGTTGACTGTTGAGAGTCTGTTTTGCTGCTAAGCCTTCTTTTATTTAAGAAAACTTTTCTTAGACTGTGTCTTTTTTGAAACTTTTCATTTTGAACAAATTTTAGATTTACAGAAGACTTGCATGAACAGTTCAGAGTTCCTATTTGATGCAGACACTGGCCTGCAGTGTCCACGTCACTATGGATGAAACGAGACATTCACACCGACTACAGAGTCCGGTGGAGGAAAAGGGACAGCTTGGCTTTTCTCTCAAGGGGAGCAAAAGCCATGGCCCTTGCTTCCTCGATGAGCTTTTATTGTCTTACTGGGCACATTACATGAAGGTCCTCATTAACTATGCACTGGTTCGCTTTAGGTGGTTACCTTTTACAGAAAACAAAGGAGCCAATGCAGCTAATCACATCACAGAAGAAGGATATTTGGAAATGAAAAAGGGAAAAGAGGTCGAACCGGTTACACTCATCCTAGGAAAGTTTAGCATGGATTTTAGGAAGTTACAATAAGCACTTGCTGTCTCAATTCAGGGTGAGGGAGTTTTTAGCAAAAGCAAGACTCAAAGCAGCCTAGGCCTGATTCCCCACAGGAGAACCTATCTGTGGGCATGGGTCCTGTGCATCTCTGAGTGGGAGCTGGGCCCACGCCGCACAGAATGGTCTCCTGCACCTATTTATTCCTCAGTGTGCTTCCCCTGTTAACAATTTATGAAGACATAGTAAAATTATCAAAATTAAAAATTAACATTAATTTACTACTATTAAAACTCCACATCTTACTTGAATCTCACCAGTTTTCTCACTGCTGTTCATATTTAGTGTCAAGAACTTGTCCAAGATTTCAAGTTGGATTATTTCTCCTTGGGCTCTTCCAGTCTGACAATTCTTCAGGTATTCCTAATTGTTTACTTTGACATTTTTGATGTGTTGATATTTTGTAGAATATCCTTCAGTTGGGCTTGTCTGATATTTTCACATGATTGAAATAAAGTAATATACTTTTTGAATAATGTACATTTCTCAGTAAATTATATTAAGGGATTCATGGAGTCAATAAGCTTTATTGTTCATGATATTTTTATCAATCAGTTAAAGTAATATCTACCAGTTTTCTCTATTGTAAAGTTATTATCTTTCCTTTTGTAGTTAATAAATATCTTAGAGCACATACTTCAAGACTATGCAAATGTTATTATTCCTCAACTTTTGCCCACTATTTTTTTTTTAAGTTTTCTTCAGTAAGATGGGCCCCAAATGATCACCACCTCCTGCTACGCTCATGTAAACCCCTCCCACATTGTGTAAGGGTTGGTATGTGTGGCAGATGTGATTATTTACGGTGTTTCCAAGACTAGGTTATAAAAGACAATGGAAAATTTTTTTAAAATAAAAGATACTGGGGCTTTCATCTTGGGTATATTTTTGTGTTCCAACTCTCCCTCTCTTCGCTCACTTATTCTGGGGAAATCAGTTGCCATGTTGCTAGCAATCCTATGGAGAGGCCCATATGGCAAGAAAGTAAAGTTCCCAGCCAACAGGCACATTAGTGAATCTGAGAGCAGATCCTACAGTCCCAGTCCAGCCTCAGATGACTGTGACCCTGGCTGAGACTTTCGTTGTAGCCGTGTATGACTCTGAGCCAGAATCACTCAGGAAAACTACTCCTGGAGTCCTGGTCCACAGACTGTACTATAATGAATGTTGCTTTATTGCATTAATTTTGGGGTTATTACACAGGAGTAGATAATTAATACATTCTGAATCTCTTAGTTTGCCAATACTATTAGCTGTATACATCTGTGGATACTTTTGCATTACAATGGCAGAGTTAAATTGTGACAAAAACCATTGGCCCCTTTATAGAAAATGTTTGCTGACCCTTGCTCTGAACTGAGGCAATAACGGTCATTTTAATATTGCAATCTGATCATTCTCTGCCCTACTTAGTCTCTCACAATGACTTCCTGTTGCCTTTAGGATAAAGATCAAAATCCATAACATAGCTCAAGAGACCACGTATGACCTGTTTCATGCCCATCCTTCCTGCATCACACCTGGCCACACACCCCACTCCCTTCTGCTTTCGATGCCTCGACTGTACAGTACTTCTGTTTCTTTTTAAATTGTTTACCAGGGCAACACTGGTTAATGTTACACAATTTCCAGGTGTACAGTATTATAATTTGACTTCTATATACTCTACCACATGCTCCCCACCTGAAGTCTAGTTTCCTTCTGTTACCACGTATTTGACCCCCTTAACCCACTTCACCCTCCTCCCCTTCCCCCCATGTAAACTACCAACCTGTTGTCTGTAAGTTTGTTTTTGTTAGTTGGCTTTTTTTATATTCCACATGAGTGAAATCATGTTGGTCCTTTTCCATCTGACTTATTTCACTCAGCATGATATTCTCAAGATCCATTCAGTTTCTGGAGTGTACCCTGCCCGTGCTTATTTCAGGGCCTGTATGCTACTTGCACCCCTTAGAATGCCCTCCCTCTAGTCCCAACTTCACTTAGCTCACTCCTATCCGTTTCTCAGGCCTCAGCTTTAACATCACTTCCTCCATGTAGCCTTCTGTGAACTCCCCAAACTAAACGAATCCACTGGTACCCAGGGACCTCTGCCTAACTTGCTAACCATCCGTTTACTTGTGATCACAGAGTGTTTTTTTCCCCACTAGACTGTAGGGAGACACTAGTCCTGCCTCATTTGGCATGGTATCCCCCGCAGTTAGCTTAGTATCTGGCACACAGTAGGCATTTAATAAATATTCCTTGCTCTTCCTTACCCTACTGAATTCTGTCAACTCTCTTCTGATACTGTTCACTTCTGTCTTCACAATTCCCCCAGCTGAGCCAAGTATTATGACGTGTCTGGATCCTTTCAACAGTTACTTAGGCAAGTAAAGTCTTCCTACTCTGGATTCTTTTCCACAGTGCAGCTGAACTGACTTTTCTAAGATGCAAATCTGATGGCTTCCCACTGCTCTCTAAACAAAGTCTAAAACCCTTAGAAGGCTGACAAAACGCTCTGTAATTTAGATTTTACTCATTTCTCCAAAGCACCTGTTAAAGTCAAAATGATTCCCTTTCAGGTCTGTAACTATGAGTTCTCTCTCAACTCTGAATCTTTGCAAATTATTCTCTTCACTGCCTGAAACAGTATTCCCCACGCCTCCTCTGTCGCCCAGGTATGTCCTACACAGTATTTGGGGATCCTCGCAGGTATCTCTACCCCTTGGAAGCCTTCTCACACTCCCCAAGTCTGGCTTACAGGCCCCTCCTTTAGTACCCTATACCCACTTCCCCCAACAGCCTCACCCCCCGACACACACCATTTGTAGCATTAATCACACAAAAAGCTCTGTGAGAGAAGGGACTATCTGGCTTCTTTTCCACTGTATTTCCAGTATTTACAGTGCTTGGAGCACAGAAAGAGCCCCCAAAATATTTACTAAGTAAGTGAATTTTAACACTTTGACACTAAAGCAATTTCTCATAATTTTGAAAGAAAACTTTAAAAGCTCACATTAAATCTTATGACTTCTGATACTATACCCTTCAATTTACCCAATATGGACCCCATACTCATTTCAACCAGCACCTCTAAATCTCCTACTTTCTTACGTTATACCCATCTTTCAAGTCCCAAAAACATGAATTAATTTAGCAGCCTATGCTTCAAGCCCTAGACTGCTGGGCTCAGGTACTTGATGAAGTCACAGAACCTTTCTAATTGGCTCCATCATAATGTTAGGGCTTCTAACCCAACTGGGTCACCACCGTGACTTCCTCGGTGCTTCTCCTTATTTCCGGCCTACTCTCTTCTAGCGTATGTCTAAATGTTCACCACTTACCTCAAGCCCCAGACAATCCTACACTGGCTCACTCTCAACAGGTGATCCTGCTTCTCTGTCACAGAGATAAGAGGGAAACAGATGTGAATCCTTTCCTCACTTTAAACCTTCTTCCCTTTCTCTTGTCCCTATCCCTTTCCCTCACACAGAAGCATTTACCTGTACTCTTGAACATCCTTCTTCTGGCCTGCTCTTAGGCTCTGCCACCTCATTTCTGGCATTGTCGCATTTCATAATGGGACTCTCTTAAGGTCTCATTATGCTTTTTCATTGTGTTGCACCAGCCAGAGTCATCCACTCTGCTGCTGGTAAATTACTGTACACTAAGATGGTACAGCACTTCAATGCTCGATGCCTCATGCTCAAGGGAGCTGGAAGTTCATACAGAGAAAAGTGATGATGGTGGCATCCGTCTGCCCACTCCAGCTCATCCTGGATGAACTAAGCACTGCTTGATGTCATCCAGCCAGATCACACGTGCTGTGGATGGACTGCCAGTAACAAGTCTTCTGCTTTCCCACTAACTATCAAGCGTCAGGCGTAACCATCAGTAAATAAATGTATCTTGTCTTGGTGATTTGATTCTAGTGGATAAAACCACATTGCACTGTTTTGGGTTTTGTTGCTGCTCAACATGATCTCAAATACAAACCAACAAGAGGAACTTGAGAATTAGCAACTATAATCCTGGAGATGATAGAGATTCTTGGGCCACATCAGTTCTCACACCGTTGTTACCTCTAAGCTTTCAGTGCTTTTTCTCAGCATCTTTTCTAAGTCACAGACATCAATAAATATCAAAATGCATGAAGCAGAAAGAAAGGTTTGTGAACACAAATGGATTCCTAACTGGCCGGTGAGCTACAGGATGGAATGGTGGGGGTGAAAACTGCCCATTCAACCACCACCACAAACCCTCAAGAAGACCGTATCATAAAGCACGTTAGCTTTCTGAAGGCTAGCTGGGAATTTTCGGAAAGCCAGGACCATGGCAGTGCCCCTCAGATCTGCACCCCCATTTTTTGTCCCCTCTGCCTTCCCCAAACACAGACACTTAGCAAAGGCTTTGCATTAATTTTGAGACAAAGATAGAAGAAATAGGAACTAACTCTCAAAATAAAAAGGAAAAGGAAGCAACCCTTTATAGTTAACTTCACCTTAAAGCAACTATGAGTTACATTATGCTTTCATCTTGTCAGCTGTGCTCATTTATGTTATTGTCAATATCTTTGAAAAAAACATGTAAGCATTAAACATTTTAAGGACCTTTCACAAACCAAATGACAGTAGGTTTTTATTAACATATCTTACAATGTTGATTATTCCTAGTTTTATAATTTCTGCTTAATTATAAAGATCGATTTAGCTTCCACAGTAATGTACTGTATTTAAATGATCATTCATACAAGGTATCACGCCAGTACATTTTTTGAATAATATACACACACCACTCTAACTTGGACCTGTTATTTTTAAAAGTGGGTTTATAAATGGGACTTAAAAAAGTTATGGGGGGAAAATTAAAGTTCTAGTTTAGCAGCATGCATGTATGTATTCAAGTACAATTTTCAACCAAGTGCTTTTTTAAAATTCACTGGTGACTAATTCACCAATATCAAAATAAACACTAAGAAACCCAAATTTTAATGTTAAGGCTAATATTTTCACTTCACATCCATATGCACAACCATAAAACATTCCATTTTAAATATGTAGTAATCAAAGTCTGAATACATTATACCATGTATATATAGCATTGGAGTTTCAAACTGTAGAATTATTCAAGTTCATGAATCCTGAAACAGTATTTACTAGAGATGTAAATTAGCATTTTGCTCTTCAACCACACTTACAAATGGTCTGGTATTCATAATGACTGAAGCAAAAAATATAACAGGCTGAAGTTACAATACATTATTTTATAAAGTAGCAATGAGTTGGAAAAGACAGCTGTTCAGTTAAACAGAATGATTCTAGTCTTTCAGAAAGTTATCTTAATATTTTGGAAATATATATAAAAATAGCAAGCTATTTCCATGTAATTCATTGTAGAGCTATAGGTAATTTTCTGACTTTTTGAACACATTTGAGTATGTACTGTTCTGCTCTTTCTATTTTAATTTGAGACCACCATTTATTGTCCACTTGCATATTCTGTAATGGCATGTAATTCATGATTTTTAGAAGCTAGATCTGACTTTATTTTTATATTTTATCATTAGATATTTTTAGTTTATTTTTACATGTAAAAATGTAATTTCATATAACAAGCCATGTAAGTCCAAAATACCAGGAACTGCTTGATAGCACTATGTATGAAACAATCATCAACTTAATTATTTGAAAGAAAAATTCTGGTAGCAATATAGAACATGCCTTTCTGTAATCTTCCTTCTCTACTAATAGAGTGGGCATTAGCTCAGCCATTCCCATTCTGACTGACCAAAAAACCCTATACACATAAACTGCTTTTCACAGCAGCATCAAAGAAGAATGCATTTGCATGGCTCATTCATGAGGGTCATCACCACTGAGCCTCTCCCAACCCTTTAGGAAACCACGCAGAATTAGCAGTGATTACACTGAACAAGCGCCTTATAGATGAACCTCTTGAGCCAAAAGGAAAGTTCCAAAACTCTGCTTCCTTTGTGAGGAAGTCTGAGCATTTCCAATCTGGTCATTTAAACAAAACTGTGGTTGGTAATAAAAGGTGGGCATGCACAGACTCAAAATCTGCCCTGTGTATGCTCCTACCACTGTTGATTTTATAGTCAAATCTACTGGTTACTACCTCCAGTAATTCATCCAATTGAAATGGAAAATTTCGATTTTTAAGGGCTCCTTCCCCCACCCATACATGTATCTCCCAAAATGTACTGTATTATATTAACAGCATCTATCTACTTATTTTACAACTATTTCAATTATTTACCAGGGGAGAATATTTATGAAATTCCTGAGAATGAATTAAGTTTTCAGCAAAGCCTTAAACTTTTAACAGATTCCTCACAATAAGAAAAAAATTTTAAAGTTCTACTATTAGACCAACTTTGACTATACAATATTTCACATAAATCATGTTTTACATTTTTTTTCTAATTACATACAGCAAAAATCTCAAATCAATGCAAGAATGGCAGAGGGAAAAGATGCCATATTAAAAATATGCAGATGCAAACTAAAACACACAGATATAAGAAGCAGTAAAACTTTAAATAAATCCCACTCTAAGTATCAATGAGTAGCTGATGTGCATTGCTGGGAGAATTAGCTTTAAATAATTTTGTCAAGTTGTGCTTCTTATTAATTGTAGATTTTCTGAAAATGACCACTAAAGAATGATTTAACTTGTAATTTATGTTCTCCAGATATTTAAAAAAAATTATTATACCATTAATGTGATTACCAAGCACCTAATTTTGGAAAGGCTTTATAATGTATGTGTTCTTTTTATCCCTCAGCAAAAGCATTAATCTCCCAAAGTAAGTTAAAGCTTATTGTTGATAAATCCTCGATGAAGGCGATGACGTAATGCAATGCCGAGGCGGCGAGTCACAGCCCGTTGTAATGTGGACCCCATCTCTTACTGATGTGATCGAAAGTGTGAGAAATCCACTGTTGTTCCAGGACTTTGTATCTTTCCTTACAAATATAGAGAGGCTTGCCTCTCCTAGAACAAAAGGAGGGGGAAAGTTGTTAAAAGTAATAAAATACAATGAAGATTTCACACACATTTTTTTGAAATAGACTTTTCATGACAAAAATTTCACACAATAATTGATTTCATGTTTCCTTAGCATGTTGATGAGGAAAACATCTTAAAAAGTAGAAATAGCTCTACATTAATGACTGTCGCAATTTAACATAAAAAAATACCATCACCCCGAAGCCAGACACGGCACCCTGCTTTGCCCGAGCCGACCTCCACGCAACGCCGGGCACGGCCTCGCGCGCCTCACCTCAGGTCCCGGTCCTCCTCTCCGTGGGCGTCCAGGTACACAGAGCCCCAGAGGCAGAAGCGGTGGCCGCGGATGATGATGATCACCGAGGCATTGATCAAAAGGAAAATCCCTGTTCCTGCGCCGCAGTTCTGGGAATGCTAGAAATGAAAAATGTGCCGGTTAGCTTCATAATCAAATGGACTTTTTACAAGAAAGTCAAGAATCTCCTAGGTAAATTTCTAAGTAAAACAAATATTTTTTAAAATTTGAGTAAGATTTCGCCCACATTAAATTTATAATCTCATTTGTAACACTTCATTAACAATACATTGGGAGGAATCCAGGTAAGGATTATCTAGAAAAGTAACTGAAATCCAGCCTAAACCTGACCGCGAGGCCAGCCTCTGCCGCAGCACCCACGCCCACGGTTCCAGGGCGGCGGGCCCCAAGCACCTGCGGGGGCCGGTGGGGCAGGGAACGGAGGAAAAGTGTGCTTAAGAAAGGTTTTACTCAAGACCTCAGGTGGGTTTTTTCCTTTTTTTTTTTTTCACTCCTCTACTGGATTGAAAAGAACACAGACAAACTGGAACAAAAACAAAGAACAAAATCTTTATGCGCACTGTTCATTTTTTCCAAGGAGCTAAACTTTTAGGGCTGTCCTGACCGCATGTGCCACACTTCCATGTACTGGGAGCTTCTGAGTTGCATAAGCTTTGTATCACTTTCTAACGCTTACCAGTACACATTCACAGTAACTTTGTTGCTTGCAGCAAAGTCCTTTCAGGCACACGAAAGTCCCACAAACCAGGCAAACGGCAGGGTCTTTGGGAACCTTGGTGCACACGCTACAGGTTTTCCGGTGGTAGTACTGGAAAATGGTATTATAATTCTCAGGCAACTGGAGTAGGTGTGGCAATTTCCACCGTGATTCTTGGATAAGCAGGGCCTAAAACAGTATCCAAAAATATTCATTAGTCTTATGTATTTAAATTACTAACACGAAATACTTATTTTTTAAAAGGACTTTTTTTTTAAAGAACAGAAACTCGGTCTCCAAAACCTAGACTTATTTTCTTTATTGACACTCTTCTCATTTCCATTATACAAATGACTAAAATAGTACTTCAAAAATTGCCATTCTATTTTAATGTTTCTGCTTGAAATATGATGCAAGATTTAAATTAAGCACCCTACAACACTTAAACATTTTATTACTATAAAAGAAAAATATTAAATATAACTAAGCATGCATGGCAAATGTATCTAGATATACTTGTTTTTTATACATGCTTTTAAATAGTTATACTTGTTTTTTAAAGCCAAGTTTTCATCTTTCTCAGTTAAACAAATAATTCATTGGCTTTTCTTTAGGGAAGGTCATACTTTTAACTCATTATTTTTATTTCAATACTAATGTAAAATCTTCCACCTCAAGCTAACATTTTTTGTATCCATAAGCACTGGGGCTATAACTCTTCATAAATTTGCTGCTTAAGTATTTTTTAAAATGCCAAGTTAGTTCAATTTCTCTACAGGGCATACTTTACCAATTATTTGTATGTGTGTAAAAATATCGGCAAGTAATAGCACTAATTTCTTTCCAGATGCTACTCCCTTAACACTTAAGTAAAATGTATGAACCTCTCATCTCAAGAAACTAGAGATGGCATGTACCTCATGACGACCATCTCATGTCCTACAGCCATAATCCAGCCCAATCAATGCAGTTACTAAGCAGCTAGCTTGGTGTTGAACAGTGATTTCATGGATAAAGCGGCCTGGACGCAAGGACAAGGACAATACATGGGCGTCCAGTGTGCTACTTGCCAGTACTCAGTGCTCAGTTTTGGAACCCCCCAAACTGTGTATTCTGTAAAGGGCTGATCATACGGGAACCCTTCCCTCAGTGAAAGGAATAGCAGTTTGTTCTCACTAAACCTGATACTTATCTAGATTAGGTTGTAAACTGTCCAGAAGCCCACACCACATGGTCTCTAATCGAAGAATCTTCTTCATAAAGAGAGATGTAAGGCAGTATGTATCTATGGAATTAATTGATCTGAACATATACTCAACCACCTGAAAAAAATTACTGATCTTTTAAATAAACTACTCTGCTGATCAATTTTTCAGTGGCACCAGTTGGAAGAAGACACCTAGAGACTGAGGTATACGCTCCTACAGGATACGGTGTATGGTCTTAACCAGCAGCGGACACACACTCTCTCATAGCTGGAACTGCACAGGTTCGGAAACCAGGGGGAGAAGAACAGTTGTGCTCTCTCATGATTTCATTGAAGGATTCAGTCTTTAATGTCTGTTTCCCTGCTATTTTGGATTTTTCTGAGGTTTTAGTACCATCCTAAGGAAGGTGTGTACTACCCTCCATCAGATTCTACTGAATTAGAAACTAAATGTCGTCTAACCATTCTAGGTTCCCCCGCACCACCAGGAGAAGAAAAGGAATCGCTTACCACATTGTTTGGAGGGATGGACCCTGGCTATTAAGAGTAATAGAAATATTGCTATATAATTGGTAACAGTATGTTTGAACTTAGAGACCCCTAACTTTCACAGTGTCCCCACCGTGTCTCAACCTTGAAAGGTAAACATTCAACGCAAAACTATTATGTATTACATAAGAGTTTTATGTAAGGATCAAGTGTGAGTTACATCCTTGGTCAAACCAATCCAACCAGTTGAGGTGCTGGTCAAAGGAGGTGAAAGAGAAAATCATATATTTGACTGTATCATTATAGATTTATGACTGGTTGTAAGTTTTCTTGCTATCTGTGGCATCTATTTTTCATTCCCTTTTCCTTTCTCTTACTATTGAATTCAGAGCAGGTGCTAATTAAAATTTTCTAGACCACTGGGGGCGTGAGAACAACCAATCACAAAGGGAATGGACATCTCCCAGAGCCTCTAGACAGGGAGGCCCAATGACAGAGCTGTTGCATGTGACTTCAGGCTGCATATTTGGAAAAGCAGTAGCTGCATCTGTGGTTGTAACAGTGATGTGATGGTTACTTCACTTCGAACAGAGGAAGACGTGCAACTCTATAAATGAGAAGGATGTCTACATGCTGGGCAGGTAAGACATGGAGGTAGTAGGCTACCAGTGTTTTTTCTTTTCCATTTGTCTGACTTCCTTATCTGCATTCTTACATTAATAGTATTACAAGTTTTTTGGAACAAAAATAACTTCTTCTCCTGCTCCATACAAGATCCTACACCACCACAGGGGTGAACATATGATGCAATCCAATCAGATTCTCTCTCCCAGGAATCTGAATCATGAGCACACACACGCAGGGAAGAAAAGTGGTGGGGGCAGAGTCACCCAGTAGTAGCACTGCAGGGAAAACAGACCACAGGTCTGCCACCGAACTGTCCGTCTGCTCCAAAGACTCTTAGCTGATAGACAACACTGGAAACACTAATTAATATTATCTTTAGCTCATTCACTGTTCGTCTTGCTAAGTCCCTCTATTCAAAGGTAAAATTCCTGGTAAAGAAAATCTGGTGTCTTGGAGTCCCGGTCAGTATTAGACACAGAACAGAGACAGAGATGTAGACCAGATGCATTCAAATAACTGGTAAAAATTCTGCATACACAGACATACCTAAGTAAATGTCCACTGTTCTGACTCTAAAACAATTCTCTCTCAATTTTACAAAAAGATAAAATATTTTTAAATGATAAATCCTTTTTCACCATCAATATCCACACCAATAATCAGTCATGTAAAATGCAGACCTGCTCTTATGTTATCAAATAAGTTCATTTTTATCTATTGCTTAACCCATGGCTCACATGAAGACAAAAAATTCTAAGTATGCTCATCACTTTTTCTCCTGTCCTGGCTCTACAATTATACCCATCTCTCACTCCAAGTCATTCCTCATAGGTTTTCAAAATATATCAAAATATAACTTCAGATCGTAGCTGTAATCTATGAATAAAGAAATTACTAGACACGAAAAAGATTTTTATATATAATATACAAGATTCAATTAACTTCTTGAATTTCCCTTTTCCTTTAAAAAAGGTATAAAATGAAAAAATATCTCTTTAAGGATTTCAACAAAAACCAGAAATGAACAAAAGAGACATTTATTATTTATGCTTACCTTGTCTTTACTATTCACTTCAATATTTTAAAAATGTAGTCTGACACCTCCATCTGAGATACTAATATTTTATTTTCCCTTTGATGTTAAAATTAAAATTCTCATTTTCCCTGAAACTTGGCTCCCCTTTCATCAATTCTATTTCTGACAATGACGTCCTCCCACCACTAACAGTTCCACAAATATGTATTAGGTCACTAGTCTGTATCAGGCACTTTATAGGAGCTAGGGATTAAAAATAAATAACTTGTTTTGTGGAGTTGCAATTCAGACAAAATAAACAAAGTGATAAATATGGCAACTGTAAGAGACAGTAGTGGCAAAAGTACTGTCATAAAACAGAGGGAGGGGGTTAGAACTTCAAAGGAAGATGGGCTACCAGATAAGGTTTTAGAGAAGGGTAACATTTATTTTAGCAAAACCTTGAAAAGTGATTAATTCAACAGGAGAAGGGTAGGAAGGTTGCTTTAGATAAAAGTAAGAGCAGTGAGCCGTTTGAGCAAGGTTGTAGGCAGGGGAGTGGCAGAGAATGAGGTCTGAAAGGCAAGCAAGATGGTGAAAATCCCTGAGTGCTAGGCAAGGAGCATAGATCTTCACCCAATGTCAATCAGGCATCACCAGTGGTGTTTAAGCAGGAGCTGGTTCCTGTCAGAACTATATATACGTTACCATTCTTCTAGCTATTTGGGTTCAAGATCTTAAAGTCTTGTATATCTGTTCACCAAGGCCCATATATTTTTCTCAAGTGTCCCTTGCATTGGTTACATTCTAATTTTTACTAACAGAACAATAGTACAGATTTTCTTCACCACCTAAATGATAATCTCTGGTTTCCCTCTCTGCTTACTTCAACTTACTTGCTAAAAAGCCACCAGATTTAGCCACCAGTACTCTCCATAAAAGACTACTTTCGTGCTGGCTGGTGTGGCTCAGTGGATTGAGCACAGGCCTGTGAACCAATGGTCACTAGTTCAGTTCCCAAGCAGGGCACATGCCTGGGTTGCAGGCCAGGTCCCCAGTAGGGGGCACATGAGAAGCAACCACACATTGATGTTTCTCTCCCTTTCTCCTTCCCTTCCCCTCTCTCTAAAAGTAAATAAATAAAATCTTTAAAAAAAAAAAAAAAGACGACTTTCGTCATATTATGCCATTTCTCAAAAACTGCAGGTCCGGCTATAGAAAAAATCTGAGCACCAAACCATGGCATTCGACTGCCCACTGCTGCCCTTACTCTCCAACACAAAACCTGTCACCCGCTCAGCGGGCGGCCCAGGTCCAGCACATTTAAAAGTTAAATATGTGACCTTTTAGATCTCCTAGTCCCAATCTTTGATTTTTATATGACAGTTCTCTTTCCAATAAGCTTACAAGTTCCTCACCTATCTCAGAATTCCTTTGTACCTTACAAGACTAAGGCTGTGATTATTTAAGGACTCAATAAAAACCTGGCAACCTAAACCTAAAAGTGACATAGTAACACCTTAGCTTTGTTGACGGAAATGTTTCTGCTTTTACACTCATAAGCAAATATTATTCAAGTAAATCATTTTTCGATACAATTAGTTTTATAAATGCTTCCAAGAATAGATGACCTGAAATTTTAAATTCTTCATTATCCTCTTACCTATCAGCATACCTGCACTATGGCAAGTGAGTACTATTCCTTTTACATACCTTCCCTTGTTCTGTGTGTCTTTCAGTAAATGCATTTATCTCAGAGCACCACTGAGATATGATATCGAACGCTGGAACTGGCCACTCCAGGCAGGAGGCACTGATGAAGGGGTGGTCGGTTTGGTAAAATGTTGGCAGAAGTCCCAGGCAGCTGGAAAGAACGGAAAATTCTTCTTCTTCCTTTAAGACATGAAATAGAAAATTCTCAAGACATTTTCATCAAGAACATTCCCCTTTTCGATATTTTAAGTGTCATTCTCATCAATTCCTTTTGGATAGTAAGAAAATTTTCTTAACTGAGCCAACTAAAGAACAGTAAAGGGCGCAGAAGGAGCAGAGAAGAGAGACACACATTCCCAGCTGTTATATCCAAATATCCCCATATTTCTTTGAAACTTAAGTTCTAAGTGCCATGGCATCTGCCTCTTTTAAACATTTATTTTTTAAATAGTGTTGCCACATATCTGATGAGTACAGTCCACAGAACCCAGTTACTCTTTGAGAGCAAATGTTAATTTGGGGTAAAGGAAAAGGAAAATTTCGGTTTAAAGGTTACAGCTATCAGGGTGGATGAACAGCAAGAGTCAAATCATAGAATTCACGAAAGGCAGTGCTAAATAATTTGCCTAGATCCCGAATAAGTGTGAAACAAAGTCAGTTTTCACAGGTGGGGGGAGTTTTTAAAAATTTTACAGATCTAAGTGCCAGGCAATCTGAAGCGCTATGCAGTAATAACAGAACCAAAGTAATCAAGTCATCCAACGACTCACATTTTGAAAGGTCATTTTTAAGGAGTTTCTTAGTCTTATAAATACCAAAATACACTCCCTAATTCTTTATTTAATTGAAAAACCATTTCTGAAAGTATGTGTTCTTTCCCCTGTCCACTAGATCAATTCCTATCATCCTTCAAATTCCAGCTCCCCACGGAAGATTCCCTTGACCCACTTAATGAAACTTCAGATTACCATTCAGATAAAACGAATCCTTCCACACCTTGTAAACAACACTTCTGTTCTTGGATGTTTTCTATTAGTTACTTTAAAAATAAATAGACTTTCCTTTAAGACTGTGGGAGTGGTAACTGGGAGTAGGAGCTCTCTCCTTCCAGGGTTTGGCATACAGGAGAAATTCAACCAACATCTCTTTGCAAAATTAAACTAATTATGTAGATTAAGTACAAAATTCTGAAATGTTACAAAGATGAAATAAAGATGAAAAAGCAAAATAATATGACAGCAAAAAAGATGTTAATTTTTAAAATCTCTAGAAATGAGGCCACAGATCCCCCATTCATATAGCTACATAAAGAAGGCATTTTTAAAAACAAATTTATTGAGGTACAATTTACGTAACCATAAAATGTAGTACCAACCTTAAGTGTAGTCTGATAAATTTTGTTAAAAGTATAATCATATAACTACTGCTACAATAAAATTTTAGAACAATTCCTCCCCTCAAAAATAATTCCTTTGGGCCCCTATGTAACCACTTCTAGCCCCTTCTGACCCAAGCAACAACTGATATACTTTCTGTCCTTATAATTTTGGATTTTTAAAAAATTTCATATAAGTGAAACCATATAGTATGTAGTCTTGTGTGCCTGGCTTCTTTCACTTAGCACAGTATTTTGAGATTTGTTCATTTTATAGTGTGTATTAGTAGTTCCTTCCTTTTTTTTACAGAGTAGTATTCTACTACATGAATAGACTACATTTTATTCACGCATTCACTTGTTGAAGGACTTCTGGGTTGTTTCCAGTTTGTTTGTTAATTTTTAAAATCTCTTTTAGAGATTTTAAAAGACATTGTTTTGTTTTGTTTTTTTAAAGACTTTATTTATTTATTTTAGAGGGGAAGAGAGGGAGAAAGAGAGGGAGAGAAACATCAATGTGTGGTTGCCTTTCGCACGCTCCCTACTGGGGACCTGCCTGGCCTGCAACCCAGGCATGTGCCCTCACTTGGAATTGAACCAGCGACCCTTGGATCACAGACCAGTGCTCAGTCCACTGAGCCACACCACCCAGGGCTGTTTCCAGTTTTTGACTACTACAAATTAGGCTGTTATGACCATTTAAAAGTATTTACGTGGACGTAAGCTTTCACGTCTTTTGGTATAGAATCGTTGTGTAGCATAGTAAGTATACGATTAATGTTTTGAAGATACTTCCAAAGTTTTTCCAAATTTGACTATACTTTTTGTACCCCCACCAGCAAAGAATGAGAGTTCTAGGTAACTCAAACTCCTCAGGAACACTTGTAATGTTAATTTGTATTCCTCTAATCAACAATGATGTTGAACACTTTTTCATGTATTTATTGGTCACTGATATATTCTTGCAAGAAGTGCTTGTTCAAATATTTTTGGCCCACTTTGTGTTCAATTTTTGTTTTCTTACTGAGTTATAAGAATTCTGATATATTCTGGATATAAGTCCTTTCTCAATATATTTTTTAAAAACTGAGATATACTTCATATACCATAAAAGTCACCCTTTTAAAGTATATAGTTTAGTGGAGCTTGGTATATTTACAAAATTGTGTGACTGTTACCACTAATGTCAGAATATTTTCAACAACCTATTGTAAATAACATTATTTTCTTAACTTCATTTTCATATTGCTCACTGCTAGTACAGGAAACACACCAGTTGTTTTATATGTTTGTCACACACTCTACAGCCTTGCTGAATGGGTTTACTAGCTCTGACAGTTTTTATGGAGATTCCTTATGATTTTTCACATACAAAATCATCTAATTTGTAAACAAAGATTATTTTACCTTTCCCTTTCCAATCTTAATGCCTTTTATTTATCTTTTTTGCCTAACTGCTTTTTCTTGAACCTGCAATCCAATGCTGAAAATAAATTATGAGGGCAGACATCCTTGCCTCGTTCCTGACCTACCGGGACGAGCTTTTTATCTTTCACTATTGTGATGCTAATAGGAGATTTTCATAGATGCCCTTTACCAGGTTAAGGAAATTCCCTTCTACTCCTTGCTTTTTAATGTTTTTATCATGAAAAGGTGTTAGATTTTGTCAAATGCTTTTTCTTTGACTGAGATGATCATATGCTTTAAAAAAAATCTACTTAATTAATATGTAGAATTAAATTAATTGATTATTTTTGTTTTTAAACCAACTGTGCATCCCTAGGACAAGCCCATTTGGTCATGGAGTATTGCTTTTCTATTGCTAACATTTTATTAAGGCTTATGCTTCCATGTTCATGAGAGATAGGTGTTTGTAGTTTTACCCTGGTTTGGGTATCAGGGTAAAATTGGACTCATAAAATGGGTTTGCAGTGTTCCTTCTTCCTGTTTTCTGAAAGAATTTGGATAGTACTGATACAACTTCTTCCTTAAATATTTCATAGAATTCACCATGACATTATCTTTGTTGTTATGAAGTTGACTTCTCTTTCTCTGGAAAAAACAATTACAGAATTTTAATAACTAAAATCAGTTTTCTTGTTTGATATACATCTACTAAAAGTTTCCTATTTCTTCCTGAGTCAGTTTTAGTAATTTGTATCTTTCAATGAATTTCTCCATTTCATCTACATTATCAAATCTGTTAGCAAATATAATATTCTCTTATGGTTCTGTAGGGATGCTTCCTCCTTCATTGGTACTGGTAATTTGTACCTTCTCTCTTTGTTGTCTAATCAATCTAGCAAAGCACCTGACTCCTGGTGTGATTTTTCAGGCCTAACTGAGGCAATTACAAAGGTTTTACTTTACAGGCCTTGTGGGTAAAAGCTGCCCTCCCTACACCACACTTAGTGCGCAGCCAACGACAGTCTATGAAGAGACTTGCAGTCAAGGTCTCACATGCTTACAGTCCCAGCCCTGGTACCTTTATTCCCAGGCCTTTTTATCTGAGGACTTAGGCAGGAGTCTTTCTGGTGCCTCTGTCAAGGCAACCTTTTAGAAAGAAGGAGAGGAAACCTTGAAGGCACTTTTCCATATTCTGGCTCAGTACCCAGTACTTTCCCCCTCCTATCTCTCCCACCTCACCCCCTCTCCACCTTGGAGTCCATAAAGCTGCCAGAGCACTTTTTTTGGGGGCCTCTCAACAGATCCCCCCTTCTGCAGATCCATATGATCTTCAACTGGTGTGCCACTTCCATCATTGGAATGTGGGGGAGGGAGATTGGTGTCTTCTCTGGGTGTAGTCACTTGCTTACACCATCACAGTAAGTGGTTAAAGGTTTAACTCTTTTATTTTTGGCTTGTTGCTTTAATCAGCCACTCCAACACCTAGCGGCTCAGTTCTCTCTCCCAGTTCAGCTGAGTTCTTGACGTTTAGGTTTACCTATTTTATTGATCTCTTATGAAGGAGATTTTGGACTCGGTGATTTTTTTTCTGTTTCTTCTACTTTTTGATTTCTATTCTGATTTCTGTAATTTCCTTTCTTATACTTGTTCTGAGTCTAATTTGCTCTATTTCTAGCCTTGTAAAGTAGAAATTCAGATAATTTTAGACCTTTCTTATTTTTAAATGCAAGCATTCAAAGATATCTCACTCCAAGAACCACTTTAGCTGCATCCCATAATTTTGCTGTTATTTTCATTTTCACAGTTTAAGTATTTTCTAATTCCCTGGTAATTTCTTCTTTGATACGCAAGTTATTTAGAAGTGTGTTGCTTAATTCCCATACATTTGGAGATTTCCATATTTCTGTTACTGACTTCTAATTTAATTCCATATTATTGTCAGAAAATATAGCATAGAATTTCCATTCTTTCAAATTTATTGATACTTGTTTTATGGCTTGGCATATGGTATATTCTAGTGAATGTTCCATGTGCCCTTGTGAAAAATACGCATCCTGCCATTACTTGGTGAAGTATTCTATAGATGTCAATTATATCAAGTTGATTGACAGTATTTTTCAGGTCCCATTTATCCTACTTGATTTTCTATCTACTTGTTATTGACTACTAAGAGAAAACATTGAAGTCCTCAGCTATAATCATGGATTTATCTATCTTTCAATTTTGTCAATTTCTACCTTATGTAATTTGGGGTTTTATTGTTTAGTGCATGTATATTTACAACTTCTATATTGTCTTGTTCTATTTAGAGAGGGTATTTATTTTCTAATGTAAGGCATAAAAATAACAAGACAATAGAAACCACCAATGGTAGAAAACCAGCATTTTTTCATCTTCTTAATGATGGAAAATCCAACAATGGATAAAAATTAACAAAGATCTACATAAATGCATTTTTTCCCTGGGACTCATAGGCTATCAAGATTGTTTGGCCTCTCTCATGAAGTAGATGTTGAGTCCAAATGTGGGTCACTAAAATAAGAGAAACCTAACTGAGAAAAAACTTATGAAAGAAAAAAAATCAAAGAAAAGTTTCTCATTCCTCTACCATTTGACTTGGACATAAGAGATGAGAGTGGCAGATTATTCTAAGCAAAGAAAAACTCATGAGATACTTATTTAAGATTAGATAAATTGTTTTCCTGATCATCTTCATTTTCTAATTTTTTTAAAAAGTATTATGTAACAAGTAGGTCACAGTAAAGAAAACATAATGACTCCTAAATAGGGAAAATGCTCAGCCTTAAAAGAAATGCAAATTAAAACTACACTGAGCCCTGGCTGGGTAGCTCAGTTTGTTGGGGTGTCATCCTCTGCACCAAAAGGCAGTGGGTTCAACCCCCAGTCAGGGGACATACTGGAGGCAACCGGGAGGCAGCACATCAATGTTTTTTCACATGAATGTTTTTCTCTCTCTCTTCCTCTCTCTGAAAAATCAATAAACATATTCTCAGGTGAGAATTAAAAAAAAAAAAACTACACTGAGACATAGTTTACCTAGTAAAAACATCTAAAAGTAAAGATACATACGGTAGTTTGATGACACTCTAAGGAGTATAGGGAAACTCACACATTACTGGTGTTAAACCTAATTGGTACAACTTCAGTGAAGGGCAGTTTGGTAACAGCCATCAACACTACAAATGTATGTCAGTGCTGACACTGCAAATCCCTTCTACAAATTTATCCTACAAATATAATCAAATCATGCAAAATATTCACATGTACTATTATTCACTGTGGTATCATTTATGAATAAGCAAAGAACTAAAATAACCCAAATGTTTATTAACAGAGAACTGATTAAATATATCCTGGTACATCAAACACTTAAATATTCTGAACCTATAAACTCAAATAGAAAGACCTCCATGTATTGAATATGAAATGAAATCTCCAAGATACACTCTGAAGTGAAAAAAGAAATGCGAGCTGTTAAAAAATGTGGTAAAAAGGGGCTAAAACAATACACTCCTACACACTTTTTTCTTCTGGATTAATACAGAGAAAACTGATAGCACTTCACAGCTTTTGAGTGGCTGTGAAAAGGGATAAAACAGATTTTTTTCATAAAATATTTTTTGAATTTTGAAAAATGTGAATACATTAACTATTTTAAAAACAAATAAATTTTCTGTAAAATTATTACAGTAATATATTTATACTATTTAAAAACTAGATAGTATAAAAAATAGTGTTTAAAAAGAAGTCTCTCAACCATCCTGTCCCCCTTCTATACAAATCTCAAACTTACTACTTACTCCAACTCCTAGGTAAGAACTGACCAAAACTGTTAATGTATTTTTTCAAAGTATTTTATATATCAACAAGTAATATGAAGGCCATTATTCCTCCCCATCATCATTTAATATAAGCACAGCTTGCCTTTGTTACTTACTGTATTTTTGAGATTTTCCATATTAGCAGATAAAAAACTTTATATGCTTTCCTTTTCTGTAGAAAATTCTATTGTATGAACAAACAAACCCAGTTTATTCATACCAGTTTCCCACTGATGGGCTGCTTGATGTTTTTGGTTTTTTTGCTCTTCTAGTATTTTTAGTAAGCTATCAATAAATCAACCACTTATTACACTGTAAGAAATATGTATAGGTGGATTACTCATAGTTATATTGAGATTGAAGAGTACAATACGCAATATTATAGTGGTTTTTACAGACTTAGTACTAGAAGAACATTACTGGCACTCCTCCAAAACTGTGTGTGCAGCCAGCATGGCTCAGATGTTAACAGTGCACATTTGCATCCAGACTAAATGTGTTTAAGTCCTGGGTGCTTTCCTTAATAGCTGTGAATCTTGAGCAAGTTATTCATCTCTCTGTGCCTGTCTCCTTGTCTGTAAACTGAGGCTTATAACACCTACCTCACAGTTGTTGTGAAGCTTAAATGAATTTAAATAAAAAGCACTCACAACTGTGCTTACCATATAGTCAGCATACAAGAAATGCTAACTATCTTTGCTATTTATAGGGAAACTATTTTTGACAGACGACAGAAAAAGAAGTAAAGGAGATATATTAGAGCGGTGGTTTTCTACTTTGGTGGGGAAAAGGTGGATAACATGTTCCCATGTAAGAATCTTATAAATATTTTCTTCCAAGAAAAATACAATACACAGATATTTTATAAACAATGCTATGGAATTCAAAAATTACCTGTTAGTCCCTCTGTTAAGAATTCCAGAGTTAGAGGATAAATAAGAGAGAAGGTATTTAAGTAGGAGAAAAGATAAGAGAACCATATAAGTTACTATAATTAGCCCTAATAGTAGAATAGCAGAAATAGCATTAGACTAAGACGTTTAACTAAATTGCAGGCCTTCTGTTGTCAGAACACACACTAGGTACCATTGTCAATGATTTCTCAGGCTTAACAAAATGTTTAATTAAAAAATGTATTGTTAAACTCTAGAGTCTCCTAGCTGTTAGAAATAATCACTGAATTTATTAACAAGATAGCTAAATGTGGAAGAATAATGTTCGAAAATTCCAATTGGATTTCTACATTCAGCAACATATTAGAAAATGTTTTTAAATGATTCCATTCACAATAAAAACAAACAAAAAAACCATGCACAGAAAAGCATTCTCTTTGGGGTAGGCACCACAAAAGGATGCTGATATTCCCACTGCTCAAAATAACACTGGACATGCATTAAGACAACAACAGAGTAATAAAGATATGAAGGGAAGGAACAATTTGCCATTTTCAGATGGTATAATTATAATTCACAGAAAACTTAAGAATCGATAGGCAAATTATTAGAATGAGAGAGTTAAGCAAGTAGCCAGTCATGAGGCATACAAAAGTCAATAGTATTATTCTATACCAGCAAAAAGTAAACAAAGGATGTTATAGAAAATAAGACATCATTTAAAGAGAAACTAGAACTATAAAGCCTCTAGAATTAGCTTTATAAAGAATGCTCCAAGCTACATGCAAAAAAATGAAACTCAAGCACCAACTTAAACCATACACAAAAATAAATTCAAGGTGGATAAAAGATTTAAATATAAGCCGTCACACCATTAAAGTCCTAGAGGAGAACA
Source organism: Glossophaga mutica (assembly GCA_039655065.1). Classification (NCBI taxonomy): domain Eukaryota; kingdom Metazoa; phylum Chordata; class Mammalia; order Chiroptera; family Phyllostomidae; genus Glossophaga; species Glossophaga mutica. The sequence continues at coordinate 53,350,699 of CM077306.1, forward strand.
TAGGCAGGAAAATCTCAGATATTTCACACAGCAACATTTTTACTGATATGTCCTCTAAAGCAAGGGACATAAAGGAAAGAATAAACAAATGGGATCTCATCAAAATAAAAAGCTTCTGCACGGCCAAGAAAACAGTATTAAAATAAAAAGAGAACCAACTACATGGGAAACATATTTGCTAGTGATACCTCAGACAAGGGTTTAATCTCCAAAATATACAAAGAACTTACATGACTCCACTCTAAGACGACAAGCAACCCAATTAAAAAATGGGCAAAGGACTTGAACAGACACTTCTCCAAGTAGGACATACAAAGGATACAGAGACACATGAAAAGATGCTCAGTATCGCTAGCTATCAGAGAGATGCAAATTAAAACCACAATGAGATACTTCACACCAGTCAGAATGACCATCATAAACAAAGCAACAAACAAGTGTTGGAGAGGTTGTGGAGAAAACAGGACCCTGGTGCACTGTTGGTGGGAGTGCAGACTGGTACAACCACTATGGAAAACAGTGTGGAATTTTCTAAGAAAACTAAAAATGGATCTGCCTTTTGACCCAGCAATTCTACTGCTTGGATTATATCCTAAAAACCCTGAAGCACCAATCCAAAAGAACCTGTGCACCCCAATATTCAGAGCAGCACAATTTACAATAGCCAAGTGTTGGAAGCAACCTAGGTGCCCATCAGTAAGTGAATGGATCAAAAAACTATGGTACATTTACACAATTGAATTCTATGCAGCAGAAAGAAAGAAGGAGCTCCTACCCTTTGCAACAGCATGGATGGAACTGGAAAGCATCATGCTAAGCGAAATAAGCCAGGCAGTGAAAGACAAATACCATATGATCTCACCTTTAACAGGAACCTAATCAACAAAATAAACAAACAAGCAAACTATAACCAAAGACACTGAAAATGAGAACAGGCTGATAGTCACCAGAGGCGAGAGGGGAGAAAATTTCAAGGGAAAAGGGGAAGGGTTTAGAGCAACAAGTATAAAGGATACATGGACAAAAACTACAGGGGGTAGAAATAGGAAGGAGGTAGGGAGGTCTGGGGGAGTGGGCTGGGTTGGGAGTAAAGGACAGAAAACTATACAAGAACAACAATTAAAATAAAATTTAAAAATAAATAAATAAATAAATGCTCCAGACTTTAAGATGACAATTTAAAAATTCTATGAAAAGCATTAAAAGAAGACCTAAATAAATGGACATACAAACTATGCTCAATGTCTTAAAACTATAAATCCAAAGCAAGTGTAATCTAACATCTTGTAGAATTTGGGAAGAAAATGTATATATAAGAATACCACATATAGCTAACCAAAAAGAAAAAAAGAAAAAAAGAATTTAGCAAAAAGAATAAGAAGGAAAAAAAGAAGGGGTGCCCACCCTACCAGATGTGTCTACAATAAAACCATAGCGATTAGAATAGCCTGTCACTAGTATAGGAGCAAATAGCTTCATAGTATACAATAAAGAATCCAGAAACATAGAAACCTGTTAGTATCAAAAATCAGTGAGAAAAAGTTAGATTACTTTATAAGTAGATTATTTTGTAAATAGCGAGGATAATACTGTCTCATCTCAAATGGGGGAAAATTAGATGATCACTTCACACCTTACTGTAAATTTCAGATTGAAAAAAAAAATCTAAAGATAAAACTATGAAAATAATAGAAGAAAATACAAAATAACTTTATAATCTCAGATGGGAGGAGAATTTTTAAGTAAGATTCCAAAAGCCCAAGTCATAAGGAGAAATGTGGTAGGTCTGGCAACATTAAAATTAAATATGCTGTCCGACAAAGCGAAGTGCAGTCAAGCAAATGTCTATGAAAAGATACCTGCAATGAGTAAAACTGACAAAACAGCAGCAAGATAACGACAACAAACCCAATTTTTAAAAATGATCAAAGAATAGGAATGGGAAATATACAAAGGAAATTTTAAATGGCTATAAGCATATAAACAGATAACAATTACATTTATAATTAGATAAATGCAAATGTAATTAACCATAGCATACAGTTTGCACCCATGTAACTGGCAAATATTAGTGCACTGGATAACAAGAGTTGCTGTCAAGCCCAGGGCAGAAAACAAGAACCGTCCTGCACTGCAAACAGAAATGTGAACCTGTGCAGCCATTTTAGAAAGCAAACAGGCAGGATGCGCCATCTGGAACCAGCCATCCCGTAACTAGGTATAGAAAGAACCTAGAGAAAGTTTGAAGTACACGAGACATGTCTATTGTGGCAGTTTACTTTTTCTGTGAAGCAAAGATCTAGATGTTCACCCATGAGGAGTAAGTAAAATGTGAAATATACCTATACTGGAATACCGGTCTGCAGCAATAAGAAAACCATCTAGAGCTACATCATTAGGTCTAAATGGTATAATATTTAGTGGAAAAAAGTAAGAGAGATGCAAGATTTATAGCACAAGAGTTGTGCAAACTAAACAAACACAAAACAACACATATGCAGTTTATACTGACATACACATTACTTCTGAGAAGTAATGGATAAGGTACCATGTAGGGAACAGAGGCGTAATAATAATACCAGAGGCACTATGCATGGTATGCCATGAGCTGAGGAGTGTGATCAACTAAATTCCACGAAGATACACCTCCATCCCCCATCCTTCCTCTCAAAAATGAAAAGATAATTTCAGGTAAAGAAATGAACAATGGGGCCAATATAAATATTCTCAGATGAATGAGGTAAATTCTACCTTTAACTGATTAGCTTGGATATACCTTTATCCTTCAATTTCCTCACTGTAAAATGAGAACCTATTTTATGGCCGGTTAATAAATAGTTGGTCATTATTAACTGCCTTATAAGTATCTTTGATCAAATACAGTGGAACCTCAGTTCTCAAACTTAACTCATACCAGAAAATTGTTCAAGAAGTGATTTGTTCAAAAACACAATCGCCTTTGTTTGTCTCCTGAGAGACGTGTGACTGATCATACAGGAATCAGCATGAAAGGGTTGTTGGGTACAGAATTGAGACCCAAAATTTTGTTAGACAACCAAGACTTTTTTTTTTCATGAACAACTCAGTTAAGAACTGAATTGTTCGAGAACCAAGGTTTGACTGTAAATGTTTAGTCCTTCCTCCCCCAAATGAAACAAAGGGGAATAAATGAATGATTCTTGAGTTCACTTTAAGAAATACAAAAGAAAACACTTAAGGCAGGGGTGCCAAACTCATTTTCACAGGGGGCCACATCAGCCTCACAGTTGCCTTTAAAGGGCTGAATGTAATTTTAGGACTGTGTAAATGTAACTACTCCTTAACAGTTAAGTGAGACCTCGGCACTGGCACCGGGTAGAAACAAGGTGCTGGCTGGATAAAACAAGGTGGAGGGCCAGATTCAGCCGTGGGCCTTGTGTTTGCCACCTGTGACTTAATGGAAAACTGATGTATAAAGTTGCAAGTAGAATCAAAGAGAGAAATGGAATAAACTTTAATAAAATATTTTTTGGATAAAAGTATGAGATGAACAGGTGAAATTAAATACTCTAAATGAAAAAAGTGACAAAAAAATCAAATCCACAAAAGTTAAAGTATGTTTAACAGTCACTTATCTATACAATACTATTAACAGAAACAAAAAACCAAAGTGAATACAGTGTAAGAGCAAGCAAATATCTGTATATATTTATATAGTACATATATTTATATTTTATATCATACATATCTATATGTACATAGTATATATGTATTTAAAACAAAAAAGATTACCCAAATGACAGAAATATAAACATAAAGGGAGCAAACTTCTTTCTGAAGTTGTAATCTAACTTTTCTCAGTTCAGTTGAATATAACCACTTAAATGGTCTGACCAATCCCTCACCTTGAATAGATGCAAAATACTTTCATTCAAGAACCCCACAAGCCTGCTCCATATTCCCTCCTTCTGTTACCTGTACTATACAAAGGTTCAAGTCTCCCAGGCAAAAAACCCAAGTACAGTACGACTCTTCTCCCTTGACCCTCGCATGTTCAACTAGCTGTCAAATCCTATTCCATCTCTGACATCTCTAATCATTCCCTATCCTCTTCTATTTCTAACACAGTCAAACTTCAGTTCTCAAATGTCTCCCATCTCAAACCATTTGGTTCTGAACTTCCCTTTCTGTTCCCATTCCTCCCAATTCCTCACACCCCACAATCTATCTTATATCAGAATGAAGTTTTATCTGAAATAAAATTTGAATTATATCACATTCTTGTGAAAATCTTTCAATGCTCCAAATTCTCTTACGTGAAGTTCAAAACCCACTACCACTTCACTGTAATCCATCTTTCTGATACTGCCTCGCACTACTTCCTTTCACACACCCTTGTCGACGCACTTCTTTGTGGTCTAAGCCCGTCTGGGGTTCCACTACAGGTACCACTGTGCAGCCAAACACCAGGCCAAATTTCAGTGCTCAGTTCAAAAGCTTCTGCCTCCATGTGTTTTCTAACCTTTGGTAGAAGAATACCTTCCAATAAAAACACATGAAAAAAATAAACTGTAAGGGAAAAAGCACATAGGAAATAACAGTCTATGACTTAAAACATGAGGAAAGAAAAGTTGATGAAGTAGTTGACTTTGGTTAATCTCCATGCTTGAGGATGCTCCTATGCTTCCTCATATGAAAAAGAAAGAAATACACTTTTCTTTTAGTTAAAATTTAAAACTAAATAATTATGAAAGAAAATAACTAATAGGTGATTTTTTTTTTGATAAGGAGGTAGAGGTAAGAGGGATAAAAAAATATTTAATGAAATAATGGCCAAGTTTTTTCTAAGTTGATGAAAACTACAAACCCACAGATCTAAAAAGCCCAGTTAATGTAAATCAGAGGAAACAAAGAGACCCATCACTGGAATTCTCAATAATGTTAACATGATAACATTATAATATTACAGCATCAATTCTTCAGTTAAGATGACAGTTTTAAATTAATGTTTAGAGTTGATGCAATTCCCCAAAAAAGAGGAAGAAACATCACAACAGATTTTGTTTTTTGGCAGAAATTTCCAGGCTGCTTTTAAAAATTATGGAAATGCAATGAATAGCCAAAACCACTTTGAAAAAGAAGACAAACTTTAAGGATTTACATTGTGTGATTTCAAGTCTTACTATAGAGGTCTGGTAATTACTTGGAGTTCTAGCAAGATCTCACTTGAAAGAAAGGCTCTACTGATAAAGCATGTTTGAAAACTCCAGAGGCAGTGTCCTGGGCCCCAGGGGAGGGGAGAGATTACAGGAAGGAGTGATGAGGCACATCAAACTGTGCTGCAACCAGAAGGTGGTACTGGTAGGGAAAAATAACACAGATTTTGTGGGGTTAAGGAGTGAGTGGAAAGTAAATGTAGGCAGCTGGTACAGACAATTAGAAATAGAAAGGAAGGGCATAGAGAAATGGCCTGGTTGGGCAGCCCCTTTTTTGTGCCCACACGCACTATCATTAATCCTAGGGATGACTTCTTAAATTAAAGGTACTTTGATTAAAGCTGCAGTCTTCCTGTGAGTTACTTGATTTGACATGACCTAGATGCCACAGGTCTCTCTCACCTTTATCCACCCTTCTAGTGACTACAGCAGAGCTTGCAGACAACCCTGATGTATGGCTGGTTAAGTCACTGTTATTTATTTTAGAAATATTTATATTTTTAAAATCACTTTGGCTTTCCAGTGCTTGAATTACTGTTAAAAAAGAAAAACCACACTGCCTAATTCAATCCCTACTTTCTGTTTAAGGAGATACTCCCAGGATATTGGTACAACACAGTGACATGAAGAATTTTTGAATATTTTAATTTGTTCAACATCTTATAAATCTAAATATAAAATTTTGGGGACAAATGTGCAGAATTTATCTCAAGTCACTTCATAAAAATGAAAGAATCCAAACTATTTAATGCGATGGAGGGAAAAAAAAACAATCAACTTAATTGTGATATACTTCAGGCTTCAAAGACCATAAATATGATAAATATCTTAACTGCCACATCAAATTCACTGGAAATGAAAGGCAGACAATACCAGGAACATAATTCGATGATAAGCAGTGTTTGCTTTACGTACCTGCTGCTTTCCTCCCTGTCACTTTCTTGCCAACTCACACTGACCAACAGTTTTAAGAAATAGATTAAACCAGTGATAATTCATTCATCCAAGTTTTAATATAACCGGCCACAAATAGAAATTTTGCTGTTCTCAAATTATAGAAATGTCATCATATCTTCAAATAGCCAGCTTTCAAACCAACGCAGCTTTTAAAAGGATATTAAAAGCAGATAATTAGTAATAAATACATTAATAGAGATAGTGATAAATAATACCAATATGAACATTATAATCCTGTTAAAGTACTGGGCATTTATTATCACTGATCTAATCCAAAACTGCTCAAATATCAAATATCAATAACATTATAAAAATGAGTGGATGCTAACAAATATAAAAAATAATAATAGTAAATATTCTAAATCTTCATTCCTTTGAGTTAGACTAAACAAGGCTCCCTAATCTCTACCCCAAATTATACCTGGCAGCTGGGTAAATCTTCCCCAAAAAGGTGATGCTGAAGAAGGCTGGTGATTCGGAGGAAAGGTAAGCAGAAGTCCTGTAAGTATTTTTCCATGGATTCAGGAGACCACGAAATAGGGCTAACCTAAAGTCACAAAAAGAAAAGTTGAACAATTCATTCTATAATAGACATAGCCTTAAAAATTGTATTCATAATGGCAACAAAGTCTACGTGTTTAACTAAATAACCACCACATCTGATCTTAGAGAGAGCATACCATTGCACACTCCTGAGTTCCTTCTTCCTGGTATAACTTTCCTTTAGATAGCTCACTTATCACAAAGCTCAGTAATACTTTATAAGACTTTTCAGCATCACATGTATTCTAGGAAAAAAAAAGAAAATATTAGTTTTATTAGTCACCAAATTTATAAAAAATTAACACTGAAAAGAATATTTTTAATGAGTACAGTATAATTACAATTATATTTTTTTCAAGTAATTCCTCAAAACCTGTACACAACAATATATTCCTGGATTCACAATAGAATTGGGTAATTAAATACTTCTTTGAAAGAGGGCATATGAATTATGTAATGTATGTATAAATAAATATGTAAATCATAGATTTTTATCCAGTAATTCCCACTCCTGGAAATTCCTGCTAAAAACCAATCCAAAATTTAAAAATACCTACATGCCTAAGACAGTCAGTACACCACTAACAAGAATAGAGTACATGCTGTGGAATATAACTTGACCCTGAATTTTTAAGGCACTGGTAGCCTAGACCACAGAGTTTGTTACTTGATGATGTTCAGTCTTTCCCATAGTCCCTCACTGTTCCACTTGTTATCGTGCTCTCTTCAACCAGACCGTGAATTCCAAAATGCCAGGGACTGTGCTTTGTATTTTGCATGTATCCCTTTCCATAATAAAATCTGAGCAATAAATACCTAGTTGATGAAATTTATTTTCAGTCTTAGAACTTCCACTGATGTGTCTCTTTCGATAATCAATTCTTTGCATTATCTTGAAATCACTCCTCTATCCTTTCTGCCATGTTCACTCAGCCATACAATGTTTTTGTGCCCTGATTTTTAACTATAAAAACATCTGCAGTATTGTATGTCAATTATGCTTTAATTAAAAATCAGGTCCCTTGGCTAAACTCTTCTCAAATTAGAAACAAAGAATATTAGGTAAGACAATAATTTCATGTATAAGAAAGCCTTAGTAAAGTATATTTCATATACACAATATTTGAATAAGCCTAAGAGTAGGCTCATAAAGCTTAAGAAGAAGATTTCTGAGACCATGGATGAAAGACCTGGAATCTAGATCAGAAGAACTCTATGAGAGAGGTGACAAAGGCATGTGGGTTAAACAAAGGCAAGAATCAAGGGTTAAAAGATGCAACAAATGCTGTGTTGGGTAGATGCTTTGTCTGAATTATAGTGCTTCTTTATTTAACATTTTGTGGTGACAGACTCTTCGAGGACATGCCATGGTCCTACACCCCAGCCAAACAAAACAAAGGAAAAGGACCCCAGATTAAGAAATTCTGATGTAAAGTCTCTTTTAACAGATATTCCCAAGAACTAAAAAAACCACAATTAATACTAACTGTAATGATCATTGTTCCAACACAACTCAACCTCATTATCAAATTAACTCTGCTTTCCTTTTGGAAAACAGAATTTTCCTTTTGGAAAATTCCATTGCCCTAGGGCAGATTAGGTCTGGCAAAAATCTGTTTTCACTGAAATTATCATACCTGAGAATAGAATCATAGGGATGGAATAAATGAGACTCAAGGAAGAAAGAAAAGAAGAAAAGGGATGAGAAGACAAGAAGCAAAAGAAATGAGTAAAAAGGAGAAATGAGTGATATAGAAATTTAAACAGTTACAGAAGTCACAATGATACACTTCATTACTCATAAATAGAGTTGTTGCTAATATTTGCAATATGCTACCTATCTAGATGTTTAGATCAACTGCAGAAAAAGCTAATAACACAGCAAAACTACTTACAGAATCTTATAATTTTTGTTTTCATCCACTAAAATTTATGTGGCTATAAACTTCTAATTTAAGTTCTGATAAGAATTTAATTCATATTAAACATTTATTATTTTTAAAATAGCTAACATTTCTCTAATCAAGGAAGAAAATTAACAGAAGTTATCTAACTCAGTTCAAGTTCCTTCCATCACAGATTTACAATTGTCTAATTTTCTGCCTTAAGGTTTCATTTTTGTAGTTTGATGAATAGTTTAGAACCAAATTATATCAGGAAATGTTTGAAACGTGTAATTTTTCATTATGAGACAGTTTACTAAGAATATATAAACAATGACACAGCATAGAAACCTAATATACTTGATTTGAATACTAATAACACAAATATCAGATTTGAATGTGTTCAGAGAATTGAAAGGATGTTTAGAAAAGAAAGATAACTGCAGAATGAAAAATTATCCAAGAATCAACTAGGAACATAGAGGAAAAATCTTTGCAGGAAGAGACAAAATTCCACTTTGAGAACTTAAAATAACAGAATTTTAGAAAGGGAGGCACTCATATAAATCATATATTCCAAATTCTTATTTACCTTTGAGAAAGCTGAAGTTCAGAGAGTTTTTATGTCTTGACTAAAAAAATAATATCTCCATTTAGTGGTAGGAGCTTGGCCTAGTACTCAGGTTCAATGGCCAACCACCCATGTCCCTAATTAAGACATAATGAACTTTATGATGATATCATACTAAACTTTTGTACACATAATCATGATCTGAGAGTAAACTGGTGATTAAAGTGAAGGATATGTTAAATACATTTCATGTATTTATAATTAGTTTTCTATCCTTTGATACAAGTAGATTTGATTTTCACAGAAACTTTTCAATGAGGTACAAAACCTCTTTAACAGTTTATAAGCCAATCAAAAGGTTTAATTTATACTATGCCGATAATTTTTTCTACTAGTTTCCCCAACTAAGTATTAAAGTAATTTTCTTATTTTAAACTATCTCTAAGCCAAACTACTCAGTCAGTTAGTTCTTTGATTCTATAGTATCCCATTTGTTCTCAAGCCACTGAAAATACTCAACATTTAACTAGACCTGCATAATTTTTCTAAATTGTTTACATAATTTTAACTAAACAGAACTCCTTTAAATTTGCTAAGAATTTATATGTATGCTAACATGGGAAAAAAGCAGAAAAAGGCACAATTAAGAAAAGGTTAAAATTTTTGTTTTTAGGTTTAGTATATTTTATTTTTAAGCCTATAAAATACCTGACAGGCAAACTTGCAATCCCAATAGTAAACAAAATCTAATGCATTAAACTTGTAAATACAGTAATCAAGTTATCTCAAACATATCAGTAGTATTTACACACAATAAATTTCTGATGCATCTTTCACCTTAGGATTTTTTAATTTAAAACTGATGAGTGAAAAGCCATCTTTGGATTGTGACTGGGAATATTGACAAGACAAAAAGATGACAGTTAAGTAAAATAGATACGTCTGCAGACATTTTTTTACTTCCTCATGTGTGAGCACAATATTTGTAACTTCTCTAAGTTTAAGTCTTGTAGCAAAAACAAAACAAAACTTTCCAAATATAACAGGATAATGGACAAGGTTTAGATATGGATGCAGAAGACCTCACTGTACAAGAGAAACATTTTTAACCTGAAGGTGTTCCATTTCTAATTAAAATACTATTAATAACTCATTTTGTCTTTCAAACACCTAATGTCATTCATTCACACATTCAATTTAAATGAGTTTACTGAGGTACTAAATGTGACAAACGTGGACCAGACACTGACCTTTTTGAGAGCCCCTGTGTGTTTCCAGGCCAACCTATCTTCCTCACTGCATTTCACTGAAAGTGCCGCAAGAGCTTGTGTGTACAGCAGAGTAAAAAGCACCTTTACAATGCAGGTGAAGTGGTCTATAAGAAAAAGAGAAGATCGTTATTTTTTTGGAACCTAGACATTTTATACTCAAGATAATTTCACAAATACCTGCCTTTCCTTGCATGTGTAATTGATTTTTGTTCAATTAGTCAATAAAATGAGGTTGTAATATGATGTTGTATTTTCTACTCAATAGATCTGAAATTATGAAAGCAAAGTTCCTTTATTTATCCACTGAACATGTAAATGAGAGGCATTCAGCACAGTGGAAGGTGTGCTGTGTTTTGGAAGACCACAGTGCTAATGCCAATCAACCTTGGAATAGCTGTGCAACCTTGGCAAATCCCCTTATGGGACATCACGTGCTTAACGTCTGGGAGTCTGACTGCTTAAAACCAATACTTCATCTACTTCTAACAGAATGTACATCCTATAAATAATAAGGTAATGTAATGTAGTGCAACATGATACAAAACCATACAGAACTTCTGAAATAAAAAAAAAAAAATGAAATCCCAGTATTTTAGGTACTCTGAGTTTTAAAACTCAATAAAAACTACATCAGTACAAAAACAGCAGCAACGAGAATGTAAAATGCCTGGTATGTATTAGGTACTTAATAAGTAGTAGCTCAATAGTCATAATTAATATTTATAAATGCCTAATAACAGAAAATTTCCTCAAATGTCTCATTCAATCCTCGTCGCAGTCTCAATTGGACAACTAAGCTTCAAAAGGATGTGCCAATGGTAACAAAGCGAGTAAGTACCCAGGTATTTGAACCCATACACATCATTCAGATTCAGTACACCTTCTATTTATGCTGTTCCCCTGTAAATGGGTATTACCATTTAATCAGAAACCGTTAAGTTATTAACGGTTTAGATATTAACCGTTGTAGATATTCTTGATACTTTCCTGTTTCTTTCTCCCCACATTAAAACAATCTCCAAATCCTGCCAATTCTACTTTAAAAATATCTCACAAGTCAGTGCCAACACCCTGGACCAGGCTTCAACCCTTCCCTGCCTGGACCTCAAATCTCAGCCTAAGTAGTTGTGTTGGGGTCCCCAAGGCCACTTCTAGGTTTGATGATTCACTAGGACTCAAAGGACTCAGTATATAGTCCTATGGTTTATTACAGCAAAAGGATACGAAGTAAAACCCACAAAAGGAAAAGGCTTACTGGGTGAAGTCCCAGAGGAAACTTTCAGAGTCTTCTCCCAGCAGGCCCCACAGGACATGCATAGTTCCCCCAGCCATGAGTCGTGACAGCCTGTGTGAAGTATCTACCATGAAAGCTCATTAAGAGACTTAGTGTCCAACACTCTCATTGGGAGCAGGTCACAGAGGCAACCCATGCCTAGTACCCACCAAATTTCTTGATTCCCCGAAGGAAAGCAGGAAGGAACAGCATAAATGTCTGTCTGTACAGTTTAGTGGCATAGTGAGCCACTCTCTTCAGTTCTAGGGAGGTGGAAACCTTCCCCAAATCAAAGTTCCCGGATGCCAGTCAAGCACCAACCTTACACACAGGCTTTTGAAAGGACAGCAGTCAGGCCTTCTATGGTAAATCTTTTCCACACAGTGGTTTACCCTCATCACCTCCTAGACCCCTGCCATCTAATTTTTAAATTAAACAGACTGATTCTTTTAAAAGAAATATTTGGAACTTTCCACTGGGTCTCAGTACAGGCTAAAGCTCTTTCCATCCTCATAGCCTGGCTGACTCTTAAATTAGTCAGGTGACATCTTAGAAGTCACTACCTAAGGAAAATTTTCCCTGATTTTAAATTGCATGTGTTTGTGTGTACTCACTGCCTGCCTCTCACCCATGTTGATGTGTTAGGGTAGAAACCTGACATAAACTGAGCCAATCAGAATACCTGAGATTTTTCTAACTGGGGGTAAAGGGAAGGTATACAAGTAAAAATGAGTCTGGAGGTACCAGAGGTCATGTTCCTGGTCTACGGCAGAGACTGTCTAGAACAAGATTGAATGAAGCAGGTCCAAAGAGAGACTCAAGATGACAAGAACCCTGCCAGCCTCTGAAGCTCCAGCTCTGGTCATCCCTAAGACTACCCCCAACTCCACCAGTTTGGTTAGATGAGCCTATCGGTGCTCTTCCTTTGTCCTTATAAGCTAGCTCTAAGTGGGTTTCTAAATAGCCTAACATCTAGATACTTCTACCAGGATATAGACATTAAGGACTTACAGTCTGAATAGAGAGAGACAAACAGATGGCTACAAGCATGTTCATGGTGTAACACGAGCAAACGGGAGGAGGAACTAATACAGGCCAAAGGCAGGGCACAGAAAAAAGATAGAAGCTCCTGCCCCAACCAAGAGAGTTAGTCTTGAATGATGAAGAGAAATAAGCCATAATAAGAAAGGTAGGGATGAGAGAAAGAGAAGGGGCAGAGGAAGCCATTTGTATAAGGACCACAAAAAAGCCTAAGGCTTACAAGAACAGAAAACTGTCCAGGGCAACTAGACTACAAGGAGTGATTTGTGAGAGATGAAGCTAGAAAAGCACTGTTTACACGGACCACCAAAGGTTGCAAACTAGAAGCTACCTGTCTGAATACAGCATGTAGAAATGTTTGGTTTGCCTTTAGCCTGCCTGGTTTGGTTTGGTTTTGTTACCTTTACAAGAACTATCCCATTGTGTTACTTTTTCGAGAAAGAGGATATTTCTCACTAAAGTCCAGAATCTCACTTACTCTTGAAAAACAGGAAGATCTGGCTCAGACTTATTGAGAACAGGCTGACAGCTGTAGGAGGTAGGGAGCTGGGTCGGGATTGGGGGGCACTGAGGGACTGAGCAGGAAAGAAAAAAAAAGAAAAAACTCAGGGGCACAGATAAGAGTGTGGTGATTGCCAGGGAAGGGGTTGTGAAGGAAGGTGCAGGAGGGTACAGGTGGGATAAATGGTGATGGATGGAGACTTGACCGGAGTGGTGAACACCCAATACAGTGTACAGGTGATGTGTTGTTAAAAAAAATAAAAAAGGAAGATTGACAATACTGGGCACGTTATTTTATGTCAACAATCACCTGGAGCAGAGTAGTAACTGTCCTTTTTGTCCAAGCATACATTCTCTAGCTTGTCACAGCTCCCCCCACCCCACTCCCATCACATCGATCAAAGACTATTTCAAATAGTGTAACATTCACTTCTGACTGGATTTTTTTTTTTTGGCTGTTGAGGTCCTCACTAAGCTCCTTGAGCATGATTGAACTCTGCACCTGATAGATTGCTCCATTTTGTTTAGCGCTTTTTCTGGAATTTTGATCTGTTCATTTGGACCATGTTTCTTTGTCTCCTCATTTTGGCAGCCCCCCTGTGTTTGTTTCTATGTATTAGGTAGAGCTTTGACTCCATGTCTTGGTAGTGCGGCCTAATGTAGTAGGTGTTGAAGGGTACAGTAGCACAGAACCCCCTATCACCCAAGGTGAGTACTTAAGATGTGCCCTTCATATGGGCTGACTGCACCTTCCCTTGGTAATTGAGCCTTGATTACTGATGGCAAGTCAATGGGAGGGATTTACTCACGCCAGTCAGCTGCAAGGACTTGCTGTGACCACTGACACCCCAACCTCCACCCTCTGTGGAGGATCAGCTGTGCAGGTACAGGTTGGTAGTGCTCTGACCTGGTCTGCAGCTGTGCACAGGGTGGTGCAGGTCAAGGTCAGCCCCCACCTGTGTCCTTCCCAGGACCCCCGTGCACGAGCTATAAAGCGACCTGCAAAGCGACCTGCAAAGCGACCTGCAGATAGCTACTACTTGTGCTGCGCTTGGAGATTCCCAGGCAAAGCAAAGCTGTGAACCAAGGCTGGCTGCTAGTACCAGGCCTGGGGCCACTTAGCAAGAGGTATGGGGGCTAGGGGCCCACTGAGGCTGTCTGTTGCTTGTTTGAGAGGATTAAGGAAGTTGTGTGGCAAGAGCCAAGACCAGCCATTCATACAGAAAAGCAGCTTTGGTGGCCTGTAAGTTGGGTGGGGTGGAATCTCTGGGGATCTCCAGGACAGGGCAAACAGTGTTAGTCATGTTGATGGAGTCTCAGATATGGCACCCACCTGTTTGCTCTATGGCTCTGTGGGAGGAGGGTTCAGAAAGCATGGCCTTTGCCCGCCTTTCTGTCTGGGAGAAAGCTGTCCCTCAGCTCTCACCTTGATGCCAGACACTTTAGTTCCTCTCTATGCCACTGGTGCCTTTCAAGCTGCTACCCTGATGCTGGAGTTCAGAAGGAATGAGTCTGTATAATATCATTCTTTGTAGCCCGAAGTTATAAGGACTTATCTTCCCGGGCTGTGGTTCTGGTTTGGGGCTGGGACTCCTCACCCCCAAGATATCCCTCTCAAATTTCTATCATCCTCACATGGATGTGAGACCAGCCCATTCCCTGTCTCTACCCCTCCTACCAGTCTGGATGATGTGATTTCTTTAATTACATAGTTGTCAGACTTTCATTCAACTTGATTTCTGACGGTTCTAAATGGCTGTTCTATAGTTCAGTTGTAATTTTGACGTGGTTGTGCAAGGAGGCAAGCCATGTTTACCTATACCTCCATCTGGACTGCAAGCCTCCAAATTATTTTTTAATTAAAAAGAAATAATTCATTTAAAGAAATGACAGCTACTATAAGCATAATTTTACCTTTTTTTTTGGTTGTAGCAAACTAATTTCTGTTTTTAATCATATTGTCTGCCTTGATTATCATCATTTTTAAAATATTTAAACTAGCAGTGTGAAGTCACAGCTTAAGCTTAAGTTCTTGCTTTCACTTATTCATTTAGCAACTATTTATGTATTGAATGTTATTCAACACATATGTATACCATGTATAAAATCATGTATAAAATCAATGTCTTTTAGGGACTTAGAAAAAAATAAGAAATCACTCAGATGAGATGTCAACAGGTTGCTATCTTCCAAGGTTGCCATACAGAGCAAAGACCTTCAAATACAATTATTAAAATTTAAAAAGGAGAAAAACAATTGTACATCTATGTATTTTAAAAAATTCTGCTATCAAAACACCTGAGGGTGAACAAAGAAAAACCAATGCTTATTTGAAATGCCTTAGAAGCAGAAAGACTTTAAACAATGACACAGATTTTACATTTTATAGTGCTACTGCGTGGTAGGAAAAACAAAAGGGGTGGGGCAGGGAGACATGATATGTAAAACTGAAAATTTCTGTGAGAATTACACTAGTAAATAGACGCCATATCCACCTGTATTACACTATTTCAGATTAAGTCATCATTTTTATACACAATTCACTATTTTTATGGATTTGAAATATTATAACTCATGAAATTAAAATAACTTTTTAAATAGTTACCATTTGTAAATCTTTGTCTATATATCTGATTTTTCTTCACAAGATAAAATTTTTAAAAAGGAATAAATAATTCAAAGGATATTGACATTAACTGAGACAACAGCTTGATTCTGGAATGATACCAACAACATCTAAGTAAACCATATATTCTTCTGCGGCTAAACATAAAAACACAATGAGAAATTTTCAAAAATCACACAATTAAACATTTAGTGAGTATAATCTATGCACTGGTATTTGTGCTAGATTTTGCAAGAGTGATCCAAGGACTGATAAACAAGAAGGCAAATAAGATTCAGTTGGTTGCATAAGTTCCTTTCCCATAAACTGTTTTAGTTAATACAAAATGCTTCAAGTTTATTTTAGGACAAGGTAGAGTATATATAAAATAAATGAAACCCTAAAGGGAAAAATCATACAAATAAACAGGATATAATCTGAAGACAGTATCAGATATTTTATTCTTTCCTAAAATTACCATAAAAAATTTTTATTAAAACATACCATTCCAGCCATGGCCAGGTGGCTCAGTTGGTTGGAATGTCATCCCATACACCAAAAAGTTGTGGGTTCAATTTCGAGTCAGGGCACATACCTACTAAGGTTGTGGGTTTGATTCTCAGTCGGGCACGTGTGAGAAGCAACCTACCAATGGTTCTTTTCCACATCAATCTTCCTTCCTCCCTCCCTCCCTCTCTCTCTCCCTCCCTTCCTCCTTCTCTCCCACTTTCTTTCTCAAGTCAATAAACATATCCTTGGGTGACAATTAAAAAAATACTATTCCATTGCTTTCATAAAGTACTGTGTACATATCCATGCAAACAGCAACTCTTCTAAATCTTCCCTTTTATGATCTGAGTTATTAACTACAAAAGTAGTTCAAAAAGTTCAGTCTACAACAAAAGTCAATTTGTGATATGCTTTTTTTGTGTAAGTTTGAGTCTATATTTTCTTACTCAGTTTAGTAAGACTTTCTTTGCATTAATCAACACGGAAATGAGAAAAGATTCCAAGTCCATGTAACAACTAATAAGGTAGTCAATGCTGTCCCCTTGAGTATAAATCAGGGCACTTGTGGTTTGGGCCTAAAAAAATGCCAACAATCTCAATGAATATTATATAGAAGCAATTATAATGTAAAATATAAATATTCAGTAAAGTAATAGCTTTCTTTAATTTCAAAATAGAAAACAAGCAATTTACCAGAAAATAAGTCATCGTGACATTTAACACATCCAATCCGCAAATATTTACTGAGCCTATTAAGTACCAGGTAGGCACTACAGATATGCATAAGATGGTACTCATCCTAAAGGAACTGATAGTCTAAAGAAAGAGATATTTTTTTAAATCTACTATATGACAATTAGACAGTGTCAAAATAGAACTATGGATGAGTTATTACTGGAAAGGAAAAAGGGGACATCCAAGGCTTCACAGAGGACAACAGTTAGGGTAAAAGACCCCCCTGAAGTTATTAAGTGAATAGTGGATAAATAGCAAATACTTAAACATGCTCAAAACTTGCCTATCTTAAAAAACAAACAAAAAATAACCTCTTGAATTACACCCCCATATAGCTTCTCTTCTCTTCCCACATTCATTCTTAATAACTCTGTTCACTATTTCTGCTCTCTAGTCCCCTTCTCATTTCCCATCCCACTATAATCTGCTTCTGACTCTACAATGACTCGAAAGCAACTTCCTTATCGTTATGCCTTATTATATATTTATTTGTCCATCAACTGAAAAACGAATAAACAAAATGTGATATAGTCATAAAATGGAATATTATTCAGCCATAAATAGGCATGATATACACCAACCCTAGGGCCGTGGACTAGTACAGGTCTGTAGCCTGTTAGAAACCAGGAGGGGAGGGAAGGTCACCTGAGCTCCACATCCTGTCAACCTCTCTCAGTAGTGGGGAGCAAGTGAAACGCCTGAGATCCACCTTCTGACCCACCCCTGCCTAATCTCTGCCTCCTGTTCCCCTGTTCTCCCCCAACCCTGCCAGTCCATGGCCCCTGCTGCCAAAAAGGTTGGGGACCACTGATATACATACAACTTGTACTACAATGGATGAACCTTGAAAACATTATGCTAAGCGAAAGAAGCCAGATACAAAAAAAGCTATGCATTATATAATTTCATTAATATTAAATATCCAGTATCAGCAAATCCATAGAGACAGAAAGTAGATTAGTGGTTACTAGGAATTAGGGGAAGAAGAAGATGGGCGATGACTGTTTAATGGGTACAAAATTTCCTTTGGGACTGATGAAAATGTTCTAGAACAAGATAATGGTGATGGTTGTACAATATAGTTAGTATATGTACCGAACTGTACACTTTCAAATAGTTAAAATGGTAAATATTATAATTACAACAATCCAAAATTTATAGTGCCAGTATAAATAAAATATCAAGCTTGTTTATTAATAGCATTTAAATCTTTATAGAGTATCATAATTTGTACAAAACATGAATTAACCTATATTTAAAATAAGTAACAACTTCATATACTTAAGTAAAAAGTTTTAATAAAAGATCAAGTTGAAGACACACAAAAAATATTTCCTCCAGTAACAAAGCCTTTATAGACCCACAGATGTTCTTTCCTTTTTTTAACAGAATTTATTGGGGTGACGTAAGTTAATAAAACCACATAGGTTTCGTGTACAACACAATAACATCTGCACACTGCACTGTGCCCTCGCCACCCAAAGTCAAGTCTCTTTCCCTTCCCATTTATCCCACTTTTCCCACTTTCAAGTCTGCACACTCCCATTTCCCTCTGGCTATCACCATATTGTTCTTGTCCATGTCTACATGTCGTGTGTGTGTGTGTGTACACACACACATACATATATATATATATATATAGGTCCATATATATATATATATATATATATATCCAGAAAAGGTCCAGCCATTGTCAATATAACAAGAACAGTTTACACCACATTGACGTAACCTGGCACCAAGGATAGTGGACGGGAATGTAGATACGTGAACAATGACTTCACTGTACTAATCAGTGGGGGTGGTAGATGCAGTTGACTGAGCATGTGTGCTGTGTGGCCATTGTATTCAAAATGACTGAGCTAGTAGAGCAATGAATCTGCATCAGATTTTGTGTTAAGCTTGAATTTTCCTCTGTGGAAACTATCTGGATGATTCAGAAGGCCACATCTATGGGCAACTAGTATTGGCAGCTTCATCACAGCAACACGTTCACTCATGCATCATGGCTTGTGCAAAGTTTTTTGGCAAAACATCAAACCACCCAGGTGACTGAGACCCTCTAAAGCCCAGACTTGGTGCCCTGTGAATTCTGGCTTTTCCCCGAACTAAAATCACCCTTAAAAGGGAAGAGATTTCAGACTGTCAATGAGATTCAGGAAAATATGACAGGGCAGCTGGTGGCAATTGGGAGAACTGTGTGAGGTCCCAAGGTGCCTACTTTGAAGGGGACTGAGGCATCATTGCCCTATGTACAATGTTTCTTGTATCTTCTTCAATATATGCCTCTATTTTTCAGAGTTCATGGCTGGATACTTTCTGGACAGACCTCGTCTCGCGTGTGTGTGTGCGCGCGCGCGTGCACGGTTCCTTTTTTTGCTTAATCCCTTCACCTTTTTTCACCCAGCCCTCGCAACCAACCCTCCTCCCCTCTGACAGTTCTCAGTCTGTTTTCTGCACCTATGCCTCTGTTTCTATTTTGTTTGTTAAATTACTTTGTTGATTAGATTCCACATGTAAATGAGATCATATGGTATTTGTCTTTCTCTGACTGGCATATTTCACTTAGCATAATCATTTCCAGGTCCACCCATGCTGTCACTAAAAGGTAAGATTTTATTCTTTCTTACAGCCAAGTAGAATTCCATTGTTTATGTATCACTGCTTTATCCACCTTATCTACTGATGGGAACTTGAGCTGTTTCCAGATCTTGGCTATTATAAATAATGCTGCAATGAACACAGGGGCGCAAATATTCTTTCAAATTAATGTTTTGGATTTCTTCAGATATATTCCAAGAAGTGGGATCACTGGGTCAAAAGATAATTCCATTTTTAATTTTTTGAGGAAACTCAATACTGTTTTCCACAGTGGCTGCACCACTCTGTATTCCCACCAACAGTGCACAAGCGTTCCCTTTTCTCCACATCCTTGCCAGCACTTGTTTTTGGATTTATTGATGATAGCCATTCTGACAGGTGATACCTCACTGATGTTTTAATTTGCATTTCTGTAATGATTAGCGATGTTGAACATTTTTTTCATATATCTATTAGCCATCTGTACGTCCTCTTTGGAGAAATGTCTATTCAGATCCTTTTCTCATTTTTAAATTAGGTTGTCTTCTTGGTATTGATTTATATAAATTCTTTATACATTTTGGAAGTTAATCCCTTATCAGATATATCATTGGCAAATATGTTCTCCCATGCAGTGGGTTCCCTTTTCACTTTGCTGATGGTTTCTTTTCTGTTTGCTTCCCTTGCCCAAGAAGATATATTGGCAGAAATATTACCAAGAGAGATGTCTGAGATTTTACTGCTTATGTTTTCTTTGAGAATTTTATGGCTTTGTGACTTACATTAAGGCCTTTGTCCATTTTGAGTTTATTCTAATGTATGGTGTAAGTTGGTGGTCTGGTTTCATTTTTTTGCATGTATCTGTCCATTGTTCCCAACACTATTTACTAAAGAGACTTTCTTTACTCCAGTGTATGTTCTTGCCTTTGTCAAATATTAATTGACCATAAAGGTGGGGGGTTATTTCTGGGCTCTCTGTTGTGTTCCATTGATCTATATGGCTGTTCTTATGCCAGTACCAGGCTGTCTGATTACAGTGGACTCATAGTACAGTTTAATATCAGGTAGTGTGATACCTCCAACTATGTTCTTCTTTCTCAAGATTACTGAAACTATTCAGCATTTTTTGTTGTTCCATATAAATTTTTGGAATAGTTGTTCTAGATTCCACAAACATTCTTTTTAGTGTAACTTATAATAGAACAAAAATAAAAGCAAAATCCTTGTGTCCCAGCAAAGGAGAATAGTTAATTACTTGATAGACTATTTTAAATGTGTTCAAATGGAAACTGTGGACTATGGAGTAATAATGAAAACATTACTAGTATAATATTAATGCTCTTAATATCATAATAATATAACATTAACACTAAGAAGATGAAACATCATACTGAATAACATCGTACTATTATATTAAAATGTAGATTGATGTAAATAGGATGAAGACAATAAGGCTGATATTTGTTCTATTTTTCACATTTTTGTACTATAACTTTAATTTTTTAAAAACAAGTTCTCAGAGTGATTTCACATGTCTTTACCTCATTATTGACTAAAAACCTAGAAAGAATAGGCCCATAAAAGAAAAAAAATTTCATTGTCTTCTTTATATGATTATATTTACTAAAATTTTTTAATGTTATTTACCTCTAAACAACTCCATCAGACTAAATGCTATATTTGCCTCCACAATTTTTAGAATATTCATTATATGTACTACATAATCTAAGAATCTGAATTATAAAGACATACCTTTGCGTAAGGGTTGAGGCATCATTAAAATTTGAACGAGCAGAAGAGATGTAACATCATGATAAAGAATTGGAACCTCGGGCTGTTGTTCTTCATTTCCCAGCCTAAGAGAAAATGCATAATCACTTTACACAGTATTGTACATCTTTTCTTTCTAATTCATTTTATATTTCACATACATGCCTATGCAACAGAAATCAAACTTTCATAAGCAACTGAGAAATCTCAAAAGAAAAAGCTAGCGGTCATATTTCTTGACTAAAATATAATCTTATAGACATATAATTTCCCTGATTTTGCCTTATATGAAAAAAATTGCATACAAATTTTATTAGGTCATACTAAGCAATTAGCATACAATAATTTAACTGAGTCTTTAAATAAGTCAATGCAATTCCTATCAAGATTCCAATGACATACTTCACAGAACTAGAACAAAGAGTTTAAAAATTTATATGGAATCACTAAAGGCCCTGCACAGCAACAGTGATCTTAAGAAAAGAAGAACAAATTTGGAGGAATCACACTACCTAATATCAAACTATACTACAAGGCCATAGGAATCAAAACAGCCTGGTACTGGCATAAAAACAGACACATATATCAATGCAACAAAATAAAAAGCCCAGAAATAAACCGACCCTTTTACAGCCAATTAATATTGGACAGAGAGAGTAAGCACATACAATGGGCTAAAGGTAGTTTATTCAATAAAATGGTGTTGGGAAATTGGACAGGTATGTGCAAAAAAATGAAACTAAGCCACCTTCTTACAGCACACACAAGAATAAATTCAAAATGGATCAAAAACTTAAATTTTAGCCCTGAAACCATAAAAATCCTAGAAGAAAATATAGGCAGTAAAATCTCAGACATTGCTTCTAGCAATATTTTATCAGATATATCTCAGGGAAACAAAAGAAAAAAAATAAACAAATGGGACTACATCAAACTAAAAAGGTTTTGCACAACAAAAGAAACCATCGACAACAAAAAAAAAGACAATCCACAAAATGGGAGAACATATATGCCAATACATCTGATAAGGAACTAACATCCAAAATTTATGAAGAACTTACAAAGTGCAACACCAAAAAAATAAACAACTCAATTAAAAAATGGGCAAAGGACCTGAATAGACACTTCTCCAAAGAGGACATACAGATGGCCAATAAACACATGAAAAGATGCTCACCATCATTAATCATAAGATAAATGTAAATTAAAACCACAATGAAGTATCACCTGTCAGAATGGCTATTATCAATAAATCAACAAAGAACAAGTGCTGGCAAGGATGTGGAGATAGGGGAATGCTTTTGAACTGTTAATGGGAATGCAGATTGTTGCAGCCACTGTGGAAAGCAGTATGGAGATACCTCAAAAAAGTAAAAATGCATCTTCCTTTTGACCCAGAAATCCCACTCAGGGAATATGTACAAAAAAACCCAAGACACTAATTTGAAAAGACATAAGCACCCCTGTGTTCATTGCAGTATCATTTACTACCACCATGATATGGAAGCAGCCCAAGTGTCCATCGGTAAATAAGTGGATAAAACAAACATGGGACATTTACACAATGGAATACTACTCGGCCATAAAAAAGAGGACAGTTTTACCCTTTGCAACAGCATAGATGGATCTGGAGAAGATTATGCTAAGTGAAATAAGCCAGTCAGGGAAAGACAAGTGCCATGTGATTTCACTCATATGTGGAATCTAATGAACAAACTGAACTAACAAGCAAAATAGAGACAGACTCATAGAGAGCAGGATGACAGCTAAGGGGAGCAGGGAGTTGAAAGGGAAGGATCAAGCAAAAAAAAAAAACTGGACTCATGGACATGGATGACAGTGCAGGTAGTGCGGTGACTGCAGGAGGAGGGTGTATAAGGGGGATAAATGGTGATGGGAAAATACAATAAAAAATAAATTTAAAACAAAGAAATCCATATCATTAGTCATAGAATTTTGTGTTGAAAAACTAAAGTGTGAAAACAAGAAAATTGATACCTCAATTTTTAAAAATCTAATATATAGATATGAAATACAGATGACATTATAATCAACTATAGAGACGAATTAGTGAACTAATGAAGCATAAAAAAGAGAGTAAATATAGGGAGGAAAAATCAAACAGATTTTTCTGGAAATTCCCTAGATCTCTCAGTACTAGGAAAGGAAACATGGAGTAATAGTTAAGAACTTAGGCTCTGAAATCAGAAAGATTTGAAATCAAATGCCAGCTGTATTCCTTAACAGCTGTGTATCCCCAAAGGATATTTTAATTAACTTTTCTAAGCCTCAGGTTCCTGATATGTATGCAATAAAAACTGGGATAATGATGGCATCTATAGTATAGAGTCATGGTGATGATTAAGTGAGATTATACACACAAAGCACAAAAATGCCCAGCATCAAGTAAGCACTAGAGAAGTGCTCACAGCATTTACCACTATCCTAAGGGATATTAAATCATAGGGCTTAAAAAAGAACACAACCCAGCAATGAGTATTATGGAAAGCACGGTACTTATGTCTCTTTTTTAAACTCTTAATTCAATAATTCTATACTTAAAAACCCTTTTGTTTGCTGAACATCTTTGGACTCAGAGTTAGGCTTCATTTGCATACCATCCTGTCATTGAGTATGCAAGTCTAGCTAGGAAAAAAATTACTAGCTCATACACACAAAAGTGATTTTCCTTAGCCACCACATGAAAAAGAGTTTGCTCATTTTGTCTATAAATACCCCAAAACACACAAAATTTTATTTTATTTTGTTTTTGAGAAGTAGCAGGACATATTCATAACCTCAAAGTATCTCCCCACAAGACACTAATCACAAGGAATGAAATAGTGACTGTACAATGAAAAAACCTGGCAGATACCACGTTGGCCAAATGATGACAGTTATTATCATCAAGATAAATCCATAGCATGTGCCTCCTGATAAAACAGTAAAAAGAACACATTACTTCTGTGGTATTTCTGCCAAAAGTTTATAGCCTGAATCTAACCACAAGGAAATATTAGATGAAAATAGGAGAATTCTACAAAATAATTGGCCTGAGCTCTTTTTTTTAAAAAAAAAGCATCATAAAATACAAAAAAAAACCAAAAGTGAGGAATGATTTCAGATTAAAGGACATTAAAGAGACATGACAACGAAACAGATGCATGATCTTGAATTTTCTTTGCATTGCATTTGCATTTCCCAGGGTATTACTGAAACAACTAGCAAAATCTGAATAGGTTCTGTATGGGGTAGGGGTCAATATTAACTGTTTCTCATATAAACAGACAATTAATTAACACCATTCACTGTAAAGACTATGCTCCCCTCACCGCTCCTTAGTGCCATGTATACTATAAATCCAATCAAATCTAGTATATCAGAACAGTTTGTGGGAGTGTGTTTTAAAAAAGTGTTTTCTTTTTTGTTTTGTTTTGTATTAATCACTACTGTACAGTACCTAATGAAATACTAGATTTAGGAAAGAGTCATCAAGGATTGCAAAAATCCTTAGAAGAAAGGATTTCTTTCTATAGGGAACTTTCTTTCTGATGGGGAACTTTACAATGGAGGGATCAAATTTAGACTACCTGAACCCACTGATCAATTCTGATATGAAAAGAGAAACAACCAGCCATTTTGTGCCTCCATTAGACTATTTTATCTGCATAAAAACTAATGGGATTCTTTAAAAATTTTTCTCAGTGGGGAGGGATTTTTATGCAATTTTTACAGAAAATATAATTGTAAACTTTTCCATTTTTATTACATATTTCTGTACTCTATGAGGAAATTCACATATTCATAAAGAATTCCAATCTTATTTTTATATTTAACCATTTTTAAAAAACAGTTTTAACTGACTTTAATCTTTCAATAATACTTACTGCGAATTCATCTCTTCTAACTGTGTAAGCTTTCTCCATGGATTATACTCAGAATCAATGCTATAAAGACGCATGTGCAAAGCTAATACGTGGAACAGTTGATCTAAATAAATTGAAGAAAAGTAATTAGAAAGTTTACAACATTCTTCCAGAACAAAATTTCTAACTAATTCATAAATGTTTCCTATCCTTATAATTACAGTTCACCAACTTTAAGTACCAATTACTTCAGGCTCTCTTTTAAGCTAAACTCTGAAATACATCTAAATTTCAATGGGAATGTGGACTGTCCTTATAGTCAGCCTGAACAGGAATGGTTTTGTTTTTTTCCTCATCTGTCACCGACTACTTTTCCTTGGCTTTATGCTACAGCCTTACAACATGTATTTTTCATTATTGTAGTCTCCTCCTAACTAAAATATACTATTATCTTCAACACCCTACCCTGAGTAATATGGGCAATAACAACTATATAAACCAGTTAGGTGAAGTTTTTTCTTCACCTAATATTTTCCTCTAAGTCTTCTTTAGGTTGAATTTTGACTTTATCATTTTTTGATTCAACATGAAGAAAAAAATAACTGAAATAAGAATATTATTTAGGAGGACTAATCCAGCTATTTTCTTCTCTTTAAACCATAATAATAATTTATCAGTCTTACCTTTCAACAAAATTCTACTCATGACATTTATAAGAAAAATTTTACTTAAAATTTTGTAATTATCCAGAAAAAAATCCTAAAGTTTGCTTGGGTATCAAATGTCCTTTTTTTTTTTTTTTTTAGTAAAAATAATAAGGACTGGATTAAATTATTCTGTCACAAATACAAAGATTTGTGTACAAAGTCATTTTCTAGAAAGTCAGATAATACTTCTTGACATATGACCTTAATTAATTCTTAAAACCAGAAAGGAGGAAATTAGCCACCATATTATTGTCACATTCTCTAAATTGAAATAATCAAAAGTAAACAAGATTTTGTTTCTCTAAGCAACTGACTTCCAAACCAACTACATTTTAAACTAAGATCCATCAAGATGATTTCTGTATGGGTAGGAGTTGTAGTAGTGGTTGCAGTAATATTTAGTAATAGTAGTAATAGTAGTAGTTGTTGTTTGGGGAAGCTATTGTAAAACACAGAACTGTAAGATTAACAAAATAAATGTTCCACTCTGTGGGCAGGGGAGGTAGGTAGGGGAGTTAAACCTAACACTGTACATACATTTTTTAATCTGGTCTTTCTATAACAAACAGAAGAATCTAAATACCTTACCCTGTTTCAATCTCTGTCTATAAGTCAATGTATAGTATAAATCCTTTCTTAAAATTTCTTCATGCTATAAATGACTAACACTAGGTGAGTATTTATTATGTGCCAAGCACTACTTAATAATTTATTTTATATAAATTATCTCAATTTTCACAAAAATTCCACCAAGTAAGTAATATTGTTATCCCCAATCTTGAAACCAGTAAGTTTCTCAAATTTCTTGTTTTTCCACTACCCTAGTTCCACGGATAACACTGAGAAGGGACATTTTTAGCAGAGAAGTAACATAATGAAAATATATTGGTTGTTTTATTTTAATCCATTACACATAAGAGATTGTTTTTACCAAGTATATAATTTATAATTTTTAAAAAGTATTTAGAACTAAAAGTATTATAAAACTAAATTGCTCTATCAGAAAAATATAAAGATTAATTCAAGTTGCAAGGTGGGGAGTTTTGCATTCTTTTTACATAGGTGTTAACTGACTCTAAGAGCTCTTTTTAATATATCCTTCCAAGATGAAAGTCAGTTAACTTAAAGTTTATGATTTAAGCAAAAGCATAGAAGTTGCAATTTTATTAACCTGTTTTGCATTGAAGCCATAACCAGCACAGAAATAATGTTATAATCTATATTTCCAGCCTCTACCATAATTAAAGAAATGCCAAATGGCAGAGGAAACATTTTCATCTTCTTATATCCCCTCATTCTACAGATGAGGAAAGAGGCCCACAGGAAGGATGTACCTTGTCAGATGACACTAATATTTACTGGAAAAACTATTGAGTAGAATTTAAGATTCACTATTTTCTAGTTATTTCCATCACTCTAGTTCTCCTTGAGGTTTTAATGATTAAAAGAATAGTACAAAATTCTTTTTTAAAAAAAATCCTCACCAGAGGATATGTTTATTGCCTTGAGTGTGAGAGAGAAAAACACCGATCAGACTGCCTTCCGTGTGCACCCTGGTCAGGGATCAAACCCACCACCTTCTGGTGTGTGGGACAATGCTCCAACCAGCTGCGCCACCTGGCCAAGGCCAAAATCCCTTTTCACACACATACACACACACACACACACACACACACACACACACACACACCCCTTTCCATTCCTATGAAAAACTGAGATTGTAACCCTAAAGCATCTTCTAATACTATTAATACAATGCATAATAAGAGTCCTTGGTATTGGCTTTTACTAGAACGAAAGAATAATAACATAACGAATGATGTACTTCTACCTTTCAAAACCAATTCTAGAAATTGCAGGTAACTTCAGTGGGAAACAGAGAATTGACTAAATAACAATCAGTATTTTTAACTATGTTTATATAATTCACTGTGTTTTCAAAATTTAGCCTGAGACCTATCAGTAAGAATGAACTCTAACATTCCTTTAGCAGCAAGAATATCTTGTACTAAACAAATATTGACAGTAGTAGATACAGGATAAGGAAAACCTAAATCATAGAAAGTTAAAAACTAAAAACATGAAGAAATGTATTAAACACCAACTGTGTGCATGATATTTAAAAAATTGAAAAACAATTGTATCAAGAAAGCGTATTAAGCCCTGGCTGAGTGGCTCAGTGGATTGAGTGCCGGCCTGCCTGCAAACCAAAGGGTCACGGTTGGATTCCCAACTAGGGCGCATGCCTGGGTTGCAGGCCAGGTCCCCAGTAGGGGGTGTGCAAGAGGCAAACACACACTGATGTGTCTCTCCCTCACTCCCCTCCTTCCCCTCTCTAAAAATACATAAATAAAATCTTTTAAATAAAAAAAGGAAAGCATATTAAAATTCTGAATAACAATAGTAAAAAGAATAAATAACTCCTTTTCTGGAATGACACATTTTAAAGTTCTCAAGTTAGACCTACATTTATAAAAGAGTTTCGAAATGAGAAACATTAAATTAACTTACAGGTATGCTATGTGATTTCAACATATGTATAGGAGATACCACTGTCTAGCAGGAGCTAAGAAGTCCTGGATTTGAATCCAAGCTCTGTACCGGCCATGTGTCCTTGGACAAATTATCTCAGTTTTATTATCCGTAAAAAGGGGATAACACCACCTTTCTGGGCTTTTATACAGTAATAGAAATCACAGTAATAGCACACATCTGAGGTGTGTAGATAGGTATGCTTACATATATGTATGTACATATATGGTTTCCAAGAATAAATTCTAAATAATAAATTTAATATTTATAAGCTTGAGTTATAAACTGGGTATTTACTCAGTGAGTAAATAACTGTCAAAAAAAAAAAAGCAATCTCTGAATTAGCACAGGGAGAAAAATCTCAATTTCTCTGGAGGGAAACAGACAAGATAACAGGAAGGTTAGTGTGTTAGAGCTTGTAAGGATCCTGAGGCAACAGTGTGCTTGTTGTAGGATGTCCTTGACTAAGTCCGTGGTGAAAGCTCTTAAAGGCTCTGCATCCTCTGGGACACATAAGGGCAAAGGATATGTCATACGTAACTGAACTCAGAGTCAGGAGAGCTGGGTTCAAGTGCAAATGCTGACATTTGCCAGCTGTATGACTTGGTAAAGCAATCACCATAAACTTTAGTTTCCTTTTCTGTGAAAAGAGATAAATGATTTATGTAAAAGTACTTTATAAACTTTAAAACTAGAGATGTAAGGTAATGTTAAAATACCATAGTATGCTCCTGTGTGAATCAATTTTGCTCATACTCTACTGTGAAAAATTTCCCAGATACATATTTAAGAGTGAACTCTTATTTTGACGATATACTGGTCATTTTACTTCAATACTTAAAATTCTGGCTTGAATACACGAGCACTACAATTTTATTTGATTCTTCAGTGTATATGTGCCAGTAGCATTTTCTGTTCCACTGTCAGAGAAAGAACAATCTCCTCCCTGCCCCGACTTTCCACTCCGCCCCTGACCTTACATGCCCGTAATTGCCTATCAGGCATCACTCAAGCTGTTCAGACAAAATTCATTAAATCCTTCTTGACAAAACTAATCTTCAATTTCATCAAAAAGTTGTGAAGAAACATTATTTCAAAAGTGAAATTTCCCTAATCATTTGCTTAATTAGTGGAGCATTTTCTCACTCTCTTACCTCAAAATATTATGGAGAAAAGAGACACTTCACACAATGAAATATACAGGTGATGTATCATGGAATTGTACACTTGAAACCTATATAATTTTATTAACTAATATTTAATTAAATGTGAAAAAATTAAATTAAAAAAGTTTATGAGATATTTAAGAGGCAATGGAGAGCCAAAGAATGGGCAAAGGAAAATATTGACTTATAAGGAGTCTCTAGAGAAAGACAAATTTTTTGTTTAATAGTACCATTAAAGTTCTATTCGAAGATGAAAAAGATGAGATATTTGATCTAAGAGCTTATGAGACACCATCGATTTACGTTCTGGTGTTCAACCTAAATCAGGTGTGAGTTAAGCTTCAACAAAAAACAAATACGGTAAGTTTATACACTTAAAAACAGTGGGATTTCATATGACATACAATATATTCCACATACATGACTTAATAGAGCTGCTTTTATAAATAGTATAAATAATGCATAAGCAATTGAACAATAACAAATCATATGAAAACTAAAATCTAAATATTGTGTTGTATATCATAAATATGTATCATTTTTCACTATCAACCATACTTCAATAAACCTGAAAGAAAAAGAACATAATTGATTAAAAAATAAATAAAACTCAAAACAGTATTAACTTATATTTAGGATGTGCTTTATCACGACCTTTTCTACACTGGCATAATATAGTCTCTTATTTGCTAAAGGGGGAATTATAAGGAAATGAAAGTTTGGAAGTAAGTATCAATTTAATAAGTTAAATAAAAATTGAGTGTAATAATTGAAGTGGTTACTGCTATAATTTTACTACTAATTTTAGGATTCTGAATAAATTCATCATTTATAAACCTCTGAATAAGTTTAAATACCTAGGAGGAAAAAATAGAGTTTTGAACATAAAACTAAAATTCCTTTATTAAACCCTTACTAATATAACAGTTTTTGGAATATCACCAGCCAATGCCAAACAGCAATTAAGAATAAGTTAACAAAAAATAATTTATATTAGTAAAACTATAGTTTCTGCTAATTCGAACAGACTTGACGCTAAAACTCTTGTGTACCAACAACTTCCCCATTAAGCATAATACCAAGTCACTGGGTATAAGTAGGATTTAACTGCATACATCAATGGGGATAATAAATACTAAATACTCAGAAAAAAATAACTTTCAAACATTAAAGTTCTAGGAATCAAGTGATAACCTAAAATATCAAAATCTAATATAACTAGTAAGAATTTTAAAACTCAGTTGAAATTTCATATGTTTGTATATTAATGTTGGAAATTTCAAGTTAGTTTTGATTAGTCTTTTGCTTTGAAATCATTCCAAAATCATATACACATCTTTTTATCTTTTTAAAAGGTTTTATTCATTTATTTTTAGAGAGAGGGGAAGGAAGGGAGAAAGAGAGGGAAAGAAACATCAATATGTGGTTGCCTCTCAAGTACCCCTACTGGGGACCTGGCCTGCAACCAGGCATGTGCCCTGACTGGGAATCGAACCAGTGACTCTGGTTCACAAGCCAGAACTCAGTCCACGGAGCCACACCAGCCAGGTCATATATCTTTTTAAAATAATGTACGTATATGTTTGAAAACCAATAGTTACTGATAATTTTCATAATTACTAATATTTTAGCACTTAAGAAAAGATTTATTTTTCAAAAGATTATATTAGGTATTTTAAACAGTTTTTATTTCCTGTTCTAATCACATTAAGTAATATTTTAACTCCAGTAATTTGGAACTAATAGTTAGCTATACATGACATTAGACAATATTATTTCCAGAATTCACATCGATTCTCTAAACAACAACTATCGATTCTCTAAATAGAGATAGCATCAAAGCCATGTTCATAAAAAAATCTACCTTAGTTCCAAATGATACTTCTCTCAACTATACCCCTACAAAAAGTATTAAAGAATCATGCCATTTTACAATATAAAGTATATTCATAAATAAAAGCAAATATACACAACTTTAATGCACTTTAACATGCATACCAAAATACAGTAAAAATGCCTTTTTTTTGTTAACAGTAGCTATATACAGGGCTCTATGGACAATACAAATTGTCATTATAAAAGATTTTCTTAAATCTAGACAATGAAAATTCTTCAAAGGAATTCAAGTTCAAAGACAATTATTTATATCTGAGAATAGTATATTGTTTTAGAACCAAAGTGAATCTGATCCATCAGTATGGCATTTATTTACTGAGTAATCACAGTATAGAAAGAGTAGAATATTCATGATTCTTCTAAGTACAAGAATAACTATTTAAGGCATATAATCGCTATTAAAACAGATTATATTTAACATAAAAGAACCTGAAAATACAACAAAAGATCACTTTGTATATACTTCCAATATGCCATAAATATAATTTTTTAAATGTTAACCCAGTTTAACACTTACTTAAACAAGACCTTTTGCCAGCTGTGCTCGCACCACCGGAACACAAACTGCCTCCTCGATGAATTAATTCAAGTTCCAAATTGGTTCTGTAAGGAAAGCATTACAGTTAGTGTATCTCAGTCATTAGGCTGAAGCAATACTTTTTGATTTGTCTTACTGATATGACTAAATCAACCTAAATAATAAAGTTCTTCAACTTTATTATTTGCATAAGTGTAATTTATGCATTATCAGTACAATTTTATTTCTGATACTTAGAAATAAAAACGAGATAGTTTATCTGTCCTTACTTATATGTTCATATTTATACCTGCAAAACCGCACATATATCATGGTGTGGGTATAACTTCGAATAACTTGGAATAACTTCAAAGTTGGAATAACTGAAATTCCAAATGTTGGCAAACACTAAAAACTAGGCCATAAAGAAAATAACCACATAAACCTGCAAATGAATCTGAAGAATTTGTACTCTGTTAGCCACTGAGTAGGTGGCCACTGTCATACAAACACAAGAACCTTCGAGTTTTTCTATCAGCAGAGCTTAGAGGGCATCTAGAAATCAGTACTAAGAAGCAAAATCACTAACATCGAAGTGCATAGCAACAACAAACAATTAACAGCAGTCTTTTTTATGGATTTTTAAAATTATTTACATTGTCTAATGACACTGCTAAGCATCAGTAGTATTGTTCACATAGATCTGAAATTATGAAATATTTAGCAATTAACTTACAGAATAGCAATAATTAGTAAACTGATGTTTCAAAAATCAGATATAGAATCTAAAGATTTACTCAAAAACAGTAACAGCAAAATAGCTATTTTTGCCAAAATAATAAGTAAAAATTCTGAATGACAAATTGTGTATATTTTAACTTCAACAGTATTAATAAACTTAAATATACTTTTATTTGCCACAACTAAAACTGAATAAACATGTGTATATCCAAGATATGCATTTGACACTACTAGTGAGCTATATTCCCCTTTTTAAAAAAAATTAGGCAGCCAAGTTTCATACTTACTCTTTTCAAGTGAATTCAAGAATGAATATTATGCTATTTTATTTAAAACAAAACATTTTGAACTGGTTGTGACTGTTTTGAACAAGAATGTTTCAAAATGCCATTTTCATATATTTACTTATAAACGCAAACTGTTCAAAATATTAAATATTCCTAAATCTGTACATTTGCCTCCCACTTCTAAAGGAATGCTTTAATCCTGTCTAGTTGTTGGGGCTGGGGGTGGGCAGTCAGTCAGGAGGGGAAGAAAAGTAATTTAACACTGATAATGTTTCTGCTCAGAGCTCCATCTGGCTGCTGCTGATAAGGGCATCTGTGTGACAAGGAAATTTTCCACCCTTCAGGCGATTTGCATTGCTCACTGAACTTCTAAAAACCTACCAGCAAGGAAGCAGGGACAAGGATTTCATATTAGTGGACAGAAAGCGAGCGGAGACCAGCATGTGTTCCTCCATCAGGGGAATATAAATGAGATCAATACATTTTGTTTTCACAAATCTTCTGTTGCCTAATCTGTAGGAAAAAATTAATGGCTATATTCTCTTATAAAAACTAAAATTTTCTAGACAGTACTTTTAAAAGAGCTAACCAGAAACATGATTCTTAAAATCGAATGTCAGAACTAGAATGTCAACTTTTATTTCAGGGTAATTTGCAAAAATATTCATTAAAATATAAAAACAAGAACCATTCTGTTTATTCAATCATCAAAGAAGATACTTTGAAGGATGACAAACATGTTACTAGGAGTTTTATTTTAAAGAATTCTTGGGAAAAAAACTACTAAATGTAGTTAATTATTTCAGATTATGGTAGAACAACCTCCTACACAACATCCTTTCTGAATTAAAAAAAAAATACTACCTATCCAAAAGGTTAGTATCATTCAATATTATCTAAAACTTTAAAAATCAATGTCAGAGGCCCTAACCATCAGCTTTTCCTTATTTCATTTACAACAAAATTGGCCCTCGAATTTGACACAGCTGAAAAAAGAAGACACAAATGTATCTTGTGCACCATGCCTGACCTTCCTTCACTGCTGCAAATCCCAACACAATAGTTTTTCCTGCCCTCCTAAACAGATGATGTTAAAATAAACATGTTCTGGAAGCAGGAGTTTTCTGAGCACTCCAACAATTTCTTCTTTACTGCCCTCAGAAAATCTTCTAAGGCTTCACCATACAAATAAAATTAAAAACAAAGATATACTCATTGTCCTACAAAAAAAAAGCCCTAAAACAATTATTAAAGGAAATAATTTTACCGGCTAGTTACCCACTAGCAATATTTTGTTTCTAAACATCAAAAAAATTGAGCTCACCAAAGAGCAAACAAAATTACTTGTTCAGCAGGAAGAAATTCAGCTCCAGGAAACTAGGGTTGCAGTCCTTGAATTACTAAGGTCAAATAAATAAACTTGTACCTTCTAATAATCAACTACATATTTAAGAATCATACCATTTAATTCAAAAGTTAAGTAATTCAAATTGTTATTTCTAAATATTTTATTTAAATATCTAAGCATTTCTGATATTAATGTTTTAATGCCTACCTTTTAGGCATAAAAATAATCATATCTACAATTATAAATATTTTTGAAATAAGGTTATATGCTAGGCATAAGATAATTATAAAGCATCTGTTTTCCTAACTTGAGAACATTACATGCTATTCAAATAATATACAAAATGCTTTTCTTCCTTCAATTTCTGCTTCTGTTTTCTGAGTCAATTTGGTTTTTGTTTTCTTTTTAATGACTAAATAAAACTTAGAGAAGGCATGCAATCTCACTGTGAAAACTTTGCAATGCCCTGGATAATTTTAACCAAAGGAAAATGAGGTTTTTAAGCATTACATACTTTCTCATTCAGAATCATTATTTTACTGCTTTAGAGTTTATCTTTAAGGATCTGAGGAGTATGAGAGGAGAGAGCGCATGTTCTCTATATGTATACCTTTAGTAAAGAACATTTGACATTTGTCTCTGCTTCTCTATAAAAGAGAACA
Organism: Glossophaga mutica; assembly: GCA_039655065.1. Classification (NCBI taxonomy): domain Eukaryota; kingdom Metazoa; phylum Chordata; class Mammalia; order Chiroptera; family Phyllostomidae; genus Glossophaga; species Glossophaga mutica. The sequence goes on from CM077306.1 coordinate 53,385,856, forward strand.
AGTGAAATATGTTGATTTGAAAAGTCTCTTGCATTATCACAGCAAGTTCTATTTCTATAAGTTCAAACCAACAAAAAGGAATCTAAAAACTTCCACTAAACTAAATTTAAATCAAATTATTGGATTTATCATTCTATAGCAAAATTCCATACATAGATCATTCCCACTCAACCATGACTTTATTATAAGGTCAATCCTAATAAAATCAAAGGCGTAAATATATAATCAATGTCAGTGTGCATGTGTGCAGTCATGGATTGCATAGCAACACATCGGGCAACAATGGACCCCATATGCCACAGTAACCCCGTAAGATGAGATGGAACTGAAAAACTCCTATCACCTAGCAACATCATAACTATCCTAATATCACAGCATATACATTACTCATGTGTCTGTGGTGATCCTGGTGTGAACAAACCTTCTGTGCTGCCAGTCATATAAAGTATGGCACATACGATCGTGGAGAGTACATAATACTTGATAATGATAAGCAACCATGTTACTGGTTTATGCATTTACTACACCACACTGTTTGTCATTATTTTAGAGTGCATTATTTCTAGTCATAAAAAAAAGGTTTGCTGTAAAACAGTACACCATGTTACACTGGCAGCCACCTTATCTATGTCATGTCTACTGCATCTGTTTATTGTATTATTTTTTCCTGTGCTTGATTTAATCTCGTGGTTTTTTGTACAATTAATGTGCCGTACAGGCTTGTAGCCTGGGAGCACTGGGCTATATCGTACAGCCTAGGTGTGTGGGCTACGCCACCTAGGTTTGTGTAAGTACATACAATGATGTTCACATGACAACAAAAGCACGTATCAATGCATTCCTCAGAACAGATCCCATCACTGTTGAGTAGTGGAGGACCGCCTGTGCGTGTGCACACACACACACACACACACACACAGGCAGTGAGTTGACTGACATTCATCCCAATCTTCTACAGCATTATTACCACAATAGAGTATAAAAGTTCTGTAGAACCTTGAAACCTTAGGAAATTAACTTATATCAATTAAAAAATAAATCATATTCAATTTAGTTTACTCATAAAGTGTATTTTACTGCAAGTATGCAATTGGTAACTGTCCAGAGACAAAACGTTAAATTAACTGTTATATCTTCCCCCAAAGCATTCTGCATAAGTAAATAACAACAATAGTCAGGAACCTGCAGACTAGAAAGTTACTTCTCAATTCATTAGATCCTTTTATATCAATCTATGTCCACCATTTGCATTCTTAAACCAAAGATTAGTATTTCCTTATCTTGAGTTCTAACTTGCTTGCTGCAATTCTCCTGAACCTGGTTCCATAATTTTCCTGGGCTCTAAAGACTACACATAACTTTTTCACCCTTTGTTATCCTCTGCTTCAGGAATGGGGCGAAGCGAATGGCTATGATGAACTGCATTAATTTACGACCTATAAAAGCTGAAGACAGGAGAGGAAGAAAGAGGCTAGGAACTGAAAGAACACTAGAGCATGACTCAGGAGATCTCTAGTCCAACTCTGCCACTAATTTGCTGTATGACTTCCAGTCACATTATCTCTCTAAATCTTGCCTATGACAACACTACTTGGACAAATACGAAGCATGCTTCTAGGGAGATCCAGGGCTACAAAATCAGTTCTGGTAGAACATGTTCACAAGTTTCTAATTGTGCCCGTCTCTTCCCTGTTTACTTCTTTTATGGTTCTCCATTTTCATTCAATTAAGTTTTCTAAAATTCCTATTTGGAACTACTTCTTAGATATTGAACGCCTACTCGGTCAATTAGACTAATCCTACCTAGTCTGAAAGATGAAAGTTATTTACCTGTGCTTTCTTGAGCCTCCAGCTAGCTACTAATAGAGGCTTAGGATATGCCTAATCTTATGTCCTCTCCTTTATTTAACCAACTATAGGCTTCAAGGATTTTATTAGATCTTTGACTAACTTAAAACAAAATAAGTTCTTACTGTTATTTTCTTAATAGTGTTTAACATAGTGCAATGTTTTAGTTCTCAATATTATCACTTGTTCACAGAACTTGAATAGTGATTTCTTTTTTTAATAAAGATTTTATTTATCTATATTTAGAGAGGGGAAAGGAGGGAAAAAGAGAGGGAGAGAGACATGTATTGATTGCCTTTCCCACACCCCCAACCAGGGACTTGGCCTGCAAACCAGGCATGTGCCCTGATGGGGAATTGAACTGGCGACCTCTTCGTTTGCAGGATGACACTCAGCCCACTGAGCCATACCAGTCAGAGCTGAATAGTGATTTCTTACCACCACTTTTCATATGTAATATTTACGTGCTTTCAGGTGGATATCTGTCTCAAAATGTTAATAACATACTTTTTCACATATTGCATAATGCTTAATAACACTTAACTCAATATTTCATTAAAATAAATTCTTCGGAAAAATTAAGAAAAGCTATACTTTTATAGTCTTTCTAGGAGGTTCTAAAATTAGCCATAATTTCAACTAGCATTAAAAATATACTTTCTTCAAGTAAATATGAATGACAATGAATAAAACAATAAACCCAACTAATAAGGAGTAAATATAAGAATGTACACTATATACACCTACCTAGCAACAGAATACATGAAGAGAAAATCATTGTCTGGTGAACCTGGGGTCTTGCTATAGTCTCTGTACTTCTTCTGAGTCGTATTTTTGATATCTTTCATTACAGATTCCATTTCTTTACTTAAGTTGGTTTCAGACTGTTAAAAATACAAACAAAAATACAAAGTTTAGTTATATTGAGTTTTCTCTAATAATAGTTTAACACTACAATGTTTATCATATGAACATACTAGGAAATTAAATTTAAAAAGTACATTAGCTGAGCGCGGGCTGTGAACCAAAGGGTCACGGTTCGATTCCCAGTCAGGGCACATGCTTGGGTTGCGGGCCAGGTCCCCACAACCTGGGGGCTGTGTGAGAGGCAACCACACATTGATGTTTCTCTCCCTCTCTTTCTCCCTCCCTTCCCCTCTCTTTGAAAATAAAGAAATAAAATATTTAAAAAAAAAAGTACATTAGCTATCTGCTCTAAATATATTTAGTGCAGAAAGATAAAACAGATCAAAGAATATTTTCTCTTATGCTTGGGATCTTTTATCCTATTCTATATTGTGACTGGTAACACTATATAACCCAACCATGAACTAACCACATAAACTATATTCTAAACAAATGAGTGGATGTCGTTAAAATAACATTTTTGAATAGTTCCCATGTTTATAAAAAACCTGATTTTCATTTTTCAAAGATTGATATCAATGTTCCTTATTTTAAGCATACTTTAAACATGTAAAAATTTAGAATTACCAAAAAAACACAACACACACACTCTAAAATTAGTCTTCAACTGAGAAAAGGGACAGCTAGGAGATGATTCTGAGTAGCTTTCAAAATGAATTTGTTTCAAAAGTCAAATATTCAAAGTTTTCATAAATTTATTGCATAAACCAGGCATAGCTGTCACACCTCTCAAGAAATATATCATAAATCTATAATAAAGGTGAAATACTTGAATTTAAATCAACTAAATCCTACTGGATGGGATAAAAGATGGGTTCACTCATACCAAATCACACAGTAAAACAGACTGACTTATGGTGAATGGTTCAATCAACTATATACAATATTTTATCCAATACACACACAAATGTGTGTGTAAATCTATAATTATACATACATAAAATGTATGTGTATATGCATAAATATATCATCTTAATGAATATATTTTTAAATGATTAGACTATGCTTTACATTGCAAGATACATAAATATAGTTTGTTTGTTTGGCTTTGTTTTCAAACATTTCAACATCTTTAAAAAGTTTAACCGTATCTAAGCTTATAGGATTTCATGATCTGGGAAATATATATTAAAACTATAACAATTTAGACTAAGGAAAAGTACAGCCTTTGGTAATAATTTGTTCTATTACTCATTTTTATTTTTAATAACCACAAATAAAGAATAAAACCTCTAAAAGCAATTTCTACTAAATGTATAAAGGCCCAGAGTAATTTAAAAACAGAATGAAAATAAAAGCTAAAAAGCAGAGCTGAGTTAACCAGGTTTTTTCTGCCTTACAATGATGCTTACTGGGAAAGCTCCCGGCTGTCCCTGCAGCTCCTCCACTTCCTTTATGAGATCTTGTATGCTCTTGTTACTAGGACGTTGCCAAAGGTTATTTTCCACATTGCTTCCAGGATAACAAGGAAGAACACTGTTCGCAAACTGCCTACAGAGAGGACACGTGAATTCTCCTTTGTCCACTGAGAACCCCTGAAGAACCTGGTCATTCTAAAAGATGAAATAAACATAACAGATGTATGATGCACACCTTAACATAGAATAAAATTTATACCACTACATTTTATAGTAAGTAAATGAACCACACCAAAAAAAGACATCTCTAACATATGTCATAAAAACATAAACAAAATCTCTCATTTAACTGTTGAAGCTTATCAAATCACTTCTTACATCACGGCAATCATGCAATAGTTGCCATCACCAATGAACAGCTTAAGCACCCTACTCTTCTGTCAGTACTGAAACATTCAAGTAATGATGTAATCAATCTGAAGTGTGGATTAAAGATAAAGAGTAACTCAAAAAGTAGGCCACATTAAAATGGATCACCTTTCTCTTACCCCCTGCCCCTCTTTTCATAATGTATCAGTGACTACTAGGGAGATTCTCCAAGTGCCCAAGTAGGGAGGATAGATAGATAGCTTTTGAGCATAAATTAAGACAAAAAAAAAAAATGTGTTGTGTCTTCTAAGGTGTCTTAACTGCTGAACACAACTGACTAGACTTTATGTGGTACGTTTGTTTAGGTTTAATGGACAGAGGGAAGATTGAGAGTACTCAGATCATAAGTGTAATAGGAGGGGAATTAACACCTTCCTTCAGATATTTCTGATAGAAAGAGGAAGAAAAAGATTTTTTCAAGAAGAGACACAAAATGCACATGAGCTCTTGCTCAAGAGAGACTGCAATGCATGCTAACTAAGCAGAGGACTTAAGACAAGAATCCGGCTGATACACCTGTTTCCTCCTTTTGCCTGGCGCCACCTCACACCTGTTTTGCTCCTTTGGGCCATTGCTGTTGTGCAGCCCTGTCCTATCTCTTTTTCCCAGCAGTCTCTCTTATTCTATTACTAATCTAATGCTGTATCTAAAAATGTGTTTTTAATCCATTATGTATATGTATGAATGCAACCACATGACCATTATTACTAACAAGACAAAAATAATGAGAAAGTAAGATACAAAGAACAGAAAATAAATTTATTTGCCTATTGTTTAAAAAGGTAGTTAATGACAATGTCAGAATGAACTTAGGTTTTCCAACTCTTTATTTAGTGCTCATTTCACTATATCTTGGATCTCAAATACTCTGACTAATAGAACTGAATTCTATTTTTTTTTACTTGTGACATTTAGTTTTTCAAGTTCTTAAAAATGTAACACCTTGTCTTCTTAAATCCAATTCCTTAAACACTTATTAAAACCTATCATGTGTCAAGTGATGGCATAAAGAGTTAAGATATATCTGACCTGAGGTACAAATGATGTAAAAGCAGATAGAAACAACTAAATTATAATAGTAATAATGTGATAAATGCAACAAAGAAGGCTTCCCAGGAGAGATTTGTAAGCTAAGTTTTTTTTTCCCTTTTTTAAAATATATTTTATTGATTATGCTATTACAGTTGTCCCATTTCTCCCCCATCATTCCCCTTCACCCTACACACCCTCTCCCACCCACATTCCCCCCTTTAGTTCATGTCCATGTGTCATAAGTTTTCTAGCTTCTACATTTCCCATACTATTCTTGCCCTCCCCCTGTCTATTTTTTTCCCATTATCTATGCTACTCATTCTCTGTACCTTTTCCCCCTCTCTCCTCCTCCCATGCCCCTGTTGCTAACCCTCCATATGATCTCCATTTCTGTGGTTCTGTTCCTGTTCTAGCTGTTCGCTTAGTTTGCTTTTGTTTTAGGTGTGGTTCTTGATAGCTGTGAGTTTGCTGTCTTTTCACTGTCACATTTTTATCTTCTTTTTCTTAGATAAGTCCCTTTAACATTTCATATAATAAGGGCTTGGTGATGATGAACTCCTTCAACTTGACCTTATCTGAGAAGCACTTTAAAGCTACACAAGAAGGGTGTACCAGAAGGCAGGGGCAGGGGCCCTGGTCTTTGAAGGACGTTCTGTGAGAAGATTCCCTATAACCTTAATTTTAAAGAATACTTCATCCTCCTCCACACCTTGTTTGAAACTTGGTTCTTTCCTGAGGCCTCCCGAGAAACCCTCTCAACCAGGCATCACTCGTTCCTCCCCTTCATCCTCACATCTCAGCAGGCTTCTCATCTCCAGTGATGGCTGGATATCATCAATCTCGCATTCTCCTGTGTGGCTTGTGTCATCTAACGATACCACCCTTTTCCTTCCATTTTACTGGTCTTCACTGCCTTCAATCACATGAAGACTTTGGTACCTGATCAGTTTTCCTCATCACTCCAAGTCCTACCACCCACCTATGAAACTTCAGTGTGTACGTCGACAATGCATCTTACATCTAAATCTTTCAACTGCTTGACCTAATCAGCTCCTACGAGCACCTGTTCCCAGAACCATACTCTTGTCCTGTAATTATCCATATCTGAAAATTCTAATTTCACACATCTTACATTCTGACTGCCAACTCCTGTCTCCTTTAGTCCCTTCCTTTTTTGTCCCAGTTTATCAGGTCACTCCTGTCGTGCCTAGACACCATGATCTACCACTTCGAAAACTCTCAAGTCAATATTTCTCATTCCCCTCCACATGTCCTTCCATCATACCTGCCTAACAAAACTTTCATAAAAAATTAATCCAGTATATGACTTCTTCAACTCTACAAATTGAATGCTGTTAGAAAAAACTGAAATAACTTCTTCCACAAACTATTTCCAACCTGAGAAGCCCTGAGTACTGCATAGTTATCTTGCTCCAACATCCTATGAAGCACTCTCTCACCCAAGTCCAAAGCGGTTTTTCAAAACCACCTCCTCACTTGTGAAGTCCCTTTACCTGCCCCAGCCTTGCCCTCTTCACTCTAGGAGGGAAAAAACCTACAACTCCTGACTTAGAAAGAAGAGAGTCATGTCAGCTGCTTCAGCTTCCTGACTTCTTCCACCTCAAATATCTAATTACTAAATCCTATCAGTCCTTCCATGCACTTTCTTCCTCTGCCCCTTTGCTAATGTCTCCTAACCAGTCTCCCAACCACAGTGCTGCTAGTATGATTTACCTGATGTGAGATTCCGATTGCAAGTCAAAATCTCCCAGTGATCACCATCACCTCTCCCCTTGATTCCTTCCTGTCTCTTATGCTGTACATGTAATCTCTCATAAGACTCTTTATACATATATATATTCATATTCTATATATATTTCATATATCCAACCTCTTCTCTACCTCCACTGCTAAGACCAAGCCCAGCCACCATTATCTCTTGCCTCCTAAATGATATCAGCACATTCTTTCTTACTCTCCTGCAATCCCACAACAATCCCCTGCAATCTACACAACTACCACAATAAACTTTCGGAGCATGTCATATCTCTGCATAAGAGTATTTAATGGCTTTAATGTATCTCTGTAAGGAATCTGTCTAAAATCCAAATTCCTTACATGGACCACAAAACCCTTTACAATATGACTCCTAATTACTTCTCCAGTCTTATCTCTCATTACTCAAGCACCTCACTTCATGAAATGTTCTAGCACTTAGCAGATGTTCCAATAAGACCCTGTATACCATGGGTGTCAAACTCATTTTCACCAGAGGCCACATCGGCCTTGTGGTTGCCTTCAAAGGGCCGAATGTAATTTTAGAACTCTATAAATGTACCTACTCCTTAACTGTTAAGGAGTTGAAATTACATTCAGCCCTTTGAAGGCGACCACAAGGCCGATGTGGCCCCTGGTGAAAATGAGTTTGACACCCCTGCTATATACATTTCATAATACTTAGCACACATAGTGTAACTGTTAATTTCTGTCTCACTCAAAGTATAATAGACTCCTTAAGAGAAACTGTGTCCTGTTCACTACTGTATCCTGAAAATCTATCACAGTATCTGGAACACTATGGGAACTGCATAAATATTTGTTGAATAATAACTGAATAAAGAGGTATGAAAAAGGAACAATGTGCATATATAGCTATTAATTACCTCAATGGTGAAATGATCGAAGATAAAGCTAAAGCAACAGGCAAGCCCAGATTGTGGAGTGCCTTGAATGCCATTCAAAGAAGAGTAAACTTTATCCCATCAGGACTCAGTCAATAAATAATCTTTAAGCCATAGGTCCTCAGATTTACATTTTACAAAGATCAATGTAATGATTAAACTAGACTTGGAATAAGGAAATTGATAAGAAAGCAAACACAATAGTGAAAAGATAAAGGCATACACACAGCAAAAGTGGGAATAATAAAGGCAGAATATAGTCGAGTGAGAGGAGACAGAATCAGTAGAATTTGGTAAGTGAATGTGAGAGGTAAGGAACAGAAAAGGGAAAAGAGAAATCCACTGCTTTTGAGTTAGGAATACCATGTTTCTAAAAAGTTGAGCTGAGAGAAAGATAAAGCCTGCAGTTACAGGAGAACACAATACAAGGTCAAGAGAAGGAATTTGAAATGGTAGATTTTGGTGTCTTTATGAACTGAAAAGGGACAGATCAGGCAGAAAAACTGAAGATGCAGAGAAAACAAATTCACTTACTGATAAATCAAAGCCCCTGTGGTAATGGGGAGAATGGAACACTATGGCATAAACAGGAAGATTATTCCTCCGAAGAAGGAATACTACCTCAAAGACTAGAAAAGAAAGGATTGGTTGGGATGCAGTCATTTATCAAGGAATAGAAAAGCAAGGTAGGAAGCTAAAGCAGTATGTGAAAGTGAACTACTGTTTTCTTGGTGACAGAGGAAGAGACAGAATCTGATAAGAGGAAAGGGATCTCGGGATGTTGCTGAAAAGTGGCACAGCAGAGGCAAAGGTTTGGAATAGCTGCTAAGGAGACTGGGAGAGAAACCTGATCAAAGACAGGTAAATGAATCGATAAGTAGTATCTATAGTCTGTGATTCTAGTCCAGCGATTTTCAACCTTTTTCATATCATGATCCACAAAATCTAATTACTTAAATTTTGCAGCACACTGAAAATATGTATATAGGGTCCAGCAGAAGTAACTCCTGCTTGAGTGTGGTTAGCAGAGAATTATATGACTGTAATAACTTATGGTTTTAATTTGAACATTGCACCTAAATGTCATATAGTGTGCTTGAGTGTGATATTGTTGTGTTACAGAATTACATGCTTACGATTTTGTAATAAAACGGGGGCATTATTTGTGCCAGCCCCTGTATTTTGCCAATCTGACAAAAACAAAAACCAAAATGTATGTATAATTTTGATTCATTCACACTGACTAAATAGTAAGGTGTTGCATGTTTTAGAAATTCTTATAGCACACCGATGTGCTGTGGCACACTGGTTGAAAATTGCTGCTCTCCTCTGAGACACTATTATAGGAAACCAATAGTTTATGGAGGTGCTAGTTTACTTAGTTTTATGATTTCTTCTAGCAGGGCTAGCTTCCCAGGTCTATGATCAAAGGAGGTGGATTAAATGACTGGTATTACAAGTAGAATGGGCAGAGGACAGGTGAGTGAGGCCAGGGAAGAGCTAATGCACTAGAGGAAATGCACAAAGGACCAGAGATCTTGATGCCAGAAGCAAAACATACTTATAAGAATGAAAAGAAAAGAATTTATAAAAAATCAAATAATACAGTAGCATAGTAAAGCTTAATATTTCAGAACTAGAATAGCAAAGTATGAAATTATAGCCATGGAAGTCAGTAGCCAAAGTGGAGTGAAAAAAGTGAGCCAAAGTGGAATGAAATCCCTGAAGTCGAAGAGGTGAAGGAACTGTAGTCTGGATAGTTCAAATGATATACATAATATCAGGAAAGATATATACGCCTTTAAAAACTATTCAATTAACTTACCCGTAAGGATTCCATGTAAGATTTATGACAATCTATATGTAATGTGTGGCCACAGGTTTGTACGTAAACACCTCCTTCCCAGCCAATGGATACTGCCAAGAGACAAGAACTCTTAAAAAAAAAAAAAAAAAGACAAAATTGATTAATTTTAAAGAAGTATAAACATGTTCAAATATATCCACATAAACCTCTGAATGATTTCATATCATTACATTGATGTGAACTTTGTACTTTTGTGATATAAACTAATATCAGATTTGGCAGCCTTAAGGCAACAGCTTTGAACTAAAAATACCATAAAATTTTAGCTTCCAAAACTATGTTCATTATGAAAAATAATTAAGAATTCACCTTTCTCCACTCTATAACATATAAGCTCTCAATATTATACTACAGTTCACCATAAACCATGCTGCTCTTGATTTTACCTGTTCTATATGGAACTTAATCTCTCTGTGATTGACATTAACAATGTCCTTCTTAAAATGTCTACTTCCTTTTGGCTTCCGTAATGAGATTCTCTTTTGGTTTTCCTCCCATCTCTTTAACCATTTGATTTAGGCCTCCTTTTAAAACTCTTCTATCTTCCCCTTCCCTTTCAATGTTTGTATTCCTCAAGATTCTATTCTTAGTGTTAATCTTTCCTCATTAAAACTATTCTCCCTAAGTGATTTAATCAGTAAATTCAACTCCCTCTGAGCTGGATGTCTTGCATGAGTGACAGATACAAATATTTAGCTGCCAACCAGAAATCTCCAGTTTGACATCCATCAGATAACATAAAATTAATGTGTCAAAAACTTGTCATTTTCTCCATTAATCTTCCCTTTCCTCTTGGTTTAAAACCGTATAATCTATTTAGTCACCAAATCAGAAAGCTAAGAGTCATTCTACATAATACCCTTTCCCTTGCACCACAGTCTTAGTTCCCAAACTGTACAAAATCCACTGAATAACACATGATGTTAGCCTGCCCTCTTCATTATAACATTCAAGTCTGTATCATTTGTTGTGTGGGGGGTGGGGGGAGGGGGGTACTCTTATATAAAATTCCTTAACTGATCCTCTTGGCTCTGATTTCATCTCTCCATGATGCATCCTCCACATGACTAATAACCCCCTGAAAGTGCCTTAACATTTACAAGCGTTTACTATAATACACAATAAAGAAGGGAAACATTATATAAGCTAACTACATACTCATTTGAAATTGGTTTTAAAAGTTAATTGCTTCTATCTCCTCTTTCTCTTACATCTTCAACTTCTACTCTAATTCCTTCCCTTCAACCTATAAATAGGCTTAAACATTTCCTTTCAAAATAATTTTGAGTTTTCATTTGCCCTCTGTCAAATAGCACTTGGCCCCCGAACTTGAGTCCACCCTTCAGAGTCTGTAGTAAATAGATGGCCAAGCAAGAACAATATGAGGCATAAGATCTAAGAGTGACAGCTATGATGAAACATTTGAGAGCCATAAAAACTGAGTAAAGCTTTAAATTTTATTTTTACATTAGAAAGAAATTTATACATTATAAAAATGACCAGACCATCTTTAAACAATAGTAAACAAAGTTCCAATATTAAATCAAGATTCTTCATGAGCATCTGAAAGTTGAAAATATTCTAGTGCAAAATGCTTTCCTAGCAGATTTAAATATATGTGCAGCAACATAAATCAAACATTCCCAGCAGGTGAGCTAGCTCCTGCTGTTACAAATCAGAAAACAATAGGAGACGTGCTCATCCCTGTTTTATGACTTGGAGCCAGTTGAAGTAGAAGCAGATTGTGACATTAGATCATTTTAGAATGGTTGGTAGTCTATTAATAAACAAGCTACTCTCTTTGACACTATATTATAAAGATGTAATTAATCTTTCTTTAAAAAATTATTTATTTAGAGAGAGGGGAAGAGACATCAATGTGAGAGAGAAACGTCAATCAGTTGCCTCTTGCACACACCTCAACCAGGGAGGAACCTGCAACCCAGGGATGTGCCCTGACTGGGAATCAAACCAGTGTCCTTTCACTTTGTGGGACAATACCCAAGCAACTGAGCCACACCAGCCACAGCTAATCTTTCTTTTTAATAAAAGCAGTTAAGCTAAAATGGTAAGTCACTTGTTAATGTAACTGTTAGGTGCCTTATTTTAATCTGTTAGACTCAACAAGAAGCGTTTACTAATATGAGGCTAATATTTTAGGAACACTTCAATGATGTGCTCAGCACTGTGCTTAAGTACTTACCATTGAATCTTTACAACCTCAATATTTATTAAAACCTCACACAGTAAGTGCTTTTATTTATTTTCCAAAAAAGGAATAAAGGTGTACCAATTTCACTCAGTTAAAAATGGTAGAGCACAAGTTCAAACCCAAGTCTATCTGACTCCAACGCTCTGGTTCTTCCCCTACTATGTTATCTCTCTCATGTATAACTTCTAGTTTCAATAGTAACTGTACTGTCTTACATGACTAAAATTCTACATGTCAAATGCATGTATTTGATCAGAAAAGAGCAGAATCTACACAGTTTAATTCTATAATCAAAATCAGTGTCCACTGATAGTAAATCTTCTCTATACAGTCTATTGTCTGTCTACCAAACTTTGGTACTCTTTGCTAGAATAATTAAGAAATCCTATAAGCATCTACAACACACATAGCATGTGCTAACTGCTCAGGAAACTATATAATTAATTAAAGAAAAGGCTCTAGACCTTCAGAGGCACAGTTTAGGGATCATACCATATACAAAGTCTGTCAGGAAAAAGTCCAGCCATTGTTAATATAATGAGAACAGTTTGTGTGACATCTATGTAACCTGGCAGCTAAGGACAGTAAACTAGAATGTGCATGCATGAACAATGACAACTTCACTGGGGGTGGCAGATGCTATTGAGCGAGCACGTGTACTGTATGGCTGTCGCATTCAAAATTACTGAGCGAGTAGAGCAACGAATCTGCATCAGATTTTGTGTTAAGCCTGTACATTCCACTGCAGAAACTATTCAGATCATTCAGAAGGCCACCACTACGGCCAACTAGTGATGGGCAGCTTCATCGCAACAACGCGCCTACTCATGCATTGTGTCTCATGCAGAGTTTTGTGGCAAAACATCAAATCACCCAGGTGACTCAGCTCCCCTACAGCCCAGATTTGGTGCCCTGCAACTTCTGGCTTTTCCCAAAACTAAAATCACTGTTGAAAGGGAAGACATTTCAGACTACTGATGAAATTCAGGCAAATACAATAGGGCAGCTGATGGCAATTGGGAAAACTACGTGCAGTCCGAAGGTGCCTACTTTGAATGGCACCAAGGTATCATTGTCCTGTGTACAATGCTTCTTGTATCTTACATCTTCTTCAATAAATGTCTCTATTTTTTTTATTACATGGCTAGATACCTTCTGGGCAGGCTTTGTATATAAAAAATAACCATTATATTAAGTACACAAAAGTATTAATATAAAAATAAAGTCTCACAATCACTAACAGATACATAATAAATATTCAGATTTCAGAATCTATTTAAAAAAAGATCGTTTTCTAGAAATGATGAAGTATTCTGGCTCCAAGAAAGAGAAACCCTACTTTTTCTTTCCTTTATTAGATCTCCCCTTCCCTGAAAATTATTTTGCTCTTTGGTCTGGATTACATTTTAATTAAATCAAGTCATTTTTCTATTTGGCTTCAGGATTTACCTTTAACCATTTACTCTAAAGTTATTCAGACTTCCAGTCAGGATGGCAGCATAGGTAAACACACTTTGCCTCCTTGCACAACTACAGAAAAAAAAATTACAACCAGACCTCAAAACAAAACACCGAGAAAATCGAGCTGTATGGAAGTCTGAGAACCAAGGATTTAAAGAAGCCACATTTCTCCAAATGGTAGGAGGGGCAGAGACCTGGAGACGGACAGAGAGGCATGGTGACCTGGTGTGGCACTGAGAAGTGGAATGGGCAGTCCCACGTTCATATGTGGTGGATAAAAATGGAAGGGATACCTCAGGAGCAAAGGATCCCAGCCACAGGCCACACCACACAGCCCAGGGTTAAAGCACCAGGAAGATAAATCTCCATAACTACTGGCTACAAAAACCAGTAGGGCTTGGGCAAGTGGAAGAAACTGCTGGATTTTCAGGAGACTGCTAATAATGGCCTGCACGGACTTAGAATTTATGCAGGTTTACCCCCACTCTAGGATGCAGCACCACGGCAATAGCTGAAAGGGCACCAGGTGTATATAGAGAGTATATGTGTGACTGAAAACAGGGCCAGTGCCAAGAAAACCTCCAGAGGCCAGGCAGAGGCATTTTCCCCTTTCCAAGCCCACACAGAGCCACAAAATAGTGAAATGGGTTGCCCCTGCCCTGGTGATTACCTAAGGCTTGGCCCCAAACAACTTACAGGTGCCTTTTCTACAACAGGCCATGCTACTAAAACTGGGAGTCAAAGCAGCTCTTCCTAATACACAGAAATAAACACAGGGAAGCTGCCAAATTGAGGAGACAAAGAAATATGGCCCAAATGAAAGAAAAGAGCAAAACCCCAGAAAAAGAACTAAATGAGATGGAAATAAGCAATCTACCAGATGCAGAGTTCAAAGCACTGGTTATCAGGATGCTCAACGAACTCAATGAATGCAGCGAAAACGTAAGGGAAGAAATGAAGGTTACACTAAGTAAAATAAAGAAAAATTTACAGGGAACCCACAGTGGAGAGGATGAAGCCAAGTTTCAAATCAACGATTTGGCACATAAGGAAGAAATAAGCATTCAACCAGAACAGCAAGAATATATAAGAATTCAAAAAAAAAAAAAAAAAAATGAGGATCGTATAAGGAACCTCTGGGACATCTCCAAACATGCCAACATCCAAATCATAGGGCTGCCAGAAGGAAAAGAGGAAGAGCAAGAAATTGAAAACTTATTTAAAAAAATAATGAAAGAAAACTTCCTCAATTTCGTGAAGGAAATATACAAGTCCAAGAAGCACAGAGAGTCCCAAACAAGTTGGACCCAAAGAGGACCACACCAAGACACACCATAATTAAAATGCCAAAGGTAAAGATAAAGAGAGAATCTGAAAAGCAGCAAGAGAAAAGCAGATAGTTACCTATAAAGGAGTTCCTATAGACTGTGAGCTGATTTCTCAAAAGAAACTTTGCAGGCTAGAATGGACTAGCAAGAAGTATTCAAAGTGATAAAAAGCAAGGACCTACAACCTGGATTACTCTATCCAGCAAAGCTATCATTTAGAATGGAAGGGCAGATAAAGTGCTTCCCAGATAAGGAAAAGCTAAAGGAGTTCATCATCACCAAGCCATTATTACATGAAATGTTAAAGGGACTTATTTAAGAAAAAGAAGATCAAAACTATGAACATAGAAAATGGCAACAAATTCACAACTATCAACTGAATCTAAAAAACAAACTAAGCAAACAACCAGAACAGAAACAAAATCATAGATAAGGAGATCATTTGGAGGGTTGTCAGTTGGGAGAGAGAAGGGAAGAAAGGGTTGGGGGAAGGTTCAGGGATTAAGAAGCATAATTGGTAGGTGCAGAATAGACAGGGGTATGTTGAGAATAGTATAGAATAGGGGCATCGAACTCATTTTCACCAGGTGCCACAGCAGCCTCGCAGTTGCCTTCAAAGGGCTGAATGTAATTGTAGGACTGTATAAATGTAACTACTCCTTAACTAGGGGAAAGGAGCTCAGCACTGCCACTGGGTAGAAACAAGGTGCCAGGCTGGATAAAACAAGGTGGAGGTCCGGATTTGGCGCGAGGGCCTTGTGTTTGCCACCTGTGGTATAGAAAATGGAGAAGCCCAAGAACTTACATGCATGACCCATGGACATGAACTAAGGGGGGAATTGCTGGAAGCAATGGGGTACTGGGCAGAGGGAGGCAAAGGGGGGAAATTTGGGATAACTATAATAGCATAATTAATAAAATACATTTTTAAAAATAAAATAAAATAAAGAAAAAATAAGGTGATTCAAAATGATACAATTAAAATCAAGATTACTTGAGGAAAATAATCTAAATAAAGGTGGTAGTAAATTTCTGCAAAAGCAGAACTTGGAGGTTTCATTATTTTCTTCAAAATGAAGATATTTATCCATCTCTGACTAATAAAGTCATATATATATGAGGGAGGCCTCAAAAAACCCCAGAATTTAGGGCCTTTTCCCAAGTTCACGTGTCCCACAAGCCCAACTGCTGGTATCTCCTTGAGGCCACGGCACAAGAGCAGAGTACGAACTGCGGCGGCTGGAGCCGTGGCAGGACAGGCAGTTAGAAAGTTTCTTCCCCTCCTTGACCAAGTGTCGGTTGAAGGGTGTGCTGCAGAAACTGTAACCAAAGGAGACATTATGCTTCCAGAAAAAGCTCAAGGAAAAGTATTGCAACAACTGCAGTACCTGCTGGATCAGGCTCCAAAGGAAGGGGTGGAGAGGTTCAACCAGTTAGCATGAAAGCTAGAGATTAAAGTTCTGCTTCCAGAACGTGGAGGCACCAAAGTAGTTCTAGACAAGTGTTATTTCTTATTTAGAGATGGTGACATTCTTGGAAAGTATGTAGACTGAAATAAATCACTACTGAAATGGCATCACGTGATGCAGCCCATTCCATTGAAGTACTGAAATCTTTCATCATGTAAGTAATTTCCATCTCTCTTCTATAATAAACTGAATTTATTTTAAAAAACAGAATTTATATAAAACATTGTGTATTTATTCTTAGATGTTTAAACTTCAGTCACCATCAAAGTACTCTCCATTTGATGTAGTACACCTATCGAGACTTTTTTCCACTGCTCAAAACAGTTTTTGAACTCATCAATTTTGATACCCTTTAGTGCTTCTGTCTTTTTCTGTTTCTGTTCTTCTAATGGGCAAACATTTCCCTTTGAGGACATTTTTCATCCGGGAGAAACAAAAAAAAAAATTTGCTTGGGGCAAGATCGGGTGAACAGGGAGGGTGCAGCGTGAGGGTCATGCTGTTTTAGGTCAACACTCAGCATAGTGTGGGCAGATGTACTTATAAGTCACCCATCATGAAATGGGCAAATGTAATAGCACAACCAATAAAATATATTTTAAAAAAAGAAATGGACAAATGCATTGAAAGAGTCTTCAAAAAAATTCAATGAAACGAAATAAAGCCTCTCACAACAATGCCAGCCGGCACACTGATAGAGATGGGCTCCTGGAAGACTCACCTAGCAGGGAAAGCCTGTATTACAAGGGGCCCACCCTCTGGAAAATAATTCTGGTTTTTTGGGGGTCCCTCCCTCTGTATTCACTGCAAAACATTCAAAAAATAAACAAAAGAAGTATGAAAGTTTGTGTGTTTATATCTTTTCCAACTAATAATAATTTCATTTTAAAGCCTTAAAATATATGGGAGCATGATCCTCATTATTTAACCGGAACTACCTTATAAAGCCTAATACCTGAGCCCTCCTACATTGCTGCATGAAAGATCATTATGAGCACTATCATACAGATGAGGAAATTGAGTGTTTATTTGGCTGAGTTCACATTATTAAGAAATGGCAGAATCGAGACCAAACTAGTGTTTCTGATCTGGACTCTTTCTACACTATAGGACGCCTCCACAATTAGAACCATCTTCTCCTCCAGATTCCACCATAAACCTTCT
The DNA here is from genome assembly GCA_039655065.1 of Glossophaga mutica. Taxonomy (NCBI): domain Eukaryota; kingdom Metazoa; phylum Chordata; class Mammalia; order Chiroptera; family Phyllostomidae; genus Glossophaga; species Glossophaga mutica. The sequence continues at coordinate 53,403,630 of CM077306.1, forward strand.
CAGTCCAAACCGCTGAACCATACTCTACTGTCTCCTACTATCACTAGGTCAGTTACTGTTTATTCTCATTAACCATTCTGTCTTTCACCTATCTTTTCAGTTTCTTACATACACTCCAGTGCATTATGGGCAAGAAAAATATATATTTGGAAATCTATCAAGATTATGATTTCAAATAGTTAAATAAAAATAATGTTTCACTTTACAATTTAAGCAATTTATTCTCATCTCATTACTTACCTCAAGATACAAAATCCAAAAAACTACAGGTGAAATAAACCCCATTTGATAATCCAGTCAGGAAACATTAAAAATGGTACAGAAATTTTATAAAGAAATTAAAGCTGCTGCAACTAAATAAATAAAATTGGTCTTCCAAGACATACGACAACTGAGTGCTAAATTCACTAGGTACAAAAGCTGGACAAAAATCTACCAAGTTCACAAGAAATCATAGAAGCCACGTATTAAACCTGACCCTACTTTACACTTAAACAGCAATAAATGAGATTTCACTGTATATCTTTATATGAAAGTCAAATAAGGAGGCAAAAATCTTCATAAAATATCCATGCCATATCTAAAAGTTTTTTATAGAGTTAATACTTATTATTCTATTGAATTTGTACACCTCCCACTAAACAAATGTAAAACAAAGGTATAACATTTATAACCTGAAATGTTTACTTATTAATAGATTTCCATTTTACTATTTACAAATTAATTTTTTTCTAATAAACTTCCAGATTCCAAATTAGAATGACATTTATAAGAAAAAATATATAAAACTCTGCCATGAATTTTGCAAACAAAAATACTCATTGATAAAAATGATACTCACATCCTTAAAATAACGCTGTAGTAACGAGAGCCTCACGTCATGAACTGCTGCACATGTGTCCCAAGGGTAAATCTGCTCCTCCTCAGTGATGGGCAGCGTTTTGGGCTCAATGTTGTCACGGCACTGCCCCAAAACTACATTAACATCAGAGATAAGAGCTCATTAAATGACCAGCATACAGACCTGGTTCACCATAAAAGCTGCTATTTACTCCCAGCTACACTAATTGTTGCACTATTTGAATATTTTTAAAGACCCCAAAAAGGTGGTATTCTAGCTCTAACTTCAAATATGCCAATACTTAATCTTTAAAATAACATGAAATATAAGTATGAACTCTAGATGGAGGATGGTTTCCAAAGTCTGTCCACTGAAAAGGTCTACAAGTTATGACACTCCAGTATCAATAAGCTTTATTTACAAATACACTATCTCTCATGAAAAGGAAACAGAGATTCTTTTTTTAAATATATTTTATTGATTATGCTATTACAGTTGTCCCATTTCTCCCCCATCATTCCCCTCCACCCTGCACACCCTCTCCCACCCACATTCCCCGCCTTTAGTTCATGTCCATGTGTCATAAGTTCTTTAGCTTCTACATTTCCCACACTATTCTTGCCCTCCCCCTGTCTATTTTCTACCTACCATCTATGCTACTTATTCTCTGTACCTTTTCCCCTCTCCTCCTCCCACACCCCTGTTGCTAACCTTCCATATGATCTCCATTTCTGTGGTTCTGTTCCTGTTCTAGCTGTTTGCTTAGTTTGCTTTTGTTTTAGGTGTGGTTCTTAATAGCTGTGAGTTCGCTGTCTTTTCACTGTCATATTTTTTATATTCTTTTTCTTAGATAAGTCCCTTTAACATTTCATATAATAAGGGCTTGGTGATGATGAACTCCTTGAACTTGACCTTATCTGAGAAGCACTTTATCCTCCCTTCCATTCTAAATGAAAGCTTTGCTGGATAGAGCAATTTTGGATGTAGGTCCCTGCTTTTCAAGATTTCAAATATTTCTTTCCAGCCCCTTCTTGCCTGGAAGGTCTCTTTTGAGAAATCAGCTGACAGTCTGATGGGAACTCCTTTGTAGGTGACTGTCCCCTTATCCCTTGCTGCTTCTAGAATTCTCTCCTTCATTTTAATCTTGGCTAATGTAATTATGATGTGCCTTGGTGTGTTCCTCCTTGGGTCCAACTTCTTTGGGACTCTCTGAGCTTCCTGGACGTCCTGGTAGTCTATTTCCTTTGCCAGATTGGGGAAGTTCTCCTTTATTATTTGTTCAAATAAGTTTTCCACTTGTTGCTCTTCTTCTCCCCCTTCTGGGACCCCTATCATTCGGATGTTGGGACGTTTAACGATGTCCCGGAGGTTCCTAAGCCTCTCCTCATTTTTTTGAATTCTTGTTTCTTCCTCGTTTTCTGTATGGTTGTTAGTTTCTTCCTTCTGGTCCACTCCATTGATTTGAGTTCCAGTTTTCCTTCCATCTCTATCCGTTCCCCATGCATCTTCCTTCATTTCATGTATTGTAGCCTGCATTTTTTTCATCTAATCTGTGAGCAAAATCAGTCAATTCTGTGAGCATTTTGATGACCAGTGCTTTGAACTGTTCATCTGATAGGTTGGCTATCTCTTCAGGGCTTACAGGAATTGGCTCTGGGGCTTTCATTTTTTCTCCGGTTTGAGCCATTTTTGGTGGGGTTTTTTTTTTGTTTTGTTTTGTTTTGTTTTGGTTTTAGTCTGGTCGCGGCTATTATGTAGTGAGGGGTGGAGCCTTAGGTGTTCCTCAGGGTGGGGCAGCCCAGTCACTGGGTTGTGACGCTATAGGTGGGGGCGGGATCCGAGAGGGAACAATGGCACCTGCTCCGCTCTCTCCTGGATTCAGGGCTTCCGCCACTTCTCCTCTGCCTGGACCGTCTGCGCACGCGAATGTGGGACCACCTGGTCAGCCAGCTGCCTTGTGCGTCCTCACTGGGTCTGCACAGTTGCCCCCCTGTGCCCGGGGTCCGCCAGCTGCCGCCCGTGCACCTGGGAACTGCCAGCCACTGCTGCTTGCATTCCTGGGTCCGCACCTCCACTTTTTCCTGCCGCAACTCCGCCCCTCTTACCGGTCTGGATGAATGGTTGCTGGACTTCCGTACAGTTCGATTTTCTATCAGTTCTGGTTGTTTTCTTGTTTCTAAATATTTGTTGTCCTTAATTTTGGTTGTGAGAAGAGGTACAGTGTGTCCGCCTACACCTCCATCTTGGCCGGAAGTCCTCAGGAAACAGAGATTCTTAAAGGAAAACCTGAGTCCAGGTTTGGGGAAAAGTTCAAGATGAGTCTGGAATTTAGTGTAATAAAGATCAAGGGTAATTGTAACCCTGAGGGGACAGGTCATGAGGACATAAAGGAGTTCTGACTGGTCAAATCTGAGGAAATTTCAGTACTGAAAAGAATAACTGGTAACAGATAATACATTCATTGATTCAGATGAGGAACGTCAATTAAAAGGTAAAGGATAAATTGTTAGCATCTCAGTGTATCATTATCCTATAGATCACCTACCACCTTAGCCAAGTGACCAAACCTCACTGGCCTCATCAATAACAGGAAAAGCTGTCACAATGAACCTCGTGCTACAGGATAACTGATTTAGACTCTTCAAACATTTTTAAAAGGCTGGAGAAACTGTCTTAGAGTAAAGGAGACTAACGAGAAATGGCAACTAAATGCAATGAAATGAACGATCTTTCCTCCACTCTTGGATCAAGAAACAAAAACTTTGCTATAAAAAAATATTATTGGGGACTTCCGGACAAGATGGAGGTGTAGATAGATACAATTTGCCTCCTCGAACAACCAAAGGACAACAAAAATTTAGAAACAAAACAACCGGTACTGAAAGAAAATTGAACTGTATAGAAGTCCAACAACCAAGGAATTAAAATAGACACATTCATCCAGACCTGTAGGAGGGGCAGGAAAAAAGTGGTTTATTTCTTTTTTTAATCTTCTGTCTAGCTGTTCTATACAATATTGAAAGTGGGACATTAAAGTCTCCAACTATCATTGTAAAACTATTTCTTCCTCCAATTCTATTTTTGCTTCATATTTTGGGCCTCTGTTGTTCGGTGTGTATATGTTTATAACTGTTATATTTTCTAACCCTACCTCAAAATACTTCAGTGTGGATGGGACAGGATGGAGAGTATTCAGACAAATCCTTCACATTTAAAAAATATATATTTTTTGTCAACTATGGATGGGCAAACATATCAATTTGCTGTTATGCTACTTCAAGAATGACAGCTTCTACAACAGCAGCTCAAGATATAAGGGCAAAGCTATCTGAATATGCTTTATGCAATTAAAATATTGAAACTGACAATATTTCTGGGATTAAAACACTTCTAGATTTTAGAACAATTAAATTGCCAAACGCTGACCTCAGTTATTGGCCGCCTAGCCTTGGTAATACACCACATCATTTTAAGGAAAGACTGTAACATATAAAGAAATATCTTTGTTAAAACGTTCTTCCAACACTCATGTCTAGGAAGGTGAGATAAAACCAGATTAAGAATCTTTATTATACAAATCCAAATCAATCCTTGCTATGTAGATCTACAGTTATACCTAGACAAAGATACGACTTCCATTCAACGCATGGATGTATTATTCTGTTATATATACTTTGTTTCTAAACTGTTCCCATTGAAAAATTACTTTAATTTTACCTGAGGATGCTTGTAACAGGACAACCAGTCCTGTAGGTCTGTCTTCAGAGGAGGGGCCACTCTGTCCACAAATAACACAATCATACACTGCCTCAGAAACCTGTGGTTCTGCTGTGGTGATCTCCATAGGAATATCATTCTCAGGAGAATCTGAAAAGAAAAACCTCTCTTTAATGAAAATGTGAAAAATTAAGTTCAAATAATTTTGACGTTCCATACCACTAAAGTTATAAAATAATAAAATTCTGGAAATAATACCTTGCTAAAATAAAATATTTACTTAGAAAAAGACAATAAAATGCAAAGAGTTGATATAATGAAAGACCTTAAATAATATATGCTTAAACACTGCTGATATTGTATCATTCACATACAAAACTGAAATGAAAAACAAAGATGCAAAGACATTTTTATCAAAAAAAGCTTTAAAATATTATAATTTAAGGAAATTGCTTTTACTTTCTCTCAGGCACCTCAGAAGCAAAATTCATAATATCATAGCTCTTGGGGGGAAAGAGGAGAATGGTGATATTTACTTGGAGATAAAAGAGGAGCAAACTATTTTTCCTTCACTTTCAATTCTAGTAATTGTATCTTAGCAATAATAATTGTCAATATATTTATGTAGAGAAATGATTTAAATATGACCATATATATTAATAAAGCAGAACTGCTATAGAAAGTAACAGCAATTCTCTGGTGATATGATGTTGATAACAGCAATAAATAAAATATTTAGTCAATAATGATTTTCAGACAAAGACTCTTAAATTCACAAAGATCAGAGGCATATTGCAGTTACAAAGAAATGAGTAGGGGGGTTGGGAAGACCAGAAGAGCAGAAGTGATTTATGACTTGTTTAAAAGATAAAGACATATCTAAATAAGTATGCAAAAATATATGACAGAAATAGAAAAAGATGTCAAGTTCAGATATGTTTAATAAGAATTTATGCAGATAAACATATATCTGATAGATACTGAAAGTAACTGAGAGGGAAAGTGAAAGAAACTTAAAATAAAACTTTGGATAATATCCTGTATTAATGGAAATAAAAAATAATCCAATACAGAAATCAGAGAAAATCAATAATATATAAATAGAATCAGAACAAGAAATCTTGATGTCTATGAAAATAAGATTAATAAATCAAAATGAAAAGAAGATTTCAAAACAAAGTACCAAAGTCCATGAAGACTTGACATGTGGTTACTGTTTTTTAGGAAGAAAATTTTAGCACAGAAAAGAAAGGACATGTCTGACTGCTCTCAGGTTCAAAGGAGAATAAACACCTGACTTAAAGTAGCATGAAAGAATTCAGGCTCACAGTAAGTGCCAAAGAAATTGAATTTTATTAACTCTATCTCACAAAGATAGTTTTCCTTATCTTTTATATTATAGTGCAATCAATTTGAAATTTTCAAGGAAATCCTAATACTAAAATGCAACACTAAAGAATTTGCTAAGTCTCATTTTCTACAGTTTTAAAATGTAAAGCCTGACAGTGCAAAAGGGATGAATATAAAACAGAGGACCCCTTTTCATGCATAGTAATATATTATTTGAATTCTGACTTTAATAATTAGATAGTAATGTCCATCTTTATTTTTCAAAAAAATAAAAAGATCATGGCTTGCGTCTTTTAAAAAAGGAAAACTACTGCTTCTATATGTTGTATAATGTGTTAAAATATGTTATTGGTAATTTATGATTGATTCTATCAGTCTGGTACATTCAAAATAGAGTTAGATTCTCTTCTCATATTCTGTGTTCCATCCTGGAACCTCCTAAATGACTTTTTAAATTTGCATACATTAAGATTCACTCTGTTGTAAAGTTCTCTGGGTTTTGACAAATGCATAGTGTTATGTATCCAACTTTATAGCATCACTCAGAATAATTTCACTGCTCTAAAAAAATCCCGTTTTTTACCTAGTTAGCCACTCACCACTCCCAACCCTGGCAACCAACGATTTGCTTACTGTCTCTATAGTTTTGCCTTTTCCAAAATGTCACACAATTTGAAACATACATAATGTGGCCTTTTCAAACTGCCTACTTTCACCAAGCAATATGCATTGAAGATTCATCCATATCTTGCATGATTTGATAGTTCATTCCTTTTTATTGCTGAATAGGATTCCATTGCATGAATGTACCACAGTTTGTTTTTTCATCTACTGAAGGATATCTTGGCTACTTCCAGTTTTGAGCAATTATGAATAAAGCTTCTATAATCATTCATGTGTAGATTTTTGCGTGGACATAAATTTTTTTTCAAAGAATGAACATTTTTAATTGATTTTTTAAAAGATTTTATTTATTTATTTTTAGAGAAAGGGAGAAAGAAAGAGAGGGAGAGAAACATCAATATGTGGTTGCCTCTTGTGCAACCCCTAACTGGGAACCTGGCCCACAACCCAGGCATGAGCCCTGACTGGGAATTGAACTGGTGACCCTTTGGTTCACAGGCCAAAGCTCAATACACTGAGCCACACCAGCCAGGATCTCGACATAAATTTTTACATTAGTTGGATAAACACCAAAAAGCATGATGACTGGATCATATCATAAGACTAAGTTTAGCTTTGTAGGAAAATGTCAAATTCCTAAACCAGAAAATTTTATGAGAAAGAACTCTTTATACTTTTAACTGGCAACACATGGGGAAAAAATCTGAGTTAATATAGGAGTTATATCCCTGTAACTGGATCTTTTTAAATTATTAATAGTTATTTAAACTATATAAATACTTATCTTTATCAAGTGACTGTGAAAGAGTAGGTATACAGAGTGGGGCAAAAGTAGGTTTACAGTGGTTCATATGGAAAATAATACAATAATAAATAATAATACAGGAATAAACTTTCACATACTCACAAGTGTAAACCTACTTTTGCCCCATGCTGTATGTAGTGATATACCAATTTCAGAAACTTAGATTGGCTGTTTACTTAAGTATTGTTAGAGCAGAATAAAAAGCAACAAACAGCCTGAAAATAAAGTAAATATCCAATAACAGAGACATGAGCAAATTACTTCCTTTTGGCCTATTAGAAACTTCCCCCCACTTCCCTCAAATAAAGAAACACTGAATTACAGCAGTGGTTATCAACTTTGGCCACACATTAGAATCCACTGGGAGCTTCCAAAAAGATTCTTATGCCTGAGCCGCACTCCCAGATACTCTTCTTTATCTAGTCTACAGTGGGTCCAGGCACAGATACTACTCTAAGGGGACTACAATGATTCTGAGTGCTGCCAAGGCTGATAACCACTGAATCAGAACTACTGGAGAAGACTTGGAGATATTACTAAGGTAGAGAGCAAGGAAGGGTCACCCCATTTGGTAAAGCAAACAATGACCAAAAGGAAGGAAGGAAGGAAGGAAGGAAGGAAGGAAGGAAGGAAGGAAGGAAGGAAAAAAGGAAGGAAGGAAGGAAAAAAGGAAGGAAGGAAGGAAGGAAGGAAGGAAGGAAGGAAGGAAGGAAGGGGAAGGAGGGAAGGGAAGAGAAGGGAAGGAAGGGAAGGGAAGGAGGGAGAACCCCATATAAACAAAAAATTGTAGTACATTTGTATATGATTATATGAATATAGAGAAAAGCACAAGAGTACACAAACAAAATTGTAATCATGAGTCATAGAAGAAAACAACACAAACCAAAAGCATTTATGTTAATCCCACATGTGTAGCACTGTACACATGTGCATGAACATGTGTGCATCATGAAACCTGGAGAAAAAGAAATCTGCATACACTATTTGCAGGGACAGTAACGATAAGTAAAAGGAAAAGGCAAACTGCACATTATGCACAGCATAATTTTATTTGCAACAAAAACCAAGTATGAACAAAATCCATTTATATAATTTTATATGCATTAGTACGAAGCAAAAAAAGCCTGTTTACAATAGTTTATCCCAGAGGTGAGATTATAAAGGAAGGCAGGAAGAGGTGATTAACTTTGCTTTCATAAAGTTTTATATAGTATGTTAAGCACATTATTATGTCTTTTGAAACAAATATGAAACAAATAACCAAAATACAACTTTTATTTATGGGCTGTATTTTTCAAAATGCACATCACAGTAACTGACTTAAAATGACAGATATAGACTATCCCTCAAAATTGAACAAATTCATATTCAGAGCAATCAATGTAAAAAGTATTCTTTCCATGAGATCTGCACTCTAATTTCAGTGAAAAGAAATACATGTAGTTTCTATTTAGCTGAGAGAATAAGAACTTCATAAGTTAACACAGCAATTCAAAACTACAATAATTTAAATCATATCTTTTACCACATAGACACAATAGCCATAAATACATGGGACTATTTATGTACTATGTGCATTCCAAGGCCAGAGGTAGACTGGTGACACCTGAATGATGGCAAGGTCCACAACTTTGCCTGATTCCAAGAAAACTTAAAAACATAAAAAAGAGGCTAAACACCCAAAACTTTCCTAAAGCAGCAAAAAGATGTGTCAGGAAACAAGAAGCAATTAAAGATATAAAAATCATCTTTTTTATAATAATAGGAATGTTAATTAAAAGTAGACCATGATACCATTTCTTTCACTTACTAAATTAGCAAAAACACTAAAGTTTGACAACTTATTCTAATGACAAAGATGTAATTAACACTCCAACATACTGTTGATAGAAATACAAAACATTACAACCCCTACAAAAACATTTGGCAATATCCGGCAAAATTACATGTGCATTTACCTTTGACCCAGCAATCCCACTTCTAAAAATCTATCTTATAGCTACATTATCAAAATACAAAGAAACACATGCACAAGGATATTCATTAGTACTATCTGCATAGCAAAAGAGTGAAAAGAAACTAACTGTCCAATAATAAAAAGCCATTTGAATAAATTATGGAAAAATCTACAAAATGAAATACTATATACCTAAAAAAAGGAATAAAGAATATCTATACATCACATGGTAGCCATGCCAGGGTAAAATGTTAAGTGAAAAAAGCAAGGTAGAAAAGGTGTGCATAGTATATTATCATTTACCTAAGAGGAAATTCGGATATAAACTGTTTATATCTCTGTATTTTTATATATTTAAACATTTTATTTATTTATTTTTAGAGAGAGGGGAGGGAAAAAGAAAAAGAGGAAGAGAAATGCCCCCAACTGGGAACATGGCCTGCAACCCAGGCATCTGCCCTGGGAACCGAACCAGCAACCTTTGCAGTTTGCAGGATGGCACTCAATCCACTGAGCCACACCAGCGAGGGCTATATTTTTATAAATTCAAACATATATATATTTACATCCCCACTGCTCTTCTTACATAAATGGTAGCATATACATCGTATATTGTACACTGTTAAAAAATAAAAGGATAAACCTCAAATAACAAAATAAGCAGCTCTCCCCAAAACTAATAATAATTTACAAAATCCTGATCAATGTCAGCTGTTGCTGGACTATCCCACTTTTCAAATGAAATCTTAAAGGATGTGTACTGTGGACAAATGCTATTTCCATCTACCTACTATCTATTGCCCCTTCTGCTAACAGCTGGCCTCAGTTTTTCCTTAGGAGAATCACCCCCTCACCATCCACTTTCAATTCATATGATTTGGGTGCAGCTGACCCAACAGTCAGTGTAAACTAATGGTATAATATCAAGGATCTTTTAAACTATATTTTACTGATTATGTTATTACAGTTGTCCCATTTTTTCCACTCCCCTGTGCCCTCTTCCACCTGAGTCAATCAATTAATCAATCATCAGACATCTTAATTCTCACTGTGCAACTGTTCTCATATCTGTTCCTTTCTATCCCCAGGCTACCAACTTGGCCTGAAGGGGAGCTTAACTCTCCTCAGTATTCTTCAAATATGAATAAAGGATAAAGAGCAGGAAAAGCTTACTGATCAATAGCCAGACTCCACCATTTACTACTGCATAACCTCAGACCCATTATTTAATATAAGTTTAGGCACCTGTATCTGAAATAATGCCATCTATTTCATGGGTATGTCAAGAAAAATAAATTGATAGAATGTGCTTAGCATTGTGCTGGGTACACAGCTAAGATACAAAAATATCTATCATCATTATCCTCCCAAAACAATGTTTCTCTCCCTCTCTTTCTCCTCCCTTATTTTAGATAATAAACCTATTTACTATCTCTCTAAATAATAAACTCTGTAAAAACAAAAAGTAAATTATAGAATAAAAACAATAGTAATAGCCATAAACTTATTATGTGCCAAGCGCTCTGTTCTCTTTTAAATGTACTAGTACCATCAACCTTCACAACAACCCTATGAGGTAGGTAGTATGGTAGGTCCTCATTTAATGTTCTTAATAGAATATGTGACTTTAAGTGAAATGACACCTAAGGATTTTACCATAAGCCAATTGATACAAACAAGAGTTAAGTTCCTATATAATCTCATTAACATTATAATAAAGTGACCTTGAGTGAAAGGATGTTCTTTGGACCTCAAGCCAAGATAGAGGCATAGGCAGACACACTGTGCCTCCTCCCACAACCAAAAGAAGGACAATTATTTAAAAACAAAACAAACAAAAAAAAAAAACCCAGAACTGTATGGAAGTCCGACAACCAAGGAATTAAAGAAGACACATTCATCCAGACTGGTAGAAGGGGCGGAGACCGGCAGCCGGGCAGAAAGGACTCCCAGCAAGGCAGTGACTGTAGGACCAGGGCAGGAGGCTGACAGACCCAGCGAAGTGGTGGATTGTGGAGCGGGAAGTGCAAGGCAGCAGTGGGCCGGCAAGGCAGCAGTGGGCCGGCAAGGCAGCAGAGGGTAGAACCAGAGAGGCGGCAGATTGTGGACCAGGCAGTCCCACATTCATGCACAGATAAACTAGGAGTAACAACTGGGGAGCAGGACGGAATGCGCAATTCCAGGTGGGGAAATAAAACCTCAAACCACTGATTGAAAACACCTGTGTGGGTCGAGGCAGAAGGAGAAACTCCAGCCTCACAGGAGAATTTGCTGGAGAGACAGACCCACAGGGTCCTAGAACTTACACAAACCCACCCACCCAGGAATCAGCACCAGAAGGGCCTGATTTGCTTGTGGGAAGCAGGGGAAGTGACTGAAATCCAACAGAGAGCAAAGCAAGAGCCATTGTTCCCTCTCAGACTCCTTCCCCACATGCAGTGTCACAACCCAGCCACATGGGTTATCCAGCCCTGGTGAACACCTAAGGCTCCGTCCCTCACTACCTAACAGGCATGTCAAGACAAAAAAAAAAAAAAAAAAAAAAAAGGCCCAAACAAAAGAACAGATCAAAGCTCCAGAAAAAATACAATTAAGCAATGAAGAGATAAGCCAACCTATCAGATTCACAGTTCAAAGCACTGGTCATCAGGATGCTCACAGAATTGGTTGAATTTGGTCGCAAATTAGATGAAAAAAATAAAGGAAATGCTAGGTGAAATAAAGGAAAATGTACAGGGAACCAATAGTGATGGGAAGAAAATTGGGACTCAAATCAACAGTGTGGACCAGAAGGGAGAAAGAAACATCCAATCAGAAAAGAAGGAAGAAACAAGAATTCAAACAAATGAGGAGAGGCTTAGGAGCCTCCAGGACATTTTTAACATTCCAACATCCAAATTATAGGGGTACCAGAAGGGGAAGAGGAAGAGCAACAAGTGGAAAAGTTATCTGAACAAATAATAAAGGAGAACTTCCTCAATCTGGCAAAGGAAATAGACTTCTAGGAAGTCCAGGAAGCTCAGAGAGTCCCAAAGAAGTTGGACCCAAGGAGGAACACACCAAGGCACATCATAATTACATTAGCCAAGATTAAAATGAAGGAGAGAATTCTAGAAGCAGCAAGGGATATGGGGACAGTCACCTACAAGGGAGTTCCCATCAGACTGTCAGCTGATTTCTCAAAAGAGACCTTCCAGGCAAGAAGGGGCTGGAAAGAAATATTTGAAATCTTGAAAAGCAGGGACCTACATCCAAAATTGCTCTATCCAGCAAAGCTGTCATTTAGAATGGAAGGGAAGATAAAGTGCTTCTCAGATAAGGTTGAATTTAAGGAGTTCATCATCACCAAGCCCTTATTATATGAAATGTTAAAGGCATTTATCTAAGAAAAAGAAGATAAAAAATATGAACCATAAAATGACAGCAAACTCACAATCATTAACAACCACACCTAAAACAAAAACAAAAGCAAACTAAGATCAGAAACAGAAACACAGAAATGGAGATCACATGCAGGGTTAGCAACAGGGGAGTGGGAGGTGGAGAGAGCAGGGAAAAGGTACAGAGAATAAGTAGCATAGATGGTAGGTAGAAATAGACAGGGGGAGGGTAAGAATAGTATAGAAAATGTAGAAGCCAAAGAACTTATAAGTATGACCCATGGACATGAACTAAAGTGGGGGGAATGTGGGTTGGAGGGGGTGTACAGGGCAGAGGGGAAAGAAAAAAAAAAAAAGAACTGACACGTGCTTTAAATGTAAAACACTAGCCCTGGCTGGTGTAGCTCAGTGGATTGAGCACAGGCCTGTGAACCAAAGGATTATGGTTCGATTCCCAGTTCAGAACACATGCCTGGGTTGCAGGCCAGTTCCCAGCAGGAACACACGAGAGGCAACCATACGTTGATATTTCTCTCCCTCTCTCCTTCCCTTGCCCTCTAAAGATAAATAAATAAAATCTTTAAAAAAAAATGTAAAACACTGAATTTTTTTCTTTTTGTAAATATATTTTATTGATTATGCTATTACAGTTGTCCCATTTCTCCCCCATCATTCCCCTCTACCCTGCACACCCCCTCCCACCCACATTCCCTCTCTTTAGTTCATGTCCATGTGTCATAAGTTCTTTAGCTTCTACATTTCCCACACTATTCTTGCCCTCCCCCTGTCTATTTTCTACCCACCGTCTATGCTACTTATTCTCTATACCTTTTCCCCCTCTCTCCTCCTCCCATGCCCCTGTTGCTAACCCTCCATATGATCTCCATTTCTGTGGTTCTGTTCCTGTTCTAGCTGTTTGCTTAGTTGGCTTTTGTTTTAGGTGTGGTTGTTAATAGCTGTGAGTTTGCTGTCTTTTCACTGTCATATTTTTTATCTTCTTTTTCTTAGATAAGTCCCTTTAACATTTCATATAATAAGAGCTTGGTGATGATGAACTCCTTGAACTTGACCTTATCTGAGAAGCACTTTATCTTCCCTTCCATTCTAAATGACAGCTTCGCTGGATACAGCAATTTTGGATGCAGGTCCCTGCCTTAAAAAAAAAAAATGTGAAACACTCACTGAATTTTGAAAATTTGCAATAGAAAAATAATTAAAAGGGAAAAAAAGGATGTTCTTTGAGGACCTGCTGGATAATAATCCTTTTTAACTGTGTGGAAACCAATGCAAAGAGAAGGTAAGTAAATCACTCCAGGCAATGGAGTGGCTGCAATCTAAACCCAGGCAACAAGCTCCAGAGTCCATCCATGCTCATAACCATTACCCCATGCTATCTCTAATGAAGTACAGCTTTTAAAAATTACAGTTGCTGGGAGTTTTAATAATAATACCATGAGGATATTTTTATGCTACAATGTTGAGTAAAGGGGCATGATACAAAATTGTTATTATATAGTATTGTCAGTAATAGTATGTTTTTTGATGGTAAGATTAGGGATAAAGTTTGTCCCTTATTTTTCCGTACTGTATATTTCTACAATTAAAACAAACTATGTCTAATATCAGAAAATAATTTCCAAAATAAATTCTTTAAATTAAGCATTTTAACTCCTATTTGAAACTCAATTCTGTTGCATTTCAGCTATCTCTATCTGATTAACTTTAATGGATCAAGGTTATAATTTAACATCTTTGACTCCTACACCTTGATAGCTAGTCAAAATAAATAACAGGGATTAGTGATCAGGAGAAAAAATATGAAGGAAATACAAAGGTGAGTCTCTTTGTGTAGAAAACTTCGTAACCTCAGAAAGGCAGTGAACAACAAATTGGTTAAGGGTGCTGTCACACAGCAGAAATCTGTTGCATTCAGAGAAAAGCTTTTGTCCTTAAATTTTCAACTAATGAAAGTATTTAATTAGAGGATTTAAAAAGTACTGTTATAAATTTGAAATATTCTACATGTTGTGTTACTAGACTAATAGGAGAACATTCGTCAAACACAAAGATAAAGGCGAAATAAGAAAGCAGCAACCACAGAATTCCTGCAACAGTGATAGGAAGTAAGGCAAGAAGATAAGGAATCTGACAAATGAAGCAGAGGATGGGACTGAAATTAAATTGTATCTGTACTACTGCCAGGTAGTACTTCAGGTATAGGTCCAGCTTCATGTGTTAATAATATTATAATATATAATGTCCCATGCAAGTGAAGCAAATAGTGATTGGAGGTGAGAGACACGTGACTGCAATTTTCATCTTGGGCCATGGATAAAAATAGAGCCTCCGATGGGGTTTTGGGGTCAAACAGATCTCCATGAAAAGGAACTGAGTTATAAAGCAAAGGAACAGATAAATCTGAATGGTCCAGGGTCCCACTGGCACGGCCATGAATAACCTAAATAAACCAAGTACTTGTGAACCTTTATTACCTCACCTGTCGCCACTGCAGCATGCAAGAACCGCTGGGGTCATTATCCTGATGGCTTCTGTGAATTGCCTTTGTTTGCTAGCAAGCATGTCTGCCTGATCCCTCAATTGTTCTTCCTGTGCCCTGGCTACTGCCAAAAAAGGCCATACCTTTCAAAAAGTAGTAAGATTTAGAAGAGGGGGTCAATAACTTGCAGGCTAATAACAATTCAAATTTATGATCTTGAATATAGCTGGTCCCTAAGCATTGTTTATCAGTCTTTACACTTAGCCTTGGTGAGCAGTATCTCCCACTCTCCTCAGCAACTATTCCAAAACTCTGGTTGCATTCTTTTCACTCAGCAGAACTCACAATTACTAAGCCCTGAAAACTGAAGCAACCAAGTGATCACCTAAACTTCCATTTCCCTTAACCCCAGTGAAACTTACCTCTATCTCCATCCACTCTCTTCCTTCCCTCCAGTCTGCTCAGGAAATGAGGTGGCTATTCTCCTATTCCAGAGAACACTACCTAACCTCCTCTAGGTGCTTTGCTTAATCAATTCCCCAGAAAACTATTTCATTTTATCTCACTTGGGACTGGGAAGCAACAGATAAAAACAATTTCTAAAATTATTATTAACATTCCTTAGTTCCTAAAGTTGCAAACAAATAAACCAACTGCACATGAAACTGATTACATTACCTCCCAAAAACAGGACGGCTCTCCAGTGACTTCAGAACACAGAACTTTGACTCTCTATACCCTTAGCGGGATGTAGTGAAGGACAAAATGATATGTAAATAAATTTTTTTAACTTAATTCAAATAATTTCATTGTTTAACATAATATCAAGGTTAATAGTTTGAAGTTATTTTCTTTATAGAAAAAAGTAATTTTCTTACATATAATATAATATGGCTGAGTAGGAGAATATTCTTAATCCTAGGACATGCATGCTGTAACTTTTAGGAATAAAGTAATATGATGTCTATAATTTACTCTAGAGAGAGAAAACAAGGAAGTGCAAGAATAAAGAAAAAAATGCTAATAAAGGCTACACTGGCATATGGAAATTTGTAATACTATTCTTTTGGCTTTTCTGTACCCCATCCTGCTGCTGCTCTTGCTCCTCCCACCATCCCCGTATCCCAGTGGTCACGTGCACCAAGCCTGGTGCATGCAGAAGCAGAGTGCACAGGTATAAACACCAGGAGGCGTGGATCATCGAGGGTCATCCTGGAGGATGACTATACTAGTTATCAAGGAAATCATAGGAGAGTTTTTTCTCAGGGCTTCAAAAATATAAATCTTCAGACTGAAAGGCCCATTAAGTACTAAGGAGAATGAAGTAAGATCTACCTAGATACAAATCATAAAATTTCAGATCTCTAAGAATCAGATTGTGAAAGTGTCACAGAAAAGGAGAAAATGCTCACCTACAAAAAATAAAAATCAAACTACCACCAGACTTCTGATCAAATGAATGGTCAAAGACAACTGAGTACTGCCTTAACAGTTGTAAGAGAAAATATGTATCAACCCAGAATTCTAATTGTATCCAAATGAATGAATCAGCATGACAGCAAACTAAGGTCCCTTCCAGAAATATAAAGAATCAGAAGATTAGCCTCCACATAAGCATTATTAGGAATAAACTTGAAGCTGCACTCCAATAAAACAAGACAAAAAAAGAGATGGTGTAAGATGAAGGAAACACCCGATCAACCCCAGAAGAGGAAAATCCCAAGGCAATGGCTGTGCTGATAAATCAAATGGACCAGACTGGAACAGAATAACATGCAAAGGACAGTAACGTTGAGTGAGCAGAATAATAGAGATATCATAAAAATATATTAGTTAAGAAAAAAGGGCAATTGAAAACTTTAGGAAAAACAAGACAAGGTAACAAAGAAATGGCACCAACAGAAGTGAGTAAAGGGTGGTATGGTTTTGCTGTTGGGAGAGACTAAAAGAAAAGAGGCTATATACTAAATACAATCTCCTTAAAGTGGTCCGGCCACACTGGACTCAAAAGAAGGAAATGCATCCTAGCGTACTACTTGGTTAGCCCTGTACTGAACAACATTCAAAAAGTCATATTAATTGTTTTCAACTTGCAGAGTCAACCTTTAGATGAAAGACTTTATTGTGACTGCAAAACAAAATGTTAGCAACCTTGACAATTTAAAAGTAAACAAGCAACTGATAAAATGTGGAAGACAGATGAAGAAAGCAAAAATAAAAGAGGAGTGCTTATGAGTTCATTTTATGTAAAGGGATATGAAGAAACTCATTATAGATATAATTAATAGATATAATTATATTTAGTATGTAAAAAATATATAATTATCAATATTTGGAAAGGAGAAGTAAAAGAAGAAGAAATGGAGAAAGGGAAAGTAATGTCAATGAACTAAAGTCTCATCTTTCATATAAGACAGTCAACTGATACTAAGTTAATCCAAAAAAGAGAATTTAAGTATTCTTAACAACAAAGTTATATCTTGAACACATACTCTCCACTGTTGATGTTTAGAAGACACTATGCTAAGTCTGGACTGACCCTCTCTCCACACCTCTTCTGGACATTGTGTGTGCTTAAGTACAAAAAAGTGCATGAGAATGTATCTGTACATTTGAGTGAATATAATATATGTACATATTTCAACTAAATGCCTAACTTTATTTTCTTTCAGAATTTTTGTCTAAAAACATCACTTGCATGCAAGAAGTACAATGTTTTGCCATATATAATGCATACCCACATTTTTGGCCCAAACTTTCAGAAAAAATATCTTTCATTTTAATTTTTTTATTCAATTATGTATATTTAGATACTTGTTTTGTATTATAAATCAGTTTTAGCATTTATTTTTTAATATACTATGGTACAAGAAATTTTATGTAACAAATAATTACAAAACACAAGAACAGATACAAGGTTTTTCAGATACTACCCATGTATTATGTGCATCCTTATTTTTCCCTCAAAAATTTAGGCAGAGGTCCTGGCTGGTGTAGCTCAATGGACTGAGTGTGGGCGGCGAACCAAAGAGTCATCAGTTCAATTCCCAGTCAGGACATATGCCTGCGTTATGGGCCAGGTCCCCAGTAGGGGGCACATGAGAAGCAACCACACATTGATGTTTCTCCCCCTCTCTTTCTCCTTCCCCTCTCTCTAAAAAAAAATATAAAAAATCTTTTCTAAAAATGTTGGGCAAAAAAAGTGTGCATTATATACAGCAAAATACAGTAGTCAGAAAGGAAGACTAAGATTAATTGATATTTAATCTATTTCTCCAATGTTTGTAAAAGATTACTCAAATCAACCTACCATCATACAGGAAAATGGCACTGCTTCTCATTGTACAAATGCTAATGCTAATCCAAATGAAGTGAGAAGTGCATCTGGTTTTAAGTAATACTGAAGGGTGACAGGAGGAGGAGGAGGCACTACATGTGTTTGAAAACTGTTTTAAGGATCTTAGGATAATTTCACATGCACACACAACAGAATAAGTAAGTGCACATTGGTGAACCTCACAAATCCAAGGAGAATTGAACAGACAAGAACAGTGAGCAGACACTTACTGCTACCATCAGGAAGCACATTCTAATTGCAGCTACTCAACAACAGAAATGGGTGACCTATAATAAAGATCTGATCTTCCAGGACTTCATTATATAAATAAAGACCAGAAATCATCTGTCTGTAATGTTTAAAACTGGTGGAAGATTAGACTAAATAATCCCTACGGTAATAACTATAATTATGAGAGTTCTAAATTAATAAATTTTGACTTACCAACATCCATGGCTGTTTCCATGAAGCTTTTCTGTCGTGAAGCAAACTCTGCAAGCAATTTTTGCTGCCTCTCTCTAGCCTTTTGTCGCCTAGATTAAACAGAAATAAAGTAATAAGTACCAACCATGCTAAAGACTTATCTGTTATCTCTCAGGAGTATATAACGTATGAAAAAGCCTTGGTACACAGCTGAGTACAGCATGAACTATATATCAAATTTCATGAAGGTTGTCCTTAGAAGGGTTGCACTGCTTTTTTTTAATCCTCTCCTGAGGATATGTTTACTGATTTGAGAGAGAGTAAGGGAGAGAAAGAGAAAGATGGGGAGGGCGGGGAGAGAAAGAGACAGAGAGAGGGAGGGAGAGAAATATCGATGTGAGGAACATTGACTGGTTGCCTCCCACATGTGCCCCAACCAGGGATATAACCCACAACCTAGGTATATGCCCTGACCAGGAACAGAACCCAAAAACTTTTGTTGTGTGGGATGACACTCTAACCAACTGACCCACCTGGCCAGGGCAGGATCCCACTGCATTAAAATGGTTTGATCCCCAGTTGGGGGGCAATTGGGGTGCAGTTGGGGTATGTATGGGAGGCAACTAATCGATGTTTCTCTCTCACATCTCTCTCTCTCTTTCAAATCAACGGAAACACATTCTTGAGTGAGGATTTTTTTAAAAACTAGTTTGAAAATCACTGGCTTAAAGATAAAAATAAAATCCAAAATTTATTTTAAAATGTGAAATAATAATTAAAGTAGAAAACTGGATTACCAACACCACAATTTCCTAAGCATATGTCAATTGGTAGCATGAACTAGAAAAGTCTTTTTAGCAAGGAACTGCAATTTGAACCCCAGGAACAAATAAAAGTAAACTGATTGCTAGAAGCAGCTAAGATGTTTAGATACGAACAGAATCTAAAAGATAAGAATAGTCAGATTTACTCTCAACTTAACAATAGGCCTCTCCTAACAGAGGAAATACTCCAGGTTCAGTTTATTTTGTTTGAAGTAAAAGAATATGAGTTTCAAATATAATATAAAGAATAAAACTATATTCCAAATCTTAGCATGAATATTCCTTTGGATTTAATGCTGGTGGGAGGCGGGGCTGCAGGGCAGAGGGAAATAAAGGGGAGATAAATACGGGACAACTGTAATAGCATATTCAATAAAATATATTTAAAAATAATAATTCACTACATTCTAGTTATTACTAATCCCTTATCTACTTCTAAAGAGTATTTTAACTTGAGGCTGGTTAAAAAAAAAAAGAACAACGGGACTATACATAAGAATAAGAAAATAAAAGTAAACTAATAAAGTAAGGCGATAGGCTTCCCTGGATTTGGGAAGAATAATAATATTAATGAGCATAAAAGTTTATCCACAGCAAGGAAAGGTTCAAAGATTAATTTAAAACAAGAGGAAAGAGAAAAGGAGAAGAAAAAGTATTAAAAGATGAGTTAAATATTAACTCATTGCAAGAGACAAACTTTTTCTTAAACAAAACTCAAAATGGGATTTATCATAGCCCATGACACAAAGGACACTAAAAACATAATGACTAGAGTATACTATTGCAGTTTCTTTTAATGAATATTTATTATATCTATATTACAAAAGTCAAAGCACTTCACTAAACTGAGATTCTATAAAGTCACTTCTGTGGTAAACCTAAAAGAATTCTTCTATTAATCTGAAATGATTCAGGTATATAGAATGGAGAATTTAGAAGAAAGGAATGCTAATGGTAATTTTTAGAGTATTCATACATCTGTTCTCATCTAATTAACGGAGATAATCACAAATACCTATAAAGCCAAGTACTGTGGTCCACCTTACTATGAGAAGCTACATATTTATGCCAATAATATTCAAAAGATTTTTAACACTCCTTTCTCTAACATTTACTTTAAGTTAGGATACATTTAAGAAAATTCACTTTATTATTTTATAACTACAATTCCTATGTTTTACATTGTTTTTGAGCTAAAATATTATCCAGGCCAATCATTCACCTTAGTAATCAAACTTACTATTTCAAAAAAGTTAACCCCGCACCCGCCCGTCCTTCCCTCCTGAACATGGAGAGCGGCAACAGTGGCCCAGCACAGGGTATCAAAGCCCAACACCTGGCAACAGGAGGGCATTCTTGTATGGTAAGATTATAAGAAATTAGTTACATAAAGGGAAATTCATCAAAACAGTAGCATATATTGAGGATTATAGGTGCCAAATATCTCACTGTGGGAAAGTAACGAAATAGAGAAAATACAAAAATAACTCTCACGGTATTGAATTAAAATTGGAATTATTAGGGTAAACTCAAGGTTTTTAATACCTTCCTCCACGCTCCCTCCATCTATACCCTCCCTGCCCCCCTCTCTCTCTGTCTCACATACACACAACACATGCAACTTTCCCTAGTTCTGTCCACTAAGAGAATCTGAGAATAGCTATACCTCATCAGAATCGGGGCATGGATTGTGTTTTCTAATACCATTCTCTATTAACATAACCAGGAATCCTTGGAGAAATGGGTGATTCTTGTGCCTGAAAATAAAAAAATCCTCAAAGAATGATGTGGATAAATCCAAACCAGCTTGAAGGGACCCCCACTGGTCAAATCTAGAACAATTTGACCATCAAAATGAGTAACGAGCATGAGACTGTACCCCATAAAACAAAATGAAAATCCATAAATCCAGACTGATATATAAATGAATATATTCAAAGGTGCTGAGGAACACATTATGGCAGCATGTCAAAGTATCTCACCACAAATTATGTATTAATGACAAAGTGGGGAAAATTGGTAACTTGACAGTGAAGAAGTCTGGCAGACATCCCCTTAATCAAGTAATCAAAGTTATCACCAATGAAACATACTAAAATCACGTGACACCTAATGAGATACAATTAACAGAAAACAGCACTTCCTTGATATTCCTGCTAGGGATGCATAACCTTAATCAAAACATTAGGGGACAGTAGATAAGCCCAAATTGAGGGACATTCTACAGTGTTACCTCCCTGTAATCTTTAAAAGTGCCAAGGTCAAGAAAATAAAACTTGAGGAAACTACTCCATATTGAAGGAGATAAGAGACATAACAACCAAATGCAATGAGTAATTCTGTAGTGGATCTTTTTAAATGCCATAATAAACATTATTGGAACAACTGTCAAAACTTGGGATTTAAGGATTTTATCATACTCAAATAAAATGTTAATTTTCTTATTTGGAAAGCTGTATTGCAATTATATAAGTAAGTGCCCTCATTTCTAGGAAATACACTATAAAGTATTTCAGTGTAAAGCAATTTACTCTGAAATGGTCCAAAAAGTTATTTGTACTATACCTGAAATATTTCTAAAAGTTCAAATTTTCTTTAAAATGAAAAGGTTTTAAAAATTAAGTCCATCCTCAGAAGAGAAAAATTTGTCCCCCACAGCAGAAACGGAAATAAACAGCAATATGCAGTGGATGCTCAAAGCGTTCCATGCGACCTCCAAAAATGCAATAAGCAACGACCACCTTGACAGGATACATGTTTGGTCTCCTGTATCACTACTTCATAAATTTGCAAGTTTTAACATGTTTCTTTAATTAAAACACTCAGTTATGCCACTTTACAGCTCACCTTTAAACATGTACATTTACATTAAGAATATATCCATAAGAGAATATTCCAAAAAACAAACCCATATATCAAACATAAGAAAACCTCAAATGTAACTGCTTGACACTAGCACTAAAGTGCATTTCCACATGAGCCTGGAAGACGGTCAGGTCAGCAATAACGGCTGTCACCTCGTGAGACTGAGCAGAGAGAGAACCCAGTCACACTATGTCCAGACTTGGACATACATAAACGGTGAATAAATAAATGGGTGTTGCTTTAAGCTGCTAAAAAAAAATGCATGTCTCTGTTAGCTTTCTATAGTTTCTAGAAAAGAATTGTCATTGTTATTTCTCTATTGTGAACTTGTTCTTAATTCAGGTTATTCCTTTCTAAAATTGGGCATAGATATGAATAAAGCCATAAATAAGTTCTGGCAGATACAGTACAACTCAAGAATTTTCCATTATTCCAGAGGTTACATAATGTTACAACCATCTAAGTTTTCCTAATTGTATCTTGTTTTCTATGGAGTTTATCTATTAGAAAAGTGATGCCAAGTTGGTCTACAGGTGAGGTACTTGGGAATGGATCATCATTAAGTGTTTATGAACTATTCTGCCTTTATTATCCCAAATTTTATCCCAAATTCAAAATAAATTAAACTTAATCCCAAATTCAAAATAAATTAAGGAAAGACAATGTGGGAAACACAGTGAGATTCAAACAAGTTCATCTTAGTCCTTAGCTGTCTGCTGCGGAATTAATTCCAAGACTTTGTCAATACCATCGCCGCTCAAAGGAAACAAAGCCTATTACAAAGAAAGCCTTAATTTTTTTAGAATATTATTTATTACAACAGCATTAGAGCTTTTGTAAAAACAGCCTCTGAACTAGTCCTCCAGTATCATATCTATTATGAGTAATAAATACAAAATGCCTTTAACCAACTAAAATAAATTTAAACTCACTAAATATTTATGTTCCTTTAAAAAAAACATTATTCTGTAACCAAAAGATCACCAACTTAAAAAATGTTAACAAAAATTAAAATTTAATTATTTTAACCTTTTGATTTTATCAGATCTATTGAATTCTAGAAAGTTACTAAATCAAAAATAATGAACTGTCAACTAAATTATGTTATTTATAACAATTTCTATTATAAAGTACTATAAGAAATAAGAACTCTCCTAAATTATTAATATATTAAAGCCTTTTTTATGTATACTTGTAACACAAATTATCTGTAACAAAAATCACATCAGCAATAAAATGCAACTGTATATGTGACTAAAAGTGCTCCTGATACACATCCCGAAGATGGCCTCCTGATTACGAGATTAAATAGGATAGCCAATCTGGTCTGAACTTTTGCGCATTTAACAATCTTGATAAGTTTCTTCCTTTCCGAACTTCCTCATGCCTACTCTAATGACAATCTCTGAAATTTTCCTCCCACTCCACTCTTTTTGGTCACTTTTGTAGGTACTCCTTCTTTAGTCACTCCCTTTAATGATTTTTCCTTGAGTCCTATATCAAGTGTTCTCATCTCCTTACTACACACACTCTTCTATATACAGGGCTTTAATTATTACCTATGTGCCAAATGTGTAGCTATAACTCAGAATTCTCCCCTAAGTCTCAGATGTATTTAACTGGACATCCCACTTAAACTCAGTAATGTACAAAACTGAGCATATCAGTTTTACTGCTAAGTGTGAGTCTGTCTTCCCTTATATTGGTAAAAAGGAACATCATCCAAGAAAGATTGTTTTAAATTTATAAATACCATGTTTTAACAACAAATTAAAAATAATCTAAAGTTCCAAAAGCAGGAGCCCTAGGTATGTTCTAGAGTAAGGGACATAAAAGAAAGTATAAACAAATGGGACTTCATCAAACTGAAAAGCTTCTGCATGGCTAAAGAAAACACCAGCAAAATGAAAAGGGTACCAACCATATGGGAAAATATATTTGCAAATGATACCTCGAACAAGGGTTTGTTCTCCAAAATATATAAAGAACTGACACAACTCCACTCTAGGAAGACAAACAACCTAATTTAAAAATGGGCAAAGGAAAAACAAGGGGGTGGGGTGGAAACAGGAGGGAGGTGGGGAGGGCTGCGGGGGTGGGCTGGGATGGGATTAAAAGGCAGAAAACTGTACTTGAACAACAATTAAAATTAAAAAAAAGAAAAAAGAAAAATAAAAAAATAAAATAAATTAAAATGGGCAAAGGATCTGAACAGACACTTCTCTGAGGAGGACATACAGAGAGCCCAGAAACATATGAAAGTATGCTCAGCATCACTAGCCATCAGAGAGATGCAAATTAAAACCACAATGAGATACCACTTCATACTAGTCAGAATGGCCATCATAACCAAATCAACAAGCAGCAAGTGCTGGCAAGGATGTGGAGAAAAGGGAACTCTAGTGCACTGTTGGTGGGAATGCAGACTGGTGCTGTCACTATGGAAAACAGTATGGAATTTCCTCAAAAAACTGAAAACAGAATTGTCTTTTCACCCAGCAATTCCACTGCTGGGATTATGCCCTAAGAATCCTGAAGTTCCAATTCAAAACATCCTATGCACCCCTATGTTCACAGCATAATTTACAATAGCCAAGTGCTGGAAGCAACTTAAGTGCCCATCAGTAAACGAGTGAATCAAAAAACTATGGTACATTTACACAATGGAATATGATGCAGCAGAAAGTAAGATGGGGCTCCTATCCTTTGTGACAGCATGGATGGAACTGGAGCATTATGCTAAGTGAAATAAGCCAGGGGGTAAAATACAAACACCATATGATCTCACCTATAAGTGGAATCTAATCAACAAAACAAACAAGCAAGCAAAATATAACCTGAGACATTGAAATAAAAAACAAACTGACAGTAACCAGAGGGGTGGGGGGAGGGGGGAAATAGGAGAAGAACTGTCAAAGATCATGTATAAAGGACACATGGACAAAGTCAAAGCGGGTAGGTTAGAGGGTGGGAGGTGGGGATGGGTGGGGTGGTGGGGGGCATCATGGGGGAAAATAGAGATAACTGTATCTGAACAACAATAAAAAATTATAAGAAAAAATAAACAGTAAAATTAGTGATCATACATTGGAAAGATTGGAAAGGACCAAAAGGAACTAAAACAATTATATTTTTATTTTGAGATATATTTAAAATATTTTTTTAAGTTTTCTGTTCTCATTTAAAGTTGAATTGGAAGATTGGTGCTTTTGGGAAAATGCTCAGGTTCCTGCAAGTTTTTTGCAATCTGACCAAGATCTCAAGCCAAAGACGGTGGTGATGAGTATCCTGAGAGTCATTCTTCAAGTCTCTCCATGCAAATCACTGGAGAAAATTCCAGATCCCGAGGTCCATGCCAGTGAGGCCTTGCAGCCTCTACACCTGCACTTACAAAACCTGGAACTGAGCCTTGCACCCACTCTGGGAGAGCATGGACCTGGTACCTGGTCCCGGGAGGCAAGTGCCAGTCACCCATCAACATCCAGTGGAGGGACAGTGTCTACAATCCTGACTTAACGCTGCTTACCATCTCTTATGACCCAACCCCCTGCGTACACATCTGGAATAATGAATATTCTTTTCTTGTGAATTTGAAGGTTCTACAGATAAATCAGTGATCAAGGGAGGACCCCTGGAACACAACTACCAATTAAAGAGTTCCATTTTCACTGGGGAGCCATCAATGCCTGGGGTTCCAACCATACCATGGACAGCAAATGTTACCCAGCAGAGCAGCACCTGGTGCACTGGAATGCAGTCAAATTTGAAAACTTTGATGAGGCAGCACTGGAAGAAAATGGTTTGGCTGTGATAGGAGTATTTTTAAAGTTAGGGAAACATCATAAAGAGCTACAGAAATTGGTGGAAACATTGCCATCAATTAAGCATAAGGATGCCCTGGTGGAATTTGGGTCACTCGACCCTGCCTGTCTGGTGCCCCCCTGCCCAGATTACTGGACCTATTCAGGATCCCTGACAACCCCGCCACTCTACTAGTCTGTCACCTGGATCATTAAGAAGCAGCCTGTAGAGGTTGATCATGATCAGCCTGAGCAATTTCGGACCCTCCTTTTCACTTCCAAGGGGAGAAAGGGAAAAGAATGGTGGATGACTTCCATCCCCTTCAGCCTCTCATGAATAGCGCTGTCTGCTCACCCTTCCATCATGATTATGTGCTCAATACACAAGTGAGACCCAAGTCAACGACCAGCCAAGCGAGCCCCTAAATGCCCATTTCTATGTGGTGTTTTGCATTAATACATACTAGCTTTTAAAAGTTGTTAACTAAGACTGTTCTAAACACTTGCATTTAATACTAATTCTAGATGTGCATTTCTTGGTAAAAAAAAATAAAATAAAGTTGAATTGATAAAAGTTTTTGAAAATAGTAGGTGAATTATTAGATCCCCATAGTACTAACAGAAGTAGCAATTTTTCCATAGGGGCCTACAAATTTAAGGCAGTAATTTAATGTTGGGTTCAGAAACTTAGGTCTTCTCACCTCCAACTAAACCATACTACACACACAAGCACCAACTGCATTTGGTTCCATTGATAATACCTTACAAACCAATCAGCTGTGATTATAGCTGCTAAACATCCAAGCGATTAGTCTTGGATGGCCAATAAGGGAAGTTATTTCAAATGTTGAACTGTACCACTCATGCTTAAAACATTAAAAATAAAAAATTACCTTTCTTCTTTGTCCAGTGTTTTTTTCTCTGCTGCGGTGATTTTTTTGGGTGGTACAGGAGGGGTCACTTTTCTACAAATCTCTTCAATGATGCGTTTGTTCATTCTGCTTTGCAATGCAGCTTTCAGTAAAATTCTTTCTACTGCAGTTATACCATCTCCATGACTGTATTTAGGAATTTCTGGTTGAATTAAAATTTCTATGTCATCAAGCCAAGGAGGATAGTAGGAGTTTTGTTTTCCTGAGAGTTTGTGGTGAAGTTTAATGAGCAAAGACAATATGCTTTCTTTAATTTCCAAAATGGCTGTAGTTAACTGTGGAGCTGAACCAGGAGCAGACCATTTACTTGAAGTTTTGGGACGAACCACCTGATTTGCTTCACTGCTACTGCGATTGATGATCTCCTGGAACTTCTTCCTACGCTCTGCTACTAAGCTGAAAACTTGAGCTGTACCGGAATTCTACCATTAAGAAAAGAGAAAGAAAGAAATCAAGAGAAGTTATTTTGTGTCAAGTTCAAAAACATATTAGTACTACTCTTTCCAAAGGGAATTTTCAACAGATTTTCTCTTTAAGGATATCTGACCCTTCACCTCTCTTTCTCAAATATACTTAATCCCACTCAATCTAAAAACAATAAAGAGAAAGAAGATTATTAAAAATAACACCTCTTGCAACCTCCTGGGCCTATCTACCAGAGAAACAGACAAAGCTTAAGTAGCATCTATAGCACAGGTGGCAAACACAAGACCCACGGGCCGAATCCGGCCCTCCACCATGTTTTATCCAGCCGGCACCTTGTTTCTACTCAGCGGTAGTGCTGAGCTCTCACTTAACTGTTAAGGAGTAGTTACATTTACACAGTCCTAAAATTACATTCAGCCCTTTAAAGGCAACTGCGAGGCTGATGTGGCCCCCAGTGAAAATGAGTTTGGCACCCCTGATCTATAGTCATATTAAAGAGGAATCAAAAACTAAGTTCCTCATCTGTTTAAAGGAAGAAAAGATGTTTTACCAACATTCATCATGAATACTATACTAACTTTTAGTTAAGGGGCAAGTCAAGGAACATGAATAGAGGACTCATGGGCATGGACAATGGGGTGGGGATTGACTGTGGAAGCAGCGTAGTGAGGCGGGGAAAGCAATGGGGAAAAAGCTGAGACAACTGTAATTGAATAATAAAAAATAATTTAAAAAGGAAACCCTGGCTGGTGTGGCTCAGTGGATTGAGTGTCAGCCTGAGAATGAAAGGGTCACTGGTTCAATTCCCAGTTAGGGCACGTGCCTGGGTTGCAGGCCAGGTCCCCAGTAGGGGGGGGTCTCAAGAGGCAACCACACATTGATGTTTCTCTCTCTCTTTCTCCTTCCCTCCTCCTCTCTCTAAAAATAAATAAAAATAAAATCTTAAAAAATAAAAAATAAAAAGAAGAAAAAGTACTAAAATATAAAAAAAATTATAAATTAATTTTTTCTAAGTTAACCTGAAGTGTTAATTTCATTTTTAAGAAACTTCAAAAGTTTGAAAATTCTAACATATATACTTAAAGTTACTAACATGAAATATAAAGATGAAAAATCAAACTGATGTTTCATATTTGAATGTCACTATAATTTGTTATTTGAACAGATTTTTAAAACTATTTTTCTTGATTCATTTTCTAAATAGCCTTTTTGCTAAAGCAGTCAAACTGCATTTGGTCTCTTAGAAACAGTCTTTTAATTAAGATACAAGTCAGTTTAATGGACTTCATTAATTTTTAAAGCAAGAATAGAAAGAATGCTCCAATATTAGTTGAGCTTTTAGGAGGTAGATTATAATATACACTATTTTTCAACAACCAAGCTGTTTTTCTAAGTACTCTCTAGTAGCATAAGAGTCAAAAGCTTTCTCTTATAAAGATTCCAGTATTTTCATCAAAATTCTTTATGATGTTCACAGGAAGAACATACTGTCAAAGGCAAAGAAAGCTCCTACAAATAGACTCAATTATGAGAAATGTCTGATTAAATGTTCTCTACTCACAAAAAATATAAATTGTAGGAATCAGAGCTGTTTAAGTTTAGTTCTTTGGCATGTCACTTCAAGATATTTCATTTCTGCTTTTTAAAAATTAATTAAGCTACATGCAATAAGAAAGCTAATTTCAAAATGAGTCCAAATATACAATATATGGAGTTTAAGGTTTTGGGGTTTATTTTATAAAAGTTAATTAATTGCCACTGAAGCAAAAAAAAAAATTATAAATGGCCATGCTGCCAGCAAATAAGCTTAAATTTATTAACTTAGGAAACATTTATTTTTAAGATGTTAGTAACAATGCTAACTATAAACAGACCAAAATATACTGCTTATAATTGGTCTAAAATACTTCTAACACTATTAAGAAAAACTCACTATTAAATAAATACACAGTATTATTTTTTAAGTTCAATAATATGAATTTTCTTTAAAATTATGCCTAAATCACTATATAAAACACACACACATCAAAGAAACTTTTTAAAATTTAAGCATATTAATTAATCATACATATAGACACACAAATGCTTCAATGTTTTTCCACATTTCCAGTTAAAGCCATATTGCTAGTTAATGCAAATATCATATACATCTACCTCTCTTTGAAGAACTTTAGGCCGTCGTGAATTCTGGCAGATTAAAGGAAAAAAATAGGTGAGGAAGAAGTTGCTTAGATATATCAGAGGAAATAAAAGACAATTCATAGTTACCTATAATCACATTTATTTTTGTTTCGCATATCGCAGGATGATCTAAACAATATATCTATCCCAACATAACATAAAGCCTTTCCTTTTTTCTTTCTCTCTTTTATACTTACTTGTAAAGAACCCAAGCTATCAGAGCTGGTACTTGCAGGTGATTCTCTCTTCACTTCAGGAGCAGTCTCTGGAACTCTTACTCTAACATAGTTTATAAAGTGTCGCATGTTGGATACTAAATTGCTGCCAGGAAACCAACTGTCATGACAACGTTCTGGTCCACACAATGATGCCTAAAACATAGGAGTAATGAATATCAAGTCTTGTCAAGTTAGGTTGAAACTATAATTGAAATATAACAAGCCCAAATAATCATCCACTGTCTGTCATTTTCCAAAATCCCTCTAGCCTCATCCACAAATTATAAAGTGCTAATAAAACCAAATTCAAACACAACATACAAGAATAAATTTCTCAATATTAATATAAGTAAGTTCAATGAAAGTCAGCTAAATTTCTCCTGAAAAAGTACACTTTTCGATCTGAAAATACTAACAGTACAGAATATTTTTCCTCACCCATTAGTAACAACTCATCATATAGCCAAATAATGGTAATTTGAACTAACTGGAGAAACGTGAAAAATCAGCTAAAAGTCTGACCTAGTCTTAGAGGAATCTTAATGATCCTTTAATATCTATTGAAGAATATATGTTGATTCCACTTAGACTACAGAGTACTGCCTAGTCTTTTTACTTGTTTGTTTTTTGCTGTTGTATTGTATTTTGTCTTTTTTGGAGGAAGGGAATGAGGATATCTTATATTTTAAGATGAATTTGTAGAAACAATTGCTTTTATGTAATAATACTTCTAAAATCCCAAAAGACCTTAACTTGTGTACTTAAGTACTTTCACCTTTCTCCCATAAAACAATATTCACTGCATTAACTTAAAATATTTTTTAAAAATTTGCTACTCAAAAATTACCCTAATCAAATTATTAGACTTTCTAGACTGAAGAGATTATTACCAGTAATCAATGTTATTAGCATAACACAAAAAATTCATTAACTACTTTTCTCAAATCTATATATCATGAATTTATAAATTTCAAATTCAATAATTCCACAAGTAGAATTTAATATATCAGTGAAACCTCTAAAAAACCATGAATTTAAAGATCAAAAAGGGCCTTTACCAGTAGTTCTCAAGAAGATCATATATAACTATGATGATTTTATAAATACATTTCAAGATAATATACTGCCTTTATTAAGGCATGTTATAATGTCAATATTTAAAATAAGAAACTATTTACCTCTTCATCTGATTCCTCGTCAGCTGAATTTTCGAGTCCTAATTCAATCAGGTACAAAACCATGCAGAGTACATGTTCTGACAGATTTTGATGATCCATCAAAATCTTTAAAAGGGGAAAAAAATGCCTCATAATTATTTTTTTCCAGAAAATATATTTCTTTAAATATCCCAAAACATTTTAATGTTATAGATAAAAATAACAAACATATACATAATTATATAAGATGGTCAAACATGTAAATAAAGCTACATTTTGGTGAAAAGACAAACTAAAACCAAAAACATAGGTCCCCTTGCAAGATTACATATATTTTAAACAATATCTAGAAATAAGAGTTCATGGTATCCTAAAGGTTAACACATTAAACAGTCCACTAAAGTCATTATCATAAGTATACTAATATCTAAAAAATAATTTAACAAGAAATTTTTACATCCTAATTTGTTGATACTCTTCTACTGATGACAAGGATATAAGATAAATAAGTTTGTTAAATAGAATAGATAATTCATGTAAATGTGTTTGGCATAGCATCTGGCAATATATCTGGGAACACAATAAATGCCTATGGAACATTAATGTTCTTAAAATCTATCTCTAAAATTAAAATTCTGAGCCTGAGTATTTTGTATAAATGTGTATGATACATTTGTGGTTTTATATGGGTGAGAAAGGAAAAAGAAATGCAAATGGTTAGGAAGAGGCTTCTCTTAGGAAGCATCAATAAATCTGACCTTATACATGGATCACACAACACAAGGCTTACACATCTTATGCAGGATTGCAGGGCTAAACTATACCAATTGCTCATTTGATATGATGCAACAAACTACTAACCAGAATGGACTGGTAGCTATTATGTTGTCCTCACTGTAAGAAAGCCATCTAGCCAAATGATGGAAGGGGTAAGAGGAAAATGTTCTGCACCTGTAGATGAGATTGCAGCGGGAAAAAAGCGAGTGGCATAGGCTGAACCTAATAGAAACTGCCCAACTCACTGAGGGGGTGTGAAAGGACTTAGTCCCTTAGGAAATAATCTATTGTAACTAAAAGAATAAAGACTTTAAATACACTTACTTTCTAATGATTATTTTGACTACTGAGAAAGCTTTTTCTTTCATCTTTTTGTGGCAGAGTGGTGAGGAGCATAGACTTTCTAAAACCTTTTGAAAACATGACATTTTTAATATAAATTCTGTTTATATCTAACAATTTGACCTTGAGCAACAGACTCTGGCCTTAATTCTCTCATCTATAAAACTGGAATAATAGCCCAGAATTGTTGTAAAAGTCACATAACTTAATATGTGTGATTTGCTTAATATAGTATCTAGCAATCAGTGTTCACCAAATAGGTGGTGGAGGTGGTGGGAGGAGCAAGCGCAACAGCAGGAGGGGGTGAGGGTGGAAAGCAACGGATTTCATGGTTCCCAATCCACCACTTTCTAGAGCAGAAACCAAGGCTCAGCCACACACTCAGCTAGAGTAAGCAATACTAGAATACAGACTTCAGGCTCCCAGTGATTACCTATCATTACTATACTGCCTCCTCTTGAAAAATAAAACATTATAAACTAAATTCAAATAAATTTTGGTCTGAAATCCTGTGACTTTCCATTTTACAGCTTCAAATGAGTAACTTAATAGCTAAGAAAAAATCATTAGATACTGCAAAAAAATTTTTAATGATTTTTTGGGGAAATTGTATTAATATGTTCTATATTAATGTTCTTTATTCAATTTATTAGGTTGACATTGATTAATAAAATTATATAGTTTTCGATATTAATGGTTTTTAAACATGGCAGGAGAGAAAATGGCTAACTGACATTGATTTTTAGAAAGTTGACCTGACAATGCAATGTCAATTAGAGAAGTCTTTATTATTATTATTATTATTATTATTACAAGAGAAGCTATAACCAAGTTCAGACTTTTAAAAATTTGTTCAAAATAATCTTGTGACAACTAAAA
This sequence comes from Glossophaga mutica, assembly GCA_039655065.1. NCBI lineage: Eukaryota > Metazoa > Chordata > Mammalia > Chiroptera > Phyllostomidae > Glossophaga > Glossophaga mutica. The sequence continues at coordinate 53,436,962 of CM077306.1, forward strand.
CACTACCACTCTATTTTTAATAGAATACTGTCTTTACATTAAGCAAATAAGACTGAAAAGTAGAACTTGAAAAAATACAAATCATTTGAAGGCTTTTAAATTTTTAAGTCATGAGAGACTTCCTGCAAAGATGGAGGTGTAGGTGGATACACTGTGCCTCCTCGCACAACCAAAATTAAGGACAACAAAGATTTAGAAACAAGAAAACAACCAAACTAACAGAAAAATTGAACTGTACGGAAGTCCGACAACTGTTCATCTAGACTGGTAAGAGGGGTGAAGTCCAGGAAGGAAAAAACAGAGGTTGGCGGACCTAGGTGCGCAGGAGCCCCAGGCATGCAGGCAGCGGCTAGCAGACTCCAGGCCCACAGGCTGAGGCTAGCGGACCCTGGGATGCAGGGTGGCAACAGGCAGACCCAGTGAGGCCATGCAAGGTGGCTGGCTGACCAGGTGGTCCCACATTTGCATACAGATAATCCAGGTGAAAACGGGAAGTGAGATAGACCTCGCAACCCAGGGCCCCAGCGCTGGGAAATAAAACCTAAAAACACTGATTGAAAACACTTGTCGGGGTTGAGGTGCAGGGAGAAACTCCTAGCCTCGCAGGAGAGTTCGTTGGAGAGACCCACAGGGTCCTAGAACGTACACAAGCCCACCCACACGGAAATCAGCACCAGAAGGGCCCAGTTTACTTGGGGGAAGTGAGGGAAGTGACTGAAATCCAGCAGGGAACAGAGCAAGTGCCATTGTTCCCTCTCAGACCTCCGCCCCCACATACAGCCTCACAACCCAGCAACTGGGCTGCCTGGCTCTGGGGAACAGCTAAGGCTCTGCCCCTCACTATGTAACAGCCATGACCAGACCAAAAAAAAAAAAACCCCCCAAAAAAAACAAAATTGCTCAAACAAGAGAACAGATTAAAGCCTCAGAGCCAATTCATCTAGCAACCAAGAGATAGCCAACCTATCAGATGCACAGTTCAAAGCACTGGTGATCAGGATGCTCACAGAATTGGTTATTTTGGTCGCAAATTAGATGAACAAATGGAGGCTACAATAAGTGAAATGAAGGAAAATGCACAGGGAACCAATAGTGATGGGAGGAAAACTGGAACTCAAATCAATGAAGTGGGCCAGAAGGAAGAAAGAAACAACCAATCAGAAAAGAAGGAAGAAACAAGAATTCAAAAAAATGAAGAGAGGCTTAGGAACCTCCAGGAAAGCTTTAAACGTCCCAACATCCAAATTATAGGGGTACCAGAAGGGGAAGAGGAAGAGCAACAAGTGGAAAACTTATTTGAACAAATAATAAAGGAGAACTTCCCCAATCTGGCAAAGGAAATAGACTTCTAGGAAGTCCAGGAAGCTCAGAGAGTCCCAAAGAAGTTGGACCCAAGGAGGAACACACCAAGGCACATCGTCATTACATTAGCCAAGATTCAAATGAAGGAGAGAATTCTAGAAGCAGCAAGGGATAAGGGGACAGTCACCTACAAAGGAGTTCCCATCAGACTGTCAGCTGATTTCTCAAAAGAGACCTTCCAGGCAAGAAGGGGCTGGAAAGAAGTATTCCAAGTCATGAGAGGCAAGGACCTCCATCCAAGATTACTCTATCCAGCAAAGCTTTCATTTAGAATGGAAGGGAGGATAAAGTGTTTCTCAGATAAGGTCAAGTTCAAGGAGTTCATCATCACCAAGCCCTTATTATATGAAATGTTAAAGGGACTTATCTAAGAAAAAGAAGATAAAAAATATGACAATAAAAAGACAGCAAACTCACAGCTATTAACAACCACACCTAAAACAAAAGCCAACTAAGCAAACAACTAGAACAGGAACAGAAACACAGAAATGGAGATCATATGGAGGGTTAGCAACAAGGGAGTGGGAGGAGGAGAGAGGGGGGAAAAGGTACAGAGAATAAGTAGCATAGACGGTGGGTAGAAAATAGACAGGGGGAGGGCAAAAATAATGTGGGAAATGTAGAAGCTAAAGAACTTATGACACATGGACCTGAACTAAAGGGGGTGGGAATGTGGGTGGTAGGAGTGTGCAGGGTGGAGGTAAGTGAAGGGGGAGAAAGGGGACAACTGTAATAGCATAATCAATAAAATATATTTAAAAATAAATAAATAAATTTTTAAATCATTTATTATTGACCTACTACTCACTAATTATAATAGTACTCAACTTCACCATTGGAAGTAGTTACTTAATCTCTAAAAGTCAATTATCATATCTAAAAAATGAAAATAATAAAACTTTCACTCATAAAGTTTTGCGAGAATTAAAGTAATATATATAAGTATATATAAAGCATTTGAAACAAAATCTGGCACTAAGTAAACATTCAAAAATATGTTATTTGTAAAATAAATACAAATATCTTTTTAGTAAGAAAAATATTTTACTTTTTTTTGTTTTTTTAATACTATTGGGTTTTTTTTTTTTTTAAGATTTTATTTATTTATTTTTAGAGAGGGGAAAGGAGGGAGAAAGAGAGGGAGAGAAATATCAATGTGTGGTTGCCTCTCACGTGGCCCCCACTAGGGGCCTGGCCTGCAACCCAGGCATGTGCCCTGACTGGGAATCGAACCTGTGACCCTTTGGTTCACAGCCCGCGCTCAATAATATTTTACTTTTTTAATGAAGAAAATTTTAAATCATTTTACTGAATAATCCTCCTGAAAATTAATGAAAAGAAATCATTCAAGGTATTTTTTTGAAGCACATGTCTAAAACTTAGCAAGAGTAACTTTTACAAGTAAAATGAAAAACTACTGGGGTCGTAGGGTAGAGCTGAAAAAAATGGGGAGATACAAAAATCTAAAAACATAACTTCATTACATAATGAACATTAAGAAAAAAGTAAAGTGTCAACTAAATTTAATATATATTTTCTTTTTTTTTTAAAGATTTTTTTTTTTTCCTTTTTAGATTTTATTTATTTATCTTTAGAGGGGAAGGGAAGGAGAGAGGGAGAGAAACATCAATGTGCGGTTGCCTCTTGTATGTCCCCTGCTGGGAACTGGCCTGGCAACCCAGGCATGTGCCCTGACTGGGAATCGAACCGCGATCCTTCGGTTCGCAGGCCCGCGCTCAATCCACTGAGCTACACCAGCCAGGGCTAATATATATTTTCTTAAGTAATTAAAAATGTGTATGCAATAACTGGAAATATGTGTAACAAACATGCTTACTATTCTTTTTATGTCTTTTAATTTTTCAAATGTTAATAAGGAAGTTCTTATATCAAATTACATGTTTATTATTTCTGTAATTACTTTATAAATATCTATAGTAATTTTCTCTATATAATGTAAGTATAGTTCTTTTGTCTTTAGTCTCTTATCCAGATGAAATCATAAATATGCCTATTTTATATATGTGTACACATACTCCACAAAAGTATGCATGTAACTTGAGTATACAATTAATGCTAGCCAAATAAATAAATCAGTTCTGTGTGAGAAGAACCAACAACAAAACAAAATGAAGGTAACAAGAAAGTAAAAGTACCATCTTTTGAGTTTCTAGGGAATGTAACAAAAGCAAAATCTTAATGATGTCACACAGGACCCCTCCATGTCACATTCCTGATCAGAGCTGAAAAACCCAGAGAACAACCTTAAACACAGGGTCACTGGCCCCCATGGCTATCATCTTCGTTGTGTCACTATAGTGGACACTGGTGGTTGTCTGGTCCCTGTTCTTCACTTCATTCCTGCTGTAATCTCACCATATGTCACTGCTTGTCCTACAAAAACCATAAATAAATATTCCTATCTGAAACTGGATAGCATGAATAGTTTCCCACAAAGAACGGTACAGCTAGTCCATTATTTTTAACTTAGAATTCACATAAATGTGTTTATAACATACCCTCACACATCTCAAATATATTAATACACTTTGCTTTATAAATGGTACTTTCATGTAAATATTATCCTTTAGCACTTTTATTTGAAAATTATGAAAATAAATTCTAATCCGAGTCATTCTATTCAAAGTACTACTGTACCTTGTAAAGCAGAGTGAATAGCACAATGTGTAAAGTTTTACAGTGCAAAAGTCTCATGAGACCTTTATAGCTGGGATGCAGTGGTGTCCTTTTCTTATAGGGAGGCCAGGGATTTCCAGGGAATTTTCCACTCTGTTTTAAACTGTAAAAATAAAACAAAACTAACATTAGATGATAGATGCAAGATTAAGCTGTAGTTTAAACAGTGATTTACAGGCATTAATTTTTGTCACATTTTTATATGCAGTACTATTTTTTTTAATCCTCACCTAAGGACATACTCACTGATTTTGGAGAAAGGGGATGGAAGTGGGGAGAGAGAAACATCAATATGAGAGAGAAACATCAATTAGCTGCCTCTTGTATGAGCCCTGATTGGGGGACCGAACCCACAACCTAGGCATATGCCCTGACCAGGATTCAAATCCACAAACATTCAGCTTACGGCAACGGTATCAAACTCATTTTCACCGGGGGCCACATCAGCTTCGCAGTTGCCTTCAAAGGGCCAAATGTAATTTTAGGACTCTATAAATGTAATTACTCCTTAACTAGGTGCAAGGAACTCAGTGCTGCCACCAGATAGAAACAAGATGCTGGGCTGGATAAAACAAGGTGGGGGGGCCAGATTCGGCCCACAGGCCTTGTGTTCGCCACCTGTGGGTTATGAGATAGATGCTCCAACCAACTGAGCCACACCAGCCAGGGCTATCCAGTACCATTTTTAATCAAATTGCTTAAAAATGCCAAATGGACATCTATTCTCCCCACAATGAACTTTATCATTGCCTTTCATAATGAATAAAAATGAGTAGAGAGAGTTGAAAACTAAATAAAAGTACAAATAAGGAAATGTTAACAAAGGAAAACAGAAAGAATACAACATAAAGAGCTAAACAAAAACAATTTTCTAGTTGCAACAACTGAACAAAATAGATTACCTAAAAATTTTCCCACTACAGCTGGGAAAGCTGGATAAAATATAAAACATAACCTTTTGAAGGCACATTTGAAGTCACAAGAAAGAAAGTAGAGTTCCCCCAGGTACCAGGAAAAAAATTAACAAGCACTAACACTGTGTTTATCAATGGTTTTTAAGTCTTTGAGCCGGCAGATTTCAAGGTGTTCGACCTGCACAACAAGGCTCAGAGGTGGCACTGAACTCCCACATAAAGCTAAGATCTTTGAAAAGCTTTACCCTCAATGAAACTCACAAGGAGAAATAAGAGTTTGTCTGTCTCTTCTGTGTTGGAAAAATAAGATTCCTAGGAAGATAATAATTCTGAACTTGTATGCAACACAAAAGGCAAAGTCTGAAAGAATGACACAGAGAAATTGACAAATCTACAACCATAATAAAGGATATTAACATATTTCTAACAGAAAGCCCAAGAAAAATAAACTGGTAAGGACTTTAAAGATTTTTAACAACACAATTAACAAGCTTGAACCAAAGACAAAATTAGAGAAAACACATAATTTGAGGTGCACTTAGAAGATTTATAAAAACTGATGAAATAATAAGATGCATAGCAAATCTCAACAATACAAAAAGAACTAATATACAGACAACCACTTATCACAAAGGAAATAAAACTAGAAATCAACTAAAAGATAACCCAAACCCCCAGTAGACATTTTAAAATACCATGTCCAAATCACCCCAAAATTAAAGTTCAAAATTTACAAGTTCCACCAAAGCACTTGAGAAAGCTTTTCATAACAAGCAGCCAGAATTAACAGATAACTGAAGAATGTCTCTAACATGGAAGCTAGACACTAAACAACGGAAAACTTGACTTAGACTAAACAAGTATTTTGGAGATGGGAGGAAAGCCTTAAAAACATTAAAAAAAAATTAACAACCAAAGCAAATGAGTTGCATATCTGACGCAAGGAGATGCCATGGAATTGTTCTCATTTAAAAAAAGGTTTCTGCTCTGCCTGGCTGGTGTGGCTCAGTGGATTGAGTGCCAGCCTGTAAACCAAAAGGTTGCAGGGTCCATTCCCAGTCGGGGCACACTCGTGGGTTGTAGTCCAGGTTCCCCAGTTGGAGGCATGTGAGAGTCAACTGATCAATGCACCTCTCACACACTGATGTTTCTCTCTCCCTCTCTCTCTCCCTCCCTTCCCCTCTAAAAAGTAAATAAATAAAACCTTTAAAAAAAAAAAAAAAAAGGTTTCTATATCATAATTTAGTAGCTACATATAAGTATGATTTTCAAAATAATCCCAATAGTTTATGGTAAAATATTTCAACTATTTTATTTTGTTTAGCACAGAGAAGCAATTTTTAGTTTTTGTTTCTTTGTTTGCTTTAAGCACTAGCCCCTAAATATGCAGCACCCACCTTAATAAAGTGTTTCAAAATAAAGGTTATATATTCATATAAAGCAGCAGGTAATACATCATTTTGATTGCTCTTTTCAAAAGCATTAATGGAATAATGCAAATGAAAAGCTACATGACAGCAAAACAAAAAAATTTAAGTGACTCAAACCAACACCTAATTATTGATTAGTTTGAGACAAAAATGATATATATAAACTCATACATCATACTTCAAACATGGGCCAGCAGCCATTAACCTTCAAGATAGGAGATGAGAAGCAACAAAAATATCAGAAATTATAATTTAAAAAATTCACTTTCTGGATGGATTTAAAACAGCCACTGTATAAAAATCATATTTGTCTTTTGGAAATGGCCTAGACAATAGTTCTAACACTGCAACTGACAAATATATTTCACTGAACTTCTCTGGACCACAACATCTTCAAACATAAAATACAGCACTGAATTGAATGAATGGTTTTCCAAGAGTTGGTTTGTTTCATTTTCCCTTTAAAAGCTGACCGCCCATTAGGAGGAGTTATTAGTTGGGATGAGCAGGAGGAGCAGGATGAGTCATACCACCACTCTCTCTTAGGTCTCCTCTGACTATTGCAGAACTCATTTTCCACTGATCACCCTGAGATACTTTACAGAACCTGGATAAAAGATTTTGAAGGCCTTTTTCCAGCAATATGATCCTAAGATTCTAAACATTTAAACATTACATAAAGCAAATGGTTTATTTTCACTTAAATTCTCAGCACAAAAAATTTAAAGAAATTTACCTTTCATTCATTTAGCAATTATTGATTGCCTACAAACTGCCTAGCACTAAGCTAGATTCTGAGGACATAATAGTTCTAATTTATCCAGTCATGTTTCACTATTATTCTTCGAAACATCTTTCTACTACCTTCTTGCATATAAAAAGATCACACTCAGAAAAAATCAGTTTAACTTTGTCATTTAAAACCAAAAAAAAAAAGAAAAGAAAACAACCAAGAGCCAAAAAATATTAAATCCCATAATTTAGGGTTATTTTCCTAGTTGTGCTCTAATAAGAACTGAAACAGTCCATTATACAGTCAAATAATACAGCAAATAAAATATATAAAGAAAACAGATGTTATGTTTCACATACAAAATATATTTCAAAAAAATTTAAGTTTTACATTGAAACACATTTACTTTATACAAAATGTTATTAGATAAATATAACAGATTGCACATAAATTTTCAAAGATGAACTTACAAGAAAATAATTTAAAAGTTTTAGTCTGAAGCTGGAGAGTATATTTATTTCTCATCTGTTATTACTGCTTTATTTAAATTACATATTTCTTTTAAAACAAAGATTTTCAAACTGCCAAGAAACACCATATCACTTCAGAAATATTTCTAAGAAACTATAAAGACATGGTACAGAAACTCAAAAGTCAAATGGAGGAAATGGAAGAATTAGAAAAAATGGAGAGCAAACTGAAAAAAAAGGAAAAATTAGTAAAAATAGCTCTGAGGATATGATTTTTTCTATGTGAGGCTGTTTTAAGTCAAAATATGATATAGTTCTAAACAACTAACAAAACAAAGTAGATTAAAAAACACAAAACAACCTGCAGACAGAAAAGATTGCCTGTATGTCAATATAGGTCTAAACTAGAATTCTCAACCTTGACACTAAGGACATTCAGAATCAGACAATTCTTTGTTTGGTGGGCAGACCTAGTATCTACTGGTGCAGTCTTCAGACAATGCCAAGTGGCCATGGAGGACAAATTCACCCCGGCTGAGAACCACCAGTCTAAACCAGCTCAACTGAAAGTGCTATGTGAAAAATAAAAGATGCAATTCTGTTTGCTTTACAGAGGCCTAGCATATAGTAAGCACTCAATAAATGTATTGTTAAATTAAATTTCCTCTTTTAAACTGATTACAGGAAGTGTTTAGTGACTTTCAAAGCTTTGACAGTTTCAGCCCAATCCCAGTCCAAATTTATATTACAAAGTAAAAGAGAATAACAAAATTTACTATTCTTTTAATTCTTTTGTAATGCTCAAATGACCAGACCCTACCACTGCCTCCTGATAGAAAGGCAGTGCCACCTAAGACAACAGTACTTACAAAGGCCACATTAGGTTTTTCCATGTAAATGCTTACTCTCACCTATCTTTTCATTTTTCAATGTGAATCACTCAAATTATTTATTCAACAAATATATTCTGAATGCCTACTACGTGCCAGCACTACGAGAATTAATGAAGCTATAAAAGAGATATACAACAAAATTATCTTCCCTCAAAGAACAAAGAGTCTAGTAAAAGCCTACAAGCAAACACATAATTACGAAACCACATGATCAGCACAGAAAGACATCGCTGAGAAAGCAGGGAAAGGAGAACCTCAGAATATGGAAAGATGGAGAGATGCTGATGGGTAAACTAGGGTTTTGTTTTTGTTTTGTTTTGGGGGTTGTATGCTAAAACTTGGCACTACAAACTTTCTTCAGATATATCTGTGATGGATCTTAAATTCAACATACCTCTATCATTGCAAAGAAAGTCTTAGCAAAAGAGAAGTTTCAGTTATAACTAGTACATTTACACTCTGATAGTTATCTAGACAAATACTTCCTCAAAATTAAAGACATCGGTACCATTTTAAAGTTGTTTTTTAAATGTTTAACTTTAGGAAAACACAAATAAACGATAATAACCTATGATGTTCAGAAATATAATAGTGATTACTGAAGTTTAAAAATAGATGGAATTAATATATAAAAAAGTCTATAACAAAAACAAAATTGAATTCATTCAAAAGATATCCGTCAAAACTTTATTTTCTGCAATCATCAACATTTTAAACTACTTTGTTAAATATTTACAAATAATATTCATTTTAGTTCAGCTAGTTCCCCAGTTAATAGCAGTATTACTATATTTCTGTAGATAACGGTCATCTCTGAGGTCAGACAATTTTATTCTGTTAACTTGTGCCTCCTCTAGTGGTTTAAAATAGAACAACACAAAACCAAGCTTTGAATTCCACTGGTCAAATAGTAACTAAGTTTGCTATTTTTTTGACTTATGTTTATATATATTTTATAAAATTTATTTTCATCACATTAAAATCAGATTTTGTATCAGAATCTTGAGAATACAAATCTCAGCCAGATTATTTTTTAATCTTAAAATATTTTCTCCTCTAAAGATTGAGAGCATACTTAAATGAGAACATAATCAACATCTGTGTTATAGTTGAAATTTTTCTATATAAATACAAAATATCAATTACCATACTAATCAACAGGATGAACTTACAAGGCTGTATATCTGTCCATTGCAGACTGCACGTCTCTCCGGTAAACTGTTCGAAGAATGACCATGACGGGGTCAAACTCCTGATCCCAGACTTCAGCTATCATTCAAAAGAGAGTAGAAACAGAACAGTGACTTCACAGAAGTAAAGTCAATCTCTAATGACTAATTACATTTAAGTATACTTTAATTTAAAAGATGGGATAGTTTAATGTGGCATATTTGCCTTAATAAGCTTGATGTCATTAATACTTTCTAAATCAAAAATCGTAATTTCATCATAATGAATGTTGTTTAAGTTCAGCAACAACTACTGAGCAAAAACTTGTCCAACAAGATAATGCCTCACCAAAGAAGTTTAGTTCATTAGAGGATTTTTTGTAAACTGTCAACTAGAAAGAAACAATGTGTTAAACTTTGGGAAGTTGTCACAGTACTGACACACTGAAGCTGGAAACTGATCTCTCACCTTCCCCAGAACTAGAAACCATGACCTCACGTGCACTGTGTGTGCAACTGGTGGCGTACGAGATAATTTTAAGTATTAATTGTGCAAAGTTTTTTATTTTAGCAATTACATAATTATATTAACATGTATTACAAAATTGTACATTATAAATAAAACCCATGATCTCACTAACAATGATGCATATAATAAGGCAAAGTTTAAAAAGTGAATATATTTAAGAAAATATAGCATACTAAGTATATAATAATGGAAATGGTATTTAGATGTGGCAAAAATCTACAACATGGCCTGAGAATAATAATTTTAGAAATTATTAATGCTACGCCTTTCCTAAATTAAGTTTGTTGCCCTCTCACTCTCTCCAGCAGAATTCTCAACATTTGAAAACATAGTAAGAAACTTAAGCTTCTCCCTACAAATATTTTCAACTTTCCAGCATAAAAAACCTTTTAACAATTGTACCCATTTTCAAGTAACACACTATTTATCATAAATTATCGCAAGTATGATTTAAGATCTTTAAGATAATCCTTCACAAAGACAAAGACTTTTGTTATTATTTCCTATTACCATTTATTGTCCTTCACTTTAACTCTGTTAATTTATAAAATGAAAATGCCAAGGCTTTTATCAGAATTATAAAACCATAGCAATGGAAGAAAACTTGAGTGCTTAACTGGTTTAGCAGGCTTCAAGCAGTGTTCCACTGGCGCTGAATTTCCACAGGGGTTTTAACAGGGGCCACGTTAGGGGAAAGGAGATGGCAAAACAGCCAAGAAGCTATGTCCACTGCCCACACACACTTTAACCAGAGTAGGGCTGCATTTTGTGCAACAGATTCGCTTAAGGTTCAGTTCCCCAAAATTAAAAATGGTTTATTTAATCACTTCTGGAAAGTTTAAAAACCATTCATTTCACAAATAAATCAAATTCAAAGACAAAATGATTTTCTCAACATCACACTACCTAATTCAGTAATATATTTAAATGTGACAATATATTTTATCTTTCAATGATTTCATTGTATTTTTTCAATTACCATTTATTTTTTTTTATTACTGTTCAAGTACAGTTGTCTCCATTTTCCTCCCACCACTCCCCTCACCCCAGCCATCCCCACCTCACACACCCATGATCCTATGCCTCTTTAGCTTTGTCCATGTGTCTTTTATATGTTCCTTGATGACCCTTCCTCCTTTTCCCCCAGATATCCCCTCCTACCTCCAGTTTGTTCTTTATTTCAATGTCTCAGGTTATATTTTGCTTGTTTCTTTTGTTGATTAGGTTCCGCTTATAGGTGAGATCTTATGGTATTTGTCTTCACTGCCTGGCTTATTTCACTTAGCATAATGCTTTCCAATTCCATCCATGCTGCCACAAAGGGTAGGAGCTCCTCCTTTCTTTCTGCTGCATAGTATTCCATTGTATAAATGTTCCGTAGTTTTTTGATCCACTCATTTGCTGATGGGCACTTAGGTTGCTTCCAGCACTTGGCTATTGTAGATTGTGCTGCTATGAACATTGGGGTGCATAGGTTCTTTTGGATTGGTGTTTGAGTGTTCTTAGGGTATAATCCCAGCAGTGGAATTGCTGGGTCAAAAAGCAGCTCCATTTTCAGTTCTTTGAGGAAATTCCATACTGTTTTCCACAATGGCTGGACCAGTCTGCATTCCAACCAATGTGTACTAGGGTTCCCTTTTCTCCACATCCTCGCCAGCACTTTCTGCTTGTTGATTTGGTTATGATGGCCATTCTGACTAGTATGATGTGGTATCTCATTGTGGTTTTAATTTGCATCTCTCTGACGGCTAGTGATACTGAGCATCCTTTCATACATCTCTGGGCTCTCTGTATGTCCTCTTCAGAGAAGTGTCTATTCAGGTTCTTTGCCCCTTTTTTAATTGGGTTGTTTGTCTTCCTAGAGTGGAGTCATGTGAATTCTTTATATATTTTGGAGATCAAAGCCTCGTCTGAGGTATCATTTACAAATATATTTTCCCATACAGTTAGTTCCCTTTTCATTTTGCTGACATTTTCTTTAGCCTTGAAGAAGCTTTTTATTTTGATTAAGTCCCATTTGTTTATAGTTTCCTTTATGTCCCTTGCTCTAGGGGACATATCAGTGAAAATATTGCTGTATTTAATTGATTATGCTATTACACTTGTTCCAATTTCTCCCTTTTGCCCCCCTCCTCCTGGTGCCCCTAATTCCCTTCAGCAATCCCTACTCTTAGTTCATGTCCACGGGTCATGCATATAAATTCTTTCACTTCTCCATTTCCTAAATTGTTCTTAACATCCCCCTATTTTGTACCTACCAATTTGTACTTCTTAATCCCTGCACCTTTTCTCCCATTCTCTTCTTTCCCTCTTCCAACTCTTAACTCTCCAAATGATCTCCATATCTATGATTCTGTTCTTGTTCTGGTTGTTTGTTTAGTTTTTTAGATTCAATTGTTGATAGCTGTGGATTTGTTGTTATTGTAATGTTCATAGTTTTTACCTTTTTCTTTTCTTAAATAAGTCCCTTTAACATTTCATATAATAATGGCTTGGTGATGATGAACTCCTTTAACTTTACCTTAACTGGGAAGTACTTTATCTGCCCTTCCATGCTAAATGATAGCTTTGCTGGGCAGAGTAATCCAGGTTGTAGGTCCTTGCTTTTTATCACTTTGAATGCTTCTTGCCAGTCTCTTCTATCCTGCAAGTTTCTTTTGAGAAATCAACTGACAGTCTTATGGGCACTCCTTTGTAGGTAACTATCTGCTTTTCTCTTGCTGCTTTTAAGATTCTCTCTTTATCTTTAACCTTTGGCATTTTAATTATGATGTGCCTTGGTGTGGGCCTCTTTGGGTCCAGCTTGTTTGGGACTCTCTGTACTTCCGGGACTTGCATGTCTATTTCCTTCATCAAATTGGGGAAGTTTTCCTTCCTCATTTTTTCAAATAAGTTTTCAATTTCTTGCTCTCCCTCTTCTCTGTCTGATACTCCTATAATCTGGATGTTGGTCCATTTGGAGATGTCCCAGAGGCTCCTTAGTCTATCCTCATTTTTTTTTATTCTTTTTTCTTCTTGCTGTTATGATTGAATGCTTTTTTCTTCCTTATGTTCCAGATTATTGATTTGATTCTTGGCTTCATCCTCTCCACTGTTGGTTCCCTGTAGATTTTTCTTTATTTCACTTAATGTAACCTTCATTTCTACCTGAGTCTTTTTTTTTTTTAAAGATTTATTTATTTATTTATTTATCTTTAGAGGGGAAGGGTAGGAGAGAGGGAGAGGGAGAGAAACATCAATGTGCGGTTGCCTCTTGTATGTCCCCTGCCGGGAACTGGCCTGCAACCCAGGCATGTGCCCTGACTGGGAATCGAACCGCGATTCTCTGGTTCGCAGGCCCGCGCTCAATCCACTGAGCTACACCAGCCAGGGCTTCTACCTGAGTCTTTTTTATGCTATTGCAGTACCCAATGAGTTCTTTGAGCATCCTCATAACCGGTGTTTTGAACTCTGCATCTGATTGGTTGGCTATCTCCATTTTGCTTAGTTCTTTTCCTGGAGTTTTGTTCTGTACTTTCATTTAAACCATATTTCTTTGTCTCCTCAATTTGGCAGCTTCCCTGTGTTTGTTTCTGTGTATTAGGTAGAGCTGCTTTGACTCCCTGTCTTAGTAGTGTGGCCTGTTGTAAAAAAGCACACCTATAAGTTGTGTGGCCCAGAGCCTTAGGTAATCTCCAGGGCAGGGCAACCTGTGTTGCCACTCTGTGGCTATGTGGGCGAGGGCACAATGCCACCGCCCGGCCTCTGGTGTTTTGCCCAGTAGGCAGCTATCTCCCAGCACTTGCCCTGTTGCCAGTCTCTTCACTTTCTCCCTGCCACTGGTGCTCTTCTAACTGTTGCCCTGGTGCTGAATCCCAGAGTGGGTAGGTATGTGTAAGTCCTAAGACAGTCGTGGACATTTTAAGAGGAGTCTCCTGAGAATACAGCAGTTTCTTCTGCTGCCCCAACCCCCACTGGTTTTTACAGTCAGAAGTTATGGGGACTTACCTTCCTGGTGTTGGAACCCTGGACTGTGTGATCTGGTCTGAGGCTGGGACCCCTTGCTCCCAAGGTAACTCTGCTGATTTTTTATCCACCGCATGTGAATGTGGGAACCTTCTCTGTGCCATCCCACATCTCTGTGCCTCCCTGCTGCACCTCTTCACCTCTCTGCACCTCTTCTGGTCTCTGCCCCTCCTACCCATTGGATGAATATGACTTCTTTAAATCCTTGGTTGTCAGACTTCTATACAGCTTGATTATCTGATGATTCTGGGTAGTATTTGCTTTGTAGTCTAGTTTTAATTTTTGCTGTAGTTGTGCGAGGAGTTGAAGCATGTTTACCTACACCTCCATCTTGACTGTAAGTCTCAAACTATTTTTAAGTATATATTTTGTTTTATAATTCGTGGTTTACTTACAGTTCATTCACTAATGAAAATGAACTAGATCAGTTCATATATAGAGTTCCTTTTATAATTTAGAGTCATCTAAGAAAACTTATTGTAATATAAAACCACATATTTATAAATAAATGGAAGCAATATACTGTATACCATAAAAGACAAGCATGCATCTATATAAGAAAGTTAAGGAAAAAATCCAAAGCTGAATAAATAAAAGGCAAAATATTTTATTTCAGTACACACAACTCACCTTCAGAAAACTTGATACCGAAGACTGTTTATGTATATAAACGTACCTTTAGGAGTATACATTCCTTGTTGCATAGAACCTCCAGGTTCAAAAACAGGAGCCTTAAAATCAGCTACAGCTGATAAGACTGATTCAAAGCTGTAACTGCCTGGAATAATGCCACTTTTGGGATTTGGATTTTCTGGAATATGATGTATGTGTCAAGAAAAAAAAATCATACCGTATTTGTCACATACATTGTCATTCTTTGTATTAACATTTTCACAAAGTATTCATCACTTCACTTTTTACTTTCTAGTTTTTCCTTGTAGATGTGTGACTTATAAATAAAATATAACCAAAAAAAAGAAAAAGAAAAAAATCATAACTAAAAGCCAGCTTTATAAACTTACTAAGGTACCCTGGTGTCTGTTTTTGGTTTTGTTTTGTTTTTTTTTTTTTAAAAAGGCAGAGTAATTGTCTGTAACATACAAAGTTGGCCACAAGAGGATTATATAACAATTTGATTATATTTTATTGTGAATTTTAAAAATATTTTTAATCTAGAAGCCTACTAATAAGCTATATGCTGAACTGTTCCCAATTATATTACCCCCCCAAAATTAATCAAATTTCAGAAAAGGAAAAATAAAAGTTTAAAAAATTTGATTTCCATTTATCATTTTGCAAATGTACTTTTCCTTAGAAAATTGAGAGTAGACTAAAAATTAACCAAGTTTTTTTCTGAGTAAAGGTTGTGTTTCCAAAAATACAAAAATGTCATCCTCAAAATAAAGATACTAAGAAAATTTTTTAAAATATCAAAACAAGAAAACTACAGATTTTTTCCTCACTAGTTTCATATTAAAGTGTACAATTCTTTTAAATTCAAAGATACAGAGAATGCTTTTGCTCTGTCTGTTCAGCATTGATACACCATATATAATTGTTAAAAGAAATTATCAGCCCTGACTGGTATGGCTCAGTTGGTTGGGTACTGTCCCACAAAGCAAAAGGTCACTGGTTCAATTCCTGGCCAGGGCACATGCTTTGGTGGGTTTGGTCCCAAACAGGGCGCAAATGAGAAGCAACCCATTAATGTTTCTCTCTCACATCGATGTTTCTCTCCCTCTCTTTCTTCCTCCCTTCCCCCTCTCTATTTATTTAAAAATAAATAAATAAAATCTTTTTTAAAAAAAGAAAGCATCAACCAATATCACATTGATGCTGCTTATGAAAATCTTCAGTTATCAAACAGGCATTCCAATAGGAGTTATTTTACAAAATTGTAGCAAATTATTCCAAACATATTCACAATATACAAAATAAATGTAGTCCAAAATTTACCAAAAAAATTTTTTTCACAAGATAATGTGATCTTCACCTAAAACACTATTAACAATAACACCCTGGCTGATGTGGCTCAGTGGATTGAGTGTAGGCTGTGAACCAAAGAGTCGCAGTTTGATTCCCAGTCAGGGCACATGCCTGGGTTGCAGGCCAGGTCCCCAGTGGGGGCCATGTGAGAGGCAACCACACATTGATGTCTCTCTCCCTCTCTTTCTCCCTCTTTTCCACTCCCTCTAAAAATAAAGAAATAAAAAAAAATAACAAAAAATAATGTGTATATTGTATTCTGAGTCCTGTACAAGGAACCATACATTTTCAGAGTTTGTGAACAATAGTCCTTGCCCTTAAAAATCTCTTGATTTGAAGTTGAATGCTAAGAAAAACTCCTCAGAATGTTTAAAACCCTGGCAATAATAATTATAAGGTATATATCTCTACATTTTAACCATGAATTCCAGCCAGGTTATAAGATAAAGTAGACCTAAGCTGCCTTTTCCACAGTGTCCAGCTTTCTTTCACTAATCCTGTCTCAGAAGGTCATACACACCCTTGGGTGCCCAGAGCCATCAGTCCTGAGGTCTAACGAAAGTCTAACAAGAGAGCTCCCTGGAAAGCAACAATTAGAAGCAAAACATCTGCCAATGGCCATGAACATACAGTTGAACAATTGGAGTTCTTTTTTCCATACTATTTTTCAACTTCAAAAAAATTTTAATCAAAAAATGTAACGTATCTTTCTTTATTCCATAAAAATTACTTATCATTTAGATCCTGCAACTATCAGAAAATTAAACCTTTAAAAGGATATGAGGTCCAGCAATGAACTATGTGTCCTGTCATTCATACATAGCTGGGCTACCATCTCTGCCCTGAGAATCTCATCATCAGACATTCCTAAAATAATTAAAAACAGAATTAATATATCTGAATATATATAAATTATAAAGAAACAATTTATCACATTTTATTAAGCTGTTTTACCAAAAAATCAGATGAGTCCAAAATTAAAGAGCAAAGAATGCAATTTCTCAAATATAACTTCATTTTAACTACCCTGCAGTTTACAGTACCCTTAAATTAAGGTTTTTTAAAGGATATTCTAAAAGGAGAATTGTATAATATATCAAGTTTGACACACTGATTAAATATGTCCACATTCTTTTCTTTTATCCATAAGGCAGTTACTAACACTGGGAGGGAGAGGAAAGGGAAGAACATAGTTAATACCCAAGTATTAGTATCACTGATTTTTACCTAAATGTAAACGAAGACTCAAAAGAATCACAAGAAATGTAAGAGCGCCTTCTAACATTGATCTCTCATGCTCCGCATCAAGTACTGTGTTTTGATGTTGTGATGCCATTGTCAACAAGTCCACGACCTTAAATCTGTAAGAAATATTTGAGACAGATTTTTTTAATGTTACAACAAAATAACTTAAATCTCAAATACTTCCTAATACCTATCTTAATAAAATTAGGCTTACCTTTCAAAAACAGATGAAATAAAATAATCTGGGTCAAGTCTAGAAGCACAAACCTTTAAAAGGCAAAAAAAAAAAAAACAAAAAAAAACCACACATTATTTTTCAGTATTCAGTTTTACTTCTTTTTTTTTTTTCTTTTAGATTTTATTTATTTATCTTTAGAGGGGAAGAGAAGGAGAGAGGGAGAGAAACATCAATGTGCGGTTGCCTCTTGTATGTCCCCTGCCGGGAACTGGCCTGGCAACCCAGGCATGTGCCCTGACTGGGAATCGAACCGCGATCCTTTGGTTCGCAGGCCCGCGCTCAATCCACTGAGCTACACCAGCCAGGGCCAGTTTTACTTCTTATATCAATCGTGTTTTTTTATAATTTCCTGTATCTTATGATGCTTTGAAATCTTGAGGAGACCTTACAAACTCAGGGAGAGACTACCCCTCTCAGAGAGAGCTAATTCCTAAATACAGCAAACAACTTACTTGGGAGCCAGTCTCGTACATGCAAGTCAATCATCCCTTTTATCTAACGCTCACACACCATGCCAATATTCCCTCTACCCTAAATCAATATAGGACCAGGTACCAGATCGCTGGGGACAGCCCTTATGCCCCCAAACCCACCAAAATTATTCAAGCTAGCCAATCCTAAAGTGTTTCTCCTGCCCTGACTTGCCTTTCCTGTGGAAACATCACAGAACAAAGTTACTGTTCCAGTATTTCCCCTCACTCCTGCTTCTGCCTCCTGAACAAATCTAATGCTTCCTCTGTGGTCCTGCATGATGTAGCATGCCCCCCTCTATTAGGAAATGAAGTGATAAATTCTTTCAATAGCAATGACCTCTCCATGTTGTCATTTAGTCACCTCTATAACTTAGAAGCCTGTGGGTATAAATGAGACACTTCTAAAGTACAACATCTGCATTATCAAGTCAGCTTACCTGTAATAGGTAAATGTCAGGATCAATCATGGAATTACAGAAATGAGACTGAACATAGGTCATGGCTTGTCCTTTGATTTGCAGACCATTTCTTACCCACATATTGCTGTGGATTTCAGCAAGACTTGCCTAGTAAAATTAAAATTATGTAAATTGGACAAAGAAATCACCTAAATTCAATCTTTATAAAATTGTGTTATAGTGAACAATCATTTCAAAATATTGTATAACTTAAACTAACAGTATGAGCCTGACATCCTGTCCAATGTTAGTTTAAGATATTCAATTCAAATATATACTTTAAAATTTTTAAATGCTTTGTACAGTTCCCTCTTTTGGAAATTTATATGTGAGTTAACTTACCATGATGGCTCCTGGACATACTCATAGCAATATTCACTGAAATCATTCATAAGGAATCAGTGATACTTACACTTAACTCTTCCCTCCTCAAAACAGAAAGCCACACATAATGCTTAAAGAACACAGGAATAAGCATAAAACAAAACTAAGTGTTCAAACTCAAAGAATATAACCTATATCTTTAATCACCCTAACTCAACCTTCAATCCAAACTAGTCACTTTCCAAGTAACTGGCAGATATGACAGGGTCATATCAGAATAAATTATCTTATTATGTTAATATTTAATTCTTTATGTATTTATGCCCTGTATCAATTAAAACTTAACCTAGTCATAACTTCATCTCTTATTTGTTCCTAAACCTCAGAGTTAAAGTTCAATAATGATTAGCAAATGTAAAATAGCCAGAAAAACAGATATAAGTGCCAGCCCCAGAAATGTACATAAATTTTGATGCCTTTTAGTATTTCTGCCATTTTTTGTTTCACCTCTTCCATGTCAGCAAAATGTTTCCCTCTGAGGACTTTTTTCATCCAGGGAAACAAAAAAAAGTCACTCAGAGCTAAACTGGGTGCACAGGGAAGGTGGGGCATGGGGTCATGTCATTTTTGGTCAAAAACTGCTGAACACCCAGCGCCAAGTGGGCAGGTGCACTCGTAAATCACCCATGGTGAAATGGGCAAATGTGTTGGGCAAAGGGTCTTCCAAAAAAATTCACTGAAGCCAAACACTGCCTCTCACAACAATGCCAGCTGGTACACTGAAAGGGATGGGTTTCTAGAACATTCACTTAGTGGGGGAAGGCTGTACTACAAAAGGCCCACCTCCAGAAGATAATTCCAGTTTTGGGGGGGTTCCCTCCTTATATAGTGAAAAGAATTCCTAGGAAAACTATAACTAAATATAAATCACATAAAAGCAAAAACACCTAAATATAATCTGGCAAAAATACCAAAACTGGTATTTTATTAAAATTTTTTCAAACATTTGGCTATAAAAAAATGGTAATGGGATAAAAATAAAGAAAGACTCATTTAACCAAAGAATTCCATTCAAAATGCTTTAAAAACCTGAATACGTACTTGAATTTGGAGTGGGTGAATCATTAGTTTCATTAACATTTCCTGATCAGGTAAAACAGAATCCAAATCTAGTTCTTGACATTTCACAGCCTATAAATTATAATTAGAAAGTTACTAATTCAATATTTATTTTTAATGTTAGAAAAAAGAATGTTTAATGACAGTCTTACCTTACTCAAAAACATAGCATAGTAACGATGTAGTGGTAGATGAAAAGTTACTTGGTTTGGTGCTGGCTGGAATAAACAAACAAAATCCGTAAGTCAAAGAATGGTTTACAAAAGTTCAAAGAAAGTTTTAAAATGCTAAATCCATATTTTCACCTTGATTTATTCCTGTATTTTTAAATCAAAACTTAAAATTTTAGAAGATACAGCTTTAAAAACTGCTGTAGATAAAATAATTCTATTTTGAACACCTAAATAATGCAAGTTCCTTAAAGGCAGAAAATGTATACTACTCAACTCTGAATCCTCTGAAGTGTCTAGCACACAAGAGGCAAGAGAGCAGTCCCTTTACAGCAGGCCATTTGGGAATCTTCAAAGGTATAAGGTATGCGTACCGAGCACATGGTAGTAATAAGAACAACAATGGCAGCTAACAGTCATTGAGCACTTACCATGTGCCAGTCCCTCACTTTATTCATATTTCCCCATTTAATCCTCCCCCAAACCCTATGGAGTAAAAACTATTAATTTTCCTGTTTAGAAAACTTAAGTAACTTCCTAACAAGTAGAAGGAGCTAGTCTGGACTCCACTGTTACACTCAGAGTGTTAAGAGGCTCTGATTATAGTCCTAAATTGAGTACAGGTGAAGTGCTTGCTTAGGTTCCTTCACAAACATATGAGATGTTCCCCATATCAACGCCAAACACACAGCCTCCACAAGAAAGCTTAGTATTGCATAAGTTAAGGACCTTTGGCACCCTTGTGAATGTTGTGAAATTTGTATTTAAATCTGTGAATCCCATGGGCCATGCCATCACTATAGAGCAAAAGTACATAACAGTTGTCTTTCTTAAACAAATAAGAAAAATTAAAAATTAAAAAGGTATTATTTGTTTTTAATGCTTTTATAAATTTTAGTAAAGTTTTCTTGTGTAAAAAAAATCTTATCCAGAACATTCAGATAATTATCTTAATGTGGTATCCATAAAGAGTTATAAAGAGCTGCAATATGTCACCATCTGAGTTTTTTCAAAACCAATATGAGAATAACATCTCCTCAATATGTGAATAAAAGTCTATAGTAAGTTATTCCAGTAAATATAAGTTTGCCTTCCTTAAAAAGGAATAAATTCTGACACGCGCTCCAACATAGATGAACCTTGAGGACATTATGCCACGTGAAATAAGCCAGTCACAAAGAGACAAATACTATGTGATTCCACTTATATGAGGTACTTCATCAAAATCATAAAAACAGAAAGTAGGGGAACTTAATGGGTATAGTTCCAGTTTTGAAAAAAGAAAGCAGAGGTTCCATCTGCCTAGGGTTCAGCAATCAGAGGGGTGTTAAAGTAGTGTGAAATATGGTCTTCCTTCTACATGTGGCATATTGTGATGCCACCTTATAAAAGGAATAAAAGGGGCTTCTGACAGCAAGCTTGGCTGACTAATTAGAAGCAAGCCCTTTTCTTAACTCATACAGAGCACGTTCTATGCCAACTCGTCTCAATTCATTATTAATAACAATCATCTTTGTTTCCAAGCCCATACAAGAACGCCGACCAATTAATAAAGTTGTAACATACCCTTCCCATCAATCTCCCCCATTCTATTCATATTTGCAGTCACTTTTAACTCTTCAAATAAAATTAATTCACTCCTGACAAATACTGAGACATACACATTTAAGCACAGAATAAAACATATACCCCTTTCTAGGAATAAGCAAACATAATTAATGCACTGTGGAAAATGTCAAAGAACTGGTCTCCCACTTCTCTTTGTAAAAGCTTAATAAGAAGTCAGCTATTCACTCTGACTTCTTTCCCTTGTCCTATGTAGTGCTATTCATTATTTTCAATGTTAAATGAGATCTGTCAGTTCTTTTCTTAAATGCTTTTACATATATCACAAATATACATACCTCATCTACAAAGTTTATAGCATCAAACCAGTCTTGAAGAGCTTCAAGGCAATATCTAACAACATTTCGAGTATATTCTTGAGTTTCCTAAAATAATAAGTTATATTTTTTCAGTATAGATGCATATTTTCACCTTCAATTATGTGCAATACATAAAAATGTTATATGCACTATATTAATATATATAATGATAAAAAAATTTTTTCAAAATAACCACATTTGCCATTTCAAGAAAGCATCCCTTTGCAAACTAATAGTATCAATCAGTGACAACTATGAAAATTAAAGAACACAATCTGTTACCTATTATATGATATATTCCTTAAAATGAATCAAAGCTGGAATAGGTTTGTATAATATAAACCAGGTTCGATTTCAAGACATTCCCCACATATTATGTTTCCTAATGTTACTGTTTAACAGGTACAGAGCTTCTTTGGGATAATAAAATGTTCTGGAAATGGACAGTGATCACACTTGCACAACACTATGAACACTTAATGTCACTGAACTGGGCACCTAAAAATGGTTACAGAAATAAATAAAAAGGGCAGAATATATGAGTACTGTAAGTAGCCTGTGAATATCTTTGTTTGCAACAGAATTTAGAGGAAAAGAGGATAAGTGTGTGCTACTAATGTTTTATGGAGAAATGGATCCAGTGAAATAAGCAAGTATTAAGTTAAATGGGAAAACAAATCATGATTGCCTTTGTGAAAATAAAAGAGGCAAAGAATTTGAATAGATATTTCTCCAAAGATCTACAAAGTGGTAAATAAGCACATGAAAAGATGTTAAACACCATCAGCCATCAGAAAACTACAAATCAAAACCACATTAAGATACCATCCACATATATTAGAATAGCTATGATATTTTAAATGTAAAATAAAAAATGTTGGCAAGGATATAGAGAAAATGAAACTCTCTTACATTGCTGGTGGGAATGTAAAATGGTACAGCCACTTTCAAGTTAAACAGAATTACCAAGCAATTCTACATTCCTATACCCAAGAGAATTAAAGCATATATATTCACCCCAAAATCTGTATATCCCTGGCTGGGTGGCTCAGTTGATTGGAGCATTTGGTCCGAGGCAACAAAAGGTTGTGGGTTCAATCCCAAGTCATGGCACATACCTAAGTGGCTGGTTCAATCCCTGGTCAGGGTGTGTGTGGGAGGCAACCAATCCATGTTTCTCTCTCACATAGATATTTCTTTCTCTCTCCCCCACCCTCTCTCTCTCTCCCTGCCCCGCATCCACCCCTTTATCTCTCTCTGAAATCAATAAACATATCCTCAAGTGAGAATTAAAAAAAAAAACTTGTATACAAATATTTACAGAAGCATTATTCATAACAGCCAAAAAATGAAATCAACCTATAAATGGACAAGTAAAATTAGTATATCTATGTGATGGAATACTATTCATTCATAAAAAGAAATGAAGTATTGACTGATACTTGCTGCAACACAGCTGTACTATAAAAACATTACATTGAGTGCAACTAGCCAGGCCACGAAAGGCCACATATTGTATGATCACATTTATATGAAATCTCCAGAATAGGTAAATTCATACAGAGAGAAAGGAGATCAGTGGTTTCCAGGGCATGAGAAGAAGTTGGAATTGGGAGGTATGAGGATTCAGGATTATGTTCTGGAATTTGTGGTAATGGTTGCACAACTTTGTGAATATAAACTACTACATCGTATATTTTAAAAAGGTTAAAATGTCCTTGGCTGGTATGGCTCACTGGATTGAGTGCTGGCCTGTGAACTGAAAGGTTGCCAGTTCAATTCCCAGTCAGGGCATACACCTGAGTTTCAGGCCGGGTCCCCAGCTGGGAGGCATGCAAAAGGCAATTTATAGATGTTTCTGTCACACATTGATATTTCTCACCCTCCCTTTCTCCCTCCCATCCTCTCTCTCTAAAAAATAAAATGAAATATTTTTTAAAAATAGGTTAAAATGATGACTTCTATGTTATATGAATTTTAAATTCATTATATATGTAAATGTATTTTACATATGTAAATTACTCCAGGCCTTTAAAGAAAGCTAGGTCTCACATTTATTGATGATGTCTCCATCTTGTTCACTTTCCATGTCCTGCTAATTCTTCCTTGATATTATCATGTAAATTCAATCCTACTTCCACCTATTTCTGCTACCATCCAGACCAAATATCACATATCCAGTATCCTTGCCAATATTCACCGTTTTAATCTATCCCATAAGAGTTTATCTTTATAAAAATATTACTTTACACATTCTGTTCCCTATCTCTTACAGGAAAAAATTTAATGGCTCTTATAAGTTACCATAAATAATTTGTGATAACCAAACTAAATTGGCAGATAACAAATAAAGAAACTTTTAAAACCAAATACTCTCCCATTTTATCAAGTGTTTGGGCAAAAGAGTATCGTTATACATACCTTCTTGACACTAGTGTAAACTAACTCGATTCTTCTGGAGAACAATTTAAAAACTTGGTATCAAGACTCTTTTAAAAGGTGGCCTGTTAATTCCATTCCTAAACACAGTACATTTAATAATCTGTTCAGATCATCTCTCTCCCCTCTCCCCACCACTAATACACCCACCCCCCAAAATTCAGTATGCATGCTACCTACTTGCCAGTTTTATCATCTTTGGCAAACTACTTAAATTTTATGAGTCACCATTTCTCCATGTGTAAACATGGGAATTAATACTACCACCACCTAGTACTGTTATGAAGAAGCAAATGAAATAATGTATGTCAAATGCTCTGTGTCATCATCTAGCATTACGTCTGGCAAATAGGTAAGTATCCCACAGTCATGACCAGACTCAACTTCTGTTCCATCTGCAGTAACCCAAAGGTGCCACTAGATGGAGATTTTATAGCATGTTTGTTCTGTTCAAAAAGCAAAAATTAACACTATTCTAGAAATGAGCCATCTTTTATCCACTCTATTTGTTAGAATCAATCTAGCATTACTTGTTTAACTATCCCTGACCATTTTCAAAAACCAAACAGCACTTAGGACAATCATACAAAGTAAGCTATAGGTGAATTTCCCTTTTTGATTGCTAATTTTTTAGGGTTTTTTTTTTTAATCTTTTAGTTGTCCTTTTTTAATCTTTTAGTTTTCAGTTTTATAATTAGATAATATAAACACAAAGAAATAGCTTTTTAACTTTAAATAATAGTCATTATTCTAGTTTACATTTCTAAAACCTAACAACACTGCTGCTAAAGACATTCTTGCTTAAGAGACAATTATAACAAAGTGATAAAGAGCACCAGTTCTGAAATCAAATGAATTTGTTTTCAAACTCAGTTTTCACTAGTAGCTGTGTGAACTTGGACAAGTTATTTAACCTGTGAAAGAAAGATTATTTACTTCATAAAATGCTATGAGGATTAAATAAGAATATAACATAAAGAATATAGTGTAAAGAGCTATGCCTGGCATACTGTAATTGCTCAAGAGAACATTTTATCTAGAAACTAAATACTGCCTTAATGGAGAAAGTACTCTCAGGTACTACTAGAACAATATGAGCTTGTTTTCTCTCTGTTCTCTCACATCATAGCTTGAAGGAACCCTAACACACTGTCATTCTGGCCTTCAGAGACTAAAAAATAAATTACCGCCTGGAAACAATGATTTCTAGTTTTTACACATCCCAGCTTCATAATCCAAATTCATCCTCAAAATATTTGTCCATTAATCCTAAAATAATGTCTTTTCACATCAACGTATTGGTCTTCCCTGTTAAGTCACTATCTTCTGTAATACTGAATTCTTCTGGTTTTTCTCCTTTCCCTCCACATCTAAATGTCAGTTCTTTCTTCAGGGCCCACTGCTCTTCCTTCCCTACTTTACCTCATCCCATCGCTGATGATAAATACTATCTACATTCCCGAGGCTCTAAAACTTATAGCCTTAGTCCGGACTTCACTTCTGATCACAAGATGCATGTAGCCATATAGTACAACTCATCCCATCTCATCTATCCCAACTGCTCCACTTGGATGTTTCATAGGCATCTCAAACTTAGCATATCCAAAAGTAACTCTAATCTCTCTAAACCTGCTTTTTCTATCTATCTTTTCTATCTTGGTACATAGTTACCCAAAAGTCTTTCTCTCTCATTCATCAACAACATCCATCTAAGTCTACTGATTGTACCTCCAAAATACATCTTCAATATCTAAAACGTATCTTGAATACATCTTGAATTTCAAATCTGGATTTCCTATCTAGATTATCACAGCATCTTAACTGGTCTATTTGCATCTAGTCTGGATGCTCCCCACACTCCCCTCAATCAGTCCTCCCAACAACTACAACAATCTTTTAAACCTGAACATTCCTCTGTGGAAACTATTGGGATGATTCAGAAGGCCGTGGCTACAGACAACTGGCAATTGGCAGCTTCATCATGATAACACGCCTGCTCATGCATCATGTCTTGTGCAGAGTTGGGGTTTTTTTTTGTTTTTTTTTGTTTGTTTGTTTGTTTTTTGCGAAACACTGAACTACCCAGCTGACTTAGCACCCTACAGCCCAGATTTGGTGCCCTGTGACTTCTGGCTTTTTCCAAAACTAAATCAGCTTTGAAATGGAAGAGATTTCAGACCAGCGATAAGATTCAGGAAAATATGACGGGGCAGCTGATGGCTACTGGGAGAACTGTGTGAGGTCCCAGGGTGCCACGTTGAAGGAGACTGAGGCATCACTGTCCTGTGTACAATGTTTCTTGTATCTTGTATGTGCTTCAATAAATGTCTCTATTTTTCATATTGAATGGCTGGATACTTTCTGAACAGACCTCATATTTTGAGAATTAGTAAAGAGAAATTACTATGTTAAAATGAAAAAGAAAAGAAAGAACACTGTATCCTGAGGAATGGTAATCCAAGGAAGGCCTGGAGGCACAGGGCATAGTGTAGGAAGGTGAATTATGAAAAACAGGTTGAAGGCAAATTATGGAGAATCTTAAATACCTCCATAGAAAACTCAGATATTATCCTGGAGACAGATTAGAAGCAGAGTAATTTTTAAGCAAAAAAGAGATATCCACAGAACTTAGATAAGTAACTTAAGTACTGGGACAGATTACAGTAGGAAGAATTTTGTGGCAGGTAAATGAGTTAAGAAATTGCCTTAACAACCCAGATTTTTAAAATATAAAGAAATAAATTAAGACAAAGGAAAGAAGTGGGAGGGAGACATTTCTGGAATAGAAGAGAGGATTCATGGCACCTGATACAGTTTGAACAAAGCTGGTATAGAAAGGGAAAAAGGTTTCTACATTAGACACATATCATTTTAAGATACCATTAAATGATATAAAGGACACAGTATGAACAGATGATTTTAAAAAGTTAGTTAGGGACCTGAGAAAACATGTCCCATACAGACAGCTACATGAGTAACCAGAGCCGTTGGAAATTTGAACCTGGCTAGACTGCACCAACATTGTGAGTCATCTGCATTCAGAGGATAGCTGAAGTCATGAGAGAAAATATAAATCTGTGTAAAGAAGCACATGCACTTGAAGAGTATATGAAAGAGTGCCTCATAATTACCCTGTAAAGAATGACAGGCTTTGCTAGCCTTCATTTTGCTCTAAAATAAGGAAAAAGACTGAGACTGAGAAGTTCAAATAGTTTAAAATGAGTTGATCGAGTCACATTAAGCAGAAAGAGGCAGAGCCCAACCAGAATCCAGGGTTTCTAAGTATTTCTATAAAATCCTGTCCAGCATGCTTAGTGGTACAGGCTAGCAAGCTGGACTTCATGGTATCCATATAGCAAAATCTTAGTCAAGCCCTTAGTTTAAAGATCAAGGGATTCCATTTTTCTGGACTGTCCAAAGATTCTGGAGATCCATCCAACCAATACTTCAAAATAAAAAAGTAAAATATATATTTGTATAGAAAGGCATAAATACATGAAATTACAAATAAGCATTTTCTTATCCGATTATAAGAATGTATGTTACTGCTCTTTTACCCTTAAGATTGTTTTATAAACAACTGGAATTTGTATGAAATGTATACTGATTTTGTGCCTGGAATCATAAAAGTGCAAACTTTATTGAGAACTATCCTCATCCCTTGAAAGACAAGACAAATTAGGCAACTAACTGATAATGCGTAAAATGAAACAATGAGCGTAGGAGTTCATACGCATAAGGGAAGGCTGGAAAGATCTGATAATATAAACTAACTCCAACCTGCCTAAGAATAATAGTTACTGTCTCAAGTCAGCCTTTATGGAGCTGAGTTCAGAATTAAGCACTGCAATATTATTATATATAGGTAAACAAATCAATATTTTCACTTTTTTCTTAATTATTTTAAAGGTAAATATAGAAATTAACAAAAATTAACATACCCTAACTTTACAATGTGATAAAAGCCCCCACATTGGCTGTGCGCAGGCCTCAAGTTCAGCAGCAAAGGCAGCATAGTAGGTCTGAGACTCAAATTCCACATGTTCATTTAGTTCTCGCTTGTTTAAATTCATACCTTGCAAAAATTAAAAGATATAAGTCTTGCTAAATGAAAACAAGATTTTTATATTAAACATCAAGTAAAGTACTTCCCAGTACCAAACACATTCTGATATACATATGAGTGGCAATATGTATAGAAATTAAGTAAATTATTAAAATACAATAATCTAGTCCTTTTGGAATTATTTACAAACTAGGTTTTCTTACAAACACTTTGTAAGTTGGTTTCTTATATAATTAACTATATTAAATTAAAAAGTCAAAACTATTTTAATTGATGCTAGTTGAAATTTTTATGAAAGCATTATGAAACTTCTTAGAGAATAAAAACTTCCAGATTAATGGTTTAAAATGCTAAAAAAAATTACATTCTTATTCTCCTGTTTCCTTTTTAATATTTTGACATTTTTAATAACTCTCTGATATACCTGCATGAATTCTTTATTAAAGTACTTACAAATATCAATTAATTCAAATGAGACATTTTACACATAACCTAAATGACATATTAGTATCTTTTAATTAGTGTTTGATAGTTCCACATTAGGCATTTTGTAAACTAAAGAAATTAATAAAAAGAGTAAAATTCATACCTTGAAAGAAAGATACAAAGTTCATCCATGTAACTAATAAACCATGGTCCTCCAAAAACCTTTTAGCCACACTTTGATGAGAAAGGATATTAATAAAGTCACTGACAAGAGGCCAGTAAGTGTTATTCTTCAGTAATGCTTCTCCACAGTTCACTACCACATGTAAACTATTTTCTTCATCTAAAACAGACACACACAGCCCAAAATAAGTCTTTTTTAAAAGCTTACGATGACAAAGATTACACATTTTAGAATCAGAGACAACTAAGTTCAAACCCCAGCCCACCATTTAATGCCTACATGGCTTTAAGCATGTTACTTAGACTCCGAATCAATTTCTACATCTGTAAATGGAAAAAGACCCATATCTTAAAGGAATTAAATGACATGTTAACATAATACTGTACTTAACACATTATTATAAAAATTTTACCCTATGTTTAACATACTATGTTTATAAAATATTTTCTTGATTCTAATGACATAAAACAATATTTCAATCCCAATCAATAAAATATTTTTACCCCTAGATTAATCTCATTCCATCTTAGCAATCAAATCTGTGTGATTTAAGGAATATACATGTAATTGCTTCCTTCTATTTAAAGAATATGTAAATATAATTTCTTAGCAAATACAGTATTTCAAAAATGAAAGAAAATACACACAAACATCTTAGGCCTTAAAAAAAAAAAAAACTCAAAATTTAAATACATTGTTGGGGGAGGTGGTGGTTATGCATACAAAACCTTTACCAGTAGAAGTTTTCCCACACATGCATCAGCTCTCTTAACCTATTCAATTTAACTGGATGAACAAGCCCCAATTCCCACTGTAAAATACACTAACAACCACAGTACACGGAACGCTCAAAGTCAGCAGCCTATTCCCTAGTATACAACTCGAATGTGTATATGCTGATCCAGAGACAGTTCTGTTTCTGTTCATGCAAGTTGTTCTTATTATAATTAGAAAATTTAAATTAAAAGTATACAATCTGATGAAACATGAAAGCATAAAGAGAAACATTACAAAAACTGGATCATAAGCTTTTGAGAGACAATAAAAGTGCCTGAGAAAATGCTAAAAAAAATCTTTGAGCGGAAAAACATTTTACACTCAGATTGCTTCGCTAAGATCTAATGTTCCTATTCTACTTTAAAGAAACTGAAACTAAAAATCACAGATGATGTTTTACAGATATGATATATATAGGAAAGATGAAGAACTTCAGTTCAAGGAAACCATACCTTAAAAATGCTTTGCCCAAAATTAAAAGACTGGAGAATGAACATGCATTTCTGTGCTCTAAGTTAAAATGTATTGTTTAAGATAATGTTTGCATCATTTTTTAATGATTCCTCACTTTAACCAACTTATTCAACTAACCATCTACTTATCAAACTCATCAGTGAGGAGGCTTCTACTGAACTTCTTAATTTCCAACATTAAATTTGGGTTCAATCCATGAAACTATTTTACCTAACTCATGATTTTTAATATGAATGCTTGCCTTCTCTTAGCAAGATTTATATCAGTTTTAATTTTTACAAGGTATGAATTTAAACCAGTGAGAACTAAATGAGCATGTGGAATTTGAGTCTCAGTCCTACTATGCTATCTTCACTGTGGAACTTGAGGCCAATGCAGAGGCTCTTATCACACTGACATTTAACTAATATAAGAACAAGGCCCACAAAGTTAAGTATGCTCTCTTTCAGTGCTTCTCAGTAGGATGAAAGAGGGTATAGTTGCATGAAGGACAGGGGGTAAGAGTTTTCTATAAATTACCCACACCTGAGAATCAGAAACACCCTCTGACGACAACTACTGCCACTGTGAGCTGGTGAGCCGTTAATATTGATGGGACAGTGCTTAGGGATGCTGGGGTTTAAAAATTTTTTTAAATGTTGATCACTGCTTTACTGAATTAAAATCAGAGGATAAATAAGCAGAATACTGAATATAGTGACTCAAAAATCACCATTTTCTTTTTTTAAGATTTTATTTATTTTTACAGAAAGAGAAAGGGAGGGAGAAAGAGAGGGAGAGCTACATTGATGTGAGAGAGACACCTCCATTGGTTACCTGCTGTAGGCACCCAGACTTGGGACCAAACCCGCAACCCAGTCATGTGTCCTGACCAGGAATTGAACTGGGGACCCTTAAATCTGCAGGATGACACCCAACCTAGCCACACCTGTTAGGGCTAAATATCACTATTTTCTTGACACTGCTTTAAATATTACTGTTCTTGTGAAAAACACCTTTGAATCCTTAATGAAATAAAATAATTAGGACTTCTATTTTTACCCAAGTATTTTCAACACTATAAATAGAGAGAGCAGTGATTCAGTGCTAACAAGAGTCACACACCAACAATTATTTATTGAGCACCTACTGAGGACCAGGTAGTCTATTAAGCTCTAAAAATAAATCCGGGATCATATAATTTCTTTTTCCACTGAGATTAAGATCCAAGAAGAAAATGTACGTTAGGGGCTATAACAAGAAAAGTACAGGAAGTCACAAGAACAAATAAAATTAGTCTACAATTCAGAAAAAGTCTCTACTGAGGAAGTGATATTTAAACTGAGATTCACACAATAAAGCAGGAATTAGGATTAGCCAAATAAACTACAGATAAGGAAGGAAATGGTGTTGGAGGTAGGCAAAGCGGTATTAAAAAAAAGATAAAGTCACTGAGACAAAGAATGCAAAGAATCAGTGGCACAAATGAGGCTAGAGAGCTTTCTAAACTAGCTTCAGGAGGCTGGAGTTCACGTAAAGAGAACGGGGAGCCGCTGGAGGGTGCTGGGGTGGTAAGGAGGAGTCCTGATCAGACAGATAGATGTGCAGTGTGGACAGTGACTGAAGCAGAGTGGTAACTAGGGATAGAGGCCCACAGATAATGGCTTGAACTATGGTGGTGCCATGAAGTTGCAGAGATAAAGAGAAGCAGCTATTTTAAGCTGTTTAGAAATTGTGAAAGACAGACTTAGTGGTGTTCATTCTATCTACAAGGAGCAACAAGAAGTCAAAAATAACTCCTAGGATTTTGAGCTGAGCAGCTGTGTAGATGGTTGGACAATGGCACCAACACACAGACTTGTGTACTCATAAACACCCACACACACATGCACACACAGGATGACAGAACAGTAGCAGCCTTGATAGAGAGATAATGGGTTTTTGGTGTGGACACTTGTGTTTGAGATGCTTGTAGACATACAAAAAATATAATCTAATAAACAGTTTGATATTCAGGACAGCTTAATCTGGGGTTTCCAGCAACAACAGACATTCCTATTGTTATGCAACACATAGTTTTAAGTCCCAGTTTACAGACTGTTTTATAAGGCAAATTGTAAAATTTCAGGAATATGGAAAGTTCTGAGTTACATCTGGAATCACAGAGTGGTATGGTACAGAAATGAAAACAACAAAGTAAAAGTGTAATGTAGGAATCACGTACTACCAGAGGATTTTCCTTTTAATCTTCAATCATTGCTAAATAGTGGTCACTGAATTCTCACTGTGTCAGCTTCTGTATTTACTAAAAGTGTAGACAAAACTTTCAGGTATCATCTAGAGACAATTTATGTAAAAACTAGGTAGAGATTAAAAAAAGAAAGTACAGAGATCCTGTTGTAATATCTGTGGCTAGTTATATTTAATATATCTAAAGCTCATTCCAATACTACTCATGTAAAAATGGGAGAGACTTATGATACTTTTAGAAAATCAGTAAATATGTATCATGAATTGCTATGCTACTTTTAAAAGAGGAAAAGCACCAAAGAAGCTAAAGATAATTTTAGACCTTGGCTTAGAAATAATATAATTTACTGTTAGAAAAAATACATTTGTATTTAAAGATCTTAGAAAAGCTACCTATAGCTAGCTATTTAGCTTCTGGAAAATCCAGCTGTGCAAGAATTTCCAGGATGGACCTATTTCCAGCATTAGAAGGGAGGTATATATGAAAAGCAAATAAGACCATGCAATATGATTTCACAAAATAGGGGAAAGGTGAGAAGAGCAGAGATACCAGGACCAAGTGCCAAGAAACACCAACATCAACATGACAAGTAGAAAAGAGTATTGGTTCACAAAAAGAGCAGAAAATCAACAGCGTGAAATCCTGTTGAAAATCAAACAATGTAAGATCCAAAGGATAGCCACTGGCTTCCTCATCATGTAGGCCATGTAACTTATAGAAAGGGTGGCCATATAACTTATTATATGATCTGAAACTCTTTTGAAAGTAGAAGAGATTGTATTAACAACTGTGTCAGAAAGGGTGACCATATAACTTATTATATGAAGTGAGACTCTTTTGGAAGTAGAAGAGATTGTATTAACAACTATGTCAGAACAACAGGCATCACTTGGAACTGTTCTGGGCACCCAAGACATGTGACCACTGGAGTCATGAACAATTTTGGAAAGAACAACAGAATGATGGAAGCAGACACTAGATTGAGGTGGGTTAATGAGTAATTAGAGGTAAGAAAATATGAAAACTCTCTCTGGAAGCTGGCTATATAGAAAAAATGGGAGGAAGACTCATATACGTCTTCTTCCCAAATATTCTTCCTTGAAGACCAGATACAAATCACATATAATAAGCACAGCTAAATCATTTAGTCAAGAAAATAGACTCCCACCCTAACTAGTGTGGCTCAGCAGGTTGGGTGTCACTCCCTGGACCAAAAGGTTACCAGTTCAATTCCTGTCAGGGCACATGCCTGGGTTGTGGGCCAGGTCCCCAACTGGGGGTGTGTGAGAGGCAACCGATTGATGTTCATCTCACACATCAATGTTTTTCTACCTATCTTTCTCCTCTCCTTTACCTCTCTCTAAAAATGTAATAAAATAAATTTAAAAAAAGAAAAAGAGCCCTGGCTGGTATGGCTCAATGGATTGAGCTCCAGACTGCAAAGCAAAGGGTTGAGGGTTCAATTCCCAGTCAGGGCACATGCCAGGGTTGTGGGCCAGGTCCCCAGTAGGGGGCGCGTGACAGGCAACCACACATTGATGTTTCTCTTCCTCTTTCTCCCTCCCTTCCCCTCTCTCTAAAAATAAATAAACAAAATCTTTAAAAAAGAAAGAAAATAGACCCCTGCAGCTAAATCACTTAGTCAAGAAAACATACTCCAGATTCTTTTCAAGAAAGCAGATACTTCTAAATTTAAAAATTTTTCTAATTTATAAATTTAAAATACTATTTTTTAAAAAAAGGAAAAAAGAAACAACAATATATCTCTAAATCTCTAAGAAAGAAAAGGTCATCTCACATGAAAATAGAAAAATTGTAATACAAAGCAGCTTTTAACTTCTCCTTTAAAAAAGTAAAGAGGTATAGTGCTTACTGTTAAGTAATGTATTATGCTCCCACTATACCTACAATGTAAAGACAGAGTTGCATAGTGGGCAAAAGTATAAGTTTTGAAGTCAGACACTCGAGCCTTACCACTTTACAGCTGTAAACAATAAATCATTGACTTCAACTCCCTAAGCCATAATTGCCTCACCTATAAAATGGAGAAAAGAGTATGGCATATAGTAAGTGCTCAGAAGATGGCAGCTGTCATAATTACTAGCTAGCTATTAATTAACATAAGGCTTTGTGCCCTGCACTGACCACATATCAATTTTCAGGTTATGGAATCACATCTAAAAACAGACAATCAGTATAAAGAGAAAACCAGAGCTGGTTTGCGGAAGGAGGTGACAGTGGAACAAAGCCACTCTCAACTATAGAAAATAAAAAGGCCCTAAGATTTAATTTGAAGTACTATTTGTTGTTTTTAAAATTTAACTCCAGGTGCCAAGAAGAGAAGACACAGTGCTATCAATGTTGGCCTGGTTGTGTCATGGTGAGAGAACACTGATTCTGACATCAGGAGACATAAAGTCCTCCTTGGCTCTGTCATTTATTAGCTCTATGGCAAATGACTTAACTTTTCTAACCTTCAATTTTCTCATCTTTAAAGTGGGGGTAGTAATAATGTCAATCTCAGGGAATTGTTCCGAAACTTAATTAAAACACCATATAAAGAGTATTAACACAGTGCATAGTATATAGCAAATACTCAAATAATACAAATTAGTACAAGGAGGTAAAGTTAAGGTGAAAGACCACAGAGAAATGAGAATGTGATAAGGTTCTAGAAATATATGGCAATTTGAGGGGGGTTAACCATATTATAGTGAGCACAAAGGAGGAAATCAAAGATCTCACTATTGGTGCACAGAAAAGTCAAGGTTTATTTCAACTTTCAAGTTATAAAAGTATAGGCATATAACAATGTCTCAAGCTCATAGTAACAAATTTATGATTAAAAAAATAGAAACGCCTAATAAGCGAATGTTTAAATAAATTATATAAAGCCACATAATATTAATACTTGCAATCATTAAAACACATATTCTTGACATGTACACTATGGCAACACATTTTTAAGTAAGTATGTATATATATAAAATTTACTATCACAGGAAATGACAGAAAATATCCCAAAATGTTATTTGTGAATAACAAAACTATAAGTGATTTTATTTTTAAACTTTTTCTCTAAATTTTACTGAAAATTTTCCAAAAATTTCTTTAACAAATTATATTGTACTATAATATTTTTAAAGCTATTTTTAAACATATAAGGAGTTTTTAAGACTAGGTATACACAGTATACTAATAATGAAACCAGTGAAAATAATTCTGAGTTTACCTTGTAGCTCACTTTTAATAAGGCAACTTTCCATCATGTATAATAGCACAGTGACCATAATATCCAGCAGCTGACATTCTTCTGTTACCTGTCTGGCCAGCTCCTCATTGCTGAACAACTGAACACTGATGTGCACGATTCTGTTAGACATTGTGTCTGATTCGTGACTTTTCTTCAGTGTTTTCATAATGAAAGCATAATGCTGAACAAAAGTTTTTGTAAAAGCAACCTGTAAATTTTTTAAATAGAAAAAATACATATTAGTTTAATTTTTATAACATTTTCCAACATATTCTATTAGCATTTTAAACCATTATTAGTTTGTGATGATGTCCAAGGTAATTGAAAAAATAATTTCAGTGATGATGGTAGTCTTAATTCACATTTCCCCATTTTTTTGAACATTAACAAAATGGTTAAAAAAATTTTAATAGGTATTTCAATTTATTAAAATTTTAAAACAATTATAAATACCATGATTTAAAATACAAATTTTCACTACGCTCATAAATCAATTTATTGTCAAAGTACACCTTTGTTTTGTGCTACCTACTTTAACAAAATCTAAAGTCTCAGCTAAAAACTATCACAGATTCCATATACTTAACAAGTCAATGTGATTACTCCAAAAGAAATACATTCTCCTATTTCATCTGAAAGCTAATCATTAATCTAAATAAATACTCTTTCTGTGTAGCATGTATATTTCCTCTGTTGTTTTCTAAAGCAGGTATAAAGACACAAAACAATGGCATTATTAAAGTGTGATGCCTAAAGAGGCCTTATTACCTAATCCATAAAAAGAACTAGAGCATGATTCGTTTTTTTCATACACTATGCTGTAAACCTTAGCCATACCACATGGTGGTCACAGGTGGCTCCACACTCTGGGAACTGGGGACTTCACCTACCTGCATGTGTACATGAGTTAGTACCTGTCCTGTATTTAAGTTCATGGCTAGCGGCTACTAATCCCACGTTTTCCCATGCCAAACCCCACAGTCAAAATTCAGTCACCCCCATTACACATTCTCATAGCCCCTTGTACTTCTCCTTCAAAGAATCTACTACAATTTGTAACAACCTATTTTTTCGTGTAATTGTGTTTATGTTTGTCCCCCAGTACTCCCTTTGGATTAAGTTCCATGCAGAAAAGCGCCCTTAGGAATTGTGCTCAACTGTGGTGCTTTGCAGCGCGGATCTCTAATACAATGCTTTTTCTGCAGACCCTATGCTCTTTCATATGTTTAGCAGTCCTCAGAGCTACAGCACAATAAGCCACAGCTGAGAAATATATTTAAAAGATTTAGTAAAGAAAAGGCAAAGAAAGGAAGAGGGGAAAAATGTAAATACCTTATACTCTTGATCAGGAAGCATATTGAGTAAGAAAGTTACCATCTTCTGGGGGAATTCATACTTTATAGTCCAAAACAGTAGTTCTTCTAGGAAACTTTTATGTTTTAAAACATCCATTATGGATTGATCTGCATAAGAAAAAATTTATTATCTAATGATTTCAGTTCCTCATCTTATTTAAGCCATACTACAATTAATAAACCATCAAACTCAAACACCTAAATGTATTTAAACATTAAGGGTATCTTTTCAATACTTCAGAGATAATACTAACAATATCAAGCTAGTTTTCTATAGTCTCCACAGTATATAAACAACAAGATACTTAATCCTTATATTTTAAAATAAAGAAGTTACTTTAAAAATAAGTAATTATTTTCCCTTAAACATGAGCCATTTATCTAAAATTTCTAGGATCAAAATAATTATTCTACAAGACTAATATTTGCGATACCTAATTTAAAATAGTAATAATTATTTTAAGCTACAAATATACTATTAAGGACATAAAGTCCAAAGTTAAATTAAATTTTTTTAATTTTTAATATTTTTAAAAGGGGGAATCTTTATAAATAATTTATCTATTTCTTCAAAATTATTCTTCATAATAAAATACTAACTTCATTAGAGAAAAGAATTATTAATGCATTCCTTACTGTAGTATACAGAAGCATTTACTGTTTTCTAGTAGAAATATACCAGGAAAAATATAAAGAGTGTTAAATACTGGACTCAAGATGCCCTCTTCATGCATACAGTGCCCATTTTTAATATAAGTTTTCAGAGAGAAAATTATCTCCTGGAAAGCCTATATCTAAGGCCAAGTGCCACTCCTTGAAGGCTCAGCTATCTCTTGCTAATGTCTAAATCCTTGCCATACTCAGTCAACAGAAAGGTCTTAACATTTACATGATGAACTAAATTTTTTAATATTTTAGCTTATCTTCCTCTCACTTTCTCTAATTTTTCCCTAAAAATGAACTAGAAAATTTGTAGGAGACCATTCTGCGTGGTGTGGGCCCAGCTCCCACTTGGAGATGCACAGGACCCATGCCCACAGATAGGTTCTCCTGTGGGGAATCAGGCCTGCAATGTGCCTAAGCTGCTTTGAGTCTTGCTTTTTCTAAAAACTCCCTCACCCTGAATTGAGACAGCAAGTGCTTATTGTAACTTCCTAAAATCCATGCTAAACCTTCCTAGGATGAGTGTAACTGGTTCGACCACTTTTCCCTTTTTCATTTCCAAATATCCTTCTTCTGTGATGTGATTAGCTGCATTGGCTCCTTTGTTTTCTGTAAAAGGTAACCACCTAAAGTGAACCAGTGCACAGTTAATGAGGACCTTCATGTAATGTGCCCAGTAAGACAATAAAAGCTCATCGAAGCAAGGGCCATGGCTTTTGCTCCCCTTGAGAGAAAAGCCATGCTGTCCCTTTTCCTCCACTGGACTTGGTAGTCCGTGTAAATGTCTCATTTCATCCATAATGATGTGGACACTGCAGGCCGGTATCTGCATCTTTTTTTTTAAAGATTTTATTTATTTATTTTTAGACAGAGCAGAAGAGAGGGAGAGAAACATCAATGTGTGGTTGCCTCTTGCACGCCCCCTTCTGGAGACCTGGCTCACAACCCAAACATGTGCCTTGACCAAGAATCAAACTGGCCATCCTTTGGTTCACAGGCTGGCGCTCAATCCACTGAGCCACATCAGCCAGGGCTGAACTAGAAAATTCTGATTATTATTCTCTGTTACAGTTAATGATCTTGGGCTACTGCTCTGAATCATTAGCTCTATATAAGGACATCAAAAGGATACAGCAAGTGTCAACTGTGAATGGACTGGTTCAGTGATGGTGCTTAAGCAGGAACTAGAGCCAGATGAGAGATTTGGAAAAACAGTATCACATGCACTAAAATATGCAGGTACAACCACAACTACATTACAATTCAAGTTGTCTTGCAGGATAACCTTGTAGAATTTTTTCACTTAACCCTACCCAATTTCACAGTTCTTCTATTATTGAGTGATGTGTTCGTACCACATCTCCCTCAGGTAATGAGTCTAAAAGAATAACAATAAACTCAGTATGTCATCACTCTCTGATTCTTCTATAAAACATTCTGAGTTTAATAAGACTTGATTCAGTTCTTATTAGACATAACTTGAACCCAATTTTTCCATCAGCAATTAATAACCCATTATTTTCATAATAATAAATTCATTAATCTTGGAACACTATGATTTTAACTACAGCAAGGCAAAAGTATCTACCGATCCCCTACCCAGCTTCCTTTCAACAGTGCCTTCAGTATAAGCAATATGTAATAGGGGTAAAAATATAAATACAGTTACACTATACATCCCTTTATTAGAAACTAAATAATTGTTTTCCAAATCTCAGATTTTTTACTTGTAAAACAGAAATCTATTTCTCCTGAAATACATTATTCCCAGGATATAGCAATGATTTAAAAACACAAAAAGACCAGTCTTGCAAGAAATAAGATAAAATATATTCAAAGACACACATTAACAGATTGTAAACCAAAAAGTAATAAAACAGGACCCAAGTCAATCATGTGGCAGAAATGTAAACATTATAATTAAAAATTAGAACATAATCCACAGCACATTGCTGAAGCCAATTTAATTCTCACAATTCACTTGGCACTAACATGA
Organism: Glossophaga mutica; assembly: GCA_039655065.1. Taxonomy (NCBI): domain Eukaryota; kingdom Metazoa; phylum Chordata; class Mammalia; order Chiroptera; family Phyllostomidae; genus Glossophaga; species Glossophaga mutica. The sequence goes on from CM077306.1 coordinate 53,476,965, forward strand.
ATGAAAATTTAACAGACTAAAATAAATAGATAGACAGACAGATAAGTAAAATCCTGACAGATGCTTCTTAACATATGACAAAGCTGAGCAAAACTAGTAGCATCAATCTTAGAATTTATAGTTATGATTCTGCAAGATCACACTGAATGAAAATGAAGCCAAATGAAAAGCTACCATAATATTCTACTACTGTCAAGCATTTAGAAGGAAAGACACATTAACTTTGTTTTAAATAAATATAACAATCTAAATGCACCAGAAAAGCTGTGGCTTCTACTAAAATGCAAATAGCTACAGTTATGTATAGTTCAACTTTTTTCATCTTCAGAGCTCCCAAAAAAAGCCTCCCACGACAGTCTTCATTATTGTTCTTAAAATAGGTGATGTTAAATTTCCCAAGATATTTAAAGCACAAGTTATGTGCTTTTTATGTGTTATGTTATGGAAATGTGGTTAGAAATGCTTCGATTAGTTATATATGACTATTTACATTTAAAATCTTGATTAAATTATCATGACTTGTACAATGACTAAACTACCTTAAGCCAAATTTTAGAGAGATTATTGAAGAATCAGTATGTGCTGTAAATGCACAAGTAAGGTAAAGGTTTTATTAGGACATCAGAGCCCTGACTCTGCAACTCACTACCTCAACAATGCTGGCCATGTTAGCAACAGCCCTCTAGGCCTCAATTTCTTTATCCTTGAAATTTAGCTTGTTTTTTTTAACATTTTATTTATTTTATTTTTAGAGAGTGGAAGGGAGAGAGAGAGGGAAAGAAACATCAATGAGTGGTTGCCTCTCACACAGCCCCCGCTGGGACCTGGTCTGCAACCCAGGCATGAGCCCTGACTGGGAATCAAACTGGCAACCCTTTGGTTTGCAGCCCATGCTCAATCCACTGAGCTACAACAGCCAGGCTGAAATTTAGGTTTTGAGAATAGGCAGTAATGTGTTTAGCACAGTGCCTCACCTCTTGCTTACCATTATGTATCTTCTTTTCAGCTCACTTTCAATCTGTTGAACCAAATTCTTATACAAACTAAACCACTCCCTTCAGATATATTCAAAAGCAATAATCGTTTTTTTAAAACACCAGGGGTTCTACTAATGCAAAAACCATTTCTTCCATGTTCATCATAAACTAAAAATAGTGACTGATCACCTACTTCCTACCATAGAGAAAGAAAAGACAATCCAATCCCAAATGTGAAAAAATTTCAGAATGAAAGAAAAACTTCAACTTTAAGTCTGCATGAAAAGGACCTTCAGCCAGAGTTTCTTTGGGCTAAAGGAAAACAATGTCCTCCTACACCATAAAAAGTATTTTCTGGGCATCCCAAAACTTAAATTCAATTATGTACCTAATAATCTGTTCTAATCCAGAAGTGTCTCAAGGACTCTGATAAAAACATGAACAAGTCAAGCAAGTCAAAGGGCCACATATCCACATGGATTTCTAATTTTCCTCAGGCATCACAGACTCTCTGCTGAGCCAAGAAAAAGAGGAGCAGGTGTGTATGTGTGCATCCTGGCCTGCAGACCAAATTTCATGCCCTTTGCTAGCAGCCCACAAGTTAAATGCAGCAGCCTAAGTAGCTAAGAACAGACTTACAAAACGAACCTCAACCATCACTGCCTGCTTGCTCCACCTTTCCGAGCAATCCTAAATATTCCACAAGATATACTTAATCAGCACCAAAAATAAGGATCTTCTGTTCATCAAAATATTATTTTAAACTCTGGAGACTCTAACAGACCATACCAACCCAGACAACAGAATAGACCTTGTTAAACTTCTGACCATGGCGAAAATCCAAAGTACAGGCTGCCAGCTAAAATCAGGTACTCTAGAAAAGCTTTCAGTGAGAGCCAAAAAACACGCTGGTTAAGACCTTAGGTTCTGGGGTTGAATTAAGGATCTACCTCCCATTGACTATGATCTCCAACATGTCTCCACTTTCTAGTTCATAAAATATTAGTAATAAAACTTGCTTCATATGGTTTCTTTGAGAATTAAATAAAACAATGCATGTGAAGTGCTTAGCACTACATCTAGCACATACCAAGGTTCAATAAATATTATTCATTATCATTATAACTAATCTATTCCCTCACTACAGGCATATCTACTTCCTCCTTTGAGTAAACATGTATTAAGTCCTCACTGAACCCTTAATATGTGTTAAGTGCTATTCTTCCCATTCATTCTCATTCATTCATTCACAAGCTTTTTATCATCTCTCACCATCTCTCCCTTATTTGTCCTTTTTTACTCTAGAAAATGCACACCCCAGATTATAAAAAGATATAAACCAAACTAAAACTTTATACCTGAAACACTGGATCCAAATGAAGAATCCATGAAGACTTACATTCTTCTGGCTCAAATATGATAATGAGCATTTTATTTTAAAAAAATAGTAACAAAATCCCAATAGTAGAGCTTTTAATTGCTTTTGAGACCCCCCCCACAACAGTTTATCCATTATTTGACAAATATAATAACAGAACTCTCTTTTTAAACACCTCTGATGTCAATGTGGCTAGCCAATTGAGTGTTCTTAGTGATGAGGCATTTTAGGAGCATTTTGAATAAGGTAAAAATAAAACATAAATACCTTTGGTGCTACTGCTTAGCTTGACCCTCTTTCTCTTACCCAGGCCTTGACTCCCATCCTGATCCTCCTGGATGAAAACAAAACTAGCATTACAATGCTACTCATGAATTACATATTTCACATAAATATAAATATGCTTATAAATGATTAATATATAATATAACCATGCTTACATATTATTAATCAGCATGTTTTACTTTTACCTATTTTATGTAGTATCTTTTTAATGCTGCTAATTTTGATTAAAATATATAATGAAAATCTTTAGTATTAAAATACTAGAGCCCTTAATATGTTCTTCTAATGCAAAATGCCAAAATAAAAATTTCCCTAACCTTATAAACGTAACATCAAATTAACAAAGAAGCTAAAGGAAAGGAGAAACAGATCAGCATAGGGAGGAAGGAAAAAAGAAGAGGAGGGGCTAAAATAATGAAGGCTTTGGAGAGTCTAAGACAGACAAAAGCCATAACCTGTTCCTGGGGAGACCATGTGGATGCCCAGACAAGCATCCTGGAGGGGTTCGAGGCAGTCTCCAGGGCCAGCGCACTGCACCACAACAACAGGGTAGGAAGCTAGGGAGCTGAGACAACACAAAGGGAGGAAGAACTGGGAAGCAGCCTGCTGCTAGTGAAACCGAGGTGAGGCCAGGGGTGTGCCTCTTAGGGGAGCCCTGGGTACAGGTGCACATTTCTAATTTTCTTTAAAGTGTTGCTGAAGAGGCTTTTGCTGTTTGTAGCTGATTTCAAGCTTTTTTCCCCTCCAGCTAAAGATTACCATTCTACTCCATTTTCCCAGCTCTCCTAAACTAGGAAAGATCACATATTAATTCAATTTCTTCCTATTTTCCAAAAATATACAACCCAACTGGTATTACAAAGACATATGTGGTAGTATTTTGGCATATAGTCTGTTGTGTTAACAATGGCCTTGGTGGCATGTTAGAACTGTATAATACAAATTCCCACACTTCTCAAGCACAGCCCATCAAATCTTCAAAGCAGAAAAATAGCCTCAACTTCATATTGCTGTTCTATCTACTGGTATAGTTTCCTTGGCCTGTGCACAGCAGTCTTCAGGTTTCTGTCAAGTCCAGCATCAGTCCTCAGGGCCAGTCGGGGGCTTTCCAGAGCTACCACTTAGCTCAGTTATTTAATTTACTGAGCACTTCAATACGACTTTCCTGTTAATCCCTAACTTTGCCAAGGCCTCCTTGGCAATCTGTCCAGCAGTAGGACTGAGAGTCAAACTACACTGTCCTCCACCTCTGCCACCCTCACCCTTGCCACTGAAGAAACTCAACCAGAATAAAATTTGGAGCCTTAGAAGATAGAAAACAGACAAAAGAATGTCAAATCATGCCACAGGTCCTAGGTGATTCCAAAGTTGGAGATTTTAGCTAATAATCATTTAGGAAACTCAGCCCCGAGAGAAAAGACAAATTTGGAAAAACTATGTTATATCCCAGGTTAGGATTACTTCATTATTTCAAATATAAACTTCCTATGAAAAGAATAACCTTGATCAAGCAATGGTCATGGAAATACAAAGTTTTATAAATTTCTCAGCTGTATACAGTCTAACGGATAAGTAAAATTAACCAGGCAAAGAAGGGGAAAGTCATTCTAAAAGGAGAAGACAGCGTAAGCAAAGGCACAACAGAAGTCTGTAAACATAGACCAGTAAGTTGGTCTGGACCCCAAAGTATATAGCAACCACAGCTAGGAAAGGAGATCGTGTCCATCTGAACTGCCGAGAAAATGGGTACTGTTGCACATTGCTGGTGGGAATATACAGTAGTACAATTTTCTTGAATCACAATTTGTCAATATATGTAAGTCTTTAAATTGTATTTATCACTGGAACAGAAATTCCAGTTCCAGGATTTTAGCCTAGACAAATAATCAGATAAGTGAGTAGGAGCTATATGCATAAGTATTCATCACATGTTATTTATAACAGGAGAAAAAAAAAAACCTTTGGCTTCCAACAACAGGGGACCAGGTAAATTACAGCACACCTGTACCCTATGAAGAAAAACACCACTAGAGCTAATTGTGGCCGGATAGATGTTAAAAAACTATTATAAATGAGAAAGGGATCTCATATGTAGAATAAAATATACAGTATAAAACCATTTAAGTATTCTTAATATACACAAATAAAATCTGTTAAAATATACTCCTTGTTATAGATGCCCAAAACTACCATTAGTGAAAAAAGCAGGGTACAGAATAGCATGTACAGCATGAAACCATTAAAATATACTATATACTGGATTGGCAAAAGTAGGTTTATAGTTGTTCGCATGAAAAATAATATAATAATGAATAAATAATAATATAAGAATAAACTTTCACATAATCATAACTGTAAACCTACTTTTGCCTACCCCTGTATAAACATGTTAGAAAACAGATGTTTACAGAAAGTCACTTCTAAGTGATAATAATAGGTAATTTTATTATCTTTTGTTAGTATCTATTTTCTCTTTATTCAATAATGAATATGGATTGTAGCTTTAAGTTAATATTGTTAAATACTAGCTCTGATTTCCAATCCTAATTGCAACAATCTTCTCAAGATAATGGACTACTGTGTAATCTATTACAAGTTCCATATTTTGAGAAAGAACAGTATTTTTATTTTGAGAAAGAACAATATCTTTAATGAACAGATTTTAGGCATCAAGGAAGACAAAAACAATGCAGTAATCATGATCACAATATCCCACCCTACCCCAAATCCATCATAGGAAGTTACGGTTCTTCCCATTTATCTGTAAGGAAGCAACATAGAACCCTAGGAGAAAATGATGCCCCAAGAGGCAAAACAGTACATAAATCAAGGATAATCTCAATCCACAAGGCAACTTCACAGCTCTTAAGAACACTTTCCAGACTTTAGTCCATGTACAGAAAAGTAAAAAACAATGTCACATGTGTTTCAGGCACAAAATATGTTTATAAATCCAAAACAAGATTTTTAAAAAAATAGATTCAAACTCTAAGCCTCAACAATCAACAAATGGCTTCTCAATGAAAATCATCTTTCTTTCTTTCTTTGATAGATTTACCAGACAAATGTAAAAAATATGAGCTACATGAAAAGAAGACAGATTAAAACAATACTCAAAGAAGGTTAGTTAGTACAGCGTGCACAAGGCTAAACGGAGTATTTAATATATCAGGTTATAAATACAAAATCCAACGGAGATCTTGAGAGATTAGAGCAATAGGATAAAACTGTAACCTGAGATTGTTTGCTTTACATCAACTCTACAAGTACAGAGAGAGCTCTAACTTGTCAGCTGTAAGTTTGAGGGGGCGGAGGGAAATCCTAGACATTTTATTTGACCACTGGAGCTCATGCCAACAGTCTAGCATAGCTGCTAAAAGGCCAACAAAAAGTCCTGGGCCTTAGCAAAGGCACAGTATGCTTACCAAAAAATGCGCCATCACAGTGTGCTGAATCAGATCACAGATTACCAAAAGGAGTGCATAAATGAAAGACATATGTAGAGCAAAAAAATATTAAATGACTAAAGCTAACTATTTAAAGGGGTGGCATATGGAAGTAAAAGTAAAAATTATTCTAGGGGAGGAACAAGAAATGTGTGAAAATAATGATATTTAACACAGCATTGAGAAGAACTTCCTAGTAATGAGAACTATCAAACAAAGGAACTAGTTGCCTCTTAAACTAGACGAGCTTCCTGCCACTGGAAGTGTTTATAGAGAGGCTGACCAATTGTCAGGAATGCTGTAAAATCAACTCCTACGCTGAAAAAGAAATATATTAGATATTTCTAAAGTGCCCCCCTAAACATTTCAACGATTCTCTGCCCCACCCTTAACCATTAATGTAATTTATTATAACTAACAAATTAAAATTAAAACATCCCTGGCCAGTTAGCTCAGTTGGTTAGAAGTCTGTCCCCAATACACCAAGAGTCCCTGCCTCTTTTCCTCTCTCTAAAAATCAGTAAATGACTTTTTTTTTTAAGATTTTATTTATTTATTTTTAGAGAGGGGAAGGGAGGGAGAAAGAGAGGGAGAGAACCATCTATGTGTGGTTGCCTCTCACGTGACCCCCACTAGGGGCATGGCCTGCAACCCAGGCATGTGCCCTGACTGGGAATCAAACCTGCGACCCTTTGGTTCGCAGCCCACACTCAATCCACTGAGCTACGCCAGCCAGGGCAGTAAATGACTTTTTAAAAAATTAAAATTAAAACTTATACCTCCAAAGTCAGTTAATTTTCTTTTAGCCATTCATTTATGAAAAGCAACCCTGACTTTCAATTTTAATAATCCTCCTTTAGGTACAAATTTTGACAAATTAGTTTTAACTGTTCATCCGGAGTCTGTCTTGAATAAAGGCAAAAATATTGAGAGCATATCTAACAATAACTTAGTTTTTTCTAAGAAATAACATAATTATTTCTCAAATATGTAAGAGTATTCAGAAAAAGACCAGAAATAAACACGCAAAAATAATATTTTAAAGGGTTGCCTTTGATTGTATGGCCGAAGGTAACTGTTTTCTTTTTCATGCTTGTTTCTATTTTTCTATTTTTTCCACATTGGACATTCATATTCATATTTTTATAGTTTCAAAGGGGCAGATTATATTTTAAATGACACTGCTTATGACAATGGCCACAGTGAACATAATCTTTCCTTGAAAAGTTATCTTAATCTAAAAGATCTTATTTTCTCTGAGAAATTCTCTAATTAGACCCATGTACATACAACTCTGGAGATAATTTTCCTTTGAAATGATTTATCTGATGTTTATAAATAAATCTAAATAAAAATAATGTATATTTAAATTTTAAAATATCTCAAAGTTAAAATGTGTTCTTATTTTCTTTTCTTTTTTAGTTCTATCCAACACAAACATGTTCTACTGTTATTTCATATGAGCTACACAAAAAAAAAAGAATAAGTAGTGTGAAGAATGTCATGTGTATAAATAGCACTGCTGAGTACATAATGTCCCTGTTATTCCAGGGACAGTGGGGACAAATATCTGACACAACTTGTATGAATAATATTAAATAGATTGTAATATGTATGCTCATTCAAATAAAACTGCAATTGAAAGAAATATTGTTGCAGTTACAGTTTCAAATCTGTTTCATCATTTTTTAAAGAAAATGGTAAATGAATTAGATTACCTCTAGGGTCTCTTCCTATCCTAAGTTCTAAGTTACAGCATATTTTTAATTGTTAGAATTTCCTCTGTAATAATTAAGATGTCACTACCCTCTTCTCATCCTTTCTTCCTTTTTATACAATTTGTTAAATTATAAGAATGAAACCATGAAAAGGGTTTGTTCAATAACTCCAGGAGCTGGTAGGATATGGTTGCAGAAATTCCAATCTTTAAGCCTGATCCAGCTCTTCACTAAATTTCAAATATAAATACTAAAAGCAACACACCATTGTGTCTACCGTTGCAAAAACATGCAATATGACTATAAAAGCCTTACTGAAATTTGTAAATGGCACAAAATAGCTATTCATTCAGGAACATCTGTAACTGAATACCCTTCTATTATACTCTTCCCATCTATCTCACCTCTAAATCTACTTTCTCCTTTATCTATTCATGTTTTATTAAATTACTGCTTACATTTTTATCATTTTAAGTAATATATGTAAAAACTTCTTTGAAAAGAATAAAGGTACAATATAGTTAAAATATTAATGACATTAGTTTTTTTCAATATAGTTTATTGGTTATGCTATTAGTTGTCCCATTTTCCCCCTTCACTTCCCTCCACCCTGCACACCCTCTCCCACCCACATTCCCTCCCCCTTTAGTTCATGTCCATGGGTCATACTTATAAGTTCTTTAGCTTCTACATTTCCCATACTATTCTTACCCTCCCCCTATTTTCTACCTACCATCTATGCTACTTATTCTCTGTACCTTTTCCCCCTCTCTCCCCCTCCCACTCCCCTGTTGATAGCCTTCCATGCGATCTCCATTTCTGTGGTTCTGTTCCTGTTCTAGCTGTTGGCTTAGTTTGCTTTTGTTTTAGGTGTGGTTGTTAATAGCTGTGAGTTTGCTGTCTTTTTACTGTCATATTTTTGATCTTCTTTGTCTTAGATAAGTCCCTTTAACATTTCATATAATAAGGGCTTGGTGATGATGAACTCCTTTAACTTGACCTTTTCTGAGAAGCACTTTATCTTCCCTTCCATTCTAAATGACAGCTTTGCTGGATAGAGCAATCTTGGATGTAGGTCCTTGACTTTCATGACTTGGAATACTTCTTTCCAGCCCCTTCTTGCCTGGAAGGTCTCTTTTGAGAAATCAGCTGACAGTCTGATGGGAACTCCTTTGTAGGTGACTGTCCCCTTATCCCTTGCTGCTTCTAGAAGTCTCTCCTTCATTTTAACCTTGGCTAATGTAATTACGGTGTGCCTTAGTGTGTTTCTCCTTGGATCCAACTTCTTTGGGACTCTCTGAGCTTCCTGGACTTCCTGGAAGTCTATTTCCTTTGCCAGATTGGGGAAGTTCTGCTTTATTATTTGTTCAAATATCTTTTCCACTTGCTGTTCTTCCTCTTCCCCTTCTGATACCCCTATAATTCAGATGTTGAAATGTTTAGAGATGTCCTGGGGGTTCCTAAGCCTCTCCTCATTTTTTTTGAATTCTTGTTTATTCCTTGTTTTCTGTTTGGTTGTTTGTTTCTTCCTTCTGGTCCACTCCATTGATTTGAGTCCTAGTTTCCTTCCCATCACTATTGGTTCCCTGAACAGTTTCCTTTATTTCACTTAGTGTAGCCTTCATTTGTTCATCTAATTTGTGACCAAATTCAACCAATTCTGTGAGCATCCTGATCACTAGTGCTTTGAACTGTGCATCTGATAGGTTGGCTATCTCTTCATCGCTTAGTTGTATTATTTCTGGAGCTTTGATCTGTTCTTTCATTTGGGCCATTTTTTTTTTTTTTTGTCTTAATGCACCTGTTATGTAGTGAGGGGTGGAGCCTTAGGTGTCCACCAGGGCAGGGCCACCCAGTCCCTGGGTTGTGACGCTGTATGTGGGGGCAGGGTCCGAGAGGGAACAATGGCGCTTGCTCCTCTCTCTGCAGGATTTCAGTCCTTTCCGCCGATTCCCCCAAGCAATCTGGGCCCTTCTGGTGCTGATTCCCAGGTGGGTGGGTTTGTGTATGTCCTGGGACCCTGTGGGTCTCTCCAACGAACTCTCCTGTGAGGCTGGGAGTCTCTCCCAGAACCTCAACCCCCACAGGTGCTTTCGATCGGTGTTTTGAGGCTTTATTTCCCTGGGCTGGGACCCCGGGTTGTGTGGTCTGTCTCACTCCCCAGTTTTGCCTGGTTTATCTGCACACGAATGTGGGACCACCTGGTCAGCCAGCAGCCTTGTGCATCTCACTGGGTCCACCCACTGCCACCTTGGCGCGAGTCCTCTCCACCTGGCTGCCCAACTCTGCCCCTACTACTGGTCTGGATGAATGTTTCTTCTTTAACTCCTTGGTTGTCAGACTTCCACACAGTTCAATTTTCTGTCAGTCCCGGTTGTTTTTTTTATTTGTTTGTTTTTGTTTGTTTCTAAATTTTTGTTGTCCTTATTTTGGTTGTGCGAGGAGGCACAGTGCACCTACCTATGCCTCCACCTTGCCTGGAAGTCTAACAACATTAGTTTTTAAATGAGTGGGTAGAAATTCTTACAATTTCTCTCGAAATAAATCACTCTAAAACTCAATTAATGTTCTCTTATTTATGATACTTAGCCCCAAACAGAATTTTGTATATGTGGGTCACTCCATAGAATCCTAATAGAATAATGTTTTCCATTAATAAGAGCAGAATAAACTATGATTACAGACCCCCAAGAGAGACTAAACAAAGAATTACAATAATCTCATTATTTCATTATTACACTCAAAAGCATATTTTGTTCCTTAAGCTGCAATAAGTGCTCATAAAATTTTAGTGTATTCCCTTCTGCTTTACAAAATTAATCTTATAATCTTGTAAGTTTTTATTCTCTCAATGTAAAAGAGTAACTATTACACTTATGAAAAACTTTAATTAAAACTCTACAGGAGCCATTTCTGGCTACACTGGTATTTCATTACCATGTTGTAGTTTTTCCCAACATACAAGTACAATTGAAATAGATGGAAAAATCTATAATCAATTGTTGTGTTATTTAGCTATAATCACTAGTCATTACAGGGTAATAAAATAATCCAAGGAAATGAGTGGCAAATGTCAAAACCAGTTAGTGAAAGTTTTAAAACATGTTTACAAATTATTTGGCAATCCTCCCATTGAGTGGTGGGATCTATGTCCCCTCCCACTGAATCTGGGCTCACTGTGGCAACTCATTCAAAGTAACGGGACACAGTGGAAGTGACACTATGTCACTTTCAAGGCTAGCTCAGAAAATGCTCTACAGCTTCTGCTCTTGGGCTGCACACCCTAGGAGAAGCCGGTTACTCTGTAAGAAATGCAAGAACTTGAAATCACCAGTCTGGAGAAGCCACATGTAGGCAGTCTGGTAAACAGCCAGCTGAGCTCTCTGGCAGCATCAACTGCCAGCCGTTTGCCATCTAAATCTCTATCTCAGCCAAGCCTTCAGATGACTGCAGTTGTGCCAACAACTAACCAGGATCATATGAGATAACCCAAGCGAAAAGTGCCCAGCTGCCCTTCCCAAATTCCTAAGCCATAAAATTGTGAACAAAACAAAATGGTAGTTTTAAGCTAGAGTTTAGGACAAAATTGCTGTGTAGCAATAGTAATAAGAACAGTGGTTTATTCACTTTACAGAAAAACCTCTACACCAACAGATAGGAGACCTAATCTCAATTTCCAACTCTACAACTAACTAGAAGAAATTCACTAGCTTGAGTGAATCAGTTAATTCTATGGAATTCAGCCTCCTCCTCTGTAAGAAAGAAAGTCAGGCAAGATAGACTTTAAGGTCACTTTTAGCTCTAGCATTTTTAGTTTTTGTAACATTTAAATTGCCTCCTCTCCATTCTCATTTTTGCTTTGTTATATTACATGACTTGTCTATTCCTAACTCAAGATCTAAAATGTGTTCAGAACCAAAACACTTTGTAGTACATAAATCAATAAAACAAATGACTATGTTTTGTATAAAAACTTATGATCACAATCATAAAACAGAAAATTGCCTGACTTGATCACTAAAACTCTTCTATGATTGCCCCTGTGTAATGATATTACCTTGACACTTTTCCATATTTATCACTTTAAATATTTGCGTATGACTTTTATTATCACAAAGAAATACAATCTATTAAAATTCAAAATATGCATACCCTACAACCTAGCAATTCCACAACTTAGAGAATTATATACACACCTGCACAAAAAAATAAATGCAAGCACTGTCTTAAATTAAAAAAACTGAAAATTAAGAAAATGGATAAACTGCAGTTTATCCACATTTCACAATACTATACAGCAAATGGAAAGAAAAGTACTGACAGAGATGGATTTGCACAAACATTATAGAGGGAATAACAGGACACAAAATAATGTAATCTTTTTTTATTTACACAAACAGACATTCATACACACTATACTCTTCCATAGGCACATAGTTCTTTAACTACGTAGAAAATGGTCTGTCCAGGACATCCAAACTATTAATTGTAGTTACCTAGAGGAGGGGGAGTGGCTGGTATGGGGGAGGAGGGGGGGATTTTTATTTTATCTGAATTGTCTAGCGAAACAACTACCATGTATTCATTTGTGCATTATTTACTTAATTTACTTAATTTTAATTACATTTTTAAAGATAAACTTCATTACTTTTAAACCATGCTTTAGTAAAGTAATTCCTTTTAGAAAGATGAGGAGAAATATCTGTAATATAAGCCACAGAGTTCAAAAATTCAAATACTTGGACCTCTTCTACATATAAATCATCAGGACAGAAAATATTTATCAAGAGCCTAATTTGTGTCTGGTCCATGATAGGTACTTTACATAGTTAACACATTTAATCCTGACATTAGAATTATCATCATTTTTTCATGAGGAAATTGATGTTCAAAAGTTAAATAGCATGGCAAAAAGCATAGTGACATTATATGACAAGATTAAACTCAGATCTCCCTAACTCTAAAGCTCAAGTATTTCTTAAAGAAAAACTAAAGCAGATATTCCCTCAGTCTACTTCCAACTAACAATGTTACCTCAAATTCTTAAGATTTCAAATGCCCAAATGACCCCATTTTCTTCCCAACCAGAAAACATAATATATAAACTATAAAGTACTCTGAACTAGACTAAAATTCTAATTCATAATTCTAGAATTATTCTAAAAACATAATCCTGATTGTAAAATATGATGTAAAGATCACAGAATCTAAACTACTTTTAAATATATAAGTTAAATACACATTAAATGCTCTAAAAGTAAATCTTCTCAGCTACTATCACAAAAATAGTGTATTACGAGTATAGGTGCTGACATGAAGTATTCTAAAGTTATCACCATCAAAAAAGTTTTACTATGATATTCACACTAAGCCATAATCATAATTGAGGAACAAATGATTATACATAACACAGAAGTTGCTGAAACAAAGAATCTAAAAGGAATGAAGAGAAGAAAGAATCTAAGAAGGACATATTAGAAGGAATGATAATGAACAAAAAACATATTTCAAATCCTCTGATATTCACCTAGGAATTTGTAGAAGACATTTAAAATCTCCTTGACCCACACACACAAAAGATCTCCTTCTAGCACTCTATCGTAAAACATGGTGTTGTTGCAATACAATAATGCACAAACAAAGTCTCCATTGGCAATTTAAAAGCTAATCCAAAGAGTTTAGGCCAAAACAAAAATGAATGTTACTTCTCTCCTAGACACAGGAGAAGACACCCATGTTGAAGATCAGCTTTCCATTTGCCCAGATATCAAATCCAATTCATGAAATTAAAGTAGAATTGTTAGCAAGGCTGTTAGATGCATATTGTTAGGTGTGCTAAAATGGTAAGAAGGTTTTAATCAACCATATAAATACAAACATAAAATCATAGATTTTTCTAGATCATGTCAAGATATTTTAGATTATTTAATAATGGTTTAATAACATCACCAAATCATTTCATTATGTAATACTTTTCTGGAGTTTCTACCAGCAATAGATACAAGTATCCATTGCTTGTATCAATCAGCTGCTTGTATCTGAAGCCAGCAGATACAAGCCTATCTGCCGGCCTTACCCAAGGAAGTGCACATGCACCATTCAGATTCAACTAATACTCTCATATCTTGGCTTTTGAGAAACCACTCCACCTCACCACAAACAGTGTGTTATAAGGACTTATTAGAAATATTTACTATATTAATAAATACTATAAAAATTAAAATTTCAAATTGACAGTCTATTTCCCAGTACTTTTTAAAATAATCCTTGACATATTAGATATAACTTTATTATAAGATTAGAAAAGCAGTTACAGTTCATATTATTCTAATAAATTACTCTAGACTTCACTACATTTCCTAAGATTTCATTGTACATATAAAGAGCAATTTCGATAAATCTGGGGGTATCTTCCAAGGAGAAATTTCTCTCTATTTCTATCTCCCATTTCTGTCAGCAGAGAAGTCAATTATAAACAAGTAAAACTCCAGCTATAGTACTCCTTGTTCTGTCACTCAGTAATTGTGTGATCGTGGCTAAGTTATTCCATTCTGAACATCAGTGTTCTTGTCTATAAAATGAAGAATTTAAGCTGGATAATAACCATAAATCTGTACAGTTATAAAACTTTTTAAATTCTATTTTTTTATTTGAATTTTAAATCTCACCTCATCTGAAGAATCTAGTTGTCCCAATGTCCCTGTTGCACCCGCAAAACCTTTGGAAAGGAAAACAAAGTTATCCTTCATAGTTGTTACATAATGCTCTACTTAAAAATTTTTTTGCTACATAATAGTATCAAAAGCTAAGTTTTGTTACATTAAGACACCTCATTCTAACAATTATCTTGGCAGAGTTCAACATTTATCTTTTTTTTTTAAATCCTTACCCAAGGATATATTCATTGATCTTGGGGCGGGGGGTGGAGAGAAACAGTGATGTGAGTGAGAAACATCAATCAGCTGCCTCCCGTATGTGCCCTGACCAGGGATCAAACACTCAACCTAGGCATGTGCCCTGACCAGGAATCAAACCTGCAACCTTTCGGTGAACAGGGTGATACTCCAACCAGCTGAGCCACTTGGCCACCGCTCAACATTTATCATTAATAAATTTGAAGCTAATACTCTATACTTTGATAGGAAATCTCCAGGAAAACCCAAATTTAATCATTGCAAATGGTGTTTCAGAAGTATCTTTCTTTTTAGTTTTTTTTTCATTTTTTATTGTATTTTTTCCATTACCAATTAGTGCCTTTACACCCTCCTCCCAACCGCCACAATCACCACACTGTAGTCCATGTCCATGAGTCCTTTTTCCCCATGATTTACTACTCTTAAATATACCAACTGCTACATTCTTTACTAATTAGAACTTTAACAAACTAACCAAATTCCATTTAAGAAAAATATTTTATCTTCTTTAGCTAATCTATTTTTCTTGTTTCTAAATTTTTACAACTTTTATTACTTTCCTTACAAAAAATGACACATTTAAATTTCTACAACAATGTGTAAAGTTTACAGGGGTTTTCTTTAATATGGAAAAGTTACCGTTGTCCAAATTAAATATTCAAACAAACCTTGAACTGCCAGAGTGCTAGTGCCAGCAGATGGCTCCTGTATACCATATACAAGTTTATCCTCAGGATAGGTAAGTCCAGAGCTCTTCAAAGCTATAAGGTACTTTTCGTGGCTTTTCTTTGCACAAGCATTTTCTCCAAGACCTAATATTTAAAACAAATTTAAAATATGATTAAAATATTCCATTTTAAATGTAAGTACAGCCAACTCAGTCACTAATAGATACATATATAAAATAGGTGAATATGCTAATGAAGGGAGAACCTTAGAATGAATGATATAAAATAGCTTCATACATTTTTGTGCTTATGTTTGGCATTAAAAATCCCAGGATGTATGGCATGTTTATAACAAATAATGAAATCTACTAAGTAATTGAACATCAAAAATATGCCAAAGATTATATGCAAAACACAGAGGGTGCAAAGATTAATAAGGCATGATTTCTGCCCTCAAGGAACTTGCAAATTGGTGGCAGAGAAAGGCACAGCAGAGTCTCCAGGATCTATTAGAATCAGATGATCAAACATCAGGACAGGTGGGTAGGAAAATATAGTAGAGATAATATGGTAAAAGAAAATTATGTAGCAGACTTCACCATTTGGTTTGACAATCTGTTCTCATGATACTGTGCAGCCAACTTACCTAAAGCAGAGTACTTAGAACAGGATTCCTAGAGAAGATAATGCCCGAGTGAATTTTAAAATATTACAACTGAAATTACTGTTCATTCCTGTTTTAGTAGGCTTTTTATGATCACATTTAAGAAATTAAAGGCATCCTGCCTGGTATGGCTCAGTGGATTGAGCACTGGCCTGTAATCCAAAGGGTCACCAGTTCAATTCCTAATCAGGGCACATGCCTGGGTGGTGGGCCAGGTCCCCAGTAGCGGGTGTGAGAGAGGCAACCACAAATTGATGTTTCTCTCCCTCCCTTTCTCTTTCCCTTCCCCTCTGTCTAAAATAAATAAATATAAATAAAATATTTTCAAAAAAAAATAAGTTAAAAGTGCAATTTCTACAGAAGTATCAGTTAAAACTAATTCCAAAAAATATTGAAAAGTTTAGGCCTGAGAATTAAATAATCCTAGATCTTTCACGTTAGCATTTCAGTTTATTAATTTTTGCCAATTCTTTTCCATTGTTTTATTTTTAAATCTATTATGGAGGATGGAATAATAGTAAATGAAAACACTAATATTTGAAAATGTCTTTAAAGAAAAAATTATTCTCTGTCTGAAAGCCAAATTACCATGGCATTTGCCACCTCTTAGGCAGACTGTATACCTTAATAAATGAAGGTCTGAATCTCTCTGATTATAAAAATATATAAATGAGTTTCTTTAGTATTTGCTGAGCTTTTCTTTATTCTCTTTGCTACCCTCAGTAATTTTAAGAGAACAGTTTTGTACATTCTCTCTGAGCTCGTTTAAAAAAAAAAAAAAAAACCTCCAACATGGATTAAACAAGTAGAAATACATTCATCCTTCAAGTCACATTCCATATTAAAAACAACCATAATTAGCTTACAAAGAATAAAAAACTCATAGGGTCCTATATGATAAATGACTAAATGTCTCCTGAATAATGAAAGTCAAATATTTATGTCAATAAGATAGATGAAATTTTTAATAACTTTTAGTTAACAAAATGTATTTCATTAATCCCTTACAACAAGCCTGAGAAAAATGATGTATAAAAATCTCACATGGCCCATGAGCACCTACTTAATCTGGAGCTAGCCCAATATAGTAGCTTTTTTTGTGCCACTATCCCCTTACATGCATTCCATTTCAGCCATTTTTACTCCTTTTTTTAAAAAATAAGCTCTTTCTCACCCATATATACTCCCACATGCTGGTCCCATTGTATGGTACCTAGGAAGTGCCTGATGTGATAGTCTTTATATTTATCCTGTTGGGGTTCATGAAGCATCTTGGATCTATAAGTCTCTGTTTTTTTCATCTAACTTGGGGAATTTTAGTCATGATTTCCCCCAATGTTCTTTACTGCCCCAATTCCCACCCACCTGTCCTGATGTTTGATCATCTGATTCTAATCCTTGATGCTCTGCTGTGTTTTCTCTCTGTTCTCCGTATCAAATAATCTATTGATCTGTCTTCAAATTCACTGTCTTTTTTAAAAATAATTTTGTATTTTACATTGATTTTAGAAAGAGAAAGGGAAAGAGAAAAAGAGAGACAGAGAAACACTGATTTGTTTTTCTACTTAGTTGTGTATTCACTGGTTGCTTCTTGCATGTGCCCTGACCAAAGATCAAACTCACAACCGTGGTACATTGGGATGACACTCTAACCAACCGAGCTACTTCACCAGGGCCAAATTCACCGAATCTTTCTACCTTCTCCAGTCTGCTGCTAAACCCATCCAGTAAATTCTTTTCAATTATTGTACTCTACAGTAATTTTGAGTTCTAGACTTTTATTGTGTATATTTCTTTGCTAAGATTCTTATCTCTTGAATCATAATTATTTGAATGTTTTTCTATAATTTCTTAAGTGTATTTATAATAATTGCTTTAATATCTCTATCTGCTAAATCCAATATCTATGCTATTTCAAGGTCATTTTCTATTGACTGTTCTTTTTCTTGGTTATGGTGCACAATTTCTTATTTTCTTGAATGTCCAGCAGTTTTTGTTATATACTGGACATTCTAATGACACATTATAGAACAGTCCAGATTCTGTTCTCTTCCTATGAAGAGTATTCATCTTAATTCTAGAAAACAGTTCAATTAACAACCTGATTGCCTAGAAAGCATGAAGGTTTGGTTTTACACTTTGATAAAGAGTAGATCTGTGGAAAGCTGAGGTTCCCCAAAGACCCTCTAAACTGACAGGAATAATCTCTAAGCTCTATCTTCCTTGCAGATTCTGGCAGGGGTTTAGACTTCCTTAAGGTTGACCTAGACTAGCACTTATTCTAAGGTTTGGCTTTCTGTCTCAGCTAGATGCCTGGGGCATTAATAAGGAATCTGTGGTCTGACTGGACTAAACCTCCAATGTCTCCTGAATACTGCTTAACCTCTACTATTTCTCTTCTGCTTTCAACCCCACAGCAGTCACTCTCTAGTAAGACTAAAGTAGTCTCATTCTGTTCATATGTATCTCATTCCTCAGCCAAGCACATTCAGGGATCCCTCATCTACCTGCCCCACTTCTACTTGGTATTCTGCCCCCAAGACTCCAATTTCCAGCTGCTTCATCTGTCCTAAAATGTGATCTCTGCCTCCTTAGTGCAGTTGGACCACCACCCTGTTTCCATCCAGCTTGCCACAGTGCAGGCAGGAAGTTACCCCCAACAGAGACTCAAGGCAATTGTGGGACTCATCTGACAGTTTTCTTTTCACTCAAAGTTTTACAGTCTTGTATAGCCTGTTGTCCAGTGCCTGAAAAAAGGTGCCTTTCATTTCTTTCCAGTTTTATGTTGTTTACACCATAAGGGCTAGTACAACAGTCAGAAGCAGAAGATGTTCTCTACTTGGAACCTAACCATCCAATTACCACCCAACTCCCCTCACCTCTGTGAAGCTTCCTCACATCCCCCCATCAGTGACATTAGGTCAATCTTTAACAACACTTGTTCTACCCTTTCATGGCATTTACTACAGCTTGTAACTACACAATTTTTTGGTCTGTCTTATTGTCACTTCACTCACTAGACGCTAAGTTTTATAAGGGTAGGAACAGGATTACCAGGTTTATTAATTACCTTCTCTACCCCAAGCTCTAGTACTTAGCCCAAAGCCAAACACACAGTGGATACTTGAGTATTTGTTGAAGAAATAGATATATCAGACTATCTTTAAATAACAGGTGATTAACAATAAACATGAAAATTATACCAAAAAACAAGATAAACTTCACTTTTAAAAACATGCTATTTATGAGCCAGCACAAAGAATGCTACTTAAAATATAACAAGATTTTTAAATAATTGATATATTTATTATACTATAAATTTAAGCTAACCTAAAGGTGTAAAAACTAAAGTATTTTACATAACAGTACAGTATATCATAAAAACATACTCAATAATACCCAAAAGTTTAGAATGCCAAAGATGAAAACACAAAAATGGTTGTTGTTACTGTTTGAGGAAAGGAATAAAGAATATAATTATAATTATGTCACACCAAAAGTTAGGAGACCTGGGCTCTAGTCCCAAATTCAGAATAAGTTAGTTGTAAGGTCTTGAATTAGTCATTTAATTTTTCTGGAGTTTAGTTTCTTCATCCATAAAGTAAAAGGCATTCTTAATAACTTCCAGCCTTACAGGAAAAAAAAAATCTACATTTTACTTTTAAGTTGTAAAATACCCAATTTCTAATAATTTTAGTAATATAAGTAAATTTTAACATTCTTCTACTCTAATACTTTACTCACCAGAAGTCAGATCTTTGTAGTTCTGTTGGTTTGTCAAAACCTGAGTAAGAACAGACCGCATTGCCCCTCCCATTTTAGTGAGATCTTCTAAAAAGGAAATTTGAGGTTCCAAAAGCTGGAGGACTTTGTTAAGATCTTTTTCTGATGGTACATCAGCTGCTAAAGAAAGAAAAAACATATAACTAATTTTCTTTAAAATATTTTTATAAGAATAACAGCATTTTAACTTAAAAAAAAATTTCTTTATTCCCTTCTGCCCTACACCCCGCCTCCCACCAGCACTGTCCCCCCTTAGTTCATGTCCATGGGTTGTACATATATGTTCTTTGGCTTCTCTATTTCCTATACTAGTCATAACCTCCCCCTGTCTATTTTGTACCTACCATTTATACTTCTTATTCCCTGTACCTTCCCCCCATTCTCCCTCCTCCTCCTTCCTGCTGATAACCCTCCATATGATCTCCATTTCTGTGATTCTGTTCCTGTTCTAGTTGTTTGCTTAGTTCATTTTTGCTTTTGTTTTGCTTTTTTAGGTTCAGTTGTTGAGAGTGGTGATTTTGTTGTCATTGTACTGTTCATAGTTTTGATCTTCTTGGTTTTCTTAGATATAAGTCCCTATCCTTTTAAAATTATACTGACTTAGATGACAGTATTTTATAAATCAAAAAAGTTAATATAAGAACTCTTTTTGGAAATTAGGTATCCACCCAGCACCCAGCCAAGGGCAGACTTGCTCAGAAATTCAGTCCTGTAAGAAAAGGTTGATGAGGAAAGGGATCACACCATGAGGTCTTTATTTAATTTGTATAAGAAGCATTCAATTTGAGGTTACTGTATTTCCAGATATATAAATGTAATCATAAGGTCATTTCAAAAGAGACAGTACTTAAGAAAAAGTTAAGATAGTCCCCTAAAATAAAACAAGACCAAAATCAAATACATTGAGAGTAATGTAAAAATATTAGACAAAATTATGTCTGCTCTAAATGTAAACCTGTGTAGCAAATAACCTATCTTCTATCATATTCCAAAAATACAGACTTGTGTTAGGTAAAGGTCAAAGCAACTAAAATGGAAAATAGCTGTTTTCATAAACATAAATGATTTTACTAAAACAACTTTAAAATACCAAACAGTATATGCCTAGTAGTGATAGGAGAAAAGAGAAACTTCACAGTAACTGAAAATAGAATATTTAAGAGGCAAAGATGCTTTAAAGAAACTGAGGTCTAAAAGAAGTGAATACAGAGATTTAGAGCTTAGCCATAAATGGATAAAAGAAGATGCATATAAAGGAGCTAACAGGATCCCATGTGCCCAGGAAAGGGGGCATCAGTTTCATTCATTAATTCAGCATCTACTCCATGATAAGCATTGAAAAGCAAAACTAAATCAGACATAGTTCCTACCCCCAAGGAACTCACACCTACTTCAAAGACAATCTTTGACTATAATTCTAGATAACTATGAGTCCTGGGCCCCAAACCAAAAACCTTACTTTCTCAGTAGAAAATGAATACTGTGTATTATTCATCTTTACTGCCTCCCCCAATGACTTAGGCCGTAACACAGGAGATATTTAATTAACATTTGCTTTGCTTTGCTTTGCTTTCTAAGGGCTCTATCACAAGGGCTCTATGACATTGGTCTGAGGTTTGTAGGGTGAAATGAAAAATGGAATTCAAGGCAACTGTAAAACCATAAGATCTCTGAACTTCCATTACCACAGATTAGATAATTTCAAGTCCTTTCTTTGGTTTTAAAGTCTTTTTTTTTTTTCACACAGACACAGGAAACTTATGCTGAGGACAAATGGTTATATACAGAGGAAAATACCATGAATCTAAGTTCATGAAGTTCATCTTATGACAAAAAAGTGCTTCCATTCATTCCTCTATGTTTTCACATAATGGTAACAGATAATTATCAAAGTTATATATCTATGTTATCTGCCTTTATAACTGCTACACGTCACCATAAGAAAAAAATAAATACAATACACTTTTGT
The DNA here is from genome assembly GCA_039655065.1 of Glossophaga mutica. NCBI lineage: Eukaryota > Metazoa > Chordata > Mammalia > Chiroptera > Phyllostomidae > Glossophaga > Glossophaga mutica. The sequence continues at coordinate 53,498,767 of CM077306.1, forward strand.
TTGAATTCTTCTGCAATTATGAGAAATCATACAGAAGGCAAGTTCCATAACACAGCCAGTCCCTGGTTCCTTCATTTTAAAGACGGTAAATTAGAGCTAAATCAAAATAATACTTCTTTCTGTATTTTACAACATGTTCTGTGAGAAGAGTAGAAGCACTTAAAAAAGGATTGTATAATTTGCTAAAAATGTGGAAATAAGAAAGTGTTTGGTCACAATGAAGATAATACGATAGCTTTAGGAACGATGAAGACGCTGTGTAATATTTCTCCACACTTTGAGAACGGGGGATAAACCCAAGATAAAAATGTGCAGCATAGTTTTAAGTTAAATTTAAGATTATTTATAGCATTAAATAATTTAAAACCTCTAAAAGTAATGCAAAAATGCAGCCCTTTTATGACAGAAATGCAAGTATTATTAGAAAAATAAAAGACAATTAATTGATAAATTTATTTCATACCACTGATGTCTGTAATCCACAATGTCAGAATGAAAACTTTTAATAGATAATGCCTAATCCAAATATTTTACTAAAGTATATTAAGATTGTGAATAAATCTTAAACAATAAGAATATCTATAATTTACATGCATCTTTTCTCTTTTCAACACTATCATGATGCTTACACCCATGCATTCTACCAATAATATGAGAATGAGCCATTGGACTCTCTCATTAGTTGTTACATATGGAGGGGAACAAAAATATATAGACCACTACAAAAAAGTGGGGAAGAGTGGGGAGAGAGAGAGATAGCTAGAGATGAATATTGGTGAAAGAGTAGTTTAATCTTCTGAAAATATAAGTTAAATTCAAACATTTCCAGGACTTAACTCTACTCAATCGAATATAATTGCAAATAAAGTCACTTTAACCCTATAAAATGATTATTTCCTCACATGCAAAAGGCAAAGTAAGTTTTATCAAAATCATCTTTGATCCCAGGAGCACAGAGTGTCAAACTGCCAATTACAAAGTATCTATGAGGTTATTTAATTACTATTCAGTGTGTTTTTATTTACTATTTCATAGTCACCTCATTAAAAATGTTAAACAAAAGATGCTATCTGAAAAAATTCACCTCATTATTAATGCTAAACTTTGTTAACTGGAACTTAGAAAGAGTACTAACAAAAAGTAGATTGAACATACCTGGTTCGCCCTGGCCAGTGTGGCTCAGTTGGAGTGTCAGCCCATAAACAGAAGATTGTGGGTTCTATTCCCAATCAGGGCATAAACCTAGGGTGTGGGTTCGATCTCTGGTCTGAGCATGGACATGTGCAAGCCCCAGTCTGGGGCCCATGATCCCCTGTCTAGATGCCCAGGATGTAACAAACTGATGCTTCTCCCTCACATCAATGTTTTTCTTTCTCCCTTCCTCTCTCCCATTCTCTCTCGCATCAATGTTTTTCTTTCTCTGTTCCTCTCTCATTCTCTCTCCCTTTCTCTCTCTGAAAGCAATGAAAAAAATGTCCTCAGATGACGATTTAAAAAAAGATTAATTAAACATACCTGGTTCGTTATAACCTTCTCTTAAGTACTGAATGAGACAAAAAATAAATCTCGGAAGCACAAATTCAGACATCATCAGTAAGTCTTTGGGAACACAAGGAATATTTGAACTTGATTTAATTTGATGCCTTCTGCAAAACCTGCAATACGAAAGAGAAAATAACGATTAATAATGATATCTAATCTGCCAAGAATATAGTACTTCTATTTACAATATCCATAAACAGAATGCAAGCCAGTATCAAAGCCAACACATTCTTCCCTTTTAATTTTAAAAAGTTAAAAGAATATACAGTTTTAATGGGTCTTTAAATCAAAAATGACATTGAGAGATATTTCTTCCTAATAAAAGGTCATACTAGTTAATTCCAACTGGAATGCAAAAAGAAAATCTCATTACAGGATTTATATTTTTAACAGCAATTTATTACTTTCAAGGAATTCTTTATTATGTCATCCTTTATAAACCACTAAATATAAATTTATCATTTTTCAAAAATATGCATTCCTTAATTCGACTATTTCTAATTCACTGCGTTAGGGTAAGTGACATAGATACTTATTTTAAAAGTTTATACTCTTAAATATATACATTTCAATTTCATTTATAGTTATTTTAAAGAATGATTGGTATTAGTTGAGCAAAAATGAAGTAAACTATTCTATATTCATAATCCAATAAGCACAATTAAGATATTTTGTGACCAAACATAAAATAACCACACTAAGCATATAAAATGCCTAGAAATAATCTTATTAAGAAGGGTGAGAAACTATTTTAGTTGAAAAATATAGAAGATCTGAATAGAGAAAAATACATACCCAAATGGAAAACCTAATTTTATTTTTTAAATGTCAATTCCACCTAACTTAATGCCATTCAATTTATTTTTTAATTATATTTTATTGATTATGGTATTACAGTTATCCTGATTTTTCCCACTTTGACCCTGCCACCCAGCACCCCACACTCCTTCAGGCAATACCCCCACAATTGTTCATGTCCATGGGTCATGCATATAATTCCTTTGGCTACTCCATTTCTTATACTGTACTTACATCCCCATGGCTATTCTGTAACTCTGAATCCCCATACCTCTTCACCCATCTCCCCCCATTCACCTACCATCTGGCAACCATTAAAACACTCTCCATATCCATGACTGTCTCTGCTTTTCTTGTTTGCTCAGTTTGTGTTTTAGATTCAATTGTTAATAGATATGTATTTACTGTCATTTTATTTTTCATAGTTTTTGACATTCTTCTTTTCCTCAAATGAGTCCCTTTAACATTTCATATAATAATGGTTTGGTGATGGTGAATTCCTTCAGTTTTTCATTGCCTGGGAAGCTCTTTATCTGACCTTTGATTCTAAATGATAGCTTTGCTGGGTAGAGCAATCTTGGATGTAGGTCTCTGCTTTCCATGATTTGGAATATGTCTTGACAATCCCTTCTAGTCTACAAAGGTTCTTTTGAAAAATCAGCTGACAGTGTTATGGAACTCCCCCTAGGTAACTAACTTCTTTTCTCTTGCTGCTTTTAAGATTCTCATTTATCTTTCACCTTTGGCATTTTAATTATAATGTGTCTTGGAGTGGGTCTCTTTGCATCCAACTTGTTTAGGATTCTCTGTGCTTCCTGAACTTGCATGTCTATTTCTTTCACCAAATTAGGGAAGTTTTCTTTCATTAATAGATTTATAATTTCTTGCTCTTTCTCTTCTCCTTTTGGCACTCCCATAATGTGAATGTTGGACCTCTTGATATTGTCCCAGAGGTTATTTATACTATCCTTGTTTTTTTGGTTCTTTTACTTTCTTGTTCTACACAGTTGTTTTTTCTTCCTTATGTTCCAAATCATTGATTGGATTCTCAGCTTCAGCCACTCTACTGCTATTTCCTTGTAAATTGTTCATTATTTCAGTTAGTGTTTCCTTCAATTTAACTGGGTCTTTTTTATGCTGCTAAGGTCCTCACAAAGTTCCTTGAGCATCCTTGTAACCAGTCTTTTGAACTCCACATCTGATAGATTGCTTATCTCCATTTTGTTTAGCTCTTTTTCTGGACTTTTGATCTGTTCTTTCTTTTGGACCTTGTTTCTTTGTCTTCTCATTTTGGCAGCCTCCCTGTGTTTGTTTCTATGTATTAGGCAAAGCTGCTTTGTCTCCATGTCTTGGTAGTGTTGCCTAATGTAGTAGGTATCCAGTAGGGTCCAGTGGCACAACCTCCCTATCACCCAAACTGGGTACTTAAGGTGTACCCTTTGTGTGGGCTGAGTATACCCTCCTTTTGTAGTTGAACCTTGGTTGCTGTTGGCAGGTAAATGAGGATTTACTAGGGCTAGTCAGCTGCAAGGACTGGCTGTGACCAATGACCACCATCTGCCCTCTGTGGAGGATCAGCTGTTGTAGGGGCAGGGTGGTGGTGTTCCAACGTGGCCTTTAGTCGTCCACTGGATGCACTGGCCCTGGGGTTTCCCAGGTGGTGCGGGCCCAGGTCAGCCCAAACCTGTGTTTTGCTCGGAGCACCCAACCTGAGGTATAAAGCAATCTGAGATAGCTGCTACTTGTGCTGGGCTTGGAGATTCCCAGGCAAAGTCAAGTTGTGAATCTAGGCTGGCTGCTGCTAGTGCAGGACCTGGGGCTCACTGAAGCCAGATGTTGCTTGTTTGAGAGGATTCAGGAAGTTGTGCAGCAGGAGCCAAGACCAGGGATTCACAAGGAAAAGCAGCTTAGGTGGGCCCATAAGTTGGGTGGGGCGAAGTCTCTGGAAATCTCCATGGCAAGTCAAACAGTGTTAGCCAGGTTGATGGAGTCTCAGATATGCCACCAGCTTGCCAGCTCTGTGGCTCTGTTGGGGAAGGGTTTAGAAAAGGGACAACGGCCTCTGCTCACCTTGATGCCAGACACTTCAGTTTCCCCCAGTATGCCAGTGATACCTTCTTCACTGGCATATGGAGGTTCAATGTTATGTTGTCTTTACCTCAGTGTATGATTGAAAATTTTGATGACACAAAATGTTTTCTCATCTTACAGATTAGGAAAGATTCGCTGTTAGAAAGCATGGGTAAAAATTTCTGTTATCATACACATGGAAGTATAAATAGATGCAGTTTTTGGTGACATTTTGACAATGTCTATTAAAACTTTAAGTTTTAGAAATTAAATAGAATAGCATTTTAATTTCTAGAAGTTTATTAAACAAAAGTATCCCTAAATTTACAGGAACACAGAGTGGGGCAAAAGTAGGTTTATGGTTATGATTATGCAAAACACTTTATTCTTGTATTATTATTAATTATTGTATTATTTTCAATGAAAACAACTATAAACCTACTTTTGCCCCACCCTGTATATCCACAAAGTTGTTGACTATACGAAAGTTTGCAAAACAAAAATGAAACAATTCATGTGTTTAGTAGTAGAATAAAGATTAATTGCATTATGGTGGGTCTGTGGTATGCAGTTAGACAGACATGGGCAGAGCGAACACGATGGACCAAGTACAGAAAGTCACCAGGAAGGAAAGCCCCGTGTGCCTAGCAACCCACAAAACTGAGAAAACAAGGTCTTCACACCCAGAGTAACCTTTCCTTCGCTAGCATACCGCTGGTCATGCAGTTTAGAGCCACTGACCTTTCATAACACAGGTCTAGCAGTACCAACCCTACCCTGACCTTTCTTACCCTAGCATGTTGCTAGTCCTGTGGGTCAGACCCCCTTTGCGGGAATGATCAAAGGGCCAGAGAATAGCCTGTAGGGATTAAGCTTAGGGTAATAAGGTTCTGAACTCCATTAAATACCTCTAAGCCTCAGTTGTGTTTCAGCTCCAGGCCCAGAATAGCACCAAAACCAGACAAGTGACACCACTGCTGACATCAGGACTGGTTGCACTGACTAATGATCCTTTTCCCTAGTGTCAACCAATCAGTAGAGACCATGACCCTGAAAGGACACACCTGGAAAGCTTGTGAATATTCTATTGGGATCCTCCCCTGATACCTCCAGGTAAGTACCCTCAAGACCCAATTGGGATCTCTCTATGGAGCACACCACACCTTCCCCAGGCACATTTTCCTTGCCTCTTCTCCTAAGCTCCAGGGACCCTTCTTTTGCCTCTGTAACTTATTTCCTGAGCCCATTTATTCTACCTCTGTGACTTTTTAAATAAACTTTTTGTTATAGTTTGAGCCTTGGCTCTGAATTCTTTCTTAGCCAGAACTCAACTACCAAGGTTACTGAACCAAGGTCTTGTCTGACTCCACCAGTCTAAAACCTGGTGCTGTTTTGCTGCCAACAGATCCATAAAATAGTTTGCATTTGTTTAAAAGAATGAGGTAGATCAACAAATATTATAAACAGAACCATACCTAAGATAAAATGAGAAAAGAATTGCACAGTAGGAAATGGGGAAAAGACCTGAATAGATACTTCTCCAAAGAGGACATACAGAGGGCCAATAGGGTTATGAAAAAATGCTCAATATCACTAATCACCATAGAAATGCAAATTAAAACCTCAATGAGATATCACCTTACACCTGTCAAAAAGATCACCATCAATAAATCAACGAACAGCAAGTGTTGGCAAGGATGTGGAGAAAAGGGAACCTTAGTGCACTGTTGATAGGAATACAGTCTGGTACAGCCACTATGGAAAACAATATGGAGTATCCATATAAAATTAAAAATGGAACTGCCTTTTGACCCAGCAATTCCAATTTTGGGAATATACCCTAAGGATTCCAAAATACCAATAAATAAAATATATATATGCTCCCCTATGTTTATAGCAGAGTTATTTACAATAGCCAAGATTTGGAAACAGCCTAAATGCCCATCAATAATTGAGTAGATAAAAAAGCTGTGATACATTTGCACAAAAGAATATTACAAAGCAGTAAAAAAGAAGGAAGTCCTACATTTTGCAACAGCATGAATGGACCTGAAGAAAATTGTGCTAAGTGAATTAAGCCAGTCAGAGAAAGTAAAATACCACATGATCTATTTGTGGAATGTAATAAACATACTAAACTAATGAACAAAGCTTAGATACACAAAACAGACTGCCAGTCACTGGAAAAGAGGTAGAGGCAGTGGGGAGGCAAGGAGATAAAAGATGGTGAAGGGATTAACTGAAGAACATTTATGCACAATCCATGGATACAACAACAATATGGGGATTGGCCTGGAGAGGGGAGAAGGTGGGGCTGGGTGGAGGTGAGAAAGCAAAGAAAAAGCAGGAACTATAACAGCATGAACAATAAAAATTGAATTTAAAAATAAGAAGAATTCCCTAGTAGTATAAACATATTATAATCTTTTTCACAAATAAAATTTTGGAGAAAGAATGGCAAGAAATTTTTAATATATGTAAGAAAAAATATTTAGAGAAATGTATGTCAAATTTGGTGTAAATTAACTGGGAGTGATATGGCATACTGTTACTTTCTACATTAAGTCTACCTGTAATGTTTGAATTTTGTAAAACAAACATATCTATAACTTTGTAATAAAAAAAAATTGTGCCAAAAACAAACAATAATAAGTATGCCGAGCTATTGATTTTAGTTCCAAAATTTAAAGCAGTAACTCTTTTTTAATTGGTAAGAGAAATTTTATTTTTTATTTTATTTTTCATTTTTGTTATTGTATTATTTTCATTACCATTTAGTCCCCTTACACCAGAATCACCACACTGTTGACCATGTCCATGAGTCCTTTTTCCTTTTTCCTCAATCCCTCCACCCGCTACCGACCCCTCCACCCTTAGCTGTCATCCTGCTTTCTATCAATAATTCTTAACCTCTTTTGCTCCATGGCCCCCTTTGAGAATCTAATGGAAGTTACAACTCTTTCTTTAAAATATACACATATACAACTTTAAAAAAACATTCAGAGGTTTCACACCTGTTGAGGTCTTTCTACACTTAAGGCAAAGCTTCTAATGGTTAGGTCCAGTAGATTACAGAGAAGAGATACGGATCTCTTCAGTCCTAGAGGCAGACAGAAGGGCAGGGTCTGAGTAGCCTTCTCAGTTGCCTCAGTGTCCCATCAAAATACCATTTCCACATCTATCATATTATGAAAAAGGTTAGTAACTATTACTCCCTAAGGTCCAAACCTTTATTTAAAAGGAAAAATGAATTTAAGACCCTCTTTCACCTGGGCACACAAACTCTAACTAAAATCAAGAAAACTTTTAAAATGCTACCATTTCTATTGGAGGCATGTTCCATGTTCATGGAATGGAAGAATTAACATCATCAAAATGTCCATACTGCCCAAAGCAATTTATAGATTTTAATGCAATCCCTATTAAAATACTAATGACATATTTCACAGATATAGAAGAAACATTTTCAAAATTTATATGGAACCATGAAAGACCCCCCAAATAGCTACAGCAATTTTGAGAAAGAAGAACAAAGTAGGAGGGATTATAATACGTAATATCAAACTGCATTACAAGGCCACTGTAATTAAACAGCCTGCTACTGGTATAAGGACACATAGATCAATGGAACACAATAGAGAGCCCAGAAATAATCCCAAGTCTCTATGATCAATTAATATTTGACAAAGGGGGCAGAAGCATAAAATGGAGTAAAATTAGCCACTTCAACAAATGGTGCTGGGAGAGCTGGACAGCTACATGCAAAAAAAAAAAAAAAAAATGAAACATGATCACCAACGTACACCATACACAAAAATAAATTCAAGATGGATAAAGACTTATATATAGGCTGCAACACCATAAAAGTCCTAGAGGAAAACATGAGGAGGAAAATCTCAAGACATTCCACGCAGCAATATTTTCACCACCATGTCCCCTAGAGTAAGGGACATAAAGAAAAGAAAAAAACAAATGGGACTTCATCAAAGTAAAAAGCTTCTGCACAGCTAAAGAAAACATCAGCAAAATGAAAAGGGAACTAACTGTATGGGAAAATATATTTGTAAATGATACCTCAGACGAGGCTTTGATCTCCAAAATATATAAAGAACTCACACAACTCCACTCCAGGGAGAGAAACAATCCAATTAAAAAATGGGCAAAGGACCTGAACAGACACTTCTCTGAGAAGGACATACAGAGAACCCAGAGATATATGAAAAGATGCTTGGCATCAGTAGCCATCAGAGAAATGCAAATTAAAAACACAATGAGATACCACTTCTCATCAGTCAGAATGGTCATCATAACCAAATCAACAAACAAGTGCTGGCAAGGTTGTGGAGAAAAGGGAACTCTAGAGTACTGTTGGTGGGATTGCAGACTGGTACAGCCACTGTGGAAAACAATATGGAGTATCCCTATAAAATTAAAAATGGAACTGCCTTTTGACCCAGCAATTCCACTGCTTGGATTATACCCTAAGAATCCTGAAATGCCAATTCAAAAGATCCTATGCACCCTAATGTTCATAGCAGCACAATTTACAATAGCCAAGTGCTGGAAGCAACCTAAGTGCCCATCAGCAAATGAGTGGATCAAAAAACTATGGTACATTTACACAATGGAATACTATACACCAGAAAGAAAGGAGGAGCTCCTACCCTTTGCAACAGCATGGATGGACCTGAAGAGCATTATGCTAAGTGAAGTAAGCCAGGTGGTAAAAGACAAATACCATATGATTTCACCTATAAGTGGAACCTAATCAACAAAACAAACAAGCAACCAAATATAACCAGACACATTGAACTTAAAAACAAACTGACAGTAACCAGAAGGGAGGTAGGAGGGGATAACAGAGGGTGGGGGGGGGAGAGGGACAGTTGTCAGGAACATGTATAAAAGACACATGGACAAAGCCAAAGTGGGGTAAGATCAAGGATGGGAAGTGGAGATGGCTGGGGTGGCGGGGAGTGGTGTGGTGAAAATGGAGACAACTGTATTTGAACAATAAAAAGTGTGAAAAAAATTTAAAAATAAAATGCTACCATTGCTATAATATTTTAAGAGCCTTCAGAGATAAAAAAAGAAGAAGAAGAAGAAGAACCTTGCCTCTGTGATAACCTAGAGAAACAGTGGTGATCTAAAATAATTTAATTAAAGCACCTACAGACATAAGTGAAAAGGAGAGAAAACAGATGAAAAGAAACCCAGAATAGAAGAATGAGAAAACATACTGGGCACAAAGAGTAAAGTATGCAATGAAAGGCTCAACAGCTAAAAAGCAGGAAGAGAGAAAGGATTAGATAAAGGAGGGCACAGAAAGCTCCCTGAGACACTCAATGCAGGAAATAAAGCAATTCAAAAGAGCTACTGGGCACAGAGTGAAAAACAATATGAACAAAGCATCAAGTGGCTTCAGGAGTAGAATTTCAACCTGGAACTAAGCCCAAGGGACAGCAAGAATGGTCTAAGCAACCTAGGGACTGGGGTTACAGGAATGTATCAGATGGCTGTGGACTGAACAAACTAATAGCCAAAAGACTAAAGAACAAAGCTCTGTGAGCTAGTTTAAATAATGTAGGATTGTCCAATATAGATGTAACATACTATGACATCAACATAAAAAACTGATTTTAGTATTTCAGGCTTAGCACAGTAACAGGAACTAAAGCATCTTAAATAGCAAGTATTTTAAAAAGGCTTGATGAAACAAAGACTTCATCTGATAGAACACCTAAAATGATTTCATGGGTGTTCAATTAAAGAATAACCACTTTTTCAAATATGCTATGAAGAACTACTATATCTCTGGCATTTAGACCATAGGAATACAGGGGCCTTATTCTCACAGAGCTAACTTTCTATTGGGTTAGGGAGGGAGAGGAGAGAGAAACGAAAACAATAAATATGAATAATAAGCTCTATAAAAACAATTTGATGGATGATTTATAGAGAGCCTCCATCAGGCTCCTTCAAATTAGGTTGGTTGGGAAGGCCTTTCTTTTTTTTTTCCCTGACTCATGCTTCTTTTTTTTTTTTTTAATTGTCATTCATTTACAGTTCTCCCCATTTTCCCCCATTACTCTCCCTTGCCCTACCCACCCCCCACCTCCCACATTCAGTCCTCCCCACCTCCTACATTGTCTTTGTCCTTGAATCCTTTATACATGTTCCTTGACTTGACCCTTCCCCATCTTCCCCTTGTTATGTCCCTCCTACCCCTCTGGTTTCTATTGGTTTGTTCTAGGGAAGGCCTTTCTAAAGAGATGATATTTAGGTTATAGGCCTAGGTATGCAAAGCTCTATAGGTAGAGCATATTGTCAAGAGACCTGGCAAATTTAAATGTATATAATCAGGTACTAAACACTTCTCCCTACGCAAACAGGAAGAAAGCTTTCCAGATAAGTAGAATGGCTCCAAAGAAAAAATTAGGCAGAAAGTAAAGTGTTCATATTAGCAGTTCATAGGTCACAGGTACCTTCTTCAAGGAACCCAGTGGATTTTAATGATTAAGAATGTGAATCCCTGGCTGGTGTGGCTCAGTAGATTGAGTGCTGGCCTGAGAACCCAAAGGATGCAGGTTCAATTCCCAGTCAGGGCACATTCCTGGGTTGCAGGCCAGGTCCCAGCTGGGGGTGTACAAAAGGCGACTGACATCCATGTTTCTCTCCTTCTTTTTCTCCCTCCATTCTCCTCTCTCTAAAAATAAATAAATAAAATCTTTAAAAAAGAAGAAGAAGAAGATTAAATATTCCTTAGTAGAGCAGTATGTTATATCAATAATCAAATGACCCAATAGAACTATTAATATATAGAGAATAGACAAAATGACCTCATCAAATTTTATTTTACCTCAAGTTTTCAAAACTTTTTATTAAAGTACAGTGGACAGAAAATTGCTCAAATGATAAGTATGCAGCTCAGTAAAATATCACAAACCAAACTTAAATGACTAAGCAGAATACTTGGGCTCTAAGAGAAGGAGAAGGAAGGGAATGGGTAGGAGAAGAAAAAAAAAAGAAAAGGGACAGGGGATTCTGGAGGTCGGTTTGCAAATTATGAAGACTTAGAAGGGAGTGGGAGGACAAGGAGAGGCCAACTCAAATAACTCAACCGCATGGTTCAAAAATTACAAAAGTGCCCTGGCTGGTGTAGCTCAGTGGACTGAGAGCGGGCTGTGAACCAAAGGGTCACGGTTCGATTCCCAGACAGGGCATGTGCCTGGGTTGTGAGCCAGGACCCCAGTGGGGGCCATGTGAGAGAGGCAACCACACATTGATCTTTCTCTCCCTCAGTCTCCTTCCCTTACCCTCTCTCTAAAAATAAAGAAATAAAATATTTTTTTAAAAAATTACAAAAGCAACCTGGCTGGCGTAGCTCAGTGGATTGAGCGCGGGCTGCGAACCAAAGGGTCGCAGGTTCGATTCCCAGTCAGGGCACATGCCTGGGTTGCAGGCCAGGCCCCTAGTGGGGGCCACATGAGAGGCAACCACACATTGATGTTTCTCTCCCTCTCTTCCCCTCTCTAAAAATAAATAAATAAAATCTTTAAAAAAAAATTACAAAAGCATCTGATAAGCTCCCCTAAAAATTAGCCTTTGATGTGCACATCCCATTTCCAACTTAGAACAAATTACACATATATACAGTATTCTGCATACAATTTAAGGTAATAACAGATCCCTGGAGACTAACCAGACCCCAGACCAAAAGACACTGAAATAATCTATTCTCTTCATTTTACAGAAGGGGCAATCTCAGAAACACTAAATGAGAAACCTGAGTGATAAAATTGTTTTAAAAAGCCCTGAGGGTCACAAAAGGCATAACATAAAGATATACATTATCTACCTAATATTTATCTACCCATATTTAATATGAATCTCAGTATAAATGCCAGTAAAAAATAAACAAGCTGGTTCTAAAGTTCCTATGGAAAAGTAAGAATAGCAAAGAAAATTCAGAAAAATAAGAGTAATGAAGATGAAGTAGCTTTATCAGATATTAAAATTTGTTTTTCAAAATTTAAATAACCAAAACAGTGTATCCAGCCTTTAGGGAGCTTACATTCTAGAAGTTAGAGGTAGACATTAATGATAAATACAATTAAATACACTATAGAGTAAAAAAAGGAGCCACATCAGAAATTCAGTTCCAAATTCATCAATACGTATTCTCATGCTATTTCTCTAGATAGACAACTCTACATCTCTAATATGTATGGCTTGATCAAGGTATAGAGTCATCTCATATCTAAAATTGTTAGATTATATGTGTTAAGAAATAAAAGGAAACATTTTAAATCCCATCTACACAGGTTTAATATTACTTGTTGGGCCTAAAGTACTAAAAAAGGACCAAAGCAAAATATTTATGAAAACCAAAAGTGCTAAATTCAATTACAAACTGCATATAAGATCAGAATATTTGAAAGTAAAATTAGAGATGTAAATAAATTAGTAAATAAATTATAAATTGAATGCTTGAAAGAAGAAAGAAAACAATGGTAAAGGCACATGAAAAGACCTATCAAATAAAATCAAATATATGTGAAATTTAAATTTTGATAAGGTCAGAGGTCTATGAAGAAAACAGCATAATCAGAGAAATGGTATTCAGATAACTGAGTAACCAGCCAAGATCTGGGGGAGGAGGACTCTCTTGATACCTTACACTATGATAATAGATAAATAAAACCCACATCAAACTTCTTCAGATGAAAAATACACTATTGAATACAATAGCTATCAGAAATGAAAATATACCAATAGGATTAACAGATTAAACACAAGAAAGAAAACATCAGTAAATTTATTGACATAATAATAAGAAACTATCCAAAATAAAGCACAAAGACATAGAAAATAAACAGAGCCTCAGAGAAGTGGAAATAACAAGCAGTCATGCTTATTTTGGAATCGCAAAAAAGACAGGATGGGAGACAGAACAAATATATGAAGAGTGGCTGAATTTTTTTCCAAATTTGTTGCAAATCATAAAATTACAGATCTAAAAACTCATGAAACCCTAAGCAGAATAAACATTTTTTAAAGCAATACCAAGATACATCATAATCAATTTGTCAAAAATCATTGATAAAAAGAAAAATCTTCAAATCAACCAGAAGAAAATAATCCACTATGTACAGAGCAACAAAGACACAAATGACAGTGGACTTATCATCAGAAACTGTGCAAGGCAAAAGGCAATGGAGAGCCATACTTAAAAGTGACTGAAGAAAAAGAAACCTGTGAATCTAAAATTCCTCACTCAGAGAAAATTTCATTCAAATCTGAGGATTAAACTCTTCAGACAATATCTGAAAGAATTCATCGCTATCATTCCTGCACTGTAAGAAAAAAAAATAAGAAAAAGTGAAGAAAGCCAAGAGGACTTATGGACACCATTCAAAGAAATAATATAAGGTAATGGAAATTACAAAGGAATAAGGGAGAAGGGAACCAAAAGTCAATTTTAAAAAGTAATGGCTGAGAACTCCCAAATTTGGGGAAAGAAATAAACAGCCAGTTCATGAGGGCCTACGGTCCCTAAACAGGTTGAATCCAAAGAGGGCTGCACTGAGACACATTATAATTAAGATGCTAAAGTCACAAAGAGAAAAATCTGACAAATTATAATTAAGATGCCAAAAGTCACAAAGAGAAAAATCTGAAAACAGGAAAAGAAAAACAAACCATCAAACAAGAGAGCCCCCAATAATCTGTAATGGTTTTCTCGGCAGAAAGATCGAAAACCAGGAAAGAGTGGGATGATATAGTCAAGATATTGACAGGAAAAAAAGCTGCTAACCAAGAATACTATGACCACCTAAGCTGCTTCAGAAATGAAGGAGACATAAAGACTTTCCCAAACAAAAAAGCTAAGGAAGTCCATTACTACTAGACATGGCATAAGAAATGCTACAGGGAATTTTAAAGCTGAAATAAAAGAAAGCTAATTAGCAATGTAAAAACAGGAGTATACAAAACTCACCAGTAAAGGTAAATATGTAATCAGTCAAAGTCACATTTTCTAATATTGCAGGGGTGGTATGTAAATCACTTTTAACTCTTGTATAAAAGTTTGAAAAACAAAGAAATTAAAAATTACAACTAAAATAATTTGTTAATGGATATATAATATAAAAAGATATAAAATATAAAATCAATAACCTAAAAGGTGAACAGGGAGAAGTAAAACTACAGAAATTTAGGTTGTTATCGCCTTTTAAAAGGTTATTATAACTTTAATGTTTAATGTTTATTATGTAAGACTCATGGTAAGCACAATAGTAAAACCTGTAGCAGAAACACAAGAAAGAGAAACAAATCAAAGTATGCCACCACAAAAAAGTCACCAAATGGTCCTAGTCCAGAGGTCAGTTGGTTAGAGCGTCGTTCTCATATGCCAAGATTGTGGGTTTGATCCCCAGTCAGGGCACATATAGAACCAAGCAATGAATGCATAAATTAGTGAAATAACACATAAATGAGTGAAACAACAAATTGATCTCTCTCTCTCTCCCCCTCTCCTTTTGCCTCCTCTATAGGAGATTGTTCTACATGGTGTGGGAAAGGTAGCCCAGCCCCCATTCGGAAAGGCCAGTGGAAAGCGAGGTCCAGCACACAGGACCCATACTCACGGATGGGTTCTCCCATGGAGAATCAGGCCTGCGTTGTACCTAGGCTGATTTAAGACTTGCTTTTTGCTAAAACTCCCTCACCCTGAGTTAAGGGAGCAAACGTTTACTGCATATCTTTAAAGTAACTTCCTAAAATCTATGCTAAGCCTCCCAAGGACAAGTATAACCAGTTCAACCACTTTTCCCTTTACATTTGCAAATACCCTTCTTTTTTGATGTAATTAGCAACATCCTCTCCTTTGTTTTTTGTAAAAGGTAACCACCTAAAGTGAACCTATGCATAGTAAATGAGGACCATCTTCAATGTAATGTGCCCAGAAAAGTAATAAAAGCCTGTCCAGGCAAGGGATGGGGCAGGCCTTCTTACTCACTTAGAGAGTGGCTGTGTCATCCCTTTTGCTCCGCAGACTTTTGTAGTCTGTGTGAATTTGTCTCATCTCATCCATAATGCCCCAGACACTGCGGGCCAGTGTCCACATCATTCCTCTCTCTCAAAAACCAATTTTTTAAAAAGTCACCAAATGGGAGACTTCCGGCCAAGATGGAGGCGTAGGTAGACACACTGTGCCTCCTGTCACAACCAAATTAAGGACAACAAAGATTTAGAACAAGAAAACAACCGGAACTGA
Source organism: Glossophaga mutica (assembly GCA_039655065.1). Classification (NCBI taxonomy): domain Eukaryota; kingdom Metazoa; phylum Chordata; class Mammalia; order Chiroptera; family Phyllostomidae; genus Glossophaga; species Glossophaga mutica. Next base: position 53,514,455 of record CM077306.1, read on the forward strand.
TAGAAAACTGAATTGTACAGAAGTCCAACAACCATTCATCCAGACCAGTAAGAAGGGCGGAGTAGCGGCAGGAAAAAGTGGAGGTTGATGGACCTGGGTGCGCAGGCAGCAGAGGCTGGCAGATCCCAGGCGGGCAGGTGGTGGCTAGCAGCCCCAGGCGCACAGGCTGCTAGTGAACCCCGGGCACATGGTGGCAACGGTGCAGACCCAGTGAGGCCGTGCAAGGCAGCTGGCTGACCAGGTGGTCCCACATTTCCCCACAGATAATCCAGGCAAAGGGGAAGAGGCAGAGGGGACTGGAATCCTAGAGACAGCAGAGCAAGCACCATTGTTTCCTCTCGGATCCCGCCCCCACATACAGCATCACTACCCAGCAACTGGGCTGCCTCGTCCTGGGGAACACCTAAGACTCCTCCCCTCACTACTTAACAGGTGCGACCAGACCAAAAAAAAAAAAGAAAAGAAAAGAAAAACAAAACCAAAAATGGCTCAAACAGGAAAACAAATCGAAGCCCCAGAGCCAATTCATCTAAGTGACCAAGAGATAGCCAATCTATCAGATACACAGTTCAAAGCACTGGTGATCAAGGTGTTCACAGAATTGACTGATTTTGGTCACAAATTAAATGAACAAATGGAGGCTACAATAAGTGAAATGAAGGAAAACGCAGAGGGAACCAATAGTGATAAGAATAAGTGGGAGGAAAACTGGAACTCAAATCAATGGAGTGGACCAGAAGGAAGAAAAACAATCAAACAGAAAAGAAGGAAGAAACAAGAATTCAAAAAAATGAGGAGAGGCTTAATAAGTTCCAGGACATCTTTAAACGTCCGAACATCCAAATTATAGGGGTACCAGAAGGAGAAGAGAAAGAGCGACAAGTGGAAAAGTTATCTGAACAAATAATAAAGGAGAACTTCCCCAATCTGGCAAAGGAAATAGACTACCAAGAAGTCCAGGAAGCTCAGAGAGTTCCAAAGAAGTCGGACCCAAGGAGGAACACACGAAGGCACATCATGATTCCATTAGCCAAGATTAAAATGAAGGAGAGAATTCTAGAAGCAGCAAGGGATAAGGGGACAGTCACCTACAAAGGAGTTCCCATCAGACTGTCAGCTGATTTCTCAAAAGAGACCTTGCAGGCAAGAAGGGGCTGGAAAGAAGTACTCCAAGTCATGAAAGTCAAGGACCTACATCCAAGATTGCTCTACCCAGCAAAGCTGTCATTTAGAATGGAAGGGAAGATAAAGTGCTTCTCAGATAAGGTCAAGTTCAAGGAGTTCATCATCACCAAGCCCTTATTATATGAAATGTTAAAGGGACTTATCTAAGAAAAAGAAGATAAAAATATGACAGTGAAAAGACAGCAAACTCACAGCTATTAACAACCACACCTAAAACAAAAGCCAACTAAGCAAACAGCTAGAACAGGAACAGAACCACAGAAATGGAGATCACATGGAGGGTTAGCAACAGGGGAGTGGAAGGAGGAGAGAGGGGAAAAGGTACAGAGAATAAGTAGCATAGACAGTAGGTAGAAAATAGATAGGGGGAGGGCAAGAATAGTGTGGGAAATGTAGAAGCTAAAGAACTTATGACACATGGACATAAACTAAAGGGGGGGAATGTGGGTGGGGGGGGGTGTGCTGGGTGGAAGGGAATGAAGGGGGGAATGGGACAACTGTAATAGCATAATCAATAAAATATATTTTTTTTAAAAAAGAAAGTTCATCTGTAAGGATATAAACCAGAGATTTAAAAAACTGTTTAATTCAGAAAATCAAATCCTTCACTATCATTTCATACTGCACTTAGGCTACAAGAGTGCTTCCCCTATAGATGAACTTAACAGTGAAAGTAAAACTTGCCACTGTTCTTTGTAGAAAAAGGTACAACCAGAATTCAAGGACAGGAATATATACAGTAAGCTAAAAAAAAAAAAAAAAAAAAAAAAAAAAAGAACAGGATCTCACTGCAATGGTGGTGACAGGTTGGCAATGTAGGTAAACGCCATGCTGTGGAAAATTTTAACACCAGATAAGGGCTCTAGACTTCAGCCTATAAACAATGGGAGGCTATTTTAAGCAAGGGAGTGATATATGTAAAAGCAGAACTTTTGAGCCTATGTTAAACTGGACTGTGACTTACTATAGGCAGGAAAACAGTAATTTATCATGGAATAGATTATAACATGACATAAGCCTTATCACATTATAACCTATTCCATGATAGGATATCTCTATCTCATTCGTATTAGAGAATGAAAAGGACTAATCTGAGGCAAAATAAAAGAACAGGTCTTGGTACCAAACATGTAAGCAGCAGAAAAGGAAAGGTATCAATCAAGAATGACAACAGCAAACACTGTTAGACATCTAACCAAAATCCATTGCTTTGTTTTTCCCTAGACATAAGACAACAAAGACCAAAAGTACACAAATTAAGTGATGAACAAAAGTTAATAAAAAGCCTGGGTGCCCAATGACACTAATTAGCTGCTGAACTAGTCCTGAGTTGCAGTAAATGTCTTCAAGGTTTAAGCCACTATTAGCTGGGATTTCTAATGGCAGAAGAAAATGATAATAACTTTTTTAAAGAAAGAAAGGACAGAAAAAATCTACATACAACTATTTTAGGAAAATACAAAATTAATTCAATTTGACATACTGATTTTAAGGTAATGGCAGAATATTGAGTGGACAAAATTTTCCAAGTTATCATAATTCAAAAATAATATTTCCCTCAATTTAACCATTGAACCTTTGGTTACTCAAACTTATAAATTTCTTTACTATGGATTTTCTTAAGATGTTATGCCTTGCAGATAGCCAAGAAGGTACAGCATATTGCATTTCCTAAATTTGTTTAAGCACAGCACAGCCCTTCAGTACAAGATCTCTGCAAAACATGTCTAGTGATACAGATGTGAATATAATTGATCCTTGAAACTTTGAGTAGAGTATGCTGGAAAGAACTCTCAGTAAAATATGAAAGGCAAATTCAATTAAAATGTCACCATTTTGGAACCACTAATAAAATAGTGGATCTGGACAATGAACATCAACAGCTGCTAAAATCTTTTAAATGCAGAACTTTATCACAAATGAATCAGGCTGATGAACCTGAAGTCACTGATCAATCATAACTAAAGGAGAGGCAAGAAGACAGTCTGTGGCTCCACCTATGATGCAACCATAAGTATAAAACACTTTTATAAAGTTTTCTTGCCAAAAAACCCACAATAGAACCTAAAATTTTATCAAGACCCTAGATCCACTACTAGTTTACAGGAAATAATAAACAGGGGAACACAGATGTAATCGGTAAAACCCAGAATGTGGTTACTTCAACTAATTGCAAAGAAGGGCAAAAAGGAGCCCAGGCGGGGCAGAGGGGAAGGCTATAAACTGAAAGAGACCTTATGAAGACCTTGTTTGAATCCTAATTCTAAATCGACCCTGAGAAATCAGTTATAAGAAAACTGGGAAAATCTGAACCCTCACTGAATGTTTAAAGACATTAAGAAATAACTACATATTTTGTCTGCCTTTTCTTTGTCTTGAAAATGTAAATAAGTATTGCATAGTTTGCTGTAACTTTCAAGGATGTGTTTCCTTCCTCCAGGTCATTTGTTGGCTATTGAGATTCTTTATCACCAAGTTGGCATGTTAAAGATGGTGTCGAGATTATAAAATTAGGCTCCCATGATTTTCACACAAAAAGAATTAAAGAAATTCCCAGTGACACCCCTTCCTACTATAAGATTAAGGCTAGGGGTAGTACTTTCAGTACCTCAGGCCATCATGATCCCATGAAATGCCCCGTTTACACTGACACTTCAGCCTAGACCAAGGATGGGCTTATTGATAGGAGTAAAATTCCGTTTTGCATAATGAGCTGGGCTGTAAGAACCTGAAAGAACAATCACTCCCCATATCAAGGTCTTTGTTATCTGAAAAGAACATCTTTTTTAATATATTTTATGTATTATACTATTACAGTTGAACTCAATTTTCTCCCTTTGACCCCCTCCACCAGTACCCCCCATTCTCTCCAGCAATCCACCCCCTTAGTCCATGTCCATGGGTCATGCATATAAGTTCTTTGGCTACTCCATTTCTTCTAGTGTTCTTAACATCCCCCTGTCTACTTTGTACGTACTAATTTGTACTTCTTAGTCCCTTCACCTCTTCCTCCATTCTCCCCCTTCCCCTCCCAAATGATAAACCCTCCAAATAATCTACATATCTATGATTCTGTTTCTATTCTTCTTGTTCTTTAGATTCAATTGTTGATAGTTGTGAATTTATTGCCATTTTAATGTTCATAGTTTTGATCCTTTCACTCTTAAATCAGTCCCTTTAACATTTCGTATAATAGTGGTGTGGTGATGATGAATTCCTTTAGCTTTACCTTAACTGGGAAGCACCTTATCTGCCCTTCCATTCTAAATGATAGCTTTGCTGAATAGAGTAATCTAGATTGTAGGTCCTTGCTTTTCATCACTTTAAATACTTCTTGCCAGTCCCTTCTTGCCTGCGAAGTTTCTTTTGAGAAATCAGCTGACAGTCTTATGGGAACTCCTCTGTAGGTAACCCTCTGCTATTCTTCTGCTGCTTTTAAGAGTCTCTTTATCTTTAACCTTTGGCATTTCAATCATGATGTGTCTTGATACAGTGCTCTTTGCATCCATGTTGTTTGGGACTCTGTATGCTTCCTGGACTTGTATGTCTATTTCCCTCACCAAATTAGGGAAGTTTTTTTCAAATAAGTTTTCAATTTCTTCCTCCTCATCTTCTCCTTCTGGCACCCCTATGATTCAAATGTTGGTATATCTTTTTGTTGTCCCATAGGATCTTTAGCCTCGTTTTTTGGTGGGGTTTTTTTTATTCTTTTTTCTTCTTGCTGGTATGATTAAATGTTTTTTTCTTCCTTAAGTTCCAATTTGTTGATTTGATTCTCAGCTTCATCCACTCCACTGCTGACTCACTGTAAATTTTTCTTTATATCACTTAATGCAACCTTCATTTCTGCCTGGGTCTTTTTTATGCTGTTGAAGTACCCAATGAGTTCCCTGAGCATCCTAACAACCAGTTTTTTGAACTCTTTATCTGATAGATAGTTTATCTCAATTTTTAGTTCCTTTTCTGGAGTTTTGATCTGTTCTTTCATTTGGGCCATGTTTCTTTGTCTCATTTTGGCAGCCTCCCTGTGTTTATTTCTATGTATTAGGTAGAGCTGATTTGACTCCCTGTCTTAGTAGCATGGCCTATGTAGAAAAGTGCACCTGTAGCCTGGCTGGTGTAGCTCAGTGGATTGAGCGCGGGCCTGCGAACCAGAGGATCGCGGTTCGATTCCCAGTCAGGGCACATGCCTGGGTTGCAGGCCAGTTCCCGGCAGGGGACACACGAGAGGCAACCGTACATTGATATTTCTCTCCCTCTCCTTCTCTCCTACCCTTCCACTCTAAAAGATAAATAAATAATAAATTAAAAAAATATATATATTAAAAAAAAGAAAAGTGCACCTGTAAGTTGTATGAGGCGGAACCTTGGGTAATTGCCAAGGCAGGGCAACCCATGTGAACCTTGTTGATGGAGACTCAGATATGGTGTTGCACTCAGTGGCTCTGTGTGGGGGAAGGCTCCAAAGGGGGACAATGGCCAATGCCTCACCTCTGGAGTTTTGTCTGGGATGAAGCCACCTTCCTGGCACTCACCCTGATGCCAGACACTTCAGTTTCTCCCTGTGTGCCACTGGTGCCCCTCCATCTGCTGCTTTGGCACTAGAGCCCAGAGGGAGTGAGTCTGCATAAGTCCTAAGTCCATTGTAAGCCCTTAAAGAATAGATGCCTGAGAATACCAGTTTCCTCTGCCGCCCCAAGTCCCACTAGTTTTATAGCTAAAAGTTATGGGGCCTTATATTCCTGGTACTGGAAACCTGGGTTGTGTTGTCGGGTGTGGAGCTGGGATCTCTCACTTGTGAGGTATCCCTCCCAATTTTTATCTACAATACGTGAGTGTGGGACCACCCATTCCATACCTCAGCATCTCCATGTCCCTGCGTCTCTGCCCTTCTACCCCTCCTACCCATGTGGATAAATGTAACTTCTTTAATTACTTGGATGTCCAACTTCCATACAGTTCAATTTTCTGATGATTCTGAGTAACACCTGTTTTGCATTTTAGTTGTAATTTTTGCTGTGGTTGTGCAAGGAAGCAGCTGTGTTTACCTACACCTCCACTTTGACCAGAAGTCTGAAAAGAACATCTTCGCTCAACTAGATGGAAAGGGGATAAACAAAAATAGTCAGCGTACACTCTCTGGGATGCAGAAAACCTAGGTTTCTCTAACAAGATATGTAACTGGAACCATTTATCAAATTATACATCCAAGAACCACTGAGCTGAAATTTCTTTCAATAGCATGATTTTCAAAAATTTCTTTTCTCATCCTCACCTGAGGACATTTTTCCATTACATTTAGAGAAAGAGAAGCATCATCTGGTTACCTCCCATTCCCACCTAGACCAGGATCATATATGGCTGGAGCAAGGTTCAAACCACAACCCAGATATGTGCCCTGCCTGGGAATGGAACCTGCAACCTTCTGATTACAGGACGACACTTCAACCAACTGATGACAGGGTTCAATAACATGATTTTAATCAATATTTTCAAGCAAATAATATTAAAAGAGCACCATCTACCATAAGAAAAAATGTTCTGCTCTTATAAAAAATAATTTACTCAACTTAAAAAACAATATATGCTATTCAGACTATTTCATTTTCCACTAATATTTTAAAATGTCATTAAAAATACAATAGGTTTGCCTTATATGTTCTGATTCCTCAGCTTATTAGAATTGATCCTGTGAATCAAAATGACCAAAGGCCAAGATTAAAATTTCACTCAAGTACACAGGCAAAATGTTGTTATATCAAGAGCTAAATTCAGCTTTAAAAAGAAGATGGGCCAGTAGACCTGAAGCTATTAAACCTTGGCTGAACTTGAACCCAAAAATGCAATCCACTGACTGGCAAATAAGATGGGTTGAAAGGTAAGATGCAAATAAGATTCTTAATTTTGCTTAAAGCAACTCATGCAACATAATTGATAAATGTTATTGATGATAAAGATTTCTAAAATAGGACTTCTCTGGAATTAGAAATGGGAGTCATAAATATTCCAGGGTCAAACATTATACATGAGTTTCACATCGAAACATCTTAAAAGTGTTACAAGCTGAAGGAGCCGGCCAAGATGGAGGCATAGGCGGACACACTGCGCCTCCTCCCACAACCAAAATTAAGGACAACAAATATTTAGAAACAAGAAAACAACCAGAACTTATAGAAAATTGAACTGTACGGAAGTCCAACAAGCATTCATCCAGACCGGTAAGAGGGGCGGAGTCGCGGTGGGAGAAGGTGGAGGTGTGGACCCAGGAACGCAAGCAGCAGCGGCTGGCAGTTCCCCGGTGCACAGGCGGCGGCTGGCGGTCCCCGGGCCCACAGGCAGCAGCTGGAGGACCCCAGGCACAGGGGGGCAACTGTGCAGACCCAGTGAGGCCGCATAAGGCGGCTGGCTGACCAGGTGGTCCCACATTCACGAGCGCAGACGGTCCAGGCAGAGGGGAAGTGGCGGAAGGGACTGAATCCAGGAGAGAACGGAGCAGGCGCCATTGTTCCCTCTCAGACCCCGCCCCCACATACAGCGTCACAACCCAGCGACTGGGCTGCCCCGCACTGGGGAGCGCCTGAGGCTCCACCCCTCACTACGTAACAGCACATACGTGTGCGCAGATAATCCAGGTGAAGGGGAAGCGGCGGAAGGGACCGGAGTCCAGGAGAGAGCGGAACAGGCGCCATTGTTCCCTCTCGGACCCCGAGCACACCTATAGCGTCACAACCCAGCGACTGGGCTGCCCCGCCCTGAGGAACACCTAAGGCTCCACCCCTCACTACGTAATAGCCGTGACCAGACTAAAACCAAAACAAAACAAAACAAAAACAAACAAACAAAAAAAAAAACAACACCAAAAATGGCTCAAACCGGAGAACCAATCAAAGCCCCAGAGCCAATTCCTCTAAGCAGTGAAGAGATAGCCAACCTATCAGATGCACAGTTCAAAGCACTGGTCATCAAAATGCTCACAGAATTGGTTGATTTTGCTCACAAATTAGATGAAAAAATGCAGGCTACAATACGTGAAATGAAGGAAGATGCATGGGGAACTGATAGAGATGGAAGGAAAACTGGGACTCAAATCAATGGAGTGGAACAGAAGGAAGAAACAAACAACCAAACAGAAAACGAGGAAGAAACAAGAATTCAAAAAAATGAGGAGAGGCTTAGGAATCTCCGGGACATCGTTAAACGTCCCAACATCCGAATTATAGGGGTCCCAGAAGGGGAAGAAGAAGAGCAACAAGTGGGAAACTTATTTGAACAAATAATAAAGGAGAACTTCCTCAATCTGGCAAAGGAAATAGACTACCAGGACATCCAGGAAGCTCAGAGAGTCCCAAAGAAGCTAGACCCAAGGAGGAACACACCAAGGCACATCGTAATTACATTAGCCAAGATTCAAATGAAGCAGAGAATTCTAGAAGCAGCAAGGGATAAGGGGACAGTCACCTACAAAGGAGTTCCCATCAGACTGTCAGCTGATTTCTCAAAAGAGACCTTATGGGCAAGAAGGGGCTGGAAAGAAGTATTCCAAGTCATAAAAGTTAAGAACCTACATCCAAGATTGCTCTACCCAGCAAAGCTGTCATTTAGAATGGAAGGGAAGATAAAGTGCTTCTCAGATAAGGTCAAGTTCAAGGAGTTCATCATCACCAAGCCCTTATTATATGAAATGTTAAAGGGACTTATCTAAGGAAAAGAAGATAAAAATACGACAGTGAAAAGACAGCAAACTCACAGCTATCAAGAACCACACTTAAAACAAAAGCAAACTAAGCAAACAGCTAGAACAGGAACAGAACCACAGAAATGGAGATCATATGGAGGGTTAGCAACAGGGGCGTGGGAGGAGGAGAGAGGGGGAAAAGGTACAGAGAATAAATAGCATAGACGGTGGGTAGAAAATAGACAGGGGGAGGGCAAGAATGGTATGGAAAATGTAGAAGCTAAAGAACTTATGACACATGGACATGAACTAAAGGGGGGAATGTGGGTGGGAGAGGGTGTGTAGGGTGGAGGGGAATGATGGGGGAGAAATGGGACAACTGTAATAGCATAATCAATAAAATATATTTAAAAAATGAAAAAAAAAGTGTTACAAGCTGAGATGATGAATAAAAAATAAAGTATCTTCCTTTGGATAAAACCTAACTTCAAGATATATCTAAGATCTGTTTGAAGGTTTTTGTTTGTTTTTTGTAAAGGGAATGTGGACTCAACTTAAGGCTAGAATTGAATCTGTATGTTGTATACTGAGAAATCACTAGAAATAAAGTATACTGCTAAGAATTTCAAAAGGCTGCTAATTAAAATATCATGTTCTACAAACTTTTCTCATGGCTGCAATATTCAACTTAGGCATTTAAAATAAAACAAGTTTCATGTTAAAAACATGGAGTACATTTCCACAACACCAACTTCCCACCATGGCTAGTGGAGGGCGGAGAGCGACTGGAACTGTGTTTGAAGCCAGCACACACACTGATTTTTGCACTTAAATTCCCCTGACACCCTGGGAGATGTCACTCATACTTAGTTACATGGTAAGCCTCATTGTCAAACTCAGGACCAATATCCACATAACTCCTGGTGAAAGGTAAATGAACCTGCCCAAATTTCTGTATTTATCCCTAATACTCAAAAAACTCTGAAGCACATTTACTTGGAGACCCAGGAAAATCCCACTGCTCTTCCCTACTCCAGCAGCTCCCCACACCAGAGATAGACGCTGGAAGGGATTTTAACGTTCATTAATTAAACTTCCTTATTTCACAGAGGAGGAAACTGAGGTCCTGGCAGGGAGGTGACTTGTTGAGAGTCACACAGCTGGTCTGTGGCCAAATCAGCAGCAAGCTCTATGGTTCCCCCATTACCCTCCTGAATCAGACATCTCCTGAAAATCAGTTTTTTGTTTTGTTTGCTTTTGTGTGTTTTTGGCTTTTGTTTTGTTTTTATTTTTCATTTGGCATTGATTGTTACACTAATTTCAGGTATACCGCATAGTGGTTAAACATTTATATAATTCACAAAGTGACACCCCCCCATAAGTCTAGCACCCACCTGGCACCACATAGTTATTACAATGTTATTGACTATATTCCCTATGCTGTACTTTACAGCCCTGTAACTATTGTGTAACTGATGATTTGTACTTCTCCATCCATTCACCTTGTTCACTCAACCCCTAATGCCCCCTCCCATTTGGCAACCATCAGTTTGTTCTCTATATCTATGAACCTGTTTCTGTTTTGTTTATTTTTGTTTTTTAGATTCCACATATAAGTGAAATCACATGATATTTGTCTTTCTCTGTCTAACTTATTTCACTTAGCATAACACCCTCTAGATCCATCCATGTTGTCGTAAATGGCAAGATTTCATTCTTTTTTATGGCAGAGTAACATTTCATTGTATATATGGACCTCTTCTTGTCTATCCATTCTACTGACAATGGACACAGGCTGCATCCATATCTGGGCTATTATAACTAATGTTGTAATGGACATAAATAAGGGTGCATATATCTTTTCAAATTAGAGTTTTAGATTTCTTCAGATAAACATCCAGAAGTGGAATTGCTGAGTCACATGGTAGTTCTATTTTTAATTTTTGTGGAACCTATATGCCATTTTCCATAGTGGCTGTACCAATCGGCATTCCTACCAACAGTGCACAAGGGTTCCCTTTTCTCTACATCCTTGCAAATATTTGCAGATTTATTGATGATAGCCATTCTGATAGTTGTGAGGTGATATCTCATTCTATGGTTTTAATATGCACTTCCTTGATGATTAGGGATGTTGAGCATCTTTTCACATGCCTATTGGTCATCTCTGTGTCCTCTTTGGAGAAGTATCTATTCAGGTCTCCTGTCTATTTTTTAATTGGATTGTTTGGGGGTTGGTATTAAGTGGTATGAGATCCTTAGATATTTGGGATGTTAATCCCTAATCAGACATATTACTGATGAATATCTTATCCCACTCATTAGGTTGGCTTTTCCTTTTGTTGATGGCTTCCTTCACTGTGCAAAAACTCTTTAGTTTGATGTAGTCCCACCTGTTTTTCTTTTGTTCCTCTTGCCTGAGGAGACATACCCCAAAAAAATATTACTAAAAATGATGTCAAAGAGTGAGCTTTTTATGTTTTCTTTTAGGAGTTTTGTAATTTCAGTTTTTACATTTAACTCTTTAATTCACTTTTTAGTTTATTCTTTTTTAAGTATACTTTATTGATTATGCTATTACAGTTGTCCCATTTCTCCCCCTTCACTCACCTCCACCCTGCACACCCCCCCATCCACGTTCCCCCCCCTTTAGTTCATGTCCATGTGTCATAAGTTCTTTAGCTTCTACATTTCCCACACTATTCTTGCCCTCCCCCTGTCTATTTTCTACCCACCATCTATGCTACGTATTCTCTGTACCTTTTCCCCCCTCTCTCCTCCCACTCCCTTGTTGCTAACCCTCCATATGATCTCCATTTCTGTGGTTCTGTTCCTGTTCTAGCTGTTGGCTTAGTTTGCTTTTGTTTTAGGTGTGGTTGTTAATAGCTGTGAGTTTGCTGTCTTTTTACTGTCATATTTTTTATCTTCTTTTTCTTAGATAAATGCCTTTAACATTTCATATAATAAGGGCTTGGTGATGATGAACTCCTTGAACTTGACCTTATCTGAGAAGCACTTTATCTTCCCTTCCATTCTAAATGAAAGCTTTGATAGATAGAGCAATCTTGGATGTATGTCCTTGACTTCCATGACTTGGAATACTTCTTTCCAGCCCCTTCTTGCCTGGAAGGTCTCTTTTGAGAAATCAGCCAACAGTCTGATGGGAACTCCTTTGTAGGTGACTGTCCCCTTATCCCTTACTGCTTCTAGAATTCTCTGCTTCATTTGAATCTTGGCTAATGTAATTATGATGTGCCTTGGTGTGTTCCTCCTTGAGTCCAACTTCTTTGGGACTCTCTGAGCTTCCTGGACTTCCTGGTAGTCTATTTCCTTTTTTTTATGCTCATACCATACTGTTTTGATTACTGTAGCCTTGTATGGAGTTTAACAACAGGTATCATGATATTTCCACTTTGTTCTTGTTTCTCTGTACTGCTTTTGCTATTTGGGATCTTTTGCAGTTCCATATAAATTTTAGGGTTACTTTTTCTAGTTCTGTGAAAAATGACATTGCTATTTTTATAGGAATTGCATTGAATCTGTAGTTTGCTTTGAGTAGTATGGACAATTTAATGATGTCAATTCTTCCTACCCATGCGCATAGTATATGCTTCCATTTATTTGTATCTTTAATTTCTTTCTTCAATGTCTCATAACTTTCTGAGTACAGGTCTTTTACCTCCTTGGTTAAATTTATGCCAAGGTACTTTTAAAAGACTAGTTTTTCAATATTAAGTATGATATTAGATGTGGGTTTGTCATACATCTCCTTTATTATGTTATGGTATGTTCCCTCTATCCCCACTTTGCTGAGTTGTTTTATCATAAATGTATGTTAGTTTTTGTCAAGTGCTTTTTCTGCACCTATTGATATGATTGTATGACTTTCTATCTTATATTTTATATGGTGTATCATATTGATTAACTTGTGAATATTGAACCAACCTTCCATCCCAAGAATAAAATTCACTTGATCATGGTGTATAATCTTTGTGATGTGTTGCTGAATTCTATTTGCTAATATTTCATTGAGGATTTTTGCATCTATGGTCATCAGAGATATCGACCTATGTGTCTCTTATTTTGTAATGCATCTGCCTGGTTTGGGAATCAGGGTAGTGTTGGCCTGGTAAAATAAGCTTGAGAGCCTTACCTCCTCTTCCATTTTTTGGAACATTTTGAGAACAATAAGTGTTAATTATTCTTTGAATGTTTAATAAAATTCACCTGTGAAGCTATTTGGTCCAGGACTATTTTCTAATCCTTGCCCAAGGATATGTTTATTGATGGTGGCGGGGGAGAATATGAGGTGAAAGAAAAACATCAATCAGTTGCCTCCCATACACTCCCCAATCAGGGACTAAACCCATAGCCTAGGTATGTGCCCTGACCAGGAAGCAAACCAATAACCTTTTGGTATATGAGATGACACTCCAACCAACTGAGCTACCCAGTCAGGCTGGTCCAGTACTTTTGTTTGTTGGGAGTTTTTTTTCATTTCATTAGTAGTTTTTGGTAAGTCTGTTCAGGTTTTCTGTTTCTCCTTGATTCACTTTTGGAAAATTGTAGGTTTCTGGCAATTTATCCATTTCTCATCCAGGTTATCCAATTTGTTGACATGTAATTGTACATAGTATTTTCTTATAATCCTTTGTATTTCTGTGATGTCAGATGTCACTTCTTTCATTTCTGATTTTATTTATTTGGATCCTCTCTCTCTTTTTCTTGATGAATCTAGTGAAAATTTACCAATTTTGTTTACCTTTTCAACAAACTAGTTCTTGGTTTCATTGATTTTTTTTTACTGTTTCTTTTAGACTCTATTTTGCTTATTTCCACTCTGAACTTTATTATTTCCTTTCTTCTACTCACTTTAGGCTTTGTTTGCTCTCTATCTACTTCCTTTAGGTATTAAGTATAGATTGTTGATTGGAGATTTTCTTGTTTCTTGAGGTAGGCCTTTATGGCTATGAATTTCCCTCTTAGAACTGCTTTGTATTTTGAGCCATTGTGCTTTCATTTTCATATGTCTCTAGATGTCTTTTGATTTCTTCCTTAATCTTGTTGTTAATCTATACATTGTTTAATAGCATGTTATTTAGTCTCCATGTATTCGTGCATTTTTCAGTTTTCTTCTTGTAATTGATTTCTAGTTTCATCCACTGTGATTGGAAAAGATCCTTGATATGATTTCAATCTTCTTAAATTTTTTGAGACTTATTTTGTGGCCTGACATGGTCTCTATCCTGGAAAATGTTCCATGTGCATTTGAAAGAATGTATATTCAGATGCTTTGAGGTGAATAATTCTAAAAATATCAATTAAATCCATCTTGTCTAATATGTCACATAAGGATACTGTTTCCTTGTTGATTTTTGTCTAGATGACCTATCCACTGATGTCAGTGGAATGTTAAAGTCCCCTATTATATCTATATGAGTGTCCATCTCTCCCTTTATGTCCATCAATATTTGCTTTATATATTTAGGTACTCCTATGCTAGGTGCATAAATATTTACGAGTTATATCCTCTTGTTGAAATGGTCCCTTTATTATTATGAAATGTCCTTCTTTGTCTCTTGTTATAGCCTTTGTTTTAAAGTACATTTTGTCTGATACAAGTGTTGCTACTCCAGCTTTATTTTTGTTTCCATTTTCATAAAATATATTTTTCATCCCTTTACTTTCAGTCTTTGAGTGTCCTCTCTTGTAGACAGCATATGTACCGGTTTTGTTTTCCTACCCATTCAGCCACCCTATGTCTTTTGATTGGAGCATTTAATCCATCTATATTTAATGTCATTATTGATAAGTATGTAGTTACTGCCTTTTAGTATTCACATTTAGTTTTTCTTCTCCTTCTACTTCTTAAAGTAGCCCCTTTAACATTTTTTTTGTAATAATGCTTTGGGGGTGATGACCTCATTTTAACTTTTTCTTGTCTTGCAAGTTCTTTTTCTTTCTTTTGATTCTAAATGATAGCCTTCTGGGTATAGTACGGTTTTGTTGTAGGTCCTTGCTTTTAATCACTTTGAATATTTCATGCCAAACCCCTCTGATCTTCAAAGTTTCTCTTGAGAAATTAGCTGACAGTCTTATGAGAACTCCCTTGTCGGTATCTAACTGCTTTTCTCTTGATACTTTTAAGAATCTCTCTATGTCTTTGACCTTTTGCATTGTAATTATGATGTGTCTTGGTGGGGACCTCTTTGGGTTCACGTTGTTTGGAACTCTCTGTGCTTCCTGGACTTATATGACTATTTCCTTCACCAGGTTAGGCAAGTTTTCTGTCACTATTTCTTCAAATAGGTTTTCGACCACTTGCTCTCTCTCTCTCTTTTCTCTGTCTGGCACCCCTATGATGTGAATGTTGGCACGTTTGATGTTGTCCCAGAGGTTCCTTAAACTATCCTCATTTTTTAATTCCTGTTTCTTTCTGCTGTTCTAATTGGGTGTTCATTCCACCCTGTCTTCCAATAACTGATTCAAACCTCTGCTTTACCTACTGTTGATTCCCTCTAATGTATTCTTCATTTCAATTACTGTATTCTTCATTACTGACTGGTTCGTTTTTATTATTTCTATCTCCAATTTTTATGTTTCCTATCTCCTTGTTGAAGTTTTCACTGAATTCATCTACTCTGATCCTTAAGTTCATTGGGCATCCTTATAATCAGTGTTTTGAACTCTGCATCTGGTAGATTGCTTGTCTCCACTTCTTTTGGTTCTTTTTTTGGAGTTTTGTCCTGTTCTTTCATTTGGGACATGTATTTCTGTCTCCTCATTTTGGCTAGTTCCCTGTGTTTGCTTCTATGTATTAGGTAGATCTGCTAGGTCTCCCAGTCTTGGCAGAGTGGGACCCAGTGGCTCAGTCTCCCTGTTCCCCGACCCAGATGCTCGCTTGTGTAGGCTGTGTGTGCCCTCCTATTGTAGTTGACCCTTGATTGCTGTCGGCACATCAGTAGGAGGGATTGACCCTAAGAATGATTGACTGTGAGGACTGGCCATGACAGAGAACCAGCTGTTGTGCAGGGACTGTTCCCATGGAGTGGGATTACCTTTAGTGGGGCTCTGGTGCTGCCAAGTCTGCTCTTTGGGTGTGTCATTTGGAGAGCTGGTTTGGTGGTGTTCTGGTGTGGTCTAAAGCTGCCTACCAGGTATGTTGGTTCTGGGGACTCTTGGGCTGGGGGCGGGGAGGTCTACTGCTGGCCAAGTTCAGTCACTGCTTGTGCCTGGCCCAGAGCTACCTCATAGGAGTTACAAAGTAATTGGCAGTTGGTTGTAACCTGTGCTTGGCTTGAGGTGCCTGGGAAAGGCTAAGCTGTGAACCAAGGTTGGCTGCCACTAGTGCCAGGCTCAGGCCACCTAGCAACAGGTACAGGGCACCCCAGGGCCATATGCTGCTTGTTTGGGGGCTTTGAGAGATTTTATGAAAAGTCCACAGGCCATAATTGTGGAAAAGCTGCTGAAAGAGGTTCAGGCTATGCGCTCAAGTTATGTAGTACAGGGTCTCAAGGAATCATCAGGGCAGGCAAACAGTGTTAGCAACGTTGGTAGAGACTCACATTTGACACCCACCTGCACCTGCTGGCAGGGTGGCAAGAGAGCTCAAAAAGAAATAATGCCACCCTCTGTCCCAGGAGTGAGCTACTCCAACCCCTGCCTCTCTAGTCCACATACTGAAACCAGTTATTTCAGCTCCTCCCTGTAGGTTCCTGGAACTTTTTGATCTGCTGCCCCAGAATTGGAGCTCAGAGCAAATGAGTCTGTGAGCAATTAAGTCCATGCACTTGCCCTTTAAGAGGAACACCTGGGACTCCAGCAGCCCTTTGCCTCACTGAGCCACAGTCCCCACTGGCTTTCAAAGCCAAAAGTTATGGGGACTCCTCTTCCTGACAGAGGTACACTGGGCTGGGACTCCTTGCTTCTCACTAGAGACCTCCACAGCCACATATCCCTCCTGTTTCTTAACCACCAGACCATGGGTGTGGGACCTGCCCCTTCACCATTCCACCCCTCCTCTAGTCTCAACGTGGCTTCTTTATATCCTTAATTACAGGACTTTTGTTCAGATGGTCTTCGGGTAGTTTTCAATGATGGCTGTGCTGTAATTTAGTTGTAATTCTGATGTGGTCAAGGGAGGAGGTGAGCACGGCATTTACCTACTCTGCCATCTTGACCAGAAGTCTTGAAACTGAACTGAATTTCATTCCTTTTAAAGGATGAATAATATTCAATCTTACATACAGACCACATTTTGTTTAATCATTCATATGTCAATGGATAATTGGATTGTTTTTCTAATTCTTATTTATTGATTTGAGAGAGAGGAAGTGGGAGAGAGAGAAAGAGAAATGTTGATTTGTTATTCCACTTGTTTATGCATTTCTGGGTATTCTTCCTGCAACTCTGGTGTATCAGAATGATGCTCTAATCAACTGAGCTACCTGACCAGGGCAGACTATGTTTTATTTTTAAGAGCTCACATCTCTTCACTGAGATACATACTCAAATATTTATAAATTAAATTATAAGATATCTGAGATTTGCTTCAAAATACTACAGTTTGGGAGGAAAGGGTAGTGGGGAGAGGGGTAACAGATGAAACAAGACATCACTTGTCACTTATCCAATCAACGAATACCAGAAATTCTGACAGTACTATATATATTGACTAGGATACCTGGAAGCGTGCTCTTTCATACAGTATTCATGGGAGCATAAATTAATTTCTTTAGAGGACTCAATCAAAGTTTAAAATGCACATTTCCTTCAACCAAGATATAACTTCTGGGAATTCATCCTCATACATACACTCATGCATACACACAAAGAAGTATGTATAAGCGTTCTGTTTGCAACAGTGTTCAAAAGGGTCCAGGATAATAGCCCAAGGCTGAAAATAATTTATTTTTTTAAGAGTTTATTTCTTTATTTTTAGAGAGGAGAAGGGAGGGAGAAAGAAAGGGAGAGAGACATCAGTGTGTGGTTGCCTCTCACATGCCCCTTACTGGGGACCTGGCCCACAACCCAGGCATGTGCCCTGACCAGAAATTGAACTGACAACCTTTGTGTCACAGGCCAGCACTCAATCCACTGAGTCACACCAGCCAGGACACTGAGACTGAAAACAATTTAAATGTCTATCAGTAAGGAACTAAATTTATAAATCACAATAAAATACAAAATATTAAAATATTGTGTAATACTATTTAACTTTAAAAATTAAACTGTTCTATGTGTACTAATAAGACAGTGTCCAATAAATATGTTAATGCAGAAATGCAAAGTATGGACAGTATGATCCCATTCAACCAGACATTCACTACTTCCATGTCTGGCACTGCTGCAGACCAAATAACCTAAAAACTTCCCACAACAAAACATTTACAAATGCTGAGTAAATTCTAACTAACATCTTTTAAATGTCTAACACAGTTCAAAAGAAAGTAAGGGAGATCTCTCACTGAGGAGTACAGTACAAGAAATAGGAACTTTTACCTACCAGTTTATCTATGTATTTTTATGTTATGACCAATATGTATTACTTTTGAAATTAAGAAATTATCCCTGAAGTAGCCTGAAAAAAGATGTCATGGATTTAAAAATCAATGCCTGAAGCATTGTAATCTTAGGGCACATTTTCAGGTGTAACAGCCACTATTTTATCCAATTAAATCCCACATTTACTAAGCACCTACTAAGTGCAAAAGACTGTGCCAAACTCTGATTTCCTGGTGATAGCTAGGCAAGGTTCCTACTTTTTAAGGAGCTTAGAATCTGTAAGGGAGAACCAGCAAGGAGGCAAAAATATGTATCACACAGGATAGAATATGAAAACGGTCATCCTCTGCATTGAATTTGAGAACTAAATGTTTAAAATTCCAATTTCTAGTTACCACCAGAACACTAAACCAGTCAGACATTATTTTACATTTTCCATTACTTTTTTTTTTAGCTGATCCATCTACACATATTTGTGACAATGCCTGCACTTACTCATTAGTAGCAAGACTATGATGTTATACATAGTTATTAATATATAGTTTCCATAGCCTTTGTGATCTTATCAGACGAATGAATTCTCAGTTGTTTTCTTCCTTTGCTTTGTATACCCTAATAGGACCACATTTATTATCGATACTACTGAATCCTTCCCTCATATTGGTATAATTACATATTGGAAAATTAAATAGTAATACAGGTGGTGAGGGTTCCAAGATTCTTCCCCATCTCCAATCCTACCCACAAGAGTCAAGACTGCTTGGAAAAAGGATGAAAACATAGCAGGATTTCTTCTCTTTTACTAAGAACACAGATACAGAGAAAAGTGAAATCCTTCCTTAAAATTTACTGAACAATAGGATTTACAAACTTCTAGGGAAGTTTGAATAACAACACCCAAATCAACACATCTCCAATCTTTAGCAGCCTGAAAAGATTTTAAGAAACATCAAAAGCTGAGAAAAGTTAAATATATTCTGTCCATGCCAGGGTAATCCAGCTTTGCCCACCAGGAACACTGACATCATTTGTTCGTGGTTTCCAGTTCTAAAAAAGTTCAAGAGGCAGCCTTTTAACTTGCAGTGCGGGCTAACCTCACCTGTGTTTCTTCAGAGCAGTAGATTAGGTGTGTAGCCCAGAAGAATTATTCTGCCCAACCCATTGAGTTGTAAATATTTCACAATAATTATATAGCCATAACACCGTTTATTATCAACTAGTGTCCTTTATGAATTTGAACATGGAAACTGTTGGCGCATATAGGCAATAGTTCTGCATTTCAGATAGACCGTAATATATCTTCAAATGCTATATATCAACTCATAAAGGGTTGTCAGACTGGTTAAATTAACTATCTATGAGATGTCAGTAAAGGTAAATTCTATAAGATTAGTATGTGGACTATCTAGAGCCTGGATGCCCTAAACCTGTATGAGTACCTTCAAGGAAACTCACTAACATAGTTCGGCTCCTGTACTGTAGCATCACAATTAGACATCAGATTTGTTTCTCATCTAGATCAACATGATAACTACCACTGTGTTCCAAAATTCAGGAAAGAATCAATATTATTTCCTAGTTCTTTGAGGATCTCCTAAACGCTAAACTAGTCTAAGAAGTAAAAATGACTAAATACCAGTAAAGAATTGCTTCAACTCCTTCCTCTATGTTTTGAAATGCCTATAATATTTTTACAATGTAAGTTTAAAAAGAATTAAAAAGGCCCAAACAAGAATGGCATATTTAAAAAGCACTCACACAGTATTAAATGGATGTACAAATAAGAATGTTATTTGTAGCCCTGGCTGGTGTAGCTCAGTGGATTGAGCGCGGGCCTGCGAACCAAAGGATCGCGGTTCGATTCCCAGTCAGCGCACATGCCTGGGTTGCCAGGCCAGTTCCCGGCAGGGGACATACAAGAGGCAACCGCACATTGATGTTTCTCTCCCTCTCTCCTTCCCTTCCCCTCTAAAGATAAGTAAATAAATAAATAAATAATAAAAATAAATAAATAAAATATTTAAAAAAAAAAGAAGAAGAATGTTATTTGTAGAGGCAGCAGAGAGAAGTGTTCAATGGTTAGGCTCCCACGCCAGCATGCCTAAACCATTACCTGTGTAATCCTGAGCACTTTTTTAAAAACTCTGTGCCCCACCTTCTTCTACTGTACAATGGGGATAACAGGAGCAATAATCTCAGAGTTGCAGAAGATTAAATGAGTTAAATCATGTAAAGCGGTTAATACCTGGTCACTGTTTACCAAATAGATGAGAAAAAAACAAAGTCTTAACAACGCTGTTGATAAGGCTGTTAGAAAACAGGTAGTCTCATTCTCTGTGTAGTACCAACCCTTATGGAGGTCAATTTGGAAATCCCACTTTTGAGAATTTATCCTATTGATATTCTTGCACAGGTGTAAAAAGACAGGTATACCAGGTTTTTATCTCATACTGGACCCAAATGGCCAACAAAAGTAATGATTAGATAAAGTATGGCAAATGCATGACATCAAACACCATGCTGCAGTTTTGGTTTTTTAAATAGAGTACACCAATTCACTGACATGGAAAAACCTACTAGATAAGTGAAAAATGCAAGATGTGTAGAACACTGCACTGGTACGTTACATTTTGCATAAAAGAAACTGAAAAATCAAAATACATATTCATCCTTGTTGGGTTTTACACTAAGAGAAACTGAGCAGATGGAACCAAGATAGGAGGGACATTCAAACCATGTGTTTTTATCTTTTATTTTTTGACTTTTTAGCTATATTCTTTTTCCTATTCAAATACTAATTTTCAAAAATATTTTTTATCCTCACCTGAGGACATTTTTTTATTGCTTTTACAGAAAGAGGAAGGGGGGAGAAGGAGTGAGAGAAACATCAATGTGAGAAACATCGACCAATGCTCTTGAATGTTAGCTGCAACTGTTACTGTTGTTAATAGTAACATTCGTAGTAGAGGTAACAATTTCTAAACACCTTTCTGAAGCTTTTTTCTTATTTCCTCTGCAGAGAAGCCTCCTTTAACTCCTGAACTATTTAAGTTCATCAATGTCTTATTCATGTTTAATATCCTAGTAACCTTGCTTATAACTAGTTACAAACATTCTAGAGTAACAGTAACCTACTAGTACTCCAAAAAAAAAAAAAATAGTGTCCATTTCTAAAGGGATAATACTCTTTAAGACATAAAATTTGAAAAACTTGAATAACTGGATTTGCTAAAGTTCTTTCAACTACTGCCCAGCTAAAATCCCTCAGTCACTAAGTTTTTTCTTTTCCCAGGGCTTCCCTAGTCATGTACTAACTCTTTAACTCACTGCAACCTCTGAAGTGTCTTTTGTCCTAAGTCCCAACACCCTGGTACCTTGCTCCTATTGAAAAAGCATTTGTTGAGTGTCTCCTTTCAGAAAGATGGCATGTATTAGACAGTGAATAAGGTGCCCTTTTAAAATGGAGAAGAGCTAACGTTTGACTCCTAATTCTCTCAGTGTTTTGTTTGTTCCTCTGGTATGGAGGGTATTTCTATAACTGACTGCTCAGTAGCCCAATTCTAGATGTCATTCCAGCACACCAAATACTCCACTGACAGCTCAACAGTCACTTTTCATGCAGGCCCCTCCCACTCCCTCCTCCCTCAACCCCCATAAGCGCAAGAGCTCCTTCGCTCATAAAGAGACACACGACAGTTCAGAAGTCCTTTCCCCAAGCTGTCCGCCCCTGCAGTTGCAAGGCCACTTTCTCGCCTCTCATCATCCTGCGACCAAATTCGGTCCACATACCCCTCCCAGCCAACCCAAATCACATCATTTCTTCCCAGAACCAAGCAGCTTTACACAGCCTTTCCCAACAAGTACACAGTTGACAGCTCGATACCAGATTCCCCGAGTATCCTTTCCTCCTCCTACCCCACGCACTGGCTCTTTTCTCGCTCTCATTCACTCGCCCTGGCTTCCCCCGAAAATCCACAGCCCGGTTCCCTAAACACGCTCTCCGCTCTCCCCTCCTCCCTACCCCTTTCCACCGCTGACAGCTCAGACACCTCCATCCCCATGTGGCTGCACCCTCCCCCACTCCTTCCCCTTGACAGCTCAGGATGGGCTCCCGGGCCCCCATTCCCGGCCCGGCCAAACCGGCCTGGACCTCCCGCTGCGCCCCCCGCCCCGGGGGAGGGCTCCACTCACCCACTCTCCCGCATCACGTTGCTGTCCCCGCAGTCACAGGCGCCCCCGGCCTGGCTGCGGAACATGTTGAAGTCGTGCCCGGTGTGATCGCCCTGGTGAAAGCACTCCGCGCACAGCGACATGCAAGGGGAGATGCCGCACGTCCGGCAGCGATAGGCCACGAAGTTGGCTGTCCAGACCAGGCCGCAGAGCGCCGCGGGGTCGTAGGCCCGCACCGCCGCGCAGAACTCCTCGTAGCCGCCGCCTCCCGCCAGAAGGCACTTGCACCACTCCAGGGCCTCCTCCTCGGCCGCCCCCGGACCGCCTCCGCCGCCGGCCGCCGCCGCCTCCTCGCTGTCCGCAGCGGCGGCCAGCGGCCGCTCGGCGCTCAGCACCCGCTCCAGCAGCGCCTGCAGCTCCTCAGCACCTGCCCGGTTGTCCGGCCGGCTAAGGGCCGCCTTCAGGTGCGCGGCGGTGGCCGCCTTGTCCAGGGCTAGCCCGGGAGCAGGCAGCTCGGGTTGGGGCGCCTGCGGCCCCCCGACGGCCGCCGCGGCCGCCGCCGCCATGATGAGAGCTCAGAATTTGGAGATCTCCGGGCTGGCGGCTCCTCCCGGGAGGGTGGGGGAATTGACTGCTGCGATTGCTCGGTCGGCCCAACTCTCGCGATACCGCGGAGCCGCCGCGCACCTTCGCCCGAGTCCGGCCCCCGCGCACGCCCCCTACGGCTGCTGCGGGGTTGGCTCGAAGTGCAGGAGCCACCGCTCGCCGGGGACGCTGCTCTAGTGGTCACTTCCCGCCACCTTTTGGCTCTCAAAGTTAAGAGCCGCTGAAATATTTACTATGAAAATTCTTTAATGTGGATAATGTCATTTACCTGGACTGTAGAAATTATACACAGCATCTTTCAGATGTATTTATAAGTATCTGCATTTCGTTTTGATACAAACTCCCGCTGTTATCAAATCTGTAATTACTGTTGAGTTACAGTTATTATTGAAGTAACCTCCTAATTTCCCCCGGAATCAATTCTTACTTTTACACCATTACCAGATTAATCATTCTCCCGTGCAAAATCTTTAGTTGAAACAAAAGCCAAACTGCTTCAGTCTCTCAAAACTCAACCTATCTATCCTTATCTTCTGACACTGATCCAAGTTTGCCATGCGAAGGAGACCGCTGGAACTGTTCACTGTTTTATGAAGATGCTTTATCATTTCCTGCCTCTGGGTCCTTATCTTTCCTAGTTCCCACATTACTCCACCCCCACAAGTTCACCCCACACCCTATTCTAGCAGTGTCCGCTTCTAATTTTCTGTCTTCAGAAAAATGGCTCTGAACCTATTTGATAATGACTTACTGCCTTCACTGTAAAAATCTCATCTCTATCCCACTGGTAATTGGTACATTTCTTGAAGGCAAAGAATGAGTCTTCTTCATTGTTGCCCTTAAGTGCTCAAACTTACCAGGTTATTGTTGTTAAATGGAACATAATTACAATAGATAACAGCTGTTGCAAATTTGTATGGGCCCTGCTTTTTATGTATGTTATTTCTTTTAATTCTCTCAATCCTATAAAGTATTATTAATAGAAGAAATATAATTTAAAGAGGTGACTTATGTGCCCCAAAACAGTATTTTTACCACACCATTGCTTTGCAAACTTGCCTGGTTCTAAGAATCACCTTATTTTCTCCTCACAAAAATGGATACCCAGGCCCCATCTCAGAACTATGGAATCGAAATCTCCAAAGGTTATAATGCCCTATAGAGCAAAATCTGAATCTTGAAAGAAATAATGAATACAATCCTTGAAGAAGTAAAAATCTATAATTTATTAATTTCCCATAGCTCACCTCCAGAGAGCTGGATATATTATACAAATAGTAACCCATAAGAGAGGACAACCAAGAATGAAAAAAAAGTAGGAGAAGCAATCCAAGGGAAGTAGAATAAGAGTATTTCCAATCCATAACCCAGTGTTATAAGTGAATGGTATATAACTAAAACTTTCTATTTCACCTGTCCTGACCCCCTATGTTAATAAAGCATTTCACAGTTATTATTTATCAGTGACAAGTAATTCGAAAGTTGCTCAATAATTCTCTTTAAATGTCATCAAATTATAAACCAAACAAAAATCCAGGAACATTTCAAACTAAGGTAAAAACTATTATGTATTCACTAATTAGTGCCTATGGATTAAGGCAGTGTACTGGTATGGGTTAAGAAGTTTACTGGTATCTTTCCAGGATTGCCTTCCTGTTTAGAATAGCAAGGGTGTTCTGCTCTGTTTGACCATGATGATACAGCTTTTCCAGCACCCTACACTGGTTTCCACACAATCCTAAATTTCTACAAAAGTCCACCACTGACAAGTGCCTCTTTTGTTCTATACAACAACAAAATAGTTTAAATACTTCCCCCTTATTTTAGTTCCACAGACATTGCAGTACATATAAAGAAACCTGGACATTTGCCAGATTTCCCACCTCTTCTGATCATGATGATATTAGACCTCTTCACAATCTGAGAACCATTAAAAATAACCAGTAATACAAGAATACAAATGACCCAATTAAAGGTGAGCAAAAAAAATGTGAATGGGCATTTAACCAAAGAAGTTATGTAAATGCCAATAGACAAAGAAAAGGTGCTCAGCATCATTAGTCAATAAGAAAATGCAAATTAAAACTATAACATACCACTATGCATACCCACTAGAATGGCAATAATCAACAAGCCAGACAATGACAAATGTTGGCAAGGATGTGGAGAAACAGGAATCCTCATTCTTCACTGGGAATGTAAAATAGTACAGCATCTTGGGAAACAGTTTGGCAGTTAATTAAAAAATTCAACATAATTTTACCATAGAGCCCTGCAATTCCACTCCTGGAATCTACCCAAAAGAATTTACAACATATATCTATACAAAGACTTACAAGTAAATTTAAAAAAGGACAAACTGGAAACAATCCAAAGGTCTGTCAGTTCATAAAGGGATAAAAAAAATATGGCATATTCACGTAATGGTATACTGTTTAATAACAAAAATGAATGAAGTACTGATGTGTCCTGTAACATGGATGAACTTCAGAAGCTTTATGTCAATGAAAGAAGTCAGACACCAAAAAACTAATGTGTATTGAATGATTCCATTTACATGAACTATCCAGAAAAGGCAAATCTATAGAGAAAAAATCTATAGATTATCAGGTGAGTAACCTACCGGGGGTGAGAACAGAAGATTTTTAGACACAAAGGATCTTTTCAGAATGATGGAAATGTTCTAAATTTGGATTGTGGTGATGGTTGCACAACTATGTAAAGTCATTGAATTCTACTCTAAAAACAGGTGGATTTTATGTTATGAAATTATACCTCAATAAAAACAGTTAATGATAATAATCAGTGGTAGGATTTATTGTTTGAGATGAATAAAATAATCAAGTTTCTGTCCAGGTAGAAATGATTTTATTGCTTTAGCTTTCAGAATCAATATGACAGGCTCTCAAATCTTTGGTTCTCCTATAGTGTCTGGGACTTCTATCATTTGGATACAGGAAGTATGACATTTTTCTCTTTCCATGCATTAGTGTAATATTAAAACTCTTCTAAATTACCTCTCAAATCATTGTGCTGTGTCTTGCGAATTCCTACAATGATCATATTTCCATGAGGGAAAGCCAGATTGAAATTCAGCTAAAAACTCTGTACTCACTTAAATGTCATACCTCATAAAATTACATTTAAGCATGCTACAGTTTACTCTATTGAAGACATTGAATAAATAATGCAATATACTGCAGTTACAAAAAGCTAAAAAAAATGGTATCTAAAAAACTGTGCTTTAATGTATTCCATCTTAATTAATGCAAAGAAAAATCTGGTGATATTTCTAAATTGGCTTTTCAAATTAAACCAACCAGATGAGTTAAAAGCTATAAATAAATGATAGATGACATAATTGCTTCCAAAATCAAAGTATACACCTTCAACAGAGAATTTAAAAATCAATATAAATACTTCAAAATTGTTTTTGTATTTATCAATATTTTCTTAGTTGCAAGAGATAAAAACCCAACTTGAACTAGCTGAAGCCAAAAAGAGGACTATATTAGCTCTTCTGGGGATGGTGTCTTCAGACATCCACAGTGGTCCAGTGTTTGACATACTATCAAAGGCTGTTCTACAGTACAGCCTCTAACAAAACTAGGCTGTCCCAAACCCCAGGTAACAGAATTGTTTACCTTTAGTCCAAGAAGGTGGAGAAAGCACCCAAATCTGCGGGTGGCGGTGTCCAGGCTGACTTTGTGGACGGAGTTCCTCCTGTGAGGCCTAAAGCTCTAACGGGGCTGTCTGAACCTACAAAGCCCACCAGCAGAGCCTGTGGCTGATCCACGTGTGCTCAGTGTGTCCTTGACAGGGTCAAGTGAGCTCTCCTTACTGAGGAGCAGAAATCGTTGTGAAAGTACTGAAGGCACAAGCACAGGGTCAGAAAGCTAAATTTGAAAAAATGAAGCTTATTTGAGTAATACAAACAATTAAAAGACTAAAAAAAAAAAAAGAGGACCATAGGAGACCATATTAGATCAACGGAGGGGAGGGGGAAATGAACCTGGATGTATATCCATCTTTGCTTTCAGTGAGCCTCAGCTCTACTGTCTTCTATGCATGGGCCTCCCCCAATCCCAGCCCTAGACCACATCTCCACAACTTCACACAGAG
Source organism: Glossophaga mutica (assembly GCA_039655065.1). Lineage (NCBI taxonomy): Eukaryota > Metazoa > Chordata > Mammalia > Chiroptera > Phyllostomidae > Glossophaga > Glossophaga mutica. The sequence continues at coordinate 53,541,717 of CM077306.1, forward strand.
AAAAAGGGTCTCTTCTCTGACAGATCCACGAAATCTCTGCCACAAAAAATCTGACCCAACTTGTGGCCAATGCCACCCTTATTATCAGAAGGTAGAAGAGGCCCTATCTGCTGGGAATATAAACATACACAATGCCTATAACATTAACTTATCAATTTGTACCTCACCTCCAAATACACAGCAGACCTTCTCTTGAAATTCACACAGTAAGAAACATTGTGCCTACTATGAACAAGTAACTTCTTCCAAGTGATCACATTTAAGATTCACAACAACCCTGAGAGGAACTTCTCATTATCTCCATTTTACAAGTAGCAGTCATACCCTTCATTTCACAGGCTTCAAAACATAAGAACCCTGGAAGAAAAATCATTCATTGTTCCTCAGTGTACCTGTCTTTCTCCTTTCTCCCCTCTTTCCTTCCTTCCTTCTTCCCTATCTTAATAACTACCTTGCAACTGCACTTACTGCGAGTCTCTCATTTAATATTGAAGCAAAGACAATGTTAGTAATTTTCTCAACTTCTGCAAGAGAGTGCATTGAAAGTGTTTGACCTATTTCAGCTCCTCCACAGAGCAACTTTACCAAGGTTATAAATGCTTAACAACCCTCTGGGGTTTTTTTTTATTATCATTTAATACCATTAAAGTTGTCCTAATTTTCTTTTCCTCCATTCTTTTTTTTTTTTATTTAACCTAGGAAAGTGTCCTTCTCTGCATCCCTATTCAAGACAAGAAGATGTTCACCCACTGCCTTCTTTGTACAGCTAATTAACTCAACAAATGTTTGTTGAGCCCATAGTAGCTGCTGTGAACAAAACAGATGGTCCACAGCATTGCCTGCAATGACGCACAGGTTCAGGGGCCACCATTCACATAAACTGCTCCTGACACGGAGCTCACAGACTGAACTGTTGGAAGCGTATTATAAATTGTAACCTTTACTACAAATACATTGTCATTGTTGCTACAATTTTTATCAATTCTGATCTGGGAGTGAGAATACAAAGTTTCAACCGCAAAAGAAAAGACTGACAAAGTGGGTTAATTTAAAATTTCTATTTATTAAAAGAAACCATTACGAATTACAGAATTTTGTGGGGGAGAGCAATGGGCGGGGGGGGGCGGGGGGGGCAGGAATTGGGGCAACTGTAACAAAATAACAATAAAAAAAGAGTTATAGAATTTCTATTTGGGGTGATGAAAAGGTTTTATTTTTTTTTAATTTCCAAATGCTTTTAACAGCATTTTTTCTAGTCTCACATCTTTTTAATTTTTTTACAGTATATTTTCTTTATTATGCTATTACAGTTGTCCCAATTTTTCCTCTCCTTTATTCCACTCCGCCTGCCCCCCCCCCCCAGCTTCTCCCCCTACTTTAGTTCATGTCCATGGGTCATACGTATAAGTTCTTTGGCTTCTCCATTTCCTATACTATTCTTAACCTCCCCCCGTCTATTTTATGCCTACCAATTATGCTTCTTATTCCCTGTCCCATTTTCCCCCCTTCTCCTTTTCCCTTCCCCACTGATAACCCTCCATATAATCTCCATTTCTGTGACTCTGTTCCTGTTACATTGTCTGCTTAGTTTTGTTTTTGTTTTTTAGGTTCAGTCATTGATAGTTGTGAGTTTCATTTTACTGTTCATAGTTTTTGATCTTCTATTTCTTAGATAAGTTCCTTTAACATTTCATATAATAAGAGTTTGGTGACAATGAACTCCTTTAACCTGACCTTATCTGGGAAGCACTTTATCTGCCCTTCCATTCTAAATGATAGCTTTGCTGGATAGAGTAATCTTGGATGTAGGCCCTTGCCTTTTATGACTTGAATACTTCTGTATAGCCCCTTCTTGCCTGCAAAGTTTCTTTTGAGAAATCAGCTGATAGTCTTATGGGAACTCCTTTATAAATAACTCTCTCCTTTCCTCTTGCTGCTTTTAAGATTCTCTCCTTATCTTTAATCTTGGGTAATTTAATTATGATGTGTCAAAGTGTGATTCTTCTTGGATCCAATTTCTTTGTCACTCTCTGAGCATCCTGGACTTGCATGTCTAGTTCTTTTGCCAGATTGGGGAAGTTTTCCTTCATTATTTGTTCAAAGAAGTTTTCAATTTCTTGCTCTTCCTCTTCTCCTTCTGGCACCCCTATGATTCAGATGTTGGAACATTTAAAGTTGTCCCAGAAGTTCCTCAGCCTCTCCTCATTTTTTTGAGTTCTGTTCTGGTTGGATGTTTATTTCTTAATTTTGTTGCAAATGGTTGCTTTAAGTTCTGATTTCCTTCCTGTCACTGTTGGTTCCCTGTATATTTTCCTTTATTTCACTTTATATAGTCTTCATTTCTTCATTTTGCAACCGAACTCAATCATTTCTGTGAGCATCTTGATTATCAGTATTTTGAACTCTGCATCTGATAGGTTAGCTATCTCCTTAGTTCTTTTTCTGGAACATTGATCTGTTCTTTCATTTGGGCCATATTTCTTTGTCTCTGCATGCCTGTTACATTGTAAGCGGCATAGCCCCTTCACTCCATTGGGATATTCATCACAGTAAGGAAGGGTATTTATGGGGGGCGGGAGACCCACTTCACTGCACTGTGGCACTGTATGTGGGGGAAGGATCAGAGAGGGAAAGATGCTACTTGTTCATTTGCTCAGCTCTCACCCCACTTTCCATCACTTCCCTTGCTTCCCACAAGTGGATTGTGCCCTCAGGTGCTGATTCCTGGTTGGGTGCATTTGTGGACATTCTAGGACCCTGTGGGTCTCTCCAACAGACTCTCATGTGAGACTGGGAGTTTCTCCCGCCGCTGCAACCCCCACAGGTTTTTATAGCCAGAGGTTTTGAGGTTTTATTTCCCCATACTGGAACTCTGGGTTGTGCAGTTTTTCTCATTCCCTAGTTGTTCCTCCTGGCTTATCCACATTTGAACGTAGGAAGTCCCGTCAACCAGCCTCTGCCCAGCCCACCCGGTCAGCCGCCTTGCCAGGCATCCTCTCCACCCTTGCTTCCAGCCCCTCTTCACCTCTGCCCCTGAGTTTGGTTTCCTCCCCTCCTACCAGTCTAGATGAATGTTTCTTCTTTAACTCCTTGGTTGTCGGACTTCCATGCAGTTTGATTTTTCTGGAAGTTCTCTTTGTTTTTAAATTGGTTCTTTTGGTTGTGCAAGGAAGTGAAGTGTTTCTACCTGCACCTCCATCTTGGCTGGAACTGGGGTGATGAAAATGTTTCAAAAATAGATAGTGGTGATGATTGACCAACATTATGAATATAATTATTGCCCCTGAATTGTACCCTTAAAATGGTTAAAATGGAAAATTTTGATATAAAGTATTCATATAATAAAGTACTATACCACAAAAAGTGAGCAAATATGAATGAGTCTTACAAACATAATGTAAAGCAAAAGGAATATGACAGATTGAGAATGATTCTACTTAAACTAAGGGAAAAATCAACAAAATTAACCTGTGATGTTAAAAGTCAGGACAGAGCTTACTTGCGGAGCATGGGGCCAGAGGGTGACTGGAGAGGAGCATGAGGGTGCTGCATACAGTTTCCCTCGTATCTGTCCAGACTTAGCGCCAAAGGATCATCGGACATGATCATGTATGTGAAAGCTTGGCAGTAACACACTCCATGTTGAAACATTCAGAGTATTGAATAGATTTCTTTTTTACACTTTTATTTGCTGATTTGAGTGAATGAGTGCAACCTGGATCTGTTGTTCCACCATTAACACGCTCCTCAGCTAATCCTTGTACGTGCACTAACCAGGGTGGGGTTAGGGCTTATCGGGATGATGCTCTAATCGACTGAGCTATCTGGTCAGGGCCAAGCAACTTTCTTAAACCTCATGATTTATCCTAGAACAATTGCATTGACGTTTGCACTGAGGTTGCAAAAATAAGGACAGATAAAACTGCTTATAACTTAATATGAATCAAGGCAGTAGTACTAAACAATCCAGTTGACATTGTATTTCTCTGTTAACTACTTTCAGAAAAACAAGCCAGTTCCCGTTAAAAATGACCTCAATAAACAGCAAAAAAATTAATTTTATTATATTTTGATCCATGAGGATATACCTTAAAATTCTCATGACTTAGTAAATTACACATAAAATGCTTTTATACTGAACTCTCCTGGTAGTCTCTTGGAAAAAGCACATATGTGATGCTGTAAGCTAAAATAGCAGCTTTTTTAAAAAAGTATGACAAAATATACATAACATTTACTATTTTAATCATTTTAAGTACGCAATTCAGTACTAAAGGTATTAAGTACATTCATATTATTGTGCAACTATCACTACCATCCATCTCAGAACATTTTCATTATCCATACCTATTAAACAATAACTCTCCACTTCCCTTTCCCCTCAACCCCCCGTACCTCTACTCTACTGTCTCCATAAATTTGTGTATTTTAGATATTTCATAGACATGAAACCATACAATAGCTGTACTTCTGTGTCTGGGTTTTTCCATTTAGCAGAGTGTTTGCAAGGTTTATCCATGTTGTAGCATGTATCCAAATTTCATTCCTTTTAATGGCTCAATAGTATTCCATCATATGTATACACCACATTTGGCTTATCCATACATCTATCGATGCACACTTGGGTTGTTTCCACCTTTTGGTTATTTTCAATAATGCTAAAATAAGCATTGGTGTGCAAGTATCTGTTTGAGTACCTGCTTTTAGTTCTTTGGGGTATACAAGGTGGGGCAAAAGTGGGTTTATAGTTGTTCATATGGAAAATAATACAATAATTAATAAATACTAATACAAGTCTAAACTCTGTCCTTTGCATACTCACACTGTGAACCTATTTTTACCCCACTTTGTATATCTAGAAGTGGAGTTGCTGGATCATATGATACCAAAAACCTCCACATTGTTTTCCACAGAGGCCACACCATTTTACATTCCCACCAGCAATGCACGAGGGATCCAGTTTCTCCATATCCTTGCCAAAATTTGCTGTTTTCCATTTTATTGGTAATAGCCATCCTAATGGTGTGAGCTTTCTCATGGTTTTGATTTCCATTTTCCTGATTGCCAAGGATGGGATTTTCATGTTACTAATGGCAATTAATATATCATCTTAAGAGTAATGTCTACTCAAGTCCTTTTCCATTTTGAATTGGCCTGTCTTTTTGTTTTTGAGTTCTGATAGTTCTTTACATATTCTGGGTATCAATTACACAATTTTACTTGCAACTATGACTGACAGAAAAACTATGGTTACTCAGACTTGGTATTTGGCAGCCATTTTCTGATAAATGGATGAAATAAGCCTGTCATTTGATGGAAAACACCTTGCCGTATTTTTACCAATACAAATATTAAAGTTTCAAGCAAAAAATATTTTGAAAAATTTATATCCACCACTGTGAGTTTGACAGTTTTTCCAGTAATTAGAGACCTTTTCTGGGGAGATCAGAGGTGATATTAATAAATGTGATTTTCTGATTTGTATAATAAAGCATGTCAGAAGACTTGAGTGACTCAGTAGAGCAACATTTTCCAAAGGATTGATGCATAATGTTACAAAATCTTGTGTGGGTAAAAAATTTTATTCATAGGTCAAGATACATTCATGGATTATAATTTAACAGTATAAAAAGTTCATTAAGCCCTGGCCAGTGTGGTTCAGTTGGCTGGACCACTGTTCCAGTAAACCCAGAGGTCATAGGTTCAATTCCCTGTCAGACCACGCCTAGGTTGAAGGTTTTTTTTTTTAATTAATTAATTTATTTTTTAAGTACTTTTTTTTTTCCTTTTAGATTTTATTTATCTTTAGAGGGGAAGGAAAGGAGAGAGGGAGAGAAACATCAATGTGTGGTTGCCTCTTGTATGTTCCCTGCCAGGAACTGGCCTGGCAACCCAGGCATGTGCCCTGACTGGGAATCGAACCGCAATCCTTCTGTTCGCAGGCCCACGCTCAATCCACTGAGCTACACCAGCCAGGGCATAGGTTGAAGGTTTGGTCCCAGTTCGGGTGCATATGAGAGGCAATCAATCAATGTTTCTCTCTCACATCAGTGTTTCTCTCCCTCTCCCTCTCCCTCTCCCTCCATCACCCCTTCTCTAAAGTCAATAAGCATGTCCTTGGGTGAGGATAAAAAAAAAGTTCATGCCATGGCTGGTGTAGCTCAGGGAATTGAGCGTGGGTCTGTGAACTAATCATGGTTGGATTCCCAGTCAAGGCACATGCCTGGGTTGCAGGCCAGTTCCCAGCAGGGGGCACATGAGAGGCAACCATACATTGATATTTCTCTCCTTCTCTCCTTTCCTTCTCCTCTAAAGATAAATAAAATCATTTAAAAAAAATTTAAGTTTATTGATATGGCTTAAGAGTCTACATTGCAACTAAACTTCAAGAAATTACCTCTTCAGACTTCCAGCCAAGATGGAGGTGTAGGTGAACACACTTCGCCTCCACGCACAATCATAAGAAGGATCACAACTAATCTCAAAACAAAGTATAACCAGAACTGCCAGAAAATCAAACTGTATAGAAGTCTGACAACCAATGACTTAAAGAAGAAATATTCATTAGGCGGGTAGGAGGGGCAGAAATGGGGAGCTGGGGCAGAGAGGGCACATGTGGTAGCAGTGGTGAGGCTGGCAGAACTGGTGGTCCCACATTCACCTGTGGTGGATAAAAACCAGGAGGGACACCTGGAGAGTGAGACACCCCAGCCCCAGGCCAGACGGCAGTGCAACCCAGGGTTCCAGCACCAGGAAAATAAAGCCTCATAACTTCTGGCTCTAAAAACCAGTGGGGGTTGGGGTGGCAGAAGAAACTGCAAGTCTCTCAGGAGAGTCCATTTAAAGAAACTGCACTGCCCTAGAATGTACACAAACCCACCCGCTCTGGCACCCACCAGCGTAGCAGTGAGAAGGGTGCCAGTTGCATACAGGAAGTACAGGCAGTGACTAGAAACTGGATGTCAGCCAGGTAAGCAGCATTGTTCCTTCTCAGCCCCCTCCCCCACATACAGCACCACAAAGCAGCAAAGCGGGTTGCTCCACCCTGGTGAATACCTAAGGCTCCATCCCTTAAAAAGTAACTGGTACACTAAGACAGGGAGTCAAAGCAGCTCTACCCAATACACAGAAGCAAACACAGGAAGGCTGCCAAATTGAGGAGACAAAGAAATATGGCCCAAATGGAAGAACAGATCAAAACTCCAGAAAAAGAACTAAGTGAAAGGGAGATAGCCCACCTATCAGATGCAGAATTCAAAACTCTGGTAATAAGGATGCTGAGAGATCTCATTGATGACAGCAACAGATAAGAGAAAAAAATGAAGGCTACATTAAGTGAAATTTTTAAAAAATCCACAGGGAACCAAAAGTGGAAAAGATGGAAGCTGGGGTTGAAATCAATGATTTGGAACATAAGGAAGAAATAAACAGTCAACTGGTACAGAATGAAGAAAAACAATTTTTAAAAATGAGGACAGAATAAGAAGACTCTGGGACATCTCAAATGTGCCAACATCCCAATCATAGGGATGCCAGAAGGAGAAGATGAAGAGCAAGAAATTAAAAAATTAATTGAACAAATAATAAAAGGAAGCTTTCCTGATTTAGTGAAGGAAATAGATATACAAATCCAGGAAGCACAGAGAGTCTCAAACAAGTTGGACCCAAAGAGGACCACACCAAGACACATAACTAAAGCACCAACTGTTAAAGAGAGAACCTTAAAAGCAGCAAGAAAAAGCAGAGAGTTACCTATAATAGAGTTCCCATAAGACTATCAGCTGATTTCTCCAAAGAAACTTTGCAGGCAAGAAGGGACTGGCAAGTAGTATTCAAAGTGATAAAAAGCAAGGACCTACAACCTGGATTACTCTATCCAGCAAAGCTATCATTTAGAATGGAAGGGGAGATAAAGTGCTTGCCATACAAGTGCTCCCTAAAGGAGTTCATCATCACCAAGCCCTTATTATATGAAATGTTACAGGGACTTATTTAAGAAAAATAAGATCAAAACTATGAACAGTAAAATGACAACAAACTCAGGACTATCAACAATGAAACCTTAAAAGAAAAAAGCAAAAATGAACTAAGCAAGCAATTAAAACAGGAACAGAAACATAGAAATGGAGATCACGCGGAGGGTTATCAGCAGAGAAGGGGAAAAGGGATAAGGGGGAAAATGGTACAGGGATTAAGAAGCATAAATGGTAGGTACAAAACAGACAGGGGGAGGTTAAGAATAGTATAGGAAATGGAGAAGCCAAAGAATTTAACATGCACAACCCATGGACGTGAACTAAAGGGAGGAGTATTGGAGGGAATGGGGGTACGAGGGAGAGGGGAGCAAAGTAGGGAAAATTGGGAAAACTGTAATAGCACAATTGACAAAATATACTTTAAAAACATTAACTTTTTCAACTGTACTGTCATTACAAAATTTATCCACAATCATCTGAATAGGGAGTGAGAATACTGCTTGCTTCTAAAACTAAATATCTGTGTTAGGTTGGATTTTCTTAAAATACTTCAACCAAAACAAGATATCACAATGAATTGAATGCAAAAGCATATTTAAAAATCTAATTTTCTTCTCTTAAGCTGGACTTTAAAATTATTTACATAAATGTAATGTAATGTACTCTTTCCACTAACTTTTTTTAAATGAAAAACAGGTATTTTCCATATAAAATTTTACTTATAATAACATACAATGGAATTATCTTCAGTCAATTAAGAGATGAATTTTTAATTTTTATTACTGTTAATTTCCAGTAATATAAATCTATTAGTAGATATAACCCACATATACAAAAAAAATTTTGAGGTTCTTATTGATAATAATCCTGACATAAAAAAATTTTTGTGAGATTAATGTGTAAATGACTGGCTTGTCATTGTTATTCAACTTTATTGTAAAATCAAATCTATTAAGGTATAATTCACATGCAGTACAATCTACCCTTTTTTAGGTACATTCTATGAATTTTGGCAAATGCATAGCCATATAGTCACCCCCAGTCCATCATGCCAGAGTTTCTTCATAGCCTTTGTCAATCCTTCCCCAACCCAGTCCCTGGCATCCACTGATCGCTATTTGCTTCTGAGAGTTCTGCCTTTACACAGTGTCATATAAATAAAATTATATTATATGTAGCTTTTTTAGTTTGGTTTCTTTCACTTAACATAGTGCTTTTTAAAACAGATTGTATTTATTTATTTTTAGAGAGGGTGGGGAGGGAGAAAGAGAGGGAGAGAAACATCAATGTATGGTTGCATCTCACACACCCCCTACCAGGGATCTGGGCTGTAACCCAGGCATGTGCTCTGACTGGGAATCAAACCAGCAACCCTTTGGTTTGCAGGCTGGTGCTCAATCCACTGAGCCACTCCAGCCAGGGCATAATGCTTTTGATATTTATCCATGTTGTTACACTTATCAATAGTACATTTTTTAAAAATTGTTGAGTAGTATTCTATGGTGTGAGTGATGTACCACAATTTACCTATTCACTCGTTGGTTGTTTATAGTTTTGCTGATTTTGAATCAAACTATTATAAATATATACTTATAGGTTTCTGTGTAGACAAATGTCTTCATGTATCATGGGTAAATACAAGTGAGATTGCTGAGTCATATGATAAATGTAAGTTTAACTTTATAAGAAACTGCCAAACTATTTTCCAAGAACACCAAGTCATTTCGTATTCCCACAAGCAATGTGTCAGAAATCCACATGCTCCACAGCCTCTCCAGCACTTGGTATTTTGTCTTCCTTTTTTCCCCCTTATTTTATGTTAACCATGCCAATAGATGCTAGTGGTTTTTACTAAAGTTTTGAAATGCTTATCTTTGGTTTCTTCACATAAATTGTTAACTGCCTACTGGAAGGGATTACCATGGTAGGTCCCACTTACCATGAAGATAATGTGTATTCCATAGAACTAACAGCAAATTTTACTAACCCATCTACCGAAGTTTAAGCAAAAACGTCTCCTGGTGATGTGGGGAAAGTACTAGCCTGTAAGTCTTGTGGGATCCAACGGCATCACTCTTTAACCCTCTTTATCAACGTTCTGTACAATTCAATTTTGCCTCTACCTTTTTAAAGAGTTGGCAATAGACAGCTTTCCTCTACACCTTGACCTCTCGCCACCATTATGGAGATTTCAGGGTTCACATGGATGGTCCCCCAGACACTGACTTTCTCCCCACTCTGCTGCACTGCAGCCCACCCTTCTCACTACCTCTCCCTCAGCCTTGTCAGCTCTCACAATTGATCCTTATTCTAATGTATTTTTACCCACTTTTACAACATTTTAGTGACTTTTTTATTTTTATTTTTTTAATATATTTTATTGATTATGCTATTACAGTTGTCCCATTTTAGTGACTTTTTTTAAAGCATACAAAGGATGTTAAGTAATTTAATAAGATGTGCAAGCATCACCAAAATCCAGTTTTAGAACATTTCTATCACCTTTAAAAAGATCCCTTGTGCTGGTTGAGTCAATCACTGCTCTCACCTCCAGCCCCATGTACTTTACACAAATCTTAAACCTCAGTAGTCCATTATTTGAACTGAACTCAACCTCTAATGTTCTAGACCTCTCACTCCCTTTCTTCCATTAAACCTATTAAATAATATCATCAAGTCCTCATCCTTCTATCTTGTTCCCCTCACTCTCATTCCTTTCATTTTCACTATGTTCTCCATCTAGCCACAGTCTTCTGGTCAATCACTACAACCATTCTCTTATCAATAATACCTACTCATCTCTCATGCTCATATATCTCTGTCAAAACTACTATCTAACCCTATTCAACTGTCAGGCCTTCCTTGCTCCTGTCTCAATATTTCAAGACAAAAAAAAAAAAATCAACTTTGAAGAATGGTGCATTAGAACTATTGTTTTTGAAGAAACTTCCTCTACCTAATAAAAGGGCACCTATAAAAAACCCACAGCTAACACCATACTTAACAGTGAAAGACTGAAAGCTTTCCCTCTAAGATCAGGAATAAGGAAAGGATGATTATTTCACTACTCTTTTCACTACTCCATATTTTGTTAGAGGTTCTATCCAGAGCAATTAGGCAAGGGGAAAAAAGACATCTAGATTGAAAAGAAAGAAGTAAACTATTTCCATTTGCAGGTGACATGACGTTGTGTAGAAAAAACACTATGAAAGACATAGACACAACTAGAGCTATTAAGTTTAGAAAAGCTACAGGATACATGATCAATAACAAAAATCAATTGTATTTCTTTACACTAGCAATGAACAATCTAAAAATAAAGATGACAAAACAATTCAATTTAAAATAGCATCAAAAAGAATAAAGTACTTAGTAATAAATTTAAAGAAATGTAAAACTTGTACACTAAGATCTGTCAAATGTTTTTGAAAGAACATAAGGAAAATCTAAATAACTTAAAAGGTATCCATGTTCATTAATTAGAAAACTTAATGCTATTAAGATGGCAATACTCCCAAATTGATCTACAGATTCATTACAACCTCTGTGAAAATTCCAACTGCTTATTTTGCAGAAATTTGCCAGTTGATCTTAAAATTCATATGAAAGTGCAAGTGACCCTGAGAGTTCAGATAACCTTGAAAAGGAAGAGCAAAGTTGAGAGTCTCACACTTCCCATTGTACAACTCAGTATATGAAGCTATTACAATCAAAATAGTGTGGTACTGGCATAAGGAGAGACATACACATCATGAAATAAAATTGGGAGTCCAGAAATAAACTCATACATCTATGCTCGATTGATTTCTACAAGAATGCCAAGACCATTCAGTGAGAGAAAGCTGTCTATTCAATAGGGTTGAGACAACTGGATATCCACATGCAAAAGAATAAATTTGTACCTCTACCTCATACCACATTCAAAGAAATTACTCAAGATTGACGAAAGACCTAAGTGTACAAGCTGGAACTGTACAACTTAAAAGAATACATAGGTGTAAATTTTCATGACCTTGAATAGGCAGCATGTTCTTAGATATGACACCTAAAAAATAGGTTTGGACAACATCAAAAATGAAAAATCTTTGCATGCTAAGAGACACTACCAAGGAAGTAAAACAACAACCCACAGAATGGGAGAAAATATTTGCAAACCATGTATCTGATAAGAATCTGGTATCCAGAATATAAAAAGAACTCTTACAATTCAACAATGACAACCTGAACACAATTTTAAAGTAAACAAAGGATTTGCATTGTTACTTATTCTAAGAAGCTACAGAAATGGTCAAGAAGCATATTAAAAGATGTTCAACATCACTAGCCATCAGAGAAATGTAAATCAAAACCACAACGAATTGCTACTTTATGCCTGTTAAGATGGCTATAATTTAAAAACATGTAAAGTAGCAAGTGTTGGTGAGGATATGCAGACTTTGGAACCTTCATACATTGCTCATAAACTAAAACGGTACAAAACGAAGGATGTTTGTGGTGATGGAAATGCTGTCTTTATTGTATCTGTACTACAGTTTTGCAAAGTGTTATTATTGGGGAAAACTGATTAAAAAGTATACAGGATCTCTATGTGCTATTTTTTATGATTACATACGAATTTACAGTGATCTCAAAATAAAAATTTTTAATCAATTTTAAATCAGTCTTCAACCACAGCTTGATCAATATTCCTTCCATATATCCAGCTACTTTCAGTCATCCATTTCATTCAGCTCCTTACTCCAGCCACCTCCTTCTCAACAGATAACCACCGGCACCACCAACAACTAACATTTATTGGGCATTTGTTATGAGACAAAGAACTTTAAGTGCAAGAACTTTATATAATCCTCCCAACAGATGCTTTGAATTCTACTTTTCATAGGAAACAGTAACCTCAGACACCACCCCCTCTACTTCATCCTCATCCATCCATTCCTCCTTTTATTCCTTTAATAATGAACAGAAGGGTCCATTTCACAGATTAAAGGCAATCCTTTCACTTAAGCACTGACCCTACTTCTCAGGATCCTAACTTCACCCAATATCTTTCTTGTATTTTGAACCTTTGCCTTTCTATTAGACTTAATCTGTCCGAATTTAGCTAAATTCACATTCACTCCTATCGTTAAAAAAAAAAAGAAAGAAAGAAAAGAAAAGAAAAAGGAGGAGGAAGGAGAAAGAAGAAAGGAAGAAAAAGAAAGAAAAGGCAGCTTCCTTCCCCCAATCTTACAAATACATCATCCATTCTCACTCCTCTTTTTGTAGCTACGTTTCTTAAGAATTGTTCACATTTACTGTTTCTACTTCCTAAGCTTCCAGTCAGTTCAAAATCCACTACAACTTGGTTTCTGCTCCTACTATATGAAAGCCTGACCTCTTTCCAGCATTTGACACCTCCACCTAGTCCTTCATTTAAACTCTCTTCTTTGGGCTTCTCTGACATCACCACCCTGTGAGATTTGAGGTAAGTGGCACAGGTGACCTAAAAAGAAGGAAACGCGGTTATAATAAAGTAGGACATGCTAATGGCCAAGGAGGCAAAGGTAAAGAGATTGCTACTTTTTCAGAGGGAAGTTGGGAGAAAGAAGGCAGAAAGCGCCACGCTGGGCATCGAAACGAAATGGTCGTGACTTTCACCCTCTTTTCCCTATCATTTCCACCCACTTTCTTCCCGTATCCTTTCAGAGCCTGCTGGTACTCAAAAAAAAAAAAGGTGGAGGGTCCTGGCGGGGACCGGCTTTGGGGCTGCGAGAGGGGCCGACTCTACCGGCGGTGCGGACAGGGCCAGGATGGAGGTGGACGAGGAACTTGAGTCGCCCCGGAACAGGTGAGAGGCGGGACGCGGTTGCAGCTCGGCTGGGGACCACTCGGAGCAGACGCGAGCGCGCTTGCGTAGCGGCGCTTCCGCCCGGGCCGTGGCGTGAGCCGCATAGTGAAATGTCCCGACGCTGTACAAGAAACGCAGGTGGGAGCCGCCGCTGATTTCCGAGAATCCCGAGATCCGCGCGGGATACGCTGGAGGCACGGGGGGTCAGAGGCTGGCGGAAGACTCCGTCCGTCGCTAGTGCAAGTAGAGGAGCGGAAACAGTCTGAGTCCATGCGTCCTTAGCGTCCTTCGTCCCCTGCCCAGCCCCTTGGCCAGCAGCGCTGAGAAATGGGCTGGGGTTTGGGGGTAAAGGAACTTCAGGTTAGACGGGTTTCTCTGCAGATCCAGTGCCTTTAAATCCGGAGAGCCTACACTTTTTTTAAAATGAAGAAATTAAGGCTTAAGGAACTAGAGAGTCGCCTGCAACAAGTGGATGGATTCGAAAAGCCCAAGCTACTTCTAGAACAGTATCCCACCAGGCCTCACATCGCAGGTAGGGCGGCTGGTCCTTGCTTCGCGGGTTGGTTAGTCTTGTCTACTTACTCCATATGAAATGAGAACAATTATTTAGATACAAAGATCGTCTAGAGGAAATCTGCTGAAAGATTACCTATCCCGTTAGAGGACTTTGTTAACACCAAAGCTAAAAACGCCCCGAGAGACACACATTGTCGTTTTACTGTTTGGTTTTTGCATATCCCTCCCTTAACACTGTGAGACGTCATTTTAATGTGTTTGTTTCTCTCATTACACGGTACATTCATTGAGGTCAAAGAATTTGTTGGTCTTGTTCACACAATTCCCAGTGCCTGAAGAGTTTCTGGTACTAATAAGGAGCTCAGTAAATATTTGCCAAATAAGGATCAGTTTCCTATTACAACAAATTGTCATCACAGCGATTTCTGTGCTGTACTCTGCCCTATAAATGAATACTAGATTTGCAGCTGAAGGACTGAGTTTAACAAATCCAGAATAGGCGCTATGTAAATATGCGGATGCATTTCGATTTTAACAAATGATCTGAGAATCAGCAGTGTTGCTTGATGTGAGAGACTAATACCAGTGATACAGTAGAGAATACAGGAAAAACCATTCTATTTAATAAATGTGTTACCAAAGTCATTGGTGAGGCTTAGGAAAGTTAATTTGTCGGCAATACCTGCAAGGAAGAAACTCGTTCAACTCCAACATAGTTTTGTTTCTGTGCCACCAATGAAAATAAAGGAAAATACATGCTTTCCTGCACTTAACACCAACATATTGTCATAATTTCAACCAAAAATTGGCACAAAACTATCTAGGTTAAGACCAGTTTACCCAATTTAGATATTGTCTTCTGGTTATAGAGTTTCTAAGTAGAATCCAATTTTTTAAACTCATGTGCTAATTCTTTATTATTTTTTAATTGATTTTTAGAGAGAGAGAAACATCGATCTGTTGTCCCATTGATTTATGTGTTCATTGGTTTCTTCTTGTATGTGCAGTGACGAGGGATTGAACCCAAAACCTTGGCTATTGGGATGAAACTCTGACTGACTGAGCTACCCAGCCAGGGCTTTGTGCTAATTCTCCATCAGCTTCAAAGTCACTAACACCTGTAGCAATAATCAGGACAGTGTATTCAGCCTGAGATGTCCTGTAATTGTGTTTTTGATGAAACCTCTGGGTCCCAGGGCATCAGCGGTGGCCAGTAGTCCTTGCAGATATCCACAAGGAGATATCAGTGTTCTTACTGGTGGGTAACCTTCAGTATGTCCCAGATCTTTATGTATTTGAAATATCCCTTTCCAATCTCAGCAGATTCTGCTCTACTCCTTAATAGTTCTCTTACCTGCTCATATTAGTAGAATATGAATATAAGTGCCTGTGGACCATAAGCATGTGTCTGAGTATATGAGTCTAAAGGCTGCATTGTGGATGTAGGTCTTTTTCTTTCCCATTCTAGCTTAAGCTTATGGTAACTGTGTTCTGGTGACAAATTTGTTGCAAAAAAAGTCCTGTGCCATTCAGTGTTAATGCTGTGGTTTGCAGAAAGATTCACAAATGAGTAAAATTTCAGAATAATTTTGGACACTCTACAGGGCTGCTAAGTTTGTGAATTAACAAGGAAAGAAGTTTTTTGTTTGTTTCTTAAAATTTATCTTTATTTTCCTGAAATTTTCCTAAAGGTTGTTTTAAATTGTATATACTGTACAATTATTCCCACTTTTTCTCCCTTTTCCCACCTCCACCCAGCCCCCATCTCTCCCCTCCCTAAATCAATCCGCATATCACTGTCCGTGTCCACGGTTCAAGCATGTTCTTTGGTTAATCCCTTCACCATCTCTCATCCGGTCTTCCCTCCCCTCTGGCAGCTGTCTGTTCCATGTGTCTGTGTTTCTGTTTTGTTCGTTAGTTCATGGTGTTTATTAGATTCCACAATATGGGAGTTCATGTGGCATTTGCCTTTCACTGACTAGCTCATTTCACTTAGCCTAATATTCTCCAGGTCCGTCCATGCTGTCACAAAATGTAAGAGTTCCTTCTATTTTTTACTGTTGTGTACTATTCCATTGTGTAAATGTACCACAGCTTTTTTACCCACTCATCTACTGATGGGCACTTAGGCCATTTCCAAGGAAAGATATTTTTAAAACCTATTTATATTTACCACCATTTCATAAAAATATTTCAGCATCAAAGAAAACTGATTATATATATATATATATGCATGTATAGCGATGTTTTGAACAGGCTGAGGAAATATAAGACATTTTGACCTTATGTTTCTCATTTTACCTCAAAGTCTTGTCATTTTTGGCATTGTCAGCAGAGACTAATTTTTCGAAATCACTGGTAAGTGTTTTATCATTTTGTTGTGAGCCCTCGTACTACGTGCCAGGCTATTATGCCTTATGTTTGTTTGTTTGCTTTCATTATCTAGAATACCATTTGGGGGAGGACTAGATAATGCAAGACAAATTATTTTAAAGAATCATAGGGACAAATTGGATTTTGGTCTTCAACTTGCTTACTTATTCTCTATTATGTTCTTTGATCTTTTAGCATGTATGCTCTATACAATTCATAACACATATGATGACATTGAAAATAAAGTGGTTGCAGATCTAGGATGTGGTTGTGGAGTACTTAGCATCGGAGCTGCAATGTTAGGAGCAGGGTAGGTGATCCAGTATGTACTATTTGGTATGGGGTGGCTTTAATAAGCATAAATAGATCAACTGATTATATTTATGGGACTTAGTAGTATGAGATGAGGGGAGCAAAAATCTTTTAATGAGTACTGTTGTTCTGCTCATTTTGAATGAGCAGAACAAACTGAAAAGAAAACAGTAACAGCAGCAGCCAGATACCTCCCATGTTTGCAGACCTAACTTTCCAGCCCCCGCCAGGCTGGGCAGTCATGCTGTTGAAAGGGAACACTCACTCTTATTTTGCCAGTTGGGTTAAAAATCTATATGGTTTTAATTGTGTTAATATTTTGACTTAGATGCTGTTAAGTAGTCTTTGTGTTTTGTATTCATAGGTTGTGTGTTGGATTTGACATAGATGAAGATGCATTGGAAATATTTCATAGGAATGTGGAGGAGTTTGAGTTAACAAATGTTGACATGGTTCAATGTAATGTGTGCTCATTATCTAACAGAATGTCCAAGTCATTTGATACAGTAATTATGAATCCTCCCTTTGGGACCAAAAATAATAAAGGTTAGTAACAAGAATCGGGTATACTGGTTTTAAAAACCACTTGCTTGTTGATTGTTTAGGTTAAGTGATTTTATCACTTATCATTAAATAAACCAATTTCTTACCTGCAGTTACTACAATTTCAGTTCGTCTAATGCATGGATAGGGAATTGAACGTTTCAATCTTTGTTGTCACAAATTTATACTAAATGAAAAATATCTTTTTATTCATTTATTTATACTCCATCTGGTTTCAAGAATGCTTTACTTCACCCTTATGAATGATCATGAATCCTGTATTTTATACTTTCAGAACTTTTTTTTAACACCTTAGCACACCTGAGGGTTTCATCATGTGTCCATCAGGAACAGTGATTCACTAGCTTTTCACTTTGTGTGCACTGTGAGCAAGGAGAGTAGACAGTCAGTAAGATGAGAAGATGCGTAGGTTAAGTCCTCCTTGCACCCCTCACCCCACACAACTCTGATTACTGCTCTATCTGTTCCATTCTCCTCTCTTTGAAAGTCATTCCTTTGGGATATAATACGGAAATATTTACTTTCTCCTTATTCAAAGAAGGCAGTATAATTCTGGTTTTATTTATCAACCTTTTTAGATGTTTAGGTGTGTTACTTATTTGTACCCTTTCTGCAGAATTTGAAGTGGCTATTTTGGTGTTTATTAATACCTTGTGTAAATTAAAATTCATTTAATTTTCTATTTTGATAAAAGGTATATAATGTAAATTGGAGCTTTTTGTACTCTTAACAGGGACAGATACGGCATTTCTGAAGACTGCTTTGGAATTGGCAAGAACAGCAGTATATTCTTTACACAAATCCTCAACTAGAGAAGTAAGTTCAAATCTCATGATATTCTGTGTCATTTAATTTTAAATTCATGACACTGTGTTAAGGATTTGCTGTGAAATTTATTTACTGTTAAAAATCTGAATACCAGAGTATTTACTTTTCCTGGCCTTTTTTAACATCTGGCACTTAGAAACTGAATTCTCCCTTTAACTAGCTAGCATTTGTGATAGTTTTCTTGGGTTATCCAACCTTTTGCGGTGTCCAACCTTTTGGTGTTTCTGGGCCACACTTGATGAAAAGTTGTCTTGGGCTACACATTAAATACACAAACACTAACAAAAACTGATAATCAAAAAAAAGGTTTTAAGAAAATTTACGATTTTGTGTTGGGCCACCTTCATAGCCATCCTGGGCCTCAGGCAGCCCATGGACTGCAGGTTGGACTCCATAGCCCATATACTGGTGAGTTTTTTGTTTTGTTTTGTTTTTTGGTCAAAGATTTGTTCAGGCAGGAACTGTTACCAGGAAAGAGACTGTAATTCAGGAGTAGAGAAGTATGGTATAACTAAGGTTAAACTATGTCCTGTTTGCCTGGGTCTTTTTTTTTTAATACCCAAGGATTGATTTTAGAGGTGGTGGGGAGAGGGAGATATACATTGATGTGAGAGAGAAACATTGATCGGTTGCCTCTCCTACACACTGTGACCAGGGATTGAACCTGCATCCTTTCGGTGTACAGGAAGATGCTCCAACAAACTGAGCCACCGGGCCAGGGCTGTCTGGGTAACTCTTGATTGATGCCTGTAGCCCAGTGGCCTTGTGAGACCTGGTGAACATAAGTAAGGCAGTAAGGCCTGGTTTTTCAAGAACACTGAGCCTGGAGTTAAACGGATCTGTGTTTATAACCCACCTCTTCCACTATGCTTGCCAGCATTTGACACGTGGGGTGTGTAAGGTGTGTTCCAGAAAATTGGGGGTGGGCTAGTACATTTTTTTGGTATCGAAATAACATAGTGACCAAGAACACAGATGATAGAGTGAGACTGCCTATGTTCATTTCTAAACTCTACTTCCCAACTGTTACCTTGGTGAAGGTACTTGAATTGTTTCATCACCTATACTGTATTTACCTGTACTCTTGTAGTATAAGGAACTATGAGTACCTTATACTTTGAGGGTTGTCATGAGAATTAAATGAGTTAATATTTACAAAGCACTTAGTATCTAGAATATGTAATTGCTATTAGCTATTATTAATTTAAATAATACATGTATGAGATTTCTAAGTAGTTTTGTAGTAAAAATATTTCTATAAATATGGTGTGCTGGGATCCAGTTGGAAACAATAAATTCTGGATATACAGTAGTCTAATAACCCCTTAAAAATATAAAATTGTATGGCTAAAAAATATATACTGTTAACAAGTGGTACCAAATATAGGTAAGCAGCAGAATACATGACTTTACTAGTAAACAAATCTCTATTTGATATGTGAAAGCAAACACCAGTTATTATTGGTATCTATACAGCTTCTCTTGAGGCCCCCCAAGACCATCCTCAGATTTGATACATCCCAAGGAAGTCTCACAAGACTCACCATACAGTCATACTCATGGCTATGATTTATTACAGCTAAAGGATACAGAGCAAAATCAGCAAAGGGAAAGGTACATAGTTCAAAGCTTCCAGAGTTCTCTCCTAGTGAAGTCACACAGGATATAGTGGATTGTCCTTTGTGACAGGTGTGTCAAAAGCTGTCAATCAGTGAAGCTCATTAGAGATTTAGTGCCCAGTATTTTTACTGAGGACTGATCATGTAAGCACCCCTAACCCCTGCCTGGCACAAACCCAAATTCAAGCCTCCTAGTAGCAAAAGTTATTCAGCATGAAGTTAAAGCACAGTGTGCGTATCATCTAAGGGGATAGGGAATGGAAACCCTCCCAAAATCTAAGGTCCCATATTCCAGCCAAGGGCCAACCTTATATGCAGGCCTTTTCTAAAAATAAGCAGTCAGGCCTGCTCTGCTCATTTCTGTACAGCTTGAAATAACAAATTTTATGATACTCATATACAGTTTATGCAGACCAAGAAAAATATGTCAGTAAAAAATGCAAATAAGCCCTGGCTGGTGTGGCTCAGTGGATTGAGTGGAGGCCTGCAAATCAAAAGATCACAGGTTTGATTTCCCAGTCAGGGCACATGCCTAGGTTGTGGGCCAGGTCCCCAGTAGGGGGGCGTGTGAGATGCAACCCACACTAATGTTTGTCTCCCTCTTGCTCCCTCCCCCTCTCTAAAAATAAATAAAGAAAATCTTTTTTAAAAATGGAATTAAGCAGCAAAGTCTAGTTACTGAATTCCTGTAGCCACATTGCCAAGGAACTCCCATCTTTGCTCTTTGGTATTACCATGTTCCACCATTAAAAGGTAGCATTATCAGCATTGCCTTGGCAGACTTAATGGTTGAATTTTAAGCATACATTAAGTACATTTTTACTTAGTATATATTTTCCACTAGTACAGGAAATACTTTACAGAATTAATCTGCTGTATATTATGCATACATGAAGGAGGTATGGTGAGGAATGAACTAATATTAAAACAATCACTGTTAAGCTTGTGGTACTTTTGCTTGTTTTAAATATGCTGTATAATCAGTAATTGTCACTAAAGTTTACTTCATACCTCTTAACTGTAGACCCTTTGTCTTTAAAAGTGCTTGGCCCTCTATTTATAATATAGGTACTTTTGTAGAGTAATTTTTTGGTAGAAATAGTTAAGTAAAATGTAAGTATCCTGGCAGATATATGCTGGCAAGCTGTGACTCTCAAGGCTGTGGCCATGTCTTTCTTCATTAGGCATTTCGAGAATTTAGTTCTTGGCTCATAGTTAAAGCAAAAAGCCAAGCACTGTTCTCTCAGTGTTTATCCCAAACTTACCCCAATTCATACTTTGACATCTCTGCCAGAACAAGCCATATTCCATTGTATAATCTAATATCTAAACACTTTCACCAACTTTAGGGCTCAGCTAGCAAAGCAATGTCATCATAATTTATTTCTTACAAATTTATCAAAGATCCTGAGAGTCCATTAAATTACAGTATTATTTGCATTAAAGCCCATATCCTTATACAGAAATTCTAGATCTCAAAATGGGAAAATATGCACAAAATTGGGATTTATTAAATTCAAGAAAAAAAAACTGCATGCATAAACATATTGTCAGTATTATTTATAATGGGAATATTTGAACATACAATTTAGGGAAAGTTATCAACCTGCATGATGCCAATTATTACCAACACTGCCAACATGAACAAAATGCTTACAATACCACATACTGATATCTCTAGACTTGTAGTATTTCTAGATAGTTATACACATAATTTAAGGGATTATATACAACTTTTTTCCATTTCCATTAATGTTAAAGTGTTGTATATATTATTTTAAAAATTCATAAAGCAATTTTTATAACAAATTAACCAAAAATTTTATGAAGTGATTCAAGAATTTTAGACCTGTAAAGAGCTGATGTTTAGTACTTACTGTGAGCCAGGACAGTTCAGAGCACTTTTCCACATTCACAACAATCTGATGAGAGATACCACTATTGTCCTCATTTAACAGACGAGGAACTGAGGCACAGAAAGATGAGATCAGGGTTACGATGCCAGTAAGTAGCAGAGCGGCAGTTCAAGCGCAGACTAAGTTCCATAGACCATGTTCTTAACTATTATACCGTACTGCCAAGGAATGGTCTCTGATGGTTTCCAGGATAGTTATACTTGTATATATTGATGAAGTAATGCTGCAGAAACCATTTGAGTACATTGTGTACTTTGATGTATTTCTGAAATAACAGCTTTGTGATTTGAAATTATGTAATTTGTCTGTTAAATATATTGAAATGGGTTGGTTTCTTAATACTATCCATTCTGTTGAAAAAAAAAATATAAGGTCTAAATTCTAATGAAGTTTTAAAAGCTTGAAAGCCTATTACCAAGTGTTAACAGAAAGGAATTTTTTTAAAATTTAAAAACCAGTTCACATGAACATGTCATTATGTTCAGCATATTCAAAAGAAAGCTGCGGAATGGAAAATCAAGATAGACATCATTGCAGGTAAGACAATTTTCAAATTTCTCATAAAACAAATCTCAAATTAATTATCTAAGAAAGCCAAATGCATTAGCCAAACCAGAATTTTTATATAGGTACTGAGAAGATATTGTAAATCATGTTTTTCGTGTGGCAAATGGAGTAAAGACAGTATTAATGTTTGCCAAGACTGTCCCAATTTATGTATTCATTTTAATAATAATGTCTAATAATATGCAAGTGTTAGGCACTCCAGGCTCAGACAGAACCCTATGCAGCTGCTTTACAGTGGCTGAAGTTTGGGTTAGAGGTCAAACATCAGTTTGAAATCCATTTTTGGAAAATACCACCAGATTATGCCTCGATTGCCTTTTTATTTCAATTTTCTAATTGCCCCTGAAGTCAAATAACAATTGTTTTTTAAGTGGGGGATAGAATATAGTCATCCACACTGAGTAAATCATGCTTATTATATTTTTATTGGTAAATTGGACAATATTCACAAACATCAAAATGAGGAAAGCATACAAGAAGCTAACTGTAATCCAATTTTGTAAAACCTGAAATAAGTGTACAGTAATGGGGAAATGTTGTTTTTACACGATAATAAACTATGAGTTAAAACTATGGCATTACCATAGAACTAGATCTATTACTGTTCTTAGTGATTAGTAATGTGTGAAAGGTCAGTCTTCCTATTATATTCAGTATTGTCACTCCTTACATAGTTTAAGGTATAACAATGTGCAACACAGAGCACCTCAGAACAGATCCAGCAGTGTACCAAACCAGGGCCTTACTACTCCACGTGTGGTCCTTAAGTCATCAGTGTTGACATCCCTTGGGAGCTTGTCAGACTTGGAGAATTTTAGTCTCTACTCAAACCTACTGAATCATATCCTGCACCTCAACAAGATTTTATTTGAAGGTGATTTCACTGCATATTAAAATTTGAGAGCTGTGACTTAGTTAGAATTTATGTTGTAAAATATGAAGAGAAACTAGACTCATTTTTATCCCTCTGAAACGGATCAGTAGTAAGTTTGGAGAACTTACATTATTCTTTAGAAAGAAAGAATATGAAAAAATGGGTTTTCATTGAGTTTAGTAGGAAAATAATTTTACTATCATTACTAAAATCCGGACAAGATTTTAAAATAAGCATAGTTATTATGAGTGCTAGCTGTTAGGAAATTAAAAATAGGAAGGTACTATCACTTTCATAGGATATACTTTTTTGTCCATTTGTTATCCTTCTAAACTTCCCCATAAGCTCAAATTTTGGTATAAATGACCAAAATAGCAGAAATGCCAAACTCAACTTGCTGTGGTTAATCTTGGGATTCATCGTGGCAGTCCTTGGATACCAAGTTAAAGTAACAGGCCTGGAATCTCCATTTTACCAGCATTTAAGTGCTTTCTTAATTCATGGGGTGGTTTTTAGTCAAGGGTGGTAAATGCTTGGAAATAAAATTTTTATCCTTAGGTGGCTTTCTTTGTTTTTGTTTTACAGAGCTGAGATATGACCTGCCAGCATCATACAAATTTCATAAAAAGAAATCAGTAAGTCTCTTAAACTTTACAATAAGTAATTATTTCTAATGTTACCAAGTTGCCCAAGTAAATACAGAAAGCCAGCCTGGGAGACAGATTATGGAATGGCCTGTCACCAACAGCCAATACTCTGGTTTAAAATAAGTTCTTTCTCAAATACTTTGGGCAAAAATAAAACAAAAAAACTAAGTTTTTGCTCTTTTTATACAGTATATTTTATTAGTTTGTACTAATACATTCTCATATTACAAAGGCAGTTTAGTACAAGAATCTTTCTTCTGATATTTGAGTTATCTGAAATAACATAGAACTGTACATCAAAAATATCCTCATTTGGATAACAAAAAAAAGAGACAAGCTAAACAACAAAAAATTTTCCTTTTTTACAGGTGGACATTGAAGTGGACCTAATTCGGTTTTCTTTTTAAAAGCCTCCAAAGACAAAAGCAGCTGAAAAACCTAATTAAAATGAATAAAAAAGTTTTTTACTAAACTACTGGTCTCCGGCACCATTTTCTGTTTTCTGCTGTTTTGATGCAGGTTCTTCTTTGTCTGTTTCTTCTCTTGCTCTTTTTCCTGGTCCTGTACAAAACAAATAATTTTAAGTTCACTGTAAGGCTGTTTAAGGGTTACTCTATTTTAATATTGAGCATAATTACCAATGAGAAAAAGCTTTTTCTTAGTACAAAACCTTCTGCTCTCTAAACTTATCTTCCAAACATCCTTGTTATCACTTGTAAAACAGCACAACTGGGGTAAATCACAATCCAAGAATGTCGTTCATACAGAAAGTGAAAAACCACATCACTGTTCTCTCCCACAAATAATTTCTCGTGGAAGTAGCAAAGACTTAAAAAAAAAAAACTTACCAGATGCACCATTTTCATCACGTTCCTCATCACTATCAAATTTAGTCTTCTTGCCCTGAAACTGTACTTTTCCTTTAGCAGACCCAGTCTGGGCAGCTTTATTTCCCTTTCCTTTTCCTTTAAATCTGCGACCTAAAGAGACAATTGAGAGATCAATAAAGAAATGTTTTAAATTTCTTGTCTTTGAACAATTATTATAATTTTTACTCAAGCAAATGAGTTTAAATAACCACACTGTCAGAAAAATCAGAATTAGTGACCTTTTGACTTCCATTTGTTTAGGGATTCTTGTTGATCATCTATGATTTTCTTCAATGCTTCTTTTTCCACATCTCCATCTAGTACTTCCCATGTCACTTCTTTGTTCCTTAGTTGTAGGTTACCATTATTTGCATCTTTGGCTTTATCCAGTGCTTCCTTAGCTTTTTCTTTAAATAGAATTATTCCCTACATCAAGGACAAAAAGCCACACCCTTAAGTTTTTGATCCCACAGTTATAATTCCTTCAAAGTAATTTTTCCTAGCCTGCAAAATCTTCCATGCTATTACCATTTTCAATAAATTTCAGTGAACATCAGGAAGGAAACTGCTACAAAACTTGCAGTTACTGATGCAACAATTGTTTACAGTATAACAAAATAATCACACATCATATGGAATTACAGCAACAAAATGGATAAGTAAATGATTAAATAAGCTATTTTCAACACCATTAAAAAATGCTTTCTCTTTGCTAATTATTTCATCTAAAAGATAAATTTCTATGGGTTTTCAACATTAGTAAAACTGTTTCCAAACCTCTTTTGCTCCTCTGACAAAGTCTATCCATTTTATTTCACCATGATTTGAGAAAAGGATGTGCAGATCTTCTCTACAGGTCTGATCATCTAGGTCCCCTGAGAATTTCAGCAAGCAGCCAATCTTTTCTTCTAGAGATTTCTATGAAAATATACAAGGCAATAAGTTTCTTAAAAGCAACCACAAATCATAAATGGCTTACACCACTCTATACCTATATAAGGAAAAGGCTACACACTAAAACGCTAATTTGAGTAGTTTAAAATTTGGTATATTTCCTCTATCATCCTTTGTTCTGCAATGACTTCTGATTTAATTTCTCCAAGTAATAGTTAGTTATATAAATCTGATTTTTAAATTATCTCTGGGTAAATACTAATTTTAGGCAATAGTATTTGGCTATTTAATGCTTACAGATTTTCTGTGAAAAGTCTTCAGACCTTTTATTCTCATAGCCCTGAATTACAGATTTCTTAAGATACAAGTAATATATACTTACAATTTCAGCATTTTCTGCTAACTTTTGTTTTTCTTCTTGCTCTCTACAAATAAAAAATGTAATCAAATGTTTCCATTTACTATATATGAGAAAATTAAATCCTGATAAAGTTAATCTTGATCACTATCACTAAATTACTTAATAATCAAAGCCAGTCTTAGGATTTCTGATTGTCCAATGCTACAGTGCAACACCGTGTGGCCCCGGATTATCAATGCAGCTTAAGACCTCAATGTTTCATGAGCAAAAGAAAGGCCTACTGCTACTCATTTCAGAGGTCATCATCAGCTTCATTCCCCAGAACCACTATCTACCTTTGTCAAAGATTAGCCCTGACTGGGGCATTGTCCAGTACACCAAAAGGTTGCAGGTTCAATCGCTGGTTAGGGTGCGCAAGGGAGGCAACCAATTGATGTTTCTTTCTTTCTCTCCCCTCCCACTTTCTCTCTAAAATTAAATCCTCAGGTGAGGATTAAAAAGAAAAGAAAGTTTAGTAGCTCTATTTACTTACTGTTTAGCTCGTAATTTAGCTTCCACTTTATTTTGCTTTCTTTCTTCATTTTTTTTTGCAAAGTAATCTTCCCTAAAAGACACAAAATATAGAGGCTAAATTTATGAGATTTCAGATTATTTTGAATGATTAAGACATGGCATAAAATTCAAAAGGTGTCAAGAAAGTTACAATTCTGTTTTTTTTAAGTAACAGCTTTCCTAAGAAATAATACACATGCCATAAAATTCACTATTTTAAAAGTGTATAATTCTATGCTTTTTGACTTACCCAGATTGTACAAAAATCACTATTATCTAATTTCAGAACATTGTCATGACCCTAAAAAGAACCCCTACATCTCATGTATCATTCAGGTATTAAAAAAAAAAAAAGTAAACCAGAAGCTATGTAAAATAATGTTTCGGAGTTTTCTACAGTGTTCATCTCACAAAGAGAAAATTCTAAAATCCCTGAGACCCAAGAATAAGAATGATTATAAAATCATGTTAAAAAGTACTTTTGAGGGCTTAACACTGAGCAATTCATCACAGCATCTCTAAGTACACCAGGTTTACGACACAGCATATTTAGAATACTGTGTAATACAAAAGTAGGAAACTATGGTCACACATCTAACTTAATCATGAAAATGCTCTGGTTTGTCCAAGTTTTTAGACACATATTAAAAAGAACGTGATCCAAATCTCTATTATACAACCCTATATATGCCTATATAAATGTCAGACATACAAAAAATACAGGCATTATAAAAATATAGGCATATATAGACTATAAGAAATAAGAACAGATAAAAATTGTACAGTGATTTATCTTCTAACACTAAAAGCCCAAATTTTAGTATCCAGCCTGATTGTAAGTTTTAGATGTAAAGCACTAAAATTTAACCTCCTTTATTAATTGCTAACAGAGAAAAGGTACTAATAAACACTTCTATATATTCTCAAAGGACTAATAGTTTCCACTAAGCAAATTTCAAGCATTTCTCAAAGGATGCCTGTGGTTACCAAAACTACTGGCCTTCTAAGTGATCCCATTCCATACTCCTCATCCCAGTGTGTCAATTCATATAACCAAGTGGCCAGAAGAAACATCAACAAAAATGCTTACTTGAAAAGTATTAGTAGATCCGTGTCTTTGTACTTTTGTCCAGGGGTCTCTACAAACTTTTTAGCAGACTCGATGCTATCAAACACAGCAAATATTGATCCCTTTTAAAAAGGAAAGAAAGATTTTTAGTTATGTCCCATATATTTTTCAACTAGAAAGTTTGTCAAATCATACAACCATACCTTAAATGCTTTGTGCAATGTTCTTCTCATCTGAATATTTAGTACTTGACCTTTATCTTCTAACCATTCTTTAATGTCATCAAGGGTTGCATCAGTAGGGAAGCCTTTCTGTGACCAGGAAATGTACAAATGACTTCTCAGGTAAAACAATTAGGAAGAAATTCTGAATTATTTTGTCTTGAATAAAGCCAGGATATCTCTACCTCCTACCCTCCCACCCTCCCTCCCAAAATGTTTAACAGATCTGGTTAAGAGCCTTTGTTCTCCAGTGCAAAAGTGACTCTTTTATCTGGGGTTTGATTCAAAATGATCCAATTGGATCAGAGATAAAGCAAGAGATTAACCATGTGTTAATATTGAAGTTGGACAATGGTGTATTATATATCCAATCTACTTTTGTATGTCTGAAATTTTCCAGAATAAAAAAACTTAAAAATTAACATGCTAAAGAAAACCGCTATCAAGTTCAGCTGATGCTAAATAAGAAAAGGTGAAACACACTGGTGCTTACAATACGTTAATGATTTTGTCCAATGGTATATGGGTTTTTCATTTAACTCTCACAACAGTTCTATAAGGTAAAATATTATTCCCATTTATGCAGATGAGACTTAAAGAGGTGAAGAACATATAGTAAGTGGTGAGGGACATACAGTAAATATGATTCCTGAGCTGTTATTTTTACCAACTCTATTATCCATTCTTTCTAAATTTAAGATATAATTAAATGCATTAAAGGCCCACTTACAATATAAACAGATCTGTTTTTTACATCATTTTTATACTCATCCGTCACTTCAGGGAGGGGTTTGTTTGGAGATCTTCTGATTTTGGTTTTATCTTCACTTATCTCCATGAGTTCTGCCTTTGATTTGCTCAATGCTTCTACTATTACATTAAAGTCTGTTGTTAGACGGTTTAACCTGAAGAATGTGTATGAAAACATTGTAAGACTTAGTACTAGCACTTGTTAATAGAAAATCTAAAAATGGTTTTTAAAAGGTTTTTACCTATTGAATTTTATCATTATTTCCAAAGGTACCCAGCCTTCATCCAGTTTGATCTGTTCCTTTAAAAATTTGTCTCGTGGCAAATTGAAGTCACCAAAATAATACTACAAGATAATTACAACATAGTTCAGATTATTGTATAATATTGATTCCAACCTAGGAGATGTATTTTTATTACCATTACATCAAGTTCTGTTCTTTAAAAATACATGTCATAACTTATGAGGCATAAATCTTTCCTCCTAAATATACCATAATTATTTATAATATAAATTTAACAAATAGATAAAACTAAAAATTGATTACCTGAACAATGTAATTAACAGATATGTCAACAACAAATAGAAACACCCGAGGACTTAGTATATAAAAAAATCCTCACTTCAAATCAGTGTGCAAACAGTAAATTAAAAAACTGGAATAAATCACTCTAGTCTGGTGTAATCACTCTAATAAAATCACTCTGGAATAAATCACTCTAAAACTGGTTAATCACTCTAATTTTTAAAAGTTAAAAGCATATATCTAATTTAAGCATAGAGTCACTCTTTTTCAGTATAAAAACAAAGGTAAATTATACATGAAAAGGCCAAGTGTGACTACTTGGAATGCCAAAAGTAACATAAAAAGTAAGGCAAACATAGAAGTTTGTTAATAATTCTTATAAATCAAGGGGGAAGGAAAAAACCCAGAAAACACTAATAGAAAAATGAATAAAGGACATTACAAAAATTAATAATACTAAAAATGCACTATAAACAAGTTCAACCTCATTATTAATCAAAGAAATGTAAATTAATAAGCATTTTTTTCACCTGACAAATTGGCCAAAATTCTAAACACAAGTATACCTAGTATTGGCCTGAACAGAGAAATGGTAATACAGGTAGCGATGTAAACTGGCTATAACTGTTTACAAAGTTTTAAAAAATGTACATCACCCTTAAGCCAGAACACCTCTCATTCTAGGAATTTTATCTTAAAGTGGTAAACATGTTTTACTAAGATTTATATATAAAGATATTCATGATAAAACTATTATCGCTAAGAAATATTGGAAATGTCCTACATATCAAATAGGAAATCGGGCATTATAAACGATGGCATAAAAACCTCACTCCCCCAAAATGCACCCCAAGTTTGGTGGAGGAAGGGAAGGAAATAAAATTTATGTTAGTGTGAGCACTGACTAAAGTGTAAAAGGGTAGTCATTAGATTTTTAACCTTGATTACCTCAGGAGGGTGGTATTTGAGAGGTGGTAGGTTGCAGAAGGGAAATCATTTTTCTATATACATCTATGTGCTTTTTTTAATTTTTATTTTTTTATTTTCAGAGAGAGCGGAAGAAAGAGAGGGGGAGAAATATCAATGTGTGGTTGCCTCTTGTGTGCCCCCAACCAGGGTAGCTGGCCCACAGCCCAGCCATGTGCCCTGAGTGGAAATCAAACCAGTGGTTCACAGGCCAGCACACAATCCACTGAGCCACACACCAGCCAGGGCTATATACATCTACGTATTACTCTAAATATTAAATATATAATAATTTGTAGTTTTCTCCACAATTATAAAAAAATCAGTTCAAAAAGTTACAACATAAGAAATTTAAAATGGCAGAGAAGTACAACTTAAAAAAAATAGTTCTGAGAATTCCCAAAACACATCAAATAATATGAAGTTCTTTAGTAAGAGCATAAGATAAGAAATAATTTCCCACAGCAACCATTATGTAAAGCTTCAACTTAAATACAAGACTTAAGTTCAAAAAAGTACTAAGAGTCCCTCGCCAGGTAGCTCAGTTAGTTAGAGCATTGTCCCTATAGCCAAGGTTATAGATTCAATCCCTGGTTAAGGCACATACAGGATTCAACCAATAAATGCATAAATGAGTGAAACAACAAATCTACTTTCTCTCTCTCTCTCAAATCAACAAAAATTTACAGAAAATTTAAAAAGTTAAGTAACATTAGTCCTTAGTGTTATCTTTTGAAATGTCCATAGTCTTTGGGTTTCATAAACTGGCTACACCAATATAAAACTGTATACTATTAAGCCGTGGCTGGCATAGCTCAGTGGTCTGAGCATGGGCTGCAAACCACAGGGTCACCAGTTGGATTTCAGTCAGGGCACATGCCTGGGTTTCGGACAAGATCCTCAGTACAGGCGCGCAAGAGGCAACCACGCATTGATGGTTCTCTCCCTCTCTCCTTCTCTTCCCCCTCTCTAAAAATAAATAAATAAAATCTTTAAACAAAAAAACCCAAAACTGTATACTATTATATATACAACTAATTCGAAGAACCAAAAACAAGCCAAACATTGAATATAGGTCAATATACATACTCAAATGAAATGTTCTTTCTGTATCTGTTTTGAAGCCCTAAATTTCCTTGCAAAGAGCTATTTTCACACTTGAATAGTACAAGGATCATACCTCAATCTGATGACAGATTTTAGCCTCCAGAGCAGCCATTTTTTCATCACCATTTTCGGCCATTGTGCCTATCTGTAAATTTTTCCAAATTAGCATTATTGTTATTTTTTTAGCATAAAAATCAAGACCAGAAAAAGAATGATTATCAACATCCCATTAATTTCTTTTAAAATAAAAAAGTCAGGAATTTTTTATTTCACAGGCCCAATTTCTCTACTCAATGCTCAATTTTCAACAAAAGAAAACTTTGGAATAAGTGACGGAAAACTGAAAAGCTACTGAACCCTGACTGGGTAGCTTAGTTTGTTAGAGCGTCATCCTGATAAGCCAATGTTGTGGGTTTGATCCCCAGTCAGGGCACATAAAAAAATCAACCAATGAATGCCTAAGTAAGTAGAACAACAAACTGATGTTTCTCTCTCTTCCTGTCTCTCTCTCTAAATA
The DNA here is from genome assembly GCA_039655065.1 of Glossophaga mutica. Classification (NCBI taxonomy): domain Eukaryota; kingdom Metazoa; phylum Chordata; class Mammalia; order Chiroptera; family Phyllostomidae; genus Glossophaga; species Glossophaga mutica. The sequence goes on from CM077306.1 coordinate 53,573,569, forward strand.
AAAACAAATATAAATATCAAAAAAAATTAAAATTTTAAAAAAGAGAAGCTATTAATACACACCCCTTTCAGTAAATCACTGTTCCATGTTCTATAACAAAGCAAGTGGATATCTTCATTATGGATTTCAGTCCCACCTGCTTGGTGTGGTCAAATTTCTTTTAAACTTGGTCACTGTTGCCCTGGCCAGTGAGGCTCAATTGGTTGGAGCATTGTCCCATACACCAAAAAGTTGGGGGTTTGATTTCTGGTCAGGGCATATACCTAAACTGTGGGTTCAATACCTGGTTGGGCACGAAAGGGAGGCAACCAATGTTTGTTTCTCTCACATTGGTGTTTCTCACTCTCTATCCCTCTCTCTCTAAAATCAATAAACATATTAAAATAAATAATAAAATTAGTCACAGCTGACTTACCAAAATCTTTGTCAGCCAAGATTAAGTATTATATTTTAGCCAGGGTTCAATTAGATGCAGTATACTATGGAACGTATGAAATGACAATTTGACAGTCCAAGGACACTAAAACAACGTTAAACTGGGAGTACGCCTACTCATTCACTAGTATATTAGGTAACCAGATTCCTGATAAGCAGTGCAGGAAAAAAATGGGGCTGTGAGGTTGGTTTGCTAGACACAAAACCAAGTCTTCTCATCTCAAATCACTTTGCCTCCAGTGTTCTATTAAACCATCCAGTCATCCACAATGTACAAAAGTATACAGGAACTAATAAAGGATATATGCCATTAAGTGACTCTAGTGATGAACTATCATTGGTACACTTCTTGGAGGCATCACTTATACACCGTAATTACAATGGAATAAGCTGGATGCACATTGGAAGCTCTTGCGATAGGGATTTATATGGTGCACATCACATTACAAAGTTTGCTCAATCTTATGCATTAGTTTGTTGACCACAATCTACATTCCTAAATTATTACCATAATCTAGGGCCCCTTATAAAGCAAAGGGTGAAATAAAAGAACTATTTAATCCTTACAAGATCTCTTGGCCCACCCAATTTTGGAACTTCGTTTCATCATATTCCTTCCCTGAATGTACAACTACAACTGAAATATTAATAACATTCACCATTTCGCACAGAAGCCTTAATGTGAGTGAATGAAGACCCTAAAAACCCAAGTGAAGTATGCCAGGGGAACACCTACATAGACGCGATTCTCGGACCTTCACTCTGTCCCACATTATCCAGGGAACCGTATGGCGTTTAGCCGCGCCAACCTTTTTAGAAACTTACACAGGTGGCCTCAAACATCCGCCTTTGGCGACACTGGAAGATGATGAAAGTAGGAAACTTGAAAGACTCGGTAGGGATGCCGGCAGCTCTGTCCAAACGACCCCCCCAGGGACCCGTCGCAAAGCAACTATTGGCTAGCCTGGGACCCAGGCACGTGCGCAGAAACCCGGGCTCCAGCATTCCTCCCAGAAGGCCCCCTCACGCCTCCCAGTCCAGCGCGCCGCCTCCGGCCGCGCGCGGCCCACGCGGCTCGCCACACAAACGTGAGGAAGGAGCGGTGCGGGCGCAGCCAGCATGAGGCAGCACAGAAAGAGAAAGCGCCGTCGCGCACCACGGAAAGCAGACCTTTGGTACCTTCTCATTAGCCCACGGGAGTTGCTCACCTTTCAGGTCCCGGTCCAGCAGACTCGGGCCACAAAATCACTAACAGTGACCGCTGCGTCTAGCCTCCCCAGCGCCTCCAGCTCGCCTAACGCGCGTAAAGATGGGGGCCGTCCCGGCAGCCCTTGCGCCCTGGTGGGCGTGGCTTCGGGAAAGCAGCAGCCGGTGCCGCTTTCTGAGCAAGCGCGAAAAAGCCGCGGACTTCCACATCCCGCGGAGGCTCGCCCCCTCCAGGATGAAATTGGTTTACAGTGTTCCCCAGGGTGATGGAGGCAGTTAAGATAAATATTTATTTTTAAGTGGTTTTGGTTCTCGTTCGTATCTCCAGCCGTCCTTTAGCCTTTCCATTCATATGAAGTGTTGGCTTTTTTTTCCAAATTATGCATTTCAAAAAATTGTTTTAATTACCCATATATATCTAGACTACATTATGTTGTAATGTCAAAAAAAAATGAGAAGTGAATTTATTTTTAAGTCAAAGATTCATAGAATCTTGAAGTTAAGAAAACAATACAATAAGTGTTTAAGAGCTAGGATTCGAATCCAGAGGGCCTGCCTTCAAATGAGGGCTCACCAGTTTACAGACCGCTAACCTTGGGCAAGTTACTCAACATCTTCATCCCTCATGTATAAAATGAGGCCAATGATAAATGTCATCTATTTTATTAAGTTGCTGTGAGCATTAAACGTGATACAACCCTGGTGGGCAGTTCAGTTAGAGCGTCCTCCCCATACTCAAGGTTGTAGGTTCGATTGCCTGTCATGGCACATACAAGAAGCAACCAATGAATGGGTAGATAAGTGGAACAGCAAATCGATGTTTCTCTCTCTTGCTCTCTCTCTCGCTCCAATTTTAATAAATAGTGATACAATATATACCTTGCCAGAACCTGTGCCTGGCATATACTGTAGTAAGAGGAGCAGCATATATTAAAATAAACATGATTTTAGATCATTAAAATGCTGTCTAGTGCAGAAAACCATTGCCTCTGCCAGAGCCCTTTTTTATTAGTATACTTTTTTTGCACAATAATTTTAGTCACCTAATTTAAAAGATTTTTTCTTATGGTGAGGCACTTTTTTCACTTTGATTTTTGTCAGATCAAATCAAACCAAACCAGCAATACAATGAATAATACAAATAACATAAAGACTACAAAGAATAAATAGATAGGGATACATAATGCCTGTGAAGATATGACTCCCTAATGTTGTCCTTTCCCTTGTGGAGGCACGATGCCCAAAGTCAGTTGCTTTCAGAAATCTTTTGTTGAGTGAAGACTGTGCCAAGTCAGAGTAGCCCAGAAACATGGGCTAATTGCTTCTTGGAATATTTTAGGGCTCTGGGAGTTTGAGGGTACAAATAGGTACAGGGCATCTGTCCTTAGCATAAAAGAGTATCTTGATGCCTCACGTGTCTTCTTTTCGCATATTATTTCTTGCTAAGCCACTTCAGCTTTTGAGGAAGTAGTTATGTCAATTATCACTGGATCTGAGGGAGTCTCATTTTGATTGCCACAGATTTTCTTGCCACAACAGGAGCTGTACACGATTTCCTGTGTGAGCAAGACTCAGTACATTTCTGGGTTATTGTCTTGGCCTTCATACACTGTGGTCTTCCCAGCTGGAGTGTGTGGGCTGCTTGTTTGCGGTGGTGGTGACAGGGGTGACAACTGCTGCTGCGGCACTTGCTTCAGGGGTCTGTGCTCTAGGAAGTCATTTTCTACCCATGAGGCAATCTTTTCTTTTTCCCTCAGTTTTCTTGAAAATTTGAAAGGATATTGGTGAAATAGCCTATTATGTGATCTCAGGGCTTTTTAGCATCCCAAAACACAGCTAATGTATTTATTTGGAAAAACTGCAGTTACAGATTCCGTCTAAACATTGCATCAAGCCAATGGTCCCCTCTACTCCAAGGACCAAGCTCCATGCAGTCACCAGCCTTTGGGGAAAATGGAATCCTGGCTGCACACCAAAAGGCTTCATTTTTTTCCTATAAAGTATCAAAAAGTATCTCATACTGACATCCATCTCTTTCATGGCATAACTTTGTAGGATAATATACGAGAAGACCATCTTTATGAGTATAAATTAAGTACAGTCATTTTAGAAAGCAACTTGGTAATGTTACTGAAGAAACTCCCAGAAACTCGCTTCTTCTCAATGACGCAATAAAGAATTACAGGCCAGAGAGCCTACTAGCATTCAAGCAGAGTTTATTAGTGCTAAGTTCTAATGGGAAAGCAAAAGCAAGAGTGGCTAGAGCAGGGTAGCAAAAGTAGGGTGGCCAGAGGCTGGGTGGCCAGCATCCATGTGGCTAGAGGCCAGGTGGCCAGGGGCCTCCTATGTGGCAAAAAGAGCCAGGAGGCCAAGAGACAGTTCTTTGTTCTGAGGACTTTAAAGTTAGCGGGATGGGGATGAAGAAGTTACATATTGATTGACGGGTAAAGGTGGTGCCAACTTTCCCAGGGAGACATGACTACTCAATTGTAGGTATGGTGGGGAGTCTGTTAGCCCAAATCCTTTTCTTGCTCCAAACATTATTTGTTCATTTTTCGTATGTGATGGGAGGAAGACAGTTAACCAAAGTTGTTTTATGAGTTTTTTTTCTTTGGGCACTGTAGTCCCCTCCTCTTCTCCCTTCCAGGCCTTGGGATGAATACACAGTCTCAAGGTTTTCTTTTCCCATCCAGTAGAGATGATACACACAAACTTTCAAGGGCTCCCCATGCCCCTACACTATCATAGTTTCACTTGCTCAGGACGCCTGGCAGCCTTATCAGACCAGGCTCAGGATCACTGTGTCAGCGGGTGAGCTTTTTGCTTTTAGCCTCCAGTATTAAGTTCTTTGTTAGATTGCAATGTTGAGGGCCCTGCTTTTATTTACCCTCTGGCCATTCATTCCACTGTATATATGCTAAAGTTTAATATGCATATAGCAGATGGCCCCAAAGTCCACTTGCAATAATATATTCTAGGGAAATTTTCACATCTGTGCACAAGGAAATGTATTCAAGAATATTCATAGGAACGTGGTATATAAATGCAAAAAATTGGGAATTAACTAAATGTCCACTAAAAAAACAGATAACTTAATTGTGGTGTAATTAAACAATGAAATAATAAAAACTGCTGTGATGAAACAAAAAAAACAGATCTACTTTCATTGACAGTGATGAAATTCATAAACATAGTGCTGAGTTTTAAAAAAATGTTTAGAAGAAATATTACTACCCCCAGTCATTGTGGCAATGAAAAATCCCACCCACATTTCTAAACCCTAAGAGGTGGCTACTGCTCCTCCCCTGCCCCTCACCCCATGCTGAGAACACTTAGGATAATGGCATTATTTCATTTGGGACTTTTAGTTTGAAATGCATATTAGATACCCAGGTAGAGCTGTCAAGTAGAGTTGATAAATGAGTTTGGAACTTAGGTGAGAAGTCAGGGTTCAAGATACAAAGTTCAGAGTTTTTAGCATGTAGAAGACATTTAAAGTCATGGCATTTGATGAGCTCTCCTAGAGAGAGTCTAGGCAGTGAAGGTAAGAGGACTCAAGACCAAACCCTCTGGTATTCCAACTCTAGATATTGGGTGAAGGACGAGAAGCCTGAACAGGAGCTAGAATAAGCACAACCTGTGAGGTACTAGGAAAACATGGTGCTATACAAGCTAAAAAGGGAGAAGGTGTGAAAAAGGAGTGATCAACTGGGTCAATTCTGCCACAAAAGGTTGCAGTCTGACCTGAACTGACTTTGTCGCATGGCAGAGACTGTTACTTATCCCCCAGTATTTACTCTTCCCTCCTGGTATCATAATAAAATCACCCTGATCTTTAACCTAGTACATGGCCCATCTGCAATAAAAACTACATTTTTCCAGCCTCCCTTAGAGATAAATAAGACCATGTCTGGCCCATGAGATATGTGAGTGATGTGGGCAACTTCCAGATCATTATTAAAGAGAAATAGTTTGTTCTCTTCCCACTGGCTGGGTGTGGATGTGGCCATGAGCAAAGCTTGACCAAGCAAATGAAGGTACCACCATAGGTATGGCAAAGCAGCAATAAAAAGAATCCAAAGTCCCTTTCAACTCTGAGCACCACACCAGCCCTGGTTGCCTCACGAATGGGCATACCATTCCAGCTTGACTTTAATGAGAGGAAAAGAGGCATGAAAAGTTTATTCAAGGCAGATGTGTCAATGTTCTAGCCTTTTGGTCAGAGTTAGGCAGCAGATCTGTTACCGAGTGGCAGAATATCCAGGTAAATCAGAGCTCCAGGCCAAGCGCACCACTCTGAAGGCTGTTGGGCATGTACTAGATTTTTCTATTTTTGTACGTGTGAGATGAACATCACAGTGCCTAAGAGCTAAGAGTATGCTGCCTCCCTAAGCTTTGGGAATGAGTTGTTGGGCCGGTTAGTGGCCTTCTTGCTAACAGGTGTCCAAATGCATGACAGAATCTTGTGTGGGACCCACCTTCATTGTAACACATCACCCGAACGTGAGGTTGTTGGGGGAAAACCTAGAGCCTGCCCCTAGGTCTGACGGTTGGAGGCCTTCACTATCACCCCAAATTATCTAATCATTGTGAACGACCTAATTTTCTTAGGTCAATTTGACACAGTAAAGAGGTTGGTATATACAGAAATTATAAGCAGACCTTCTATGGAGACAAGTGGAAGCTGATAAAATAACAGTTTCTTTACTAAGATCTCACCTAAAATAAAATATTTGTACATATAAAAGGAAAAGAAGAGGCCTTTTGGGGGGATAAACTTTTAAAAATTTG